>CM022476.1:11479720-11728180 GCA_011952105.1 Coreoperca whiteheadi
CCCCCCCTCATCCACCCCCCCACCCACCTCCTCTCCCGCTGTGACAAAGATAGACAATTTCCACGCTTCCTCCATCACAGGGCCTGTGATCTATCTGCTGTCATTCATGGTGATTGTTTTCACTGAGCCTGAATGAGTCTATCTGCTGTCATTACATGGTGTAGACTGAGCCTTTGACCCACGGCAGCAAGGTCATCTCTTGCCTGCCCGGCTACACTGACAACTTGTCAAGCTGAAAGTATTGCTGGAAAGTCGTACCGCTTATCTTTCCTGTGTGTGTGTGTTTAAAACCATACTGCGTTTTTCAAGCATACTCCTAATAAATGCAATGTGGACTTTGCCTATCTCCTCATGATTTAAAAAAAAAATAAAAAAAAAAATCCACTGTTTACATTAGAATTCGTCATGTCTCTTACACTGTCAAAGCAGATCAAACTCGAACTGTGTTGGAATTTTCCATCTGAACTGCACACTTTTTTATCTCTAAACCGGTAGGCTTCTGTAAAATTCACTGCTTCAGTTTCTGCCAGATGGACATAACAGGCTTCTGTAAATTCAATCCTGCTGCCATTGGACAAACCCATCATGGCTTCCATTGGCCGGATTTCCTCAAAAGTTTCTAATCAAAGCTAAATTTGTTGGTGCAATTTCTCAGCCCTTCCATAATCAAAATGGTCTGTTCATTTTTTTTTTAAGCATATGCAGGGAATTAGAGCCATATTGCACCACAGCACAAGTTAGCCTGTCTTTTTCTCCCTGTTGATCCTCCACAGCAGTCGGTTCACTGCAGTTGCCAAATAGCTGTGGTTGGAGAGAGTAAAAAAAAAAAAAAGCATTCAAGCTATTTCCTCTCAACTCCTGAATGTTCACATGGAAGAAGAACAAGTAGAGCTAAACTGTACGTGTAAGACACAGTAGGTTTCAGTGAGGCACAGATATAAATGTGAATTTGTCTGGTGTCATTTTTAAGAAGAAAAAAAATTGTTCTTTATGGTTACATTAGAGAGTTGGCACCCCTGCAGTCTACTGTATCTCTTATAGACAGCCAGGTCCTAAAGGTTTTATTCTGAGTGCACTGACCCACTGTCAGCTGCAGAATTTACAAGAACTGAGCTGGGTTGAAGACCATATACTGGTAGATTTCATCTGCTCTGATCCATTTCGCTTGTCTGAATCAGAAGATCGGGAGTCGATCCAGAGGTCGGAAATGCAATTAAAGAAATGAAAGCTCGCGTTTTGTGTGCAGAACCAAAAACGGTTGTCATGTTCATGGTTCTTGTGGTAACCAATCATTTTCCCACCCCCACAGAAGTATTTTTCACCCTAGGTAAGAGGTAGGGCTTCATTAACATGCTTTATCACACAAACACACTGACACCACATTTCACCCACAATTAATTCCAGCTGATCTCTCCCCTCAGGTGCCTGACAACTTCTCCTTCTCTTCCACAGGATCCCATTTCAACCGGCAACAGCAGCAGCAGCAGCAGCATAGCCATGCTACCTCTTGCCGGCACTTCCAGTTAGGTCCTCAGGCCCCGCTGCCCATGGACTTCCCCATGCCCCACCCAGGGCAGCCACAGTCAGGCATTAACCCCCACCTGGCCCCTCCAGGCCACCAGCATGGCCCTCCGCTCCACCCGCCCCTCAACCCCCTGCCTGCTCCCCAGTTCCAGGACATCCCTGCCCCTCCCTTCCTACCTCAGGCATTACACCAGCAATACCTCCTCCAGCAGCAGATCCTCGAGGCCCAACACCGACACATCCTGCCACCCTCCAGGTATCCACGCGGGTTTGCAGGGAAAAGTACGAGGAAGATGAAAGACAAAATGTTAACTTTTCTGTTTCCAGTTAACCATACGGTTCAAGCAGCCCGTCAGGGGATATAGGGATTTTGGAGTGACATTATATTTAAGACTATTTCTGTTTTTTCCCCAGGATGTTTTCAAATGCTTGGTTATTTGTCTTAGCAGACGCACCCCAGAGAGAGTTCCTCACCAGCCCCACAGACTGCGGCCCGGCTATGAGTTTGCGCCCTCTCTTCATGTCCCTCCTCAGCCGGTGGTGCAGCAGCCCCGCTACCTGGCTGAGGGCACAGACTGGTAAGCAATAAACCTCTTCTAATACAGCAGTGACACAGGGGCAAACAGTCTCAGCTATTTTTTTTTTTTTTTTATTGGTTAGAAAGGTACATTGTCATGATGTAAGTTTAGATTTCATACCAACAAAGTCTTCTTAAATTATACAAAGTAATGTAATACTCATTTTCACACCACTGGTAATTTAATTTGGAAGAGATGTTTTGCTTGAGACCAGATCTAATGAGTTTAAGACCGAGTTGAAAAAGAGCCCAAAGCAAATCAAATCTTGTTAGGCACTAAAATTGGCAATAATCACTGTACACATACGTTTGCACTGTATGCAGTACTACAGATGCAGACAATACCAGCAGGTTTGTTTTGTTTTGTAGAAAAAAAATTACTGTCATGTTGGTGTAGGTTTCATACCAACAGAAATGATGCAAAATGTAGAAGTTTTAAGATCATTACATGTTAGGTTTTTTTTTAATGCTGGAGATAGAACAAGGATACAAAGGTAGAGATGGAAAAGGTGAAGGCAAACATTTAATAGATGATGCCAAAAGAATGCAACAATGTACAAAATGAATATGTCAATGAAAAATGGGAAAAAGAATGCTGAGATATGAGAGAGTGATTGGAAAAACGTGGAAGATACAGCACACATTGACAAATGTGGAGGGAAATCATTTGTTTTTGTTTTTACATATTATTTGGAAATGGTATTTAACAAATACTAGGATATGAAGTCCCAATGAGTTGTATGGTCCTTTATCTTTGTAATTTCTCTGAAGAAATTGTACTTGAAAGCAATAAAAACTTAATTACGGTACTTCTAATAGCAAGTAAATAAACTAACGTGGGAAGTGGGGAAAAAGTAGCTCCCACACACAGGACTGATGGCTAGTAATTGTTGAAGAAATCTTAGTGGAAAAACTGACACAAATCTTGAGACTAGCAGAAGCACAACTGGAAGAAAAATGGGGGGGGGAATTGACGGAACTACGAATTCAATTCAATTTTATTTATATAGCGCCAAAGTCAAAACAGAGGTTATCTCATTGCAAATATCCTATAGAGCAGGTCTAGATCGTACTCTCTATAATATTATTTTCAGAGACCCAACAAATCCCACCACGAGCAAGCACTTGGCGACAGTGGCGAGGCAGAAACCTCGAGCAGAACCAGACTCAGTGGTGGGCGGCAGTCCGCCGCTGCCTGGTTGGGTTTTGAGAGAGAGAGAGAGAGGCACACTGCGGATGTGGACATGTGGATATTGCTGCGGTTATGAAGGGCCTGTTATCAAAAGACATTTTGCCAGAAACACTATGAAACATTGACTTGTGTGCCATTGACTGACTTGTTTTTTCGGTTTCTGTCCAGGGATCTAAGTGTAGATGCTGGGCTGCCCCCCCACCAGTATCACATCCATCCGCTGCCGCAGCACTATCAGCACTACTTGACCTCTCCTAGGATGCACCACTTCCCTAGAAACAATGCCTCAACACAAGTGGTGAGCCGCCTCTGCCTCAGTACAATCAATCATGTTCGTCTCGATGAACTCCCAGCGATTCTCCTCTGGGTTTCTGAGATTAATCTCGATACCTAGCAACCGGGGGATGACCTGTGTTCCTGGGGCTTTTTCGGATTTCTGCTGCAGAGCTGACGCTGGCTTCTTTTCTCTGTCATCTTCCAGGTTGTCCATGAGATCAGAAACTACCCATATCCCCAGCTGCACTTGCTGGCTCTGCAGAGTCTCAACCCCTCCCGCCACGCGTCTGCTGTTAGAGAGAGCTATGAGGTCTGTGCTGCTACTTCCTCTCTCTCTTTTCAGCAGACACACCAGTCTACACCAATTTATCATTGTTTTCTCTGTGACCAATGCTCTGGACAGGCTGGAGTGTGTAACTGATTTTCTTTTTTCTCAATTACTCTGGGTTCCAGATGCCTCAAATGGTCCAACTGCCTTTGATCTCACGACATTTGTTTTCATTTGAGCAAGATCTAATTGTTCTCCGAGAGGCTCTTTCCTGTTCCTTGAAGCACCAATTATTTTATTTTATCAAAGTGTTCCACACTTTTACGTATTTTGCATTTTAATATTTTTTTTTATACAAATGTTAATTTTGTTTATCTCGAGAGGCAAATACAGAAATGCCCTTTGTCAGACTGTAAACTGTTACCTAAAATAATTAAAAGACGTGTCCACATGTTGTTTGCTATGTAGGAGCTTCTGCAGCTGGAGGACAGACTGGGCAGCGTAAACCGTGGAGCGGTCCAAACCACCATAGAAAGATTCACCTTCCCCCATAAGTACAAAAAGGTAAAGCGGTCAGCTTTTTACTTGCTAGCTGAGCGATGGATCTTTTTGATGTGGTCTGGTACAGACGAGGCATCGGGCAAGTAATAAGTTGAGCTCGATGTGAAAGACGGGAACGGAAAAGGGCAGCACTGGGTCGAAAGGATCAAAGAGTTGAAGACGAGAGTGGGAAGAGGGTCACGACTCTCGCAGCAGTTCAAAGGTCAAACTCATTTCCATTAGCAGATTAGGGAGACAGGTCTGCAGTGTGCACAATTCGAGGCGAGGGATGACTCATCCAGCTGTCTGCAGATATGTACGTGGAATGAATTAAAAAAAAAAATGTCTACACCGAATGTGACCCAAATACTCTGGAAAGAGTGTCAGATCATTTGGTACATTGTGAGTGAGAAGAGGTAATTGAGTCTTTTCCATCTGATGTCTAGTTTTTTTCTGGGAAACATGATGAGGTGACTCTTTGCTTCTTGTCTGGGCTGACTCAGAGACAACCGTGGCACAAACATAACAGCTCCTAACACGACACACTTTAATATTTAAAGTCTCTCTCTCTGCAGAGAATACCCCAGGACCTGAAGATGTGTCTGGATGATGAAGAGCTGGACACCGATGAGAAGTGCACCATCTGTCTGTCAATGCTGGAGGATGGAGAGGATGTCAGGTACAACTATACGCTCATCTTTGGTGATTTTGAAGGGGAAAATGCTGGCTATGCAGATGTGAACATAAGTGCATACAACTTGTCGTCTCCTGGGGGATGCATTTGTTTTACCTGTCCGGGTCCTGTCACATGCAGCTTTTAGCAATTCTGAAGGACGAGTACAGCAATGTCAGTCTGTCAGCTATTGAATTGATTGTCTACATGACATTTCATGTCATTCGTGGTCCCCAGAGGATGAACCCTACTGACTTTGGTAATCCCTGGCTGTTTCTCTAGCTAAACTAAAATGGTGAACACGGTATAAACATACCTGCTTAACATCAGCATGTTAGCATTTTCATTTAGAGTGTTTGCATGCTGACGTTAGCATTTAGCTCAAACCATTGCTGTGCTTGCTTGTGTGGCTGTAGACGCTTATTTAGTGTTCATGTCATATCAGAGTTATCATAATTACGAGTTTCCGACTTGTAAATGGGGTTCACGACAACTTCCAAGTCATAATTATGACTGGGAAACTCAGATTTTCCGAAAAATCCAACAAATATGGACGCCTCACATCAGCCAAAGACGGTTGTTCAGTGTGATTAAACCCACATTTAATGGATATGGTGTTCTATTGTCAGTGCACAGTATCTTAATCCTCACACAGCCAACTCAGTAATCACACAACTGTCTTGATTACGTGGACACTCACAAGTCGTTAACTTGGGAATCTTTCTCATCTCTATCATCCATCCTATATGATGTGAATGAGGTATCAGTCTCTCTCTCCAAAAGAGGATTATTTTGTTTTTTTTGTTGGCGATTTATAGAACTTACTCTCATGTTGCTTGCCTGGTGAGGTTTTAGTTTGGCTTGACACAGAAATTCTTGAGACAGACATTAGGGAATGTCTCATTTGTCCATGATATTTGTTTTTACATCCAACCTCCGCAATGCAGTGGACTTAGACATAGTACTGTGACCAAAATGTACTCTTAATGTTGTTTGGGGAAAGCTGGTCTTGTGTCTGCCTCAGACAACAGTTTCCCTGCTGGTTAGACCTCAAAGAAATGTCTTCACATTTCCTAATTTATATATATTCGCAATGCTTCCCTTCAGAATGGATACACAGCCAGAGTCTAAGCACTTTTTAACCCGAAATTGGTTTTGCCACGTACGTTCAAAGCATCAGGTTTGAAAAGCTTATCACAGGCTTTTTTCCAGCACCTCATCTTGAAAATACCGCCCGAAGGCAACATTAGCATTTCAGAATGTCTTATGATGTGTGTCCAGTGTTGTGATCTGTCTAACAAGCAATGTGACATTTTTGTTATTTTACTCTGTAAAAAAAGAAAAAGTAGGTGAAAACGTCAGATTTTCTAGGGTTGGGAATATCCGGTTGTATTTAAAAGAAGAAAATGGAGCGGTAATCTGCTGATAGTTTGAATTTGCTTGTTGATTATATTGTTAATGCTATCTGTTATGGCGGGAATCCTCTTCCAAGCATCATTCATGGTGTTTCAGGCTTTGTTCGGCTTCGTTCTGAGTCACAAGGTTGAGGTTAGAGAAGACAAATGTGAGAAGAGCATACGCCTTTGGTTCTATTCACAGTTGAATGCTTCTTGGGTGATTCGATATAAGTGGACAGCTCTAAATATGAGATGAAATATGAACATGATTGCACCCTGAAGCACACAGAAATCCTTCTCATAACTGTACTATAAAGCACAAATGTAAATGTTTAGCAGCAGTCGCATTTTACCCAACAAATAAAACCAAATGTGAGTCGTGAAGCGAAATTTGATCACAAGAGGTCACTTGAGACGCATTCTAATGTCAAGTGTGAACCACAGTCATAACTGGATCTATTCTAGACACAACCTGGATGCTGGGCATGACAGGACGCCTGAATCACATGCACATCGAAGATTTAAAGGCTTTTAACTTGGTGCAACAAAGCAGAGTAACAGAGTAGGTTTACAGGTTTGGTTTACTGACATTATAATGTTTTTATAAAATTCCTCACAAGAACAAACTGTTGATTTTTTTTTTCCTGGACGCAGGCTGGGGGTACAACAATCTCATTAATGAATATTAATGGATGAAAATGATTAATCATTTTCTCAATTTATCCATTTTTATTTTTTTACTATAAAATTTGAGAAAACCTCCCAAGGTGACGTTCACATTGCTTGGGTCATCTAATCAATAGTCTAAACCCCAAAGATATTTAGTATGTTATTCTGTATGTGAAAAAGAAATGCAGCAAATCCTCAGGTTGGAGAAGCGGAAACCAGAGATTGTTTGTCATTTTTCAAACAAAAATTCCAAACAATAACGCGATCATCAAAATACTTACGAATTAAATAATTCAAAAAGACTTGAAAATTGGCGCTTTCTAGTAAATGTAACTCCAAATTTGATGATTTTCATCTTTTCCCCCCAAATAAAACCCGAAGAATTAAGTGTTCCATTAGGGGTAGAGAAAAGTCTCCTACTTCTTAAGCTAAATGAACAATAATAAAAACCTATTGGATTGTCTGAAAAATGCATCGTCAAAAAGCTGAAAACAGGACTGTTTTTCTTCACTTGTGAAAAGTTCACATTTTAGAGATGTGTTTTTTTTTTTTAAAGGACAACGATTAAAAGTTGCTGACCGTGTCTCTCCCTTGTTTGTAGGAGATTACCCTGCATGCACCTCTTCCACCAGGCGTGTGTGGACCAGTGGCTGGCCACCAGCAGGAAGTGCCCCATCTGCAGAGTGGACATTGAGACCCAACTGACCCCCGACAGTTGATAGCTCCTCTCGACTGCAGGCAGCTTTGGATCTGGTCTTTGTTATTTCTCCATTGCCTCCATCCGGGGGAAGCTCTGCCAAACACCCCTCTTCCCCTCTGCATCACTCAAGGAGCCTGCCTTCTGAGACAGCTGTGACAGAGGGATCAACAAAGCACACTCACCTACAACACAACGAGGGATGGGGGTTGATGCGTGGATAGGTGGCGGGACTGAAGGTTGGTTGAATGGACTTGCTGGATGTAAAAGGTAGGCGCGTACACGTATGGACAGATGTGCTGAGGCTTCACACGACTCTGTCAGATTGTGTACATTTCTTCATACAGCCACCAAGAGAGGACACTGACTACCAACCATCCCCAGCTCAGTGTGGTGTATTAAGGCCATTTCTCTGCCACTACATCTAAACCCTCTCCCCCAGGCCTGTGAAAAATCTCTTTAGCTGCACTCTGCCCAAGCCCTCAGCACATCTGTACAGAACATTATCAAATGATTAGCATGAGGTTGTTGGTGTGAACTCCTGTAGCTGAACGCTTGTGGTGTAATGGAGTATAGTACTGAAAAAGTATTTACAGAGTAACAATGTTGTGTAGCAAGCAAAAGCCTTTTGAGAAATGTGTGTGAAAAATAAACCTACAGAGAGGGTGATTACAGCTCTAACAAGGAGAATATTCAGTGTGTCAAATCATAGACAATGACGAAAGAGCTAGTTGTATAAAAAGGCCAAAAATCCCTCTCTTGTCTAACACGGTTTTCGGATTTACAGTTAGTAGATGCCATCAGAGTTGATGCTAAACCCGCTAACTGCAGGCATGGCTTCCAGTGATCTGTGTAGTGTCGTAGTCGGGCCTCTATAATCTAGAGCGGAGGCCTGAGATGTGCATGCTGTATGGCAGCTTGGGCTGTGTCGTTAATATTGTGGAGCAGTAGAAACAGGGACTGTGTCTGTGCATGTGAACCGTATACTATGACGATCCCACTCATTCATAGAGGAGGACAAGAATGCACCTAATATACCCCTCCCCTCCGCCCTACACCCCCCCCCCCCACTCATCCCGAGTAGAGCAAAGTTGCCCTTAGACACCGATCTCAGACCAATGTAGCATTTCTCTCCTGATCTTCGAGGTTAGGATTCAAAGAGCTGCTAGTGGATTCGTGTCTAACTGCAACTCCTCTCTGTTGCCTCGCTCATGGCATGATCGTGACATGAGAGGCTGGCATGGGCTTGAGGATGCAGTGCCTGAGTTTTGCCATCAGAGTGAGTAAAATCGGACATTTGTATTACCTATTATCAGAACCTTATTGCCTATCGGAACAAGCACATGTGATTTCTATATACAGTGAATCGCCTCTGTTGTGTATTGGCTCCTTTTCAGTTCAATCTAAGTTGCTCCCGCTGTTTCTTTAAAAAAACAAAAACAAACAAACAAACAAACAAAAAAAAGACTGTCTGGTGTTACAGGGAAAATAAAAACTAGTTTGCCTGTGATATGTGCTAGAATGTGTATGATTGTCCCCCACCCCCTCCCCCATGGTAGTAGTGTATGGTATTGCTAGAACAACTGTGATACGTTCAGTGATAGAAGCCGTTTTCTCTACATCATGCATGAACCATGTCGGCGTAGTTCACTTGAAGGAGGGTGAAAGGGAGAAAAAGCCATCCATTTGAAAAATACCAAACAGTTGTTCTTAACATTAATTTCTATTTCAATTGCCTTTTTTTCTGCCATTTGTTTTCTTTTCCTTACTACTTGTAATTTCTGTTTTTTCGCTCTCATGCCAATCTGGACATGGTACTAATATGTCGAGTCCTTGTCCATTTTAACCATAGTGAAGAAAAAGCTGCAATGCTGCAAACACATATTTATTGTTGTTATAATGTAGCTTGTGTTTTGTAAATGCACTATAATATGGAGTTGCCTGATTTTTGGTTTGGTGGTGTGGGTTCTTGTCCTCGATTTTGTGTTTCTATTCAGTTACAAGTATTTTCATGCTTCCTTGTGTATTATTGGAGGGTAACTTGACTGTTTGTGTTGCGTTTTTTTTCTTTTTGTATGAAACCTCCATCCAAAAAACTACAGATGGATGAAAATGGAGGTTTGCTAGTTCACATAGAATGCTGTGATTAAAGATGCCTTAAGTATTTAACAATCATTATTTATTACTAACTGTAGCTAGCTAGCTATTGTGGTGGAATATTTAATGTCTATCTCATAACTTTGCAATTTAATCAATATATTTATTTAAAATAACACAAAATATTAAAAAAAAAAGAATACCTCATTATGCATTGGTCGGTGGGGATGCTTTTGCATGCCGTCTGTGTTTTCTTTTTCAAAAGGAGGAAAAAAAAGAAACTTGTTGAAAAATTGACTTTTGGGGGAGGGTTCCCAACACATTTTCTAGCCAGCATGGTGCTGTTGATCTGGATTACATTCCATTCATGTCACCTCTTGATTTGTCTTATACCTTTTTTGTGTTTTAAATATCATCCCTGCTATGACCTAAAGCAGATGACGGGGCTGCAACCCCCTTTCTGGCTCCACAATTTGCTTGCTTTTGTTATATGATACTGCTTTGTTTCCCATAATCAGTCATACACTATATGGGTTGGTTTGTGATATTCTTTTTTTCGTTTTATTTTGACCATGTTCACCATACTCCATCATATCTGGATCTCAATTTAGTGCTTATTATTTTAGGACCTACATAATGAGCTGTATTATTTGTTCTTATGTATTGCTGGCAAACGCTCTGTGTGGGATTTTTGGGAAGTATCTTAACATGCTAACTTGAGCCATTGGTCTTATTGAGCAAATTTCTGGTGTACTGTGGTTATACAATATGGATAGCGTGTTTTACACCTGGGTATAATAAGCTAACTATGTTTTCGGTGTGCATTTCTAATTAATACTCTACTAATCCTGCAAATTATTATAACATGTATTGGATTGGAATGACGCTGGCTGGTCTTACAATTTCATTTCGTGCTCTCACTGGCCTTACCCCATGTCCTCCACAGTGTACCCCATTACTCCAGAGCGAACTGGACAGTAGCCATAGTATTAACTCAAGCTGATGAACCGGAATGAACAGTAGAACTTAAAGCACAAGCTTTTTAATGCATGTCCTTCTCAGGTTTTCCTATGTGTATGTGGGAGTAGCTCTGTAGATGTGTTTAATATGATGCTGTACCTTCTTGAATATTTCAAATGTTTCTTTGCTGCTGAAAAAAATGTTGATTATTAACCTGCCAGTGAAAAAGGGAAGTGGCCATCTTTGTACAACACACTGCTGTTTTGCTGTAACCGCGCAATGTTTTATGATCTTGAGTATTTTATAGAAAAGTAGAAGTATGTATCAATAATAAGAAAGCAATAGCTAAATCATAATGAAGAATAACATGATCAGTGAATATTGTGGAAAATCTTTAGATTCACTCTGGGTGGATTTTGTACTGTATTTATTACTAATGATGATGCAAAAAGTTGCATAGCTTAACCCAAACTGTTCTGTCTCTTTTTTATTTATTGTCTTGTATATGATCTTTTTGTATGTGTTTTTCAAATAAACTGCCTAAAATGCTGAGAACTAATCCAATTTGTGGTGTTATATGGCGTCCTGTTATAAACATCTACTTTAAAAATACTCTGCTAAAGCAACATTTACAGTCAACAGTTAGAATGACATATTGGCCAGTATAAGCGTATCGCAGATATACAGTCACCTGTATCTGTGTGTATGTCGGCTATTAAGAAATTGCAGTACAGAAATGCCAATTATAAGCTTGAGATCATTTAGAAACAGTATCCTTGTCTTGCTCAGTACAAATCTCGGTCACAGTTCTTTAACAGACTGAATTTAAAGGAATCCTTATTAAAAATGTTTGTTAAAAAAATGAACATTTCCCATTATTGTATAGCCTCAAAACATCCTGCCATTATCTGTCAGCTAGAATTTGAATTGAAAGTGAATGTGAATATTTTGCTTACCTTGTTCCCAAACAAAGCCTGTACATATTGGACAGACTTAATCATTAACATCTACATTTTATTAATAAATGAGTCCTTAACAGCCTGCCCAATGTGAACCCAAAACAAAACAATATAAAATAAAAATATTCATTTTCACAATTTAATTGTGGCATTTAAAGACTTATCAGGGGGAATGCTGGTCTCATTACAAGTTACGTTAATGCCCATTTACTAATAGTTTTCTGGTTTACATTTCTCCTTTTTGTAATTAAAATACAAATATTTACAGTTCAAATGTAGCTTGAAATGAACTGCAGTTTCAGTTTTTTCCAAGTAAAAACACATGGATGATACGGCTGTGTACCAATTCCATGCTACATAATAACTTTATATAGTATGTACTACACACATTTGTATGGTATTCTGTTTTTACAGCTTATATGTTAGATTTCAAAATACTCAAGCTGTTTATACTAACGGAGAATGATATCATTACTCTGTTGGATGTCAGTCAAACTGCAGCTGTGGAACGCCACTGTCAATTAAATTTCGCACAGAGACAGCAAAATGTTTTTTTCCAAAAATGTAATGTTAGCTTTTTGTTTTCGATCACGTTAGTGGAGTTGTTTCACTAACATCCGCAATTACTTTTAAGTTTTTGCAACTGTGACCGGCTCTTCCGTGTCCCATGTGCATTGCCTTGTGGGAGACTACTGTCCATCCATGCTCAAAACCTCAATTAATTCAAAGGAGGCGATACACTTTTGTGGGACTATTTCCTGGCTTTCTTTTCCACCTGTAGGTGTCAAGGGATTGAAGCTAAGCAGAGTGTAGCATGATGTGTACACTGGTGCGAAAACGCTTAACCTAGACGTAATCAAAAAAGCTGAACAAAGAAAGAACAAATGTTTATTGTGCTGGATTATCTGCTTTGGGCAATATTCAGGTCTGTTTAAGTTTCTTTTTCAAATTGAAATGAAAGAAAAGATGGTAGCAAATGGCTTTTACTGAAGTTAAAAGAGGGGCAACCTAAACAGTTGGCACAAACTTCAAAAACAAACAACACGTTTAAAAAAGTGACATTCAGGTCTGTTAATTTTCCTCCCAAAGCTCGTCTAACATGCGGTAAAAAACAACCAAGTGACCAAAGGTCTAAGGGAATGCTCACCCACTCTTTGTGTCATGCATCCTCCTCCTTAATATCTGGGGTAGAGCACCCGCTGAATCTGCCCGTCGGCCTTACGAGTGTCCAGCCACTTTCCACACTGGAAGATGGTTGTCACTGAGTTGGCGGTGTTTGTCACCTCGACACACTCTAAATACCACCCACAGTTGGAGCTACTGTTGTCGTGCTCCACGTTGACCCTCAGCAGCTCCCCGAGGTCCAGCATCTCCAGAACAAAGCGGTCTGTTCTCCCTCGCTCGAAAAGGTTGCGGAACTTCTGCTGCAGATGATGCTTGCCTGAGTCACCGTTGACGCCATAGATGGTGATGAAGACGTTGGCGTCTGTTCCAGCCCCTTTTACATCCCCGGTGATGACGATGATTTCATACTTGACAGGGACCAGGTTGCGGACTTTGCTCGCGAAGCTCTCGATGGACTTAAAGCACTCAAATGTCAGGAACTGGTCCTTTTTGGCTGCCAGGGGGATTTGTGCATCACAGTGGAAGAAATACCTTAACAGGAGAGAAGGTTTGGAGTCACATCAACACCATCAATGTGACATTTCATATAATGTAGGATGTATGAGATTCCTCTCACTTGTTTCCCAGCTCTCTTTCTGTCACCACCACCTCCATAACGTGCCAGAAAGCTTCATTTTTCATCTTCTTTCCGTCTTTTGTTACATGGCCGAGGCAGATACCGGCAATCTCTCCCAAGTGCTTGGACGAGAACTCAAACGTGTCAGTGGCACCGCTGTGAAAGGGCAAACAAAAAGTTACTACTACTACTGGTAGAGTTTGATTCTGAACAGTTAAATTCACTTGTCTGCCAGAGAGTTTTTCCTTTGTGCGTCTCAGGGGATTAGCTCTCCTGAGAGCGGAGACTTGGAGAACAGAAAGTGACGCTACAAGATAAAAGAGGGTAGAAAAACAAAACAAAACATGCGAAAGAGAGGAGATTATGTAAGGCCACATAATAGGGTTTTACCATGAGCCGAGGCACCTAGACGCTCTTTGAAGACCTACCATAAGAACTTCTTTTTCTTATTCTCCAGAACAAACTCCTTGGAACGGGCTTTCCTTCCTTCCAACACGATCCAAGCATTTTCCGTGGTGGAGGCATCGTCTGTGTTAGCAGTTGTTGTGGCAATTTCATATTCTGTGGCAATGCAGAGAGACAGAGATTGTCGCGCTACAATAATTCCACATCTGGCTAATGGTTGTAATTAGCTGCAAGTCATTCATCTCCGACAATTAGAAAGCTTGTAATTATGCCAACAGACTTCCATTTTTACTAACTGGTTTTGTCACTGAGGTCTATAGAGTTGTTGTTGGCACAGGCCAGCTCCCTCATTATCTGCCCGTCGTCTTCATTTTTAGCCAACCAGCGGTCGCAGGGGAACCTAAAGGTCAGGTCCATGGTCTCATCTTTCACGTCAATGTACTCCAGGTGCCAACCAGGAGAAGGGCCTGTTTACAGCAAAAGCAACAAAGCGCATTTTGGGTTTATCTTTTCAATACATAAATGTTTTTTAAGGCAGCAATGTGTATTTTTTCTTTTTCATCTTTTTAAAAATATAACGATAAAAACCCCCGACGTGCATTGCAGCTAACAAATGTGATGGTACATACAATACATCACATTGGCTGATGAACTCCTTTGTACATTTTAAAAGGATTAGTTTAACACTTTGTGAAATACGCTTATTCGCTTTCTTGCCAAGCGTTAGATGAGAAGATCGATACCACTCTCATGTCTTTATAGTATATATGAAGCTACAGCCAGAGGTCGTTTGTCTTAGCTTAGCATTTACACTGGTAACAGCTAGCCTGGCTCCGTCTAAAGGTAACAAAACTCACCGACCAGCAGAACCTCTAACGATCACTAATTAACATTTTATATCATGTACAAAAACCAGTGTAGAAACACCGTTGCAGTGTTGCAGGGGGTTATGCACTGGAATATGTCTTGGCCGGACAGAGCCAGGCTAGCTAAAACAAGTTAAGATAACTGGCTGCTGGCTTCATATCTAGTGTGCAGACATGAAAGTGGGACTGATCTTCTCATCTAACTCTTGGCAAGAAAGCGAACAAGTGTATTTCCCAAAATGTAAGTATTCTTTTAATTTCAGAAAACGGTGTGCAAAAAGGGCATTTAAACCACATTTCAGGTAGTACATGACTTCAAACGTTTTGGAATCATAGTTAATTAATGATTTTCCCACATGTAACTCAGATGGTCTCAGACATGTAAAACCACTGAGACTGTATGCAAACAAGCCTTCAAAGTCTAAAACAAAAAGCCAAATCATCACCATAACGAATCATCATGTTAATTCTGCAGTTTTAGTGATCAAAGATCCCT
Organism: Coreoperca whiteheadi; assembly: GCA_011952105.1. Taxonomy (NCBI): domain Eukaryota; kingdom Metazoa; phylum Chordata; class Actinopteri; order Centrarchiformes; family Sinipercidae; genus Coreoperca; species Coreoperca whiteheadi. Next base: position 11,495,058 of record CM022476.1, read on the forward strand.
CTAGTTGCTGTCTGTTATGCTTTCCTCCTCACCTTTGTTATCATGCCACACTCGGACCTTGGACAGTTCGCCCAGACTGAGCATGTCAGGCAATCTGAACACATCTTTCATTTTTCGCTCAAACTTGTTCCTGTTGGTGCTCTCCTTCAGAGGCAGTGTGCCAGTGTCCCCGTACTCCCCAAACACCATCACAAACACATTGGCATCTGTGCCGGCACCTAAAATATCAGAGGCATTTAACTGATGAAAACAGATCTTTATATTTGCCTAATGATGTTGCATTGACGCTTCTATGACATGGACGTATCATGGTAAATAATAAGTCTTAAAATACATGTGCAACTTTAATACTTTGTGGTGTTACATATTTCAGTACTATATACAAACACTGTGCCTCGTTAAGGCGTGTTTTTGTATATCTAAAATGCTCAAAAAAAGACTAAAAACTAATTTTCTTCCTTATCCTTTAAAATCAAAACAAGAACAGTTAGTATATTTCAGTGGTTCCAACCTGGGACTCAGGACCATCTAAAGGGGGCACAAGACAATTCTGAGGTGTCAAGAAACGATTGTCGTGACAGGGGAGCAGAAAAAAAACATGCTGCATCAAAATATACTTGTTTTTTTACTGGATATTTTTACCGTTGAAAGGTATTTTAACAAACCATGGAATAAAGATTACTTATTGTTTGAACTGGTCATGGTCAAATTGGTCAGCTAGACATTAGTTCATTGTAAAGGGTCACAAGCTGTAAAAGTTGGGAACCATTGGTTTATTTCATTCAGAAGCGTGACTCGCAGTGAAATAATAATAAAAAAAAAAAAATCATGTTTCTCAATCACTTGATTAATGTATACGTAACAGCTGGCATGTTTCCCATAAGTATTTGAACTAGAATATCTTGAACTACACTTAGGTACGTGAGTATATCCTTTTATAGTTGAGGCCATCACTTGACTATATATACAAAACTCATGGACCCACCTCCGACATCGCTGGTTTGGACTTGGATGATGTAGGTTGTTTTCTCCACCATCTCCTCCTCATCCACCACAGCTGCCAGCTCACACACCTCTGTCCTCTTTGGCCCTTTGGTCTTTGACAGCCAGTTCTCGTAGCTAAACAGATACACCTCCTCTGTGGCCAGGTTCCGCATCAGGATCTAAAAGCATTTATTGGAGACATTCATTGACCACATCTCAGGTGCTGCAAATGTTCAAATGCAAAACATTTTCTTGATAAATATCATTGTTTAGTTGCATCAGATGATATGACAGAAACAGACCAACAGTGTGCTTTAGGGGTGAATGATTTCAGGAAAATATCTAATTGCGAATTTTGTATTTAAAAATAATTTACAAGCTGTTGCGGTCTACATAGTTTTAAACAAGATATGATTGCACTGAGCATATTCAAATTGATCTTGTTTCTACATTAATAGAATCAGAAATACTTTTTGCATTTTGCTAACTGAACAATTAAGTGTTTTTATGTCGTGCTTTTTGAAACGGTGCAATTTTCAAATCGCCCACAACTTGAATGTTGACAGTTCAGTCAGACATTTGTGTGCGTTATGCTAGAAGTGGCTAACGTAGCTTCGAGCCACTAGCCTCAAGCACAGCTGAGGAGCGGTGGAGGTGTGGTGAGCTCACTTCTTTCTACACCTCGAGGTTATTTTCACTTCAAACTCGTAGTCTTCAGCCCCAACCGATGCTGACTCAAGTGACATCACTTGAGGCAATTTATCAGATTTCCCTCTGGAATCACAAAACGCTTCATATAACTTTTTTTCTACAGCAGTAGCCTACCCCCCAACTGCAAATGATTTTCATCATTCTTTATAAAATACTGTATTTTGATAGGCTTTACCAATACTGTATGGTGCTACCATAGCTAGTAGCCCCAGACGTCTTTACGTTACCCTGTCAAGAAACCAGTCAGGGCGACTTCCAGAGCCATCTATCCGAACTCTGATCTTCTTCAGAGGAGCAATGTCATCTATCTCCAGAATGAATGTGTCTTCTTGGTCCCTTTCAAACCTAAATGGAAACAATATATATCATTTTGGATTTTAAAACATCTGGACTTGAGATGGTTATCTTAAAGAAATAGTTTTGGACATATGCTAATATGCTTTTCCACCCCAGAGTTAGATGAGAAAATTGATACCACTCGTACGGGCTAACTATCGAGCTACAGAAACAGCTAGCCTGGTAACAAAATCAGCCGACCAGCACCTCTAAATTTCACTGACTGACACATTAGATCTTGTTTGTTTAATAACTGTTTTCACCTTTTAAGTTGCTATGCAACCAAACATTTGCTTATTTACATATCCAGCAGTTAGGGAGCAACATTATCATTAATTTGGAGTCGTGTTTGTGGCCACCTGATGAATGTAACTCCATTATTTACTCACTTTTAGGTCTGTTTTTTCTCTCTACCATCGCCTGAGGAAAATATCTGGCTCTTTAGCTGCTAAATTCTCCACTATGTTCACCAGCTAATTGGTAACTGTGTCTGTCTGCTGTTTGGTGCTGAGCAGGTAGTGGGATTTTAGAGCATTTTTATTGAAACAGCTGCCTGCTGCGACACGTTTGGAGTAGATTGGACCTAAACAGTAAAAGTTATGGGCTGGACAGATAAACAATGAGCTGAAACTGGCTAAAAAGCTCCTTAAAGCTGAGGGGAGCTGCAGATTCAGGTGATATTTCTCTGTAGGTTCATCCCTACGAGCGACCCCTTTCACATTGTCATTTGGTACATTGTTATTACAAAAATGTCGATTATAGCTGCTTTAATTCGCAGCAAGAAAGTGAATATTTCCCAAAAGTGACCAATACAATCAGGGGGTCATTGGAGGACTGACCTGTCCTCATTTTTGGGAAGCAGCAATTCCTCTGTGCTCCCATTGGCTCCATACACCGTCAGGAAAATGTTGGTATCGGTCCCTGCATACTGAGTATCACCTGTGACAACTGTGGCCGAATAAATCACCTGCAATATACAGTAGATAATACAGATAAAGAGACTAATTCTGTTTATATAAGATATTAACTCAATGTTTCATATTTTACTTGTGACTCACTTTGCGGATAATGTTGATCGTGCTGGAGTCCAGCACATTGAACAGTCTGGCAGTCAGACCATCTCCCCTGTCTTTAGCCAGCCAGCACTTACATGGAAAGATGTACTTGATACCTTTGGTTGGCACGGCAACCGACAGCTCATCCACCAACCAGCAACTCTCTGGTGTGACACCGTTATGGCCAAGCTGAGGAAGAGAGAGGAAAGCCAAGGGAGAGAGCGTTAAAGCGGGGGAAGGTAGAACTGGGAATTTATATATCATTTGATTTTGTTTGATCTAGGTACCAGAAGGCACAGCTAGAATTAATTATTGTTGAGCTAGAATTACTTTATTTAAATTTTTAATATCAGTGCATCTGAGGAGGCAGCAGAGAAGAGGCAGTTTCACAGATTTAGCAACAGAGGCAGTCCCAGATTCTCACTTCCACCCTCTTGATCTCTCCTACGTCAGTTCCATAACACACAAAGTGCTCCATGGTGCCAGCTGTGAAGGATTTCTTTCCCTCCGGCAGGTCCAGCCACAGTCGGTCTGTCTCCACGTCCTTGGGGCCGATGATGATAACATAGACTCTGGCTGTAGTGCTGGCATCACGATCCACCCCGGTGGACAAGGTGAAGCGATAGGGGATGGCTGGGTGGAAGAGAAGAATTGGTTAAAAAGGTTTTTTTTTATATTATTAAAATAGTATATAAAAAAAACAGATTAGTATAGTTTAGTATACAATATTTAGTATATAGAATATAGATTAGTATATAGAATAGTTCAACATTTTGGGAAATACACTTATTCAGTTTCTTTCCAAGAGTTTTATGAGACGATCGATACTCCACTCTTATGGCTGTACAATAAATATAAAGCTATAGCCAGCAGCCGGTTAGCTTACCTTGGCATAAAGACTGGAAACAAGAGGGCTCTTACTGAGAGTAATATAACCCCTACCAGCACCTCTAAAACTCACTAATAAACATGTACACAGAAGTATTGTTGTTACAGTGAGTCTCCAGAAAGTTACTACTGTACAGTATATTAGACATATCAGATTAGACAAACAAGTTATAACGTATAATTAAGTGAGCTTTTAAGGTGTTTGTAGGTGGTGTTGTTATCCTCTGAGCTAGCTAGCTGTTTCCAATCTTTATGCTAAGCTAAACTATCCTGCTGCTGACTATAGCTTCATACTTAGTGTACAGACATAAGAGTAGTACTGTTCGTCTCAAATAACTCTCAGCGAGAGAACAAATACCCATTTCTTAAATTTCAGGTAATTTGTTCAAAAGTTAGAGTTATACATAAAGCTGTAAACTGATAAAACGTACCTAACATTTTTAATTATGTACATACATTTGTACTTTGAACTTCAGGCAGGGCTTTTTAAATTTTATAGTATTGCTGCCTTTTCTCAAGTTAATGATCTGCTTTATGTTTGCCTTTGTTGCAAATTGTTATCATACGCAAACCCCATCTTAAAAAAAACATGAATATTAGTTTTGCGGCCTTACTTGGACCCTCCTCCATCACTGCAACCCTTTTCTTCTTTTTCTTCTTGTTGGCATTTCTGTCCAGCCCCAGTTTGGCCTGAGCCATCATCTTGGAATATGGATCAGTGTTTCTTTTACCTTCATAACCCTGAACCAGACAGACAATTTACTAATTTCCTTCTCATAACTAATTTTACTGCAGGAACATCCAATAGGAAATCAAATACAAAGAAAAAAGTAATATGGCACTCTCTATAACCCAAAGCCAAGATTAACAAACCTTGACAAAGAAGGTCCTCTCTATGCGTTTGTCCTCTTTCTTCGTCGACAGCCAGCGCTCACACAGGAACATGTACACTTCTTCTGTTTCCTCATCCAGCACCTCCACCTGGTCCAGGTACCAATCGGCCCCCATCATAGCGTTGTCGTGACGAATACGAATCTTAAACACTTGCCCCAAGTCCACAGCTTCAATAGTGAACTTGTCCACCTAAGAGGCAGACACAATATAACACATTTTGATATCTTTAGACACCAGCAGTAATGTGAAAGAACATATCACGCCTTTCCTCACATACCACTCCTCTCTCGAACTTGTTCTTGTTGTTCTCAGATTTGACGAGTTTGCGTTCTCCTGTGTCACCCAGGTCACCGTAGATGGTGAGAAAAACGTTGGCATCAGTTCCGGCTCCGTACATATCACCTGTCCGCACAGACACCTTGTACATGTGAGCTGTGATGGAAGAAAAACCCAATTATGAATTAAGTACTGGTAGATGTACACATTGTTTGCTCACAGATGTATAATTATGTACAACTGATCTGCTGGTTTTGGTCTCTTCTAACTTCTGAGTGAAATATGTGGCTCTTTAGCTCCTAAATTCTCCACAGTGTTCTTCACCAACTAGTCGCAAACTGTGTCTGTCTGCTGTTTGGTGCTGAGCAGATAGTGTACAGTGGGTTTTTAAAAGGTTTTTTTGCTAAAAACATCTGCCTGTTGCAGATAAAAATTATGCTATGAGAAGGGTGAGAGTGAACCAAAGTTGCAGCCTAGACAGATAAACAATGAGCTGAAACTCACAATAAAGTGCCATAAAGCAGAGGGGAGCTGCAGATCCAGGTGATATGTAGGTTCATTACTACGAACTACCCCTTTCACATTGTTTTCACATTGTCATTTGATACATTATTATGAAAATATTGATTATAGCCGCTTTAAGTAAAAGCACGTAATCATTATTAGCAAAGAGTAGTTCAAAGTACAAGTATCAAAAGTAAAAATTCTCATTATGCAGACAAATGGCCCCGAGTGTTGTATTATGTGTAGTGGTGTTTTACTGATGTAGTTGCTCGAGGTGGAGCTAATTTTAACTATTTTAAATGACTGTTAGTTTAATCTACAACACTGCATCATATCTTATAAATTAATTTTATGTTGTGTATGTAATATCTTAATCTGTAAAGTAATAAGTGACTATAGCTGTTAAATAAATGTAGTGGAGAAAAAAAGTATAATATTTCCCTGTGGCACGAAATTGAAATACTTACTGTAAGTAAAGTGCAAGTACCTCAGATTTGTATTTAAATACAATACTTGAGTAAATGTTCTTAGTTACATTCCACCGCTGTAATCATTGTAAACCTACTTTCCAAAGCGTCCTCCACTTCTGTTTCAGTCGTTTTCAGCTTCCCATCCCTGAGGAGTTTCTGTGTGATGATGTCCGAGGGGACCAGCTCCCTCACCGTCTCCCCATCATCTTCAGACTTGGCTAGCCAGCACTCGCATGGGAAAATGGTCGTCTCTGAACCCTGAAATTAAAACACAAACAAATCAACAAAACGGGCCATGCGGTGTCTGTCTGACACTGAAGGAAAGTATATCTGACTCTGAGAGTTGTGTGAGCCAAAAGGTGTTCCATTATTAATCTGTTAATAATTTAATAAAGAGCACAACCAGACCTTTCCTTTCCTGAGCTGTCGTCTGATCTCCACTCTGTCGAGGTGCCATCCCGGGTTGGTGCCCCTGTTGTCATGTCCTATCCTGATTTTCTCTATAACGTCACCGATATCCTCCAGCTGGGAAGAGACAACACAGCGTATACAGAGCTGCAGCCGGCCGCTGTCTTAAAGGATGTATAGTCCAAATCCACACACACTCACCTCCACAATAAACATGTCCTCAGCTCCCCTCTCAAAGTACAGACGTCTCTCTCGCTTGTTGACACACAGGTGTTTCTGCTGTGTGCACACTCCGTTACGGCCATACAAGACTATGAACACGTCAGCGTCTGTTCCCGCACCAAACACATCACTGGTGTATATCTTTATCTCATAAGGCACAACTGAAAAATCAGAGGAGAAGGTGACAGCTTTGTTGGGTTGACACAAGTAAGATCTACTTAAGATATACAGTAAATATACAATTTATCAATACTGTACACAAACTGCAGTTATCCGAGCACTTAAGTACAGTTTTGGCATTGTGCAAAGCTCCCGGTGTCCCGAAAAATTATTTTCAGATCTTGTGTGTACAAGATAATTTCTTGTGTCAGTAAGTAAAAAAAATATACATCATATTTTAGGTAGCAATGGCAACATTGGATTTGGGCAAGTGTTATTGGTTACAAGTTACATCAAAGAGTCAATGCTCTGACAAGCACCCTTCTTCAGATAGAGTGTTTTAAATATATTTTACTGCTAAAGCTTCCACACTTTGCATTAAGCACCTTTACAAGAAGATTTCTCAATCAGCGCATTGCTACTTTCACTAATGGATTTGATTACTTCATCCACTTCTGTTCACTCACATGGCATGTAGAATTCAGTCTGTAACTCAGCGGGATAGAGATCCCTCACAATCGCACCATCATCCTCTCCTTTATCCAACCAGCGGCCACATGGGAAGCGTAGTCTCTGACCCTGTGAGGGGGCGTTAACCTCAACCCAGTCCAAGAACCAACCGGGTGAACCCCCTGATGGTGGAAAAACAGTCATATGTTGCTGCTAATGACAGCGACTGCTTATTTCTGGTTTGTAGAGCCTTTTCTTGCCCCACCTGAGTTCTCGTGCCCAATTCGAAGCTTTTCCAGGTCGCCCAAATCCACCGCCTCCACAGTGAACTCATTGATCATCCCCTGTTCAAACTTATTCTTATAGTTCTTACAAGCCTTTAGGTTGATGATCCCTGTGAGTGACATAACATTTTTAAATTCAGATTGGTATCATTTAGACAAAAAGCATACAGCATGAGGCTGCCGCAACGATGCCAGGATGCTGGTGAGTTATCGTACCTGTGTCATCATTTTCACCAAACAGTATGGCAAAGACGTTGGCATCAGTTCCAGCATTCTTCTTTTCTCCGGTTTTTATTTTGAGAGTGTATGTAGTAGACATGGCTGTAAGATAAATGTATCAAGTCAGTACTTTAATCCTTTTCATCTTCACACCAATACACGAGTCCCTCTTCGCTCTTGTCTAAACCTGCATGTTTCACCAGCACTTAGATAAATACTTGAGCAGGACACCCTTTTATCTTGTCCCTCTACTAAGACATGAGCCAGCTTTGAGACTGTGTTACATTTTTGCTCGAGCCCCAGAGTGGCGCCTGTCCCCTCCTCATCCTTCCTCATGAAGGCCTCATCCACAGGAACTAGCTCTCTTGCTATCTGCCCATCGTCCTCATCCACTGCCAACCAGCGGTTACAAGGGAAATAGTACCTTTAGAGTCAAGAAATACCTCTGATCAAAAAATTGCACATTATTACATTGCTATTACTCTTTAAAGCGTACAGTGGGATCTATTTTCTTGATAACTGAATGACTGAACAAACTGTATGATGGTTTCACTTACGTTGTATCATCCTTTGTGTCCACTATCTCAACACGATCCAGGTACCAAGATGAATGAGGCTGAGTGTTGTCATGACGGATTCGTAGCTTCTTCAGAGGACCCAGATCAACAGCTGTCACGATGAAAACATCCTCCTGCAAAACACAGCAACCGGAGATACTGCTGTTACAGACGATACTTTTCAAAGTTGTTTTTTTGTTTGTTGATAGTTTAAAGTGAAGATATACAGGAAATGTATGGTGAGAGAGAAGGGTGGGGTAACATGCAGCCAGTGGTGGAAGAAGTATTCAGATCCTAAAAGTAAAAATACCACAGTGTATTAAGACACGTGAAATCCCTGCTTTCACAATGTTATATTTTATTATTGGATTCAAATCTTGGTGGATCTAACTGTAACTGCCTTTTATGTTGTTGGGTGTTTTAATCAATAACAATGCATGATATTTTATTTGGTGATCTGCAAATTTACTGGTAACTCAAGCTGTCTGATGTAGTGGAGAAAAAACTGCAATGTTTCCCTCAGAAATGCAGTGGAGTTGAAGTATAAAGTATCATGAAATGGAAATACTCAAGGGAAGTACTAATACCTCAAAACTGTCCTTAAGTGCTTGAGTCACTTTCCACCACTGAATGCAACAAATGTCCCCAGCTGGAATGGAAATGGGGATGGTGCGATTACATGGTACGAATCTTAGACCACTAGGTGATGGGGGACGCCCCACAGACAACACTTTTGATATCTGATGAAAAAAAATCTCACCACAAAGTCGACCATACAGCATCTGTGGTTGTTTTTCAAAGCAAGCACTCCCGTCACTGAATGACAATAGGCTAATGTTCCAGGAAGAAGTAAACCTAATTATCTGTGGACATGAGTTTTGTGTTCCTACAGAGCAAGGTGTAATGTAGAGACTGATAACTCACAGGTTTGGATTAAGTAATGAGTAAAACTAGGACAGGTTCGGTGACACAGAGCACTCCTCATTGCGCCTCTCAGTCACAGCTGGCTTGCCGAGCTTGTAATCGAACCAGAATACACTCCCACCCACACTTCGGTGCAAGGATCATGTTGCATGGAAGTGCTTGAGTCTTTGACTAACTGCTGGTTAATTTTCAGCAGGATGGCCTTCCAGGAAAGAGGGTAATATTGTACAGCCCTAATGAAATATTTGTTTGTATTTGAGATCCAGGCTCAAACAAATATTTCTACCCATGTCAGCTGGGAAATGACTCCATGGCTAGTTGTTTGTTTATGCATCTAAGTTAATTAAAGAAGAATTATAAAAATAAGAGTGAGTTTAATATAAATAATGTGTTTTGCCTTTTTTCTAGCATTTCTCTGATTCACTGGTTACAGTAATGACTTCTTTTTAAAAAGTAGTGGTCATCTCTTTGTTTGACCCATCATACCTGCCCCCGCTCAAATTTGTTGAGGTTGTCAGAGTTCTTCAGATAGCGCTCTCCGGTGTCTCCGTTTTCTCCATAAATGTTAACGAAGACCTTGGCGTCGGTCCCGGCACCCAGCATGTCACCAGTAAAGACACACACTTCGTAGGTGTTCACTGTCAAGACAATACAAGGGATGAATTACTAACACCTCTTTAACCTGTCACATATGTCGGCCAGGAAACTGTGCCAAATCAAATCTCAAACATCAGAAGCTGAGCACAGTATAGAAATATATACAAGCGGCGAAAATAACCAATTCTATCAATTGCATGTATGTCTGTGTATATACTGTACTTATACATACATTTGTGGTCATTAACAACACACAAGACTTGATAAAAAATGTAGGAGTGGCGCTAGGGAGCTCTTCTAGGCAAAAGGTGTATTATTTAAGAATAAGACAATGCTCTGCAAACTGGAAAACCTATAGAACACAGTTGGATACCTGCCCTGCATGGTTAAAAGCTTATTTGCTGTGTGTATGTGCAGTATTAGTCAATGGAGTTTCATTTGAAATAACAATATTGATCACTGGTAGCAAGAAACGATAAGACCAAAGAAGACAGTCAACAAGATGAGAGAACATTATGTTCATCTACACAAATTACGTGCAATGTGCGCATGAGCCAGCGCTTCTCTTCCAAATTTCATCCAGTACATGCATGTGTCTTCTCCTGTGAATACCTTATGCATGTGGATGCCATTTAAATTCAGAGCAGGAATTGCGGAGTCCGCCACTGACAACACAAACCACTATATAGAGAGATACATTTAAAAAGGACAATGGCAGAATTATTGTCATACAAATACTATCAAAAATGTGGTTTGATATGATGAAATCTAAAGGGTTAAAACTTAAATGTTAATTTAAATTCTTGTTCCTGTTTAAAAGGAGGTATCCATCTGTTTTTACATAATTGATGTTGTTGTGCTTTGTGGTATAATTTAAGGAGAGTGTTTATGCAACAGTGAATTAAGTTGTAAATGAGTTATTCATCCCTTCTGAATTCATCCATGCATAAATAGCAGCTCCACTGAGCTGAGGGCAGTATTTCATCTATTTTGGGGCTAGCAATTAATTGTTATTACTGTTTGTTTCAAATACGTTAAAGCTAGGTGGGTTTGGAGCATTTTCCATTGTGCAGTATACAGGGACATGTTAGACTATTTTTGTTTTGTGTTACCTTGCCAGTTCTGTGGCTGCTCATTTACCAGGAAAATCAAATCATGCCACCCAACATGAGTGCAAACGTTTGAAGCCCTCTGCTTGGCACTCCGACGTTCAACACTACACTACACTACGTTCTCTACAATATTATTTATTTCGTACCTTCCAGCTCCTCTGCATCCTCAGGCAGCAGCTCCACCACCAGCTCGCCGTCCTCCTCTCCCCCGGCCAGCCACCGCGAGCAGGGGAAATGGTAAGTCTGCACCACTTCCTGCATCTCCTCCCCTCCCTCCTCGTCCTCCTCTTCCTTCTTTTTCTTCTTCTTTTTCTTGTCCTCCTTTTTCTTCTCCTTGGGCACCAAGGCCATGATTAGATTTTTGACATCCACGGTCTCCAGGAACCAGCCAGATCCGATCCCTGAGCCATCATGACCGATGCGGATCTTGAAGATCTTCCCCACATCTTTGGCCTCTATCTGGGGAACAGTTGCATTGTTTCAACTCAAAATGTAACATCTAGACATTCGGTTTTTTCTTTGGCATTTAACTACTGAGATGCATTGTGGAGCCACTGAAAGCATGAAATCCAAGCTTTGATACCTTGAATATATCTGTGGTGTTCCGCTCAAAGTTGTTGGATCTGCTTTCGAGGGTGATAACCTCGGTCTTCCTCTTGTCCCCGTAGATCTGGATGGACACTCTGGCGTTAGTGCCAGCGAACGTCACATTTCCCGTCACTACTGTTATCTCATAGTTAATCACTGGAAAATACAGATTGACAAAGATCAAAGGCCACACAAATGATTTTTGGTCAGTGGTATTGTGAATCGCATACAGTACATACATATGTGCGTGTATGGACATACTACCAGTATTTGTAAGTGCATGAATTCTTGTGTATGTGCATGCAAAAATTACACGCACAAATTACATGCACATACATAAGGATGAAGAATTTATAGGACTTTACAGGAATAATTACAAAGAATGTCAGTATGAATCTGCTGTGTGTGTGTGTGTGTGTGTGTATGTGTAGTTTCTTCTAATGGTGTGAGAACGTTGCCTACGTTGTTCCATGTCCAGGATCTCGCTTGGGTAAATCTCCACCGCTGTCTTGCCATCAGCCTTATCTTTATCTAGCCAGCGGTGACTGGGAAACATGTAATGCTTTCCACGGACTGGAGCCATAATCTGAACGCTGTCCAAGAACCAGCCGGCCTGCATGCCTTCGTTGGTGTGGCCAATCATCAGACGACTGATCTGGAATAAGATTAAATGGAAAACACTGTTCTATTTATTTGATAAATAAAATCTATTCTACACACATTTACTGCAGAGCCAGACAGAGCAATGCTTATAAAAGACTACAAAAAAAAAAGAAATAAGGACAAAGAATTTTTTTATCTGTTACTTTAACAAATGCAGCCTCATGCTTGGAACTAGTCTAATGAAAAATCTTTCTACTAGTAATGACTGCTATTGTTAAATCACTGTCTACAAATAGATTGATCACCCTTCTACACGCTGGGAATCATATCTAAGGAAGAAGGCTACAAATTTAGACATGCAGAATACAAAGTTAAGATCTTATCTAGACCATTAATGATAGTAATCTTCTGTAATATAACTGCTTGAATGTAATAACCCACTATTTATCATGTGGTTCATCCAAAGCACCTTGACAGCATATATTGTTTGCATGGGTAAAATCTTTGACTGTGTGCTTCTGATAAATTATTTCTAAAGCTTTTCACACTATTATCAACATCAAATGGGAGAAATCAACGTGTTTTTGCCTCCACTGTGTCACCTGTCCGATATCAAAGGTTTCCACCTTGAAGATGTCAACACGACCAGTCTCAAAGTAGTTCCCCAGGTCGTTGGCAGAGACCACCAGCATCATCTTACCGGTGTCGCCTTTCTCTCCGTAGAGCTTGACAAACACGTTGGAGTCTGAACTTCCCCCAGAGATGTTACCTGTCTTCACCTCGACGTGATAGTCAATGTCTGACACACAGAGACAGAAAAAAAATCAGGGTGAGTTTAAATTTAAATGCTAGAATAAAATTACAGATTCGTCCAACTTACTGTAAAGAAGTTGTCCATCTGAGAATGGAACTAACTCTCTAACAATCTGACCATCATCCTCGTTGCGGTCCAGCCACCTGCAAAGCACATTCGATGAACAAACTGTCACCTATGACATACACACACACACCCCTGTGATTGTAACAACTGTTCAGCGTGATCTTTTTTTTGTATTCACACTTAGACGAATGCACCTGTTGCAAGGGAACTCTACAGCGTTGGCCTCAGCCTGTCCCTCCTCCCTTACAACCACTTTATCGAGGAACCAGCCACAGCCTCCACCTTTGCCATCATGTCCAATCCTCACCCTGCGGACCTGCCCGATGGTTACTGCCTCGACTATAAACTCATCCAACTGCAAAGACACACACAAAAAAAAGTTAGTAACATCGCATTTTGGTGCCTTATTATGTGTCAAACAGAGGAATATGTGGTGAAACGGCAGCTACAATATGTGGTACAGATACAGTATGACAAAGACATTACAGAAATCCCATCAGGGGAGTCTACTTTATGCATATAAAATATTTTTTATTAAAATTGGGCTAGTTTAGCGATTGGGCAGACTCCAAGGTTTATTACCTGATTATTGGGGTGAAATCCATAATCAGTCAGAAACATAACCCCCAAACTTGTCATAATTGAAATCAACACCAGAAACAGTATGCAACATGCTAGGGGTACAGCTAATTGGGTTAGTTAAAAGCACACTGATTAGTGATTGGCTCCAGTGTGTGAAAGAGAAAGACCAAGTTTAGTGTTTGTGAACTGGATGGACATTTTTCATTTGATTTTTAAATAGAAAGCAGAAAAAAACAAGAAGCATATGAAGAAGGAGAGGACAAAGAATGACATTTTCGTCCTGAAATTTCATTAAGCTCTATGTTTACAATGATGCACTGACTGTACCCACGTTTCCTTTCTCAAACTTGTTGACGTTATTTTTGCAGTTGACCAGCTGCCGATCTCCGGTGTCCCCCTTGTCTCCAATCAGGTTAAGAAAAACGGATGCATCTGTGCCGCTGCCGCCGACAGTCCCCGTGCAAACCGTCACTCTGTATTTGATCACTGCAGAACAGAATAACATTATTTAATCAAGTTTTACATTCTTCTCTATATTTGTCAAAGCAGATTTTGGTTACTCATGGTGAATCCAGGTGCATATACATACAGGGCAGCGGCTCAGCGATTAGTTCTCCGTTGGCAGGTAGCTCCCTCACAACCTCGTTATCATCTTCATTTGTGTCCAGCCAGCGCTCACAAGGAAACGTATACTTCTCCTTCATTAATGTCTTCATCAGAGTTGCCTAATTAGAAAAAACGCAGTGCTGGAAAGCTTGTATGATTTGATATGTGAGGGGATGTCTGGATTATAATTTCATTTCAGTGTTTAAACAATGAACACACAAAGCTGAACAATCCTCTGAACCTTCTTCTTTCGTCACTTCTAAAAGGTTGGTAAAAAACGCACATATTCTATCTCTGCCTTTTGGTTAATTTAAATATTTGAACCTGAGATACTCTGTTAATGTGTCTGCCATTAACCGAGGATACTAAACTGTCTCATTACCCTTGTTTCCTAGGACACCTACAACTGTGCATATTTAGTAATTAGTTGTCAATCAAACATGCAGAATGCATGCGCGTGAATTACAAACTGAGCAAATTTAAGTGATATGATAGACATTTTATAAGATTGCACAATTATTAGATATTAGATTTCCTCACCTTACTGAGATGCCAGCCTGCAAAAGGATTTCTCTTCTCATGCCAGATACGGAATTTGGTCAGTTTTCCCAAATCAGGCAGCTCAACCTGTAAGATCACATCAAGATAAAAACAGACAGAGTTACTTATGAAGCCTCATTACCTGATAGTAATGTGTGTTACACTATAGGATACTTACCATAAACCTGTCCACCTGTCCCTGTTCAAAATTGTCTGTTTTGTTGTCCAGTCTGATCTCATCACTCTTGCCCTTCTCGCCGTACACCTGGAAGGAGATATCCGCATCGGTTCCTGCACTGGGCAGGTCTGACGTCCAGATCCACAAGGACCAGGGGTGCTCTGAGCAGAACCAAATCAAATCATCGGGATTTGTTAAAAAAAATCTTCTCAGGGCAGAAACTATCGTGTTGAAGACAATGACTGCAGCAGACAGCTCCAAACTGTGAATTTGTGTGATTGTGAAGGGATATGAAGTAAGGCAGTAAAGGAATACGGACTTTCCAAATTTGTGTGGACAGAAAAATAATAAGCGAATGCACACACCTTGCTCTAATCGTTTGTGGACCAGAAGAAAACAAATATAGTACATAACAACTGAACTCACCATTTGCTTCTCTTTAAAAGAGATATTGGACATCATTTCATAAACAATAGGAAAAACAACACACTGAAATTGCAAAGTAGAATGAAATTTGACAGCCCGTGGATTCATTTAGCAAATTTCTGATAAATATGATGGAGTTTTGAATGTTTTTGCTCAGTGTTTCAGGAAATGACAGCATTTACTGCTGCTGCTGACTAGCCATAATTATTGACATTCAACTTACTCTTCTGCCTCTTTTGCCTGAGAGAGACCATCTCATAGAGCTCTCTCTCTATCAGCCCATCTCCCTCCTTCTCATCCAGCCATTTACTACATGGGAAGGTCTGCTCTATCCCTGTGAACGGACAGTACACCACCACCTCCGGAAAACATTGATTCAGCTGGTTTAATTCACAGCAAATGTATGCATGTACGTGTGCACGTGTGTGCGCATGTTCAATGTACCTTCTCGCAGTACCACCCAGGACTGACTCCTCCATTGTCATGTCCAATGGTGACTCTGCTGAGGGGACTGAGGAGCGCAGCAATCTCAACATTAAAGAGGTCTGTCAGGCCCCGCTCAAACTTTCCTCTCTCCAAAAACACCTGGAACAAATACATCCATGAAAACTTCAGGGAAATGATGATTCACCCACTCAAGGCAGATGTGCCCAGAAGAGGGGCATTTGTTTGAAAGGAATGTTTTCATTTGCACCATGTATGGGTCTTTGTTCACAAGTTATGCCCGTTGTGTTACATGAAAACTAATTGTCTGTAGTTAGAGTGAGTACTCATGGTAATAAATTGTGCATTAATATCCACAATGACTGGACAAACAACAGAGCAGCACATACAGAGACTCAACAGATCTATAATTACCGCCCAGTAGTTGAATGTCTCCGCCAACCAGTATAGTTGCAGTATAGATCCATGTCTGTCCAGACTCATATAATATATGTAGTGAATACTTGGTAGGAATTAAACAAAAGGTATGAAGTATATTTTTTGGCTAAATGGAACTAAATCACTGTATTGATGTGTGACGGCCCCAGAGCCCTGTGCCTTGGTCCTGTGTACTGTGTGTGTGTCTTGCAGGTCCTTGGCTGGGTGGAGCTGAGTGCCATTAAGTTAACTGGCAGCACCTGGCCAGTGTTCCTTAGTTACTTAAGCCTTCCTGCCCAGACGCCAGCGCCGGTTCTTTTACTCATCACCAAGTGCTGCTGCTGCTGCTTTTCTTTGTGGTTTTACTTTGTTTTACACTGACAACATAAATTTAGTTTGTTGTTGTTAAGGTTGGCCTGCGTCTGCCTTCTTTGTTACGACCGGCTCGCGGGCAGCACACACACAGTACACAGGGCTCTGGGGCTGTCACAGATGATACATATGTAGGATTCCAGTGACTATGCAGTTTTGAACTGATTAATGAAGGATTATCATAGATGTATTGGCTAAACAGGTACACATGTACTTGCTTACTATGTAAAGATGGATTCTTATAGAGTATAGCTACACAAAATGTGGCGCTTTTGTTTTCTCCTGCCATTTTTGGATGCAAAGCCTCTCTATGAGCTGTAGGTGAAACTCACTCACAGGACCACGATTAGCTCGGCGAGCTCCAATATGTTGTTTGCAGTCACGTGATTCCGTGAATGAGGCAGGAGGTGAAAGGCAGAATGGATGAACACGAAGCACCTAAACTGCCCACACTGTTTGCTTGATAAGTTACATTTGTGTAGTGCAGGGCTAAAACACCAAAGTGATGACCACTCAGCTCCAAAAATGGCACCAAAGAGCAAACATTTCACTTAAGTAAAAACAGTTATTACAGCCAGTATTTATCTACCCTGTTCCATACAAATGAAAACTGACCAACTATGGCTGCTGCAGCCATTATATTTAAAATCAAATACAAGTTGTCTACTCTGTTTCTTGTATACGGTATCTTCTCATTACCTTGCCACTGTTCTTCATGCCTTTCGAGCCATGCATCACAATGTGGATTTTGGAGTTGGTCCCGGCACCTCGGATGTTTCCTGTCACAATCTGGACGTTGTACACAATACCTGGTGGGTACAGTTACATGTCAGGCTATCAGAGGCTCTGCCAGCGGGTCACTATGGTTCACGACACACACCGCACTCTATAAGGAGCTGAGCAGGAACCAGATCAACCAGATCTAAACACTAATAGTCTGACCCAAGAATTAATGATCACACAGCGGGCCTCTGGAAACCTGGGCAGAAAACACATTTTTCTTTGTGAACTGAATAAGAAAGTATAAAACAGCAAATGATCTGTTCCTTTGCAAAAGATATGTTGTTGTCTTACAATTCTTCATGCAATATTTTTCAGAACAGGAAAGCGGATAATTATTCCAAAATGTAAAATAAAAGTATTGAGTTCATTTTCATCCTTGCCATGATTTGTGATATAGACATTGCATATTGTTATCCATTTTTGTTTTTTATTTCGTTATATATATATGTATATCTTTTTTTTCACCTACTTGTATGTACAAGTTACAGTTAAATGTTTGTTTACCTACCTTTGTTCAGCTTTGTTGTACTTGTTTTTAGCTATATGTCTATTTCTATCTATCTTCGTGAAAATTGTTCTTGGAACTGTGCGTAAGTACAATGAGAGCAGCGAAAAACCAGAGTCCAATTCCTTGTATGTGTACACATACTTGGCCAACCTGATTCTGAGTGCATTCACTTACACGAGGTTTAAAAGATCATGTGTATGTAAGGCAGTTTTTTCAGGGCTCACACACAAATTTCATTCTCACCTGTGGGCTGGCTCCCCCCCACCAGAATGTCTCTCTGGATCTTCCCATCGTCTTCATCGATGGCAAACCAACGATTGACTGGAAATTCATACACTATTTTGTTTCCCAGATCATCCACAATCACCTGTATAAAAAGGAAAGATAAGATGTTTTTTTGAAAAGTTACAGTAAAGTAACACAATGTTATTTGAGTTGAAGCTGCAGACGCAGTCAGTATGATTGATCAGAAAGAGTTATTACAGCTATTGGGCACAAAAATTAGATTAGTGGTCTCTTCATTACCTTTTCATGTTCAATTACACTTTTACACTCTAGTATTTAGTACACTAAATATAGGTCACATTATTGAGACATTACCGAGAAAATATCTGAATGATAAAGAGAAAGAGATTCACAACAGGCTGCCTTTGTTGAAATTAGAGTTCATTAATCATTTTAAAATAGAGTTTCTTCTTTAAAGCCTGCAAGAAAATAATAATTATATGTATATATACATATATATTTTTTTATTTATTTAATTATTTTTTTGAAGGGTAAAGCATGCTTGCATGTTTGCCTACATTTAAATAATACAACATGGCTGTAGTGCACAGCTTCCAGGTGTGAATGTGTTCAGGGCATTCCTGAAAAAGAGAGCATTGCTCTCAAAAAAAAAAAACTCCCCCTTGAATAAAGGTGAAAAAAAATATGAGCAAAACAGAGATCAAATCATTTTTGCTAAAAGACAATGTGAACTTCGACGGCAGCACAGACCACAGGTGAAATGCAAATAGGATATGATTCATTATTGTTGTCGCTGTTGATCTTTGGTCTGAGTCTGTGCTGCAGTCAACAACAAATCTACCGACTCGTCTGTAAGGCAATCCCTTAATGGGGCATGGTTTCCCTTTACACAGAGGGTAGAATGACAACGTGTGTGTGTGTGTGTGTGTGTGTGTGTGTGTGTGTGTGTGTGTGTGTGTGTGTGCGTGAGCTTGTGCATGCATGCATCTGTTTTGAATGAACTCATCTCTCAGTTGAGCACACTGTATGTGTTGGAGGAGCAGGGACAGTCTCAGATGAAAAGACTGAGAGGAAATAAGAGGATCACATGTCTTAAGTACCTCTGCAGAATGAGGTACAGTAAGAATCTAAGACAGAGTTTTGTTTCAGGATAAGGTACGGTGAAAGCCTTAAGTTACGCATGATGTAACAGAGAAAGTAACAGATTAATTTTAAGTTATCTGTCTTAAAAACTGATGCGAGGGCATTCGTTTTGAGCATTAGTGTCTTGGATTTCGAATACATTTCTTTCATTTCCAGCGTCCTAAACAAACACAGTCTTGTACACAAAATCTTTTCTATCTGTTTCTTACCTTGTCCACAAACCATCCTGCAGATGAGCCTTTGTTATTATGGCCAATGGTGATCTTCCTCACTTTGCCCAAGTTTGGTGCCTCAATGGTGAACTTGTCCTCGGTGGCCTTTTCAAAGTTATTTTTTTCATTGTTGAGTCGCCTTTCACCTTGAATAACAAGACAATTTGTAAATTCTATGAGATGAATCCTGATTTGCACCCAAGTGGAAAAGAATTGACAGCATTAAAACTGGTATTCACTTTGGGTGAAAGCTCATTACAGAGAGAAACACCTGTTCTCTCACCTGTTGTGCTGTAATTTACCTGTGTCTCCGAACTCCCCAAAGATATTGATGAAGACATCTGCATCTGTTCCGCTGCCTTTCATATCCGCAGTGAAAACACTCAATATATACTTATTATCTGGAAAATTAAGACCAAAAGTTTTAAAGAGCTCTTTAAAAACAAACTTTATGCAAAAACAATCACAAGCAACCACTGTGTGAATAAATATTTATTGGCCCTGTTTGGGCTGATTTGCTTAATCAGTGGAGTAGATGCTACAAATACAAATTTTCTAAAAAATAAGTAATTTTTTACATAAAACTCTAATTGTAAAGTGTTATACATACAGGCTCATATCCGTGTATACATACATTTAGGCATGTCCATGGGGTCCATGCTACCCAGCAGGTCTCTGATATAGAGGCCGTCTCCCTCCACCTTACTGAGCCAGTTGTTACAAGCAAAGTAGAACCTCAGGTGAGGCCTGATCACATCCGTCACCACAACTCTGTCCAAGAACCAGCTGGGGTTCAGGCCGGTGTTGTCATGCTCAATCCTGAAGCCACAGACAAATAACATCTAGATGAACAAGTCTCATTCTTCTTGCAAACAAATTCAGGGGAGGAAACAAATCTCCCTAAATCTGATCCAGTGAACAGTGTTTGGCCAAGATGCATATACCTGATCTGTGCTAAACTGAAAAATACTCACCAGCAGGAAAAAAAAACACAGTCTGGATCAGGGATGACATTTTCTTGGGTCTAGCATACCTTATCTTTTTCAAAGGTCCAACATTGTGAGTCCTAATTCTGAACACATCAGTTTTGGCCCTTTCGAATGCCGTGCGACTCCTGAAATCACAAAATGGTAAAAGATTTGAGAGCCACCATGAATTTCATAATCTTTTCACCTATCAAACTCTTCACTTCAAAATACAAGCTAAACAATCAAACGATAGACTATAAAGTAAATCTAGGCGAAATAACAACACATTCCAGATTCACTCCCGGTGCATAATGAAACATAAAAAGCCTTGCAAATGTTTCATACACTCAGGCAGCAAATCATGTCATGCAAACAGCTCATTTAACACCAAAGACCACAGCACACAGCCCGTTGTCTGGGCAGCCATTCTTTCACAACCACCACCAACAACACCTCATTAGGAAATAAATACCTCTTTTCTGTGCTGTTAAAGTGGAGAAAAAACACAAAGATTTAGTTCAAGCAAAGGAACCAACTCAATCAAATATGGGGTCTAACTGGCTAAGGTTATGACCGAGGCCTCTAGCTAGAGGAGTGTGACAAATAAATTAAATCTGTTCTTTGTCCAAATTCTTTTACTTTCATCCAAACAAATACAGATGGCTTTACATCTAAATGCGATTGGAGGGCTTACTTGCTAGCCAGGTGGACTTTGGGAGTGATGCCATAGTCTCCGAACAGAGTGACAAACACGTTGGCGTCAGTGCCTGCTCCTCTCTCATCACCAGTGACGGTCACCACCTCATACACTGGAGGGTTTAACCACATAATAACACAAATGGAAAAAAAGTGTGTCACAAGGGGCGTGGAGGCAGGATGGTATGGTACAGTTTTTATATTTTTGTGCAGATTAATAATGGATAGTTAATGTGAAAAGGCCCATTAAATTAAATTAAACAAAGAAGAAAAAGCCCATTACCTTAAATTCGACTCAATTTGATCATTCAATTCTGCCATTATTTCTAAATCAAATAAACTAAAATAAAGGCAATTCAAACAAATTGTTC
Organism: Coreoperca whiteheadi; assembly: GCA_011952105.1. Classification (NCBI taxonomy): domain Eukaryota; kingdom Metazoa; phylum Chordata; class Actinopteri; order Centrarchiformes; family Sinipercidae; genus Coreoperca; species Coreoperca whiteheadi. The sequence continues at coordinate 11,516,671 of CM022476.1, forward strand.
TTGCTACAATAGCAAACACTGTGACCCCGACTATACCCTCAAACCATTAAATAAGATATACTGATAATAATGTACATTGAATGGCAAGTTTCAGTCGACTTGTAGGCTATTTTTCTTATTAGATAGTAAGGAGTGACAAATGAAGGTCTTTTAAAAGCATTTATTGAAAAACGAATGCGTTCTCTCTTCCATTAAAAAACGGACACAAATTCGAAAGGGTTAAGGAGAAAGTATCTGTGTTCTGTGTTTATAGTTTAGTTATAAACACAGATATTATAATTTAATATTTGACATTAAAATATTAGTGCAATAGATTTAGCTTTAATTGCCTTGATTCCACTGATTTTTACATTTAACAGTGAGAGTCAAAAAGAAACTTTAAGTGGACTGCGAAGTTCTCATTAGGATGTGAAACCACCATGTGCAAACGCTGGTGAGTGACAGGTGTCATATAGCTGTAGGTTACACTCAGTGTAATGTTACCAAGACCATCAAACCAATGCATGGTGGATAATTGCAATCAAGGATTCATCTGGGTGTCAGATGTCTTTCTTCATACAGATCTTACATCAAATTAATGGCATAACTACATGCTCTCTCTATAAAGACTATTTTAATTCTGTCACTTCCACAGCTTGTCTTTTGTACATTTGAGAGGTTGAGTGAGATAAAAAGTTTGCAACAACCTTTCTTTTTGTGATACTCATCCTCGTAGTTTTCCACTTTTTCTGGCTCGTAGTTGCGAAGCTCATTCTCATAGACTTCAACGTAATTTTCAACCTTCTTCTTCTTCCCCTTTGTCTTCTTGGTGTCTTCATCACTATCTCCCTTCACCGAACCTTTCTTCTTCTTCTTTTCTTTCTTCTTCTTTTTCCCTTCCTCTTCATCCCCAGCTGCCTGTTCTTCCTCTTTCTCTGAGTCCTTCTTGGATTTTTTGTCTTTATCTTTGGATTTTTTATCCTTTGACCCCATCTTGTCTTTGACCGAGGACTTCTTTGATCCCTTCTTAGCGGTCTCAATCACATCAGGGAGTTTCTCTCCTCTCCTTGTACCCTTGGAGTCGTTGTTATCCTCATTATCAGTATTCTGCGAGTCATTGCTCAACTCATCCCTGCGCTCCTCTTTGGCTTTCTTCTGCTTGACCTTTTCTTTATCTCTCCCTTTTTTCTTGTTGTCATCAGGCCCTGATGTGTCAAACTGTATCCCTCTTCATCGCTCTCGTTAAACTTCTTCTTCAATCTTCCAGCATACTCTGACTCACTCACCTGCTTACTTTTCTTCTTGGGATTTGGTTCCTGAGCCTCTGAGTCCTCGTCATCTACATCTTTGGTTTCCTCCTCTGCACTCTGTCTTGTTTTTTTTCTTTTTTGTGGGCATCTTTAATTTATTTACTACCTTGTAACTGTAACCGATTCCTGTGTGTTCCGGTGAAACTTGATGAAACTGACCCGTGACTGCGCTGGAATGACCCACTGGCAGGACAGGTCCAAGTCAGAGCTCACAGACTGCTGTTTGGCAGGCGGCTGGGGAAGCCCCTCTCTGCTGGTTATCCTGACCTACAACAGCAGCAGATGCTCTGAACTCATTAAAAATGATAATCTGCTTGTCGTCACCTGACCAGAAGAAGAAACCCTCCCTGGGAATGAAGAGCTGCTAGAAAACTACAAAGAGGTATTGCAGTAATTCCCCTTTTATACAGTTAACCTGCTCACAGCTATCTACCTAAAAGTGGGACTTTATTAGCTACTTGTTTATGTGAGTGGTTGAGTGATAATGAACAGAATAAAAAGAAAAATACATAAAGTACAACAAGTTTGACCTCCAAACAAGCCACTTTTAAATGTAACATCTCTTTAGGTTCATCTGCCCAATTTTTGTCATAAATAAAGCACTTATAATGTCATTTTTTTGAGTTATATCACTTTCTGTATGAGGGAAAACGTGAACTGAGACAGCTAAACAAACACACAGAAAACACAAACCTGATCTTCTAGCAATCAACTGCTTACTTGTGATACTATTATACTGTACAATATTATGTTAATAATACTGTCTTATAACATTATATATTTTTATAAAAATACAGACAAACACTAAGTATCATTACTTAATCATCTTGCATAGTTTCTATTTTTACTTATATTCTTATTTTAGTTTTATATACCACCTATTATTTACTTTTCTTTACTTTCTCTATACACCTGTAGGCAACCTATTTATGTCCTTGTGTTGCTGCAACAACCGAATTTCCCCAATAAAGACTTTAAATAAATAAATATTATCTTAGACATTCTGCTGAAATAAAATGGGTGTTCACCTGTTTTGCTCTGGTTTGATCGGGCCCATTTCCAGAGAAAATCATCTGGCTCTTCGATGCTTGGTTTTCCTCACCTGTTAGTCATTTAGCTACGTTAGCTACGTTAGCTCTCTGCTGTTTTTAGCTAGCAGCTAACGTTAGCATGCACTTGCTGTGCTACCTGGTAGCTTAAACAGCTTGCCCCATTTATGTACGTTACTCCAAGAAATCCATTTTATACGCCAACTAGAAGAGATTAGTCGTAACTGAGTAGACAAATGTCCACTGTCCGATGGAAACCAGCTTTTACATCCAGCTACATTTTCAGCTATTGTAGACACATGTAACGTTCGTTAAATGCTGCTTCTCTTGTCACATTGCTGCCTTGCTAGCTGCCTTTTTGTTTTACCCAGTGGTGGAAGGAGTAACGTTATTCAGACCTTTAACTTAAGTAAAAGTACAAACGTATTAGCATCAATATATTTCAGAATAATGTGTATTATATTATTGAATTATAATTAGTGATGCATTACTGTGTTCATCAATTTCATGTTGCAGCTGGTAATAGTGGGTCTCATTCTAATTGCTTTTTTGGTGCTGGGTAGCTGTGGATTTCACCCCAATTACAGTCAATCTATAATTAATACATCATGATTTATTTGATGATTATATTTTGTATTATTATTCAGAATCTGCAAAGAAACTAGTAAATAAAGTTGTCAGATAAATGTAGTGGAGTAAAAAGTAAAATAACTGCCTCTGAATGGATTGAAGTATAAGTATAAAGTACCAGTAAATGGAAATACTCCTGTTATCAAAAATATTGCTGGTGCATGTCCAGATAATTCCAGGTTATTTCATTGTCAAACATAAAACCATAGGAGTTGGCCACTGTTCAGGGTGTACCCACCTAAGGCCCAAAGTAGAAAATGACTGACTGACTGACATAAAATCATCCTTGTAGCCTGTCTCTATTATGGGATGCCTGTTATTGTCTATAGGATTCATATTTGTGCTGTTTGCTTTTTGTGAGGTGAGGTATAGTTTAAATTTAGTATGAGGGCCTTTTTAAACTCCCAGGCAGCCTGTTTTACCCAAACAAAATGAGTCAATTATATGCATGCAATAGTAGATAATGCAGGGAGGAATTACTGTTATAATGTACAACATCATAATCATACTTGTCAAGCCACAGTGATCTGAACTGCTTATCAACTGTCCATGTAACATTTTAAGGTAAGTAAAAATAGGGTGGCTGTGCACTTGGAGAAAGAAACCTCTGCAGCTTCCTGTTTTATTTAATGTAAACTTCATTGCAGCCAGCAGAGGGAGACACCTTCATTTGCATTTGGATCCAAAGTGTATTATTGTTTGCACCATTCATTGCAATTGTAATTCATTCAACAGATGATGAGCACCGGTTGCATCATTGAGATTGTGACAGCTTTATCAAAAGACCCACAGCCGGCTTCTCCTTTTTCATGGATTTTCCCCGAAGCCTTTTTCTCCTCAAATGTCACACATTTGATGGAAACACTTTCATTTATTCTCAAAACTCTAAACACAAAGCAAAACAACAAACAGAGCAAAGCAAATATTGTATATATTTGCATGAATATATTGCATGAATAAAAACTGAACATTAAATTCAAAACTCTTCATTCTCTTCATTGTGCACTTGCGAGCTACTTACTCGGCATGCACAGTGCAACGTATAGTAGACTTCAAATACAGAACACATACAAAGCAAACACAAGTACAGTAACAAGATACTGAATATATTAAGAAACACTTTGTGATATGTAAAGCTTTTTATAACAGAATGGTAGAAAATATGGAAAATGTGACTACTGTCTGCTGCAAAATAAGGCTTCATCCTGTATTCATTTTCTGTCTGGGTAAGTGTTTTTGTCTCCACTTTCGGCACTGTTTCCTTTGGCTGTACAGTAGACATTTTGCCTGGCATGATGTGTTCAGCCACAATGAATCCCTGGATGCTCTTCCTCTTCCTTGTCCTCATCTTCCTCCTTCTGTTTCCCTCACCCTTCCTCTCCCTCTGCCTTTCTGTCTGTCTCTCAGTTCAATTCTCTCTCTCGCTCTCTCTCAGGGCTACAGTATCACGGACTTATCCAAAATGGAAGAGCTCACTGTTAATATTTGCACCTGTGATAGGGTCAGCTTGGCCAAGTTTAGTGTTTTAAGTATGTATGGAAGTATGTTGTAACTCATGATTAAAGTCTGATTTAAAAGCCAAACATTGTTAAGTATTTTTGCAGAATGTGGTTAAGAATGTGGTTAAGGTCAAATTCCACTGTTAGTGTTATATTTGCGTTAGTGTTATATGTATGTGTTGTATTTATTCCCCTAAAATCCCCATTTAGTTGTTGCGGTTCAGTTATGCAATCACAATGTGCACAAGAAAGTGATCCTTTAACTGTTTTCGCAGATGTAATTGCATGCCAAAGAGTAGATTAAAATGGATCACCAAATCTATTTGAAGAAATAGCTGTTATATAACATGACAACAACTGTTAGACAGACCAAAGAAATAGGCCCCATATCAGTTTAGGTGTCACTTCTTTAAAACAAAAAAGAAAGAGAGAGCAGCTGATGCCAGCTGCCCTGCTCTGTAACCTTTCTTGTGGATAGGACTGTTAAGGAGATTGACATGTTTGTAAGATGCAAATCAAGGATGCATGCAGGAAAAGGAGTTCCATCAAATCTTTCAAGATGTTTGCCCTGGCAACCTAAACAAAGCTGACTGCAGTAAATCAGAGATTTCAACTTCTTTCAGATGCATTGAGAGCGAAGGAAGCATTTTAGACAACAGAGGAGCAGATAGGCTGTCGTGGGTGTACCTGTCCGTAGGGGCCAAATACTGGACTTCATACACAGCATTTATCTGTTTCTTTGAACATAGATTCAAAGGAATTCCAAAGGTCATGTCATCGGTCAACCCATTATCATTGTAGATTGTTCACTGGAGCAAACTAAAGGCCACTGATACCACTCAAACTATATTTGTCCTTTCTTTTTTGGTTCACCGGAGTCATCTGTAAGTCACAACTGGGAGACTTTTACGGCCTGATTCTGTGTACATTATATGTATTTGTGTTAAAAGTTATATTTCTCTTCTATGGTTTAAGCCAATTCCATTAGCATTAGCATGATTGAGCAGGCTGCCAGTGAACTGACTTAGCTCACACATATAGACAGATAATATAACAATAATCATAATAAACCTCTTGTAAATATAATGCGGCTCAAGGTCTCTTTAAATTTCACGAAAAAACAAACATATTTTAAACATTTAAAGCAATAAACAACTTAAAAGGTTTCTGTTACAACCCAAAACACTAGATGGAGGCTCACAACACTGTTAAAATCAGATAATTTAAGCCGTTTATTGTTTAGAGGCAAATGATAAAATGATGCCGTTTACGCACTTTGTTAAATAGAAAACTGAGATGAGCAACAATGGGAAAAGGGCTGTGGGTGGAGCCCAATCAAAGAAATTAATGGTATCAACTTGGCATCATAACAACTACTTTCACTTAACAATTTAAAAAACAACTAAACATACTACTTTCAAATAAAAATGTGTCTGTAAGATTCAATAGAATGATGCAAGGGTACAAATAAAACAAGATTACAAAGGAGTTTGTTTTTTCAACTTCCTTTCATTATGCCCATAGGCACAATAGATTGGTTGCATTATGACTTCACATAAATATTCATTTTTCAGTTTCACTTCATGAGCCTAAGAAATACTTATAATAAGTGGCACCATTAAAAATAATTGTTTGTAGGTGAGTCATAAGATGTTTCTTAAACCTCTTTGCACAGGTTGCTTGTTTGATATTTACGGGTAGGATAGTTCACAGTATTGAGACCTCTTAAAATCAGCATCAGTAACTATAATTTTGCTTTTGTCCTCATGTAATTTCAAATTGTTGCTATTCAATCAAGTTGTGCTACTTCTCAAGCACACTGTTACACAATTTAGACTGCTGGGGTTATACTAAAATCACACTTAATGAACAATTCACAGTCTCTGATAGACATGACTTGTTTCTCTTGAGGAAAAATTTGATGAAAAAAGCAAACAGAACATCTTTCTACACTACACATAAAGTTCTGGTGATTTAAATGAAGCTCCACAACAGCCTGATTCAATATCAACTCTGAGAAAAGAACTGAACTGATTTATTTTAAAAATATAAACATCAAGTTGCAACTTAAACTCCCAACAGGAGTCTGAAATGTCTCCTGTATGTGATGCTGACTTCAGGTTCTTTCACAGCCTTTAGATTATAAGCTTAATTGGTTTCCAAAGCTACAAATGTTTATTTTCTATCCCGCCCAGAAGGAACTTTGTGATAACATAGCTGCGGCTCCACGACACAGAAGACACTTTGCCAAGACTCTCAAAACAAACACACTGGAGGGTCTTACAGTTCACGAAGGATGCGCAGAAGGAAATGAAGAGGAACTAGATTGTCACTACAGGATACGTGAGGACCACAGTCACTGTCATGTCGCACGGCCAAGAGCCCCAGAGTCCATGATTGTGGTCAAATTATGTTATGACAAGGGGATCAGACCGTGGTGAAACCTAAACACTGATTTATTTGACAAGGGCAAGGTGGATTGTCCCCTTCTGACAGTAGGTTGTGTGGTGGTTATGCAACAGAGAAAGAAGTCTCCGCCGGTGTTGATACTATGATTACTGTGGCCAACAGGGGACCCTCAGTGCAAGCCCAAGGGAAAGGGGCTATTTTGGCAAGAATCCACCCTGCTGGAGGACACTTAAGCAAGGCATTGAAGGCTACAAAACTACACACAAATCTCCCTTGTCCTCAGTTGAACAATTTTCAAACACAGGTCACAGAAGTTGTCCGTCTTCCAGCTTGGCCACTATGAACATCAGTAATCCGCATCCCTTGATTTATTCTATTTGTTTCTATACAGCAACCATCTGTTTTGCGTCGTGCAATCTTGTTCTTTCCACACAAAAAATGTGCATTTGACATTTTGTGAAAGGATGGGGCTAATTAAAGTGTGCATGTCCACTCAGTGAAACATTTGCAAGTTGCATTAACATTGGACAGCAGAGCAAACCCATTCCCTACAGTAGCCAAGGCAGAGGCCAGGAGATGTTTTTATCATAACAGTTTGTGATTTGTTTCGTGAAGTGGCAATTTCTCCTGTTCTCATCCAACATAATTTGAAAGGGAAATTCTCAGATAAATCAATCAGATTCTCAGTTTCAACTTTTATTTATTCCAGCTAGAGCAATACTCTCTTTTTCAGAAATTCTACCTAGTGATGATAATAAGGCACTACTCTTGGTTCACTTCCTCAACCCGGATTTGTCATGCAGCTCCAGGGATCAAGCCGGCAACCTCCTGGTCACAAGACCACTTGACTAACTACTGACCCCTTTGTCTTTTTGAAATACTAAATACAAGACAGTTTAAGTGACAGCTGTTCACCGAAAGTTCTTTACAAACCTTTCACCAGACAATTTCAATTTCAAAAACCAAGTAAACAAAAATACAGTGAAGGAATGACCCCTCAGAAACCATGCATTTATTACAGTATTTTGAAACTTTGCTTTAACCTGACAAGACGTCTCGTCAGCCAGAGTACTTGAACACCTCTGTGTGGGTGTGCAGGGCCTTTAAAGATTTTAAAAAAGATCATTGAAAAAGCTTTACTGATGTTTTTACAAACACAACTGATGGAATATAATCTTGTGCTTGTTACTAATGTTACTGTTGGCTTTACAATGTTGTTAACATTTAGATCACAAATTGTGTCTTTCGTTTTCCAATTTCGGCTCCTACAACTGCCACAGTAGCTATTACTTTATATGGAAAGTAACAGCGCACATTTGTGCTAAAAACAGAGGTGAATCCAAAAAGAATCACATGCAAGGCAATTTGCTTCGGTCTTAGCGTAGTACAGGTTACAATGCAACGTTAATGACTAGAAAAAATAAAAATAATGTGAACTTGTCCAATGCTTGACCCCAGTTAGAATGAATGTGATGCTGGGCAGAGAGTTATATAAGCTTTAGTATCTATTTCAAACTGCTATTTAATTTCTTTGCCATCTTTCAACCTTCATTGTAAACTTCCTGTTATTTTGTAGTTTCTAATTAAACAGAGAAAGATATGGCCACTTCAAGGGGATAACTTTCTCAAAGCAAGATGCCTGCAGTCCCCAGTGTAATCCAAGTGGGGTCAGAACAGTTTGGCACTATAACCCTGACTTTTTCTTTCACTTCTTCAGATAATTTTTTATTGCGTAAGGTTGTCCTGCTGAAGCTTTGAGAGCCAGACAACAGATTTTGTCTTTTGAGAAAAGATGAGACAAGTTTAAGAGACATGTTTTATCAGGTCTATCTCAACCAGTGCACACCCTTTCAAGGTCCAATGTGTAACATTTAGGAGGAGCTATTGGCAGAAATGGAATATAATATTTATACGTATGTTTTCAAAAGTGCATACTCACCTGAAAATAAGGATCGCTGTATTTTCATTATTCATTATTATTCATTAGAATAAGCCATTTTTATCTACATAGGGAGTGGGTCCCCTTTCACGGAGGTCGCCACGTTGCACCACCATGTTTCTACAGAAGCCCAGAACAGACACTGGCTCTAGATCGGGCCTTTCGCGTTTTCCGTGAGTTTCACCGTAGTTGCTCGTAAACGCTTGGAACGGGAGGGTGAGACGAGCGTTATTCAAAATGGTTCCAAACTGCAATTTCAATGCTAGATGTCCCTAAATCCTACACACTGGGCCTTTAAGGGTTGGAAAGTACAAGACAGTGGTGCTGAAGCATTAAAAAAAATATATGTTTCAGCTGCAGGAGCAACAATACGCTTAAATCTCACTATTACGTAATTTGAGTTTCAGTTTACAGTATACAGTTAACTGTCATTGATCAATATCTTAGTGCAAGTTGGCAAGCTGTCTTTTTTACAAGTTTCCTGTTCTTCATTGAACCCAAAATAAACAGTTAAGAAGAAGTACTTTGATCTGACATAACATATTCAGGATGATTGATTTGTGTACTTTGTTTGCTGTCATTTCCAAGCTGGGAGGTAATTTAGTATCTTTTCAGGATGTCATGGCCAAGCCCAGGGCATGATAGTCAGTCTATTCAGCTTGCAAAGCCTGTTTCAGCTTGTGGAAGATCATTATGTGGAACAGGTACCAGCGCACGATAAAGAAAATTGGACAGGTGACAAAAAAGGTGTAGTCTATTTTGGACACTTGAATTGAATTGATTTCTGGTGTTGCTTGAAGAGGGCCATCATGGAAGCCCAACTTTCCCTTATTGGTGAGAGACAGGGTGCAACAGAACCAGATCCACAATGGATGTCTTCACTCCTCATTTGCACTCCTTTGTGCAAATGACGTGACGTCTTTGGTACTTTTTTGCCAGCTGAAAGTGCACTGAGAGGCGACATCTGATATATTGTGTGCAAGTAAGCGCACATGTTCTCTGTTCCCAGTAAAGCACTGGTAAAGCACTTATATTCATGTTGATCCATGCCACCGACAATTAGTGGCCCCGGTCCGGGCAGTGGAAATGAGGACAGCGTCTCATTGCCTTTGGTGAATGGCAGGGAACTGAACTTAAGAATCACAAGTGGAAACCTGAGCTGTACAGGCAATACCTCCTTAAACACACATACACACATGCAAAACACATTTCATGCCCTTTTAAAGTCAATGACTTCATAAAAAATTTCAGGTTGTTAAAAGTAGTTGATTTATGGCCTGTTGCTGTTGTTTTATCTTGGTAGCTTAAATGACCTCTCCACAAAATCATGTTTCTCCAGTATGCCTCTTTCACCAGAGGTTCCCATGCATGCCATTGGCTCAGAGGTACAACTGACAAGATACAGGCTGTTTTCAAATAGCCAACATAAAAAAAATGACCATTGCAGCAGCAGTAAGCAATGCAAAGAGTGTACTTGCAGGAACTTGTGACTAAAGATGCAGAATCACAGTATCTGAAAAAGCATACACCGTAAAAATCACTGACCCAGTCTGAGTCACCAAAGCAAAGCAATAATTGTTAACTTTACCCAGTATTAATGTTGATTTTTGTATGGTATGGTTTGAACTGTTACTGTATAATCTACTCTACAGTAGCTTTTTTTTAAATGTATGTGCAACTATTTGTTACTGATTGTTAATAATATACCCTTGCAGTTTTGAATGTCATGAACACATCATTTTGTGCAACTAACAATGAATTTGTGTAAAACACTCAAAATAACCATATTTTAGTTTGGTTGTTAAAATAACACTAACACTGGGTAAAACAACTCATTAGTATTGGGGAAAGTAAGCCCAGTATTGTGTCTGTTTCTTCTCCACCCCCCATGGTTTTTAGTGTATTATAATTTTAGTGATGCATGTGCTTTTAAAGACCCTATGATTCATATCCATATTGCTTTCCTGCTCATGCAGCATGTGATTAATGAACTTGTGTGATATGTTAGTCACTGCTAACGCTGGCACACAGAGCACCTGGGTTTGAGTTATGAGGTGCTGAAATCTTAAAACAAATCAGGATATGAGCAGCATTAAAGCCATCAACGTGGTTTAAGAGCAACATTTTTTTTTTAGAAAACCTCTAGTGGGGAGGTGGGATAATCTGATTCCCAGGCAGAGCAGCGGCTCAGCCTGCAGCATCTGGAGAAGCTCTGTGGTCAAACTAACCTGCTTTGACATAAATGATTATTGGTGTGGACCTGAAACTTTGTGGTTAAACTGTTTACCATTTCATTTCGTGCTCAAATCTGACACAGGCAACTTTTAAACTGTGTCTTTCTGATGTGGTGGCTGTTTTTGTTAAGCAATGAAGATTTTTTTCACTGATTTGTGGTGAATCACTATTAAATTCATGTTAAAGGACTAGTTTGACATTTTTGCGTTAGATAAGAAGATCAATACCACTCTCATGTTTATACAGTAAATATAAAGCTGCTCCCAGCAGCTGGTTAGATTAGCATAAAGTCTGGAAACAAGGGGAAACAACTTACCTGGCTCTGTCCAAAGGTAACAAAATCCACCTACCAGCCCCCCTAAAGCTCATCAATGAACATGTAATATCTTGTTTTAATCAAAAGCCAAGATCTAAAAACAAGTTGCAGTTTCCTGAAAAGCCAGGAATTACTGCGCCTGACCAAGAAATAGTCTGGCACAAAACCCTCTGTAAGACCGCAACGTGTAGTTTCTACCCTTTTGTTTTGGTACAGCTTTAAAAAACAAAACAAGATATTAATGTATTACTAAGTGAGCTTTAGATCCCAAATTGATGTATTCAAATTTAGATCCAGGCTTGAAGCCCTGAAGGGGAAGACAAACAACTGAGATCACTGGTTAGATTTGAACCCAGAGCGCTGGAGGTGCTCAACAAGTGCCAGCTGACTAATTGATTTCAGTTATTAATGTTTCATTTGGACCCCCCTGCAGCCTATTTCCTCAGTAATATATAGTTTGTACACTCAATAAAACATTTCTGGAGAGGTCTGTGACTGATATGAATTGGAAATTTATTAATTTTTCTGACTCAGTGATCTCTAAACTCCCCTGAAAGGATTTGACCCACTGTGGAATGTGGAACATTCCTTTATAAAGTGACCCTTGTGAATACTCCCACACATATTTAATGACACCCTCACACTTACCAGCACCATCACCAGATGCTAAAATGCTTTCATTGCTATTGCACACGCTCTACTGGAAGCACAATACACTTTCTGCTTTAATTCATAGATTCAATCTATTATCTACTTCTGCTCAGAATTAAGAATTATTTTGTTTGTTTTTCTTTAACTTACAACTACTAAATTTCCCATTTAAAAGCAAAAAAATACATCTGTACATCTATTCATATGTCTGAGGCTGACTGGCTTGTTGTCTGACAGGTCATCTCGTGTGGTTAAGTTTTTCCTAGTTGCTTGGGTATTATATAACAATGGAGATCAAAGTCTCCAATTAGCTGCTGATTTCATGGGAACTTGCTGGTGTACATAATTCTGCTTTAAAATCTTTGAAATAAGTCGCTCTGCATGCTGTATATTTGTGTGGGATTTAACAGAGTCAGGAGGGTGACTGCTTCCTACCCTGGAGCTGTTCACATTGCCGTCCCCTATACCAGACTGAACACACAGCCAGGCTGCACTGAGCTACTTCACATAGGGTTCGTAGATTCAAACATGAATGTGATAATAAAGGCAAGATTTTTACGAAAAATAAAAACACTGTATATCTATTTTGAGTGTATCTGTTTCACTGATTTTGTATTTTATTTGTGCGTCTTGGCCAGGTCTGCCTTGCAGAAAATGTTTCCGACTACAATTGGGTCAATTAAAACAAGATAGATTAGAATACATTTATTTAGTTTATTACAGTAAATACAAAATAAACTATGTAGTTAAAAGTAAGACATGACAACAACAGTGAGCAGTTTCCTCTTATACATACACGAAAGACACAACTGCACTGTAGCAAATGTTTAGACCTTTGGTTTTGAGCTGGAGTTAAAGGGTCAGTTCACCCAAAAACCAAAAAAACATATTTTTCCAATTACTTTAGTGGTATCTATACATGGGCACTGTTTTGGCTTTACCTTTCCAGGGGTCAGAGATTCCAAACACAACCTTAAAGGTCCACTTCAGCAATTTAGTGTTGTTATTCCATTAAGTTGGATAACTTGAGAAAAAAAAAACTGGTCATAATATGTGCAGCAGAGACCAAGATAACTTGAGATAATCCAATCAAAACGGTCTGGGGTAACAGCAGAAATCTCAGATCCTGGGAAAATAAAATCAAAACTATCTGCTTGGTAGTGAGAAAATATATTTTTGTAATTTGAGTGAACTGACCCTTTGAGCAATCAAATGTATCACCAAATAAGGCCCCGCTGTTCTGATAGTACACATAGCACTAAGATGATAATGCTTCATAGGTGTCTCATGGACAAAGTATGATCTTCGCACTAATGTGAGGGAAACACGCTTTAGGGAAACCTGTTTTCTCTCTGAATTACATTTCATTGCTATTTTCGCCATCACTCGAGGGGAAGAAGCACAGGCCATTAAACCACCGTAAGATATTCATCAGTTCCTGCATCAGTTCTGCTTTGGGTCTGGCATATTTCCAGACTGGGATTGTTCAGTGTTCTTTTCAACTGAGGGTGACAGCAGACGAGGAGGAGCAGCAGGTGTTATCTGCTGTTTATCAGTGAGCACAGAGGGGACAGGCTGCAGAGCGTCACTGCTGATGAAAAGCAGCTTCCCAGGTTTCCTCCACTGTTTTAACAACATTCATTTCAAGTTCTACACGACTTAGGATCCTCTTAACTAAGCATCACCACCTCCAACCTTAACATATCCAACAGGATAATCCTCATTTACTGCTGACTGTTAGAGCAGACTTGTGTCAGACTGAGGTCAGTGAGGCTATTCCGGAGCTCATTTGTACTGGATGTGAATGTACACCTGTTCACACAGATGGTAAATATCAGAATCATTGGCTGTTCATTTAAACATTTAATAGGTACGGCAGACTCTGGTGGGAGCAAAGAGGATCAAATTGGTGAGTGGAGGGCTTGTTCCATGCATCACAGCGTCCCGCTACAGTTCAATCCCATTTTTCACAGTTTAATTCAATTAATGTGTGTTGTTCCTAGAGTCTAGAGGATAATCTGACACTGTCTTTTAGGCGTCTCTGCAACGTGTTTGCCTAAGCCACTGCATTGTTAAGCTTAATTGCAGTGAATTGGAGCCTTAGATTGTGTTTATTGTTTCAGGAGAGAAGCTCTCCCGGCAAGGTCTTCTTCCTAAAACCCAGATTTATTTTTTTCCATCAGACTAAGACTCTCTCTGTTTTTCTCTGTTTCTGTGTGTGTCTGACACATTACCAAGGCCCAGAAGATTTTTTGTAAATGTTCATTTTATGTAACCTTACCCCAGAGTGTTACATTTTCGTTTATTTGTCTATTAACTTTGGAAAAGTGTGGCTTGCTCTTCTCAGGGCCATTTGTCTGTGCTAATGGGGGTCATGATGAGATAAGCTCACCAAACAAAAACAAAAAAACTAGTGTGAGAAACTTGGTGGTCATATTATTAACTTCCGCTTTAAGTTGACAACATATGACGACATGTCAAAGGCCATGTTTGCTGTGAAACGATAGTGTCGGCGTTAATTTACAGCTGCATTATAAAATGCACACTTTTGTATTGTTGAACACACAGACGTTCTCAGTTATTACCGCTCAGTTTTGGCACACACCAAGTCAGGTTACATTTACAGACATGAAAAGTGAACAGTAAATTAAAAAACAATGCTGAAGTAAATGTCCACAGATGTAATTCTACATTACAATATAAACAAAATACAAAATAAAGTGCATAATTTAAATAAATTAAAATACCTTGTTTAATAGGCCACTTGTATGTCAAACTCTACCTTTATCTAAATATCATTATACTGTACAATCTTGAGGGGCCTGGATTCTCAGCATTTATGCACACGAACAAGCTTGTCTAAAATTACCAGCAACAAGAGAAACAAGAAAGGCAAGAATGTAATCCATGACATTAAGCAACAATCTGGAGCTGATGTAATAACTGGGAAAAGGAGGTAGACTGTGTGCTTCAAAGCTGCTGAAACTAAGACATAAAGCTCATTTGAGTGGACAAGCTCGAACAAACAGGAGTTCAAATGTTCAGTCTATTATATAGACTGGTAAGACAGGAGCAGAAGGTGTGACCAACATTATAAGGCATTAAAAAGGGAATTCTGCCATTAGAAAAAATGTGCCAAAGAAAAGTAGCACAAAAACAGATATCAGAATAATTATGAATCCCTGTTTGACAAAATAAAAGCACTTTTGGTATGTAGAATTAACTAACCTCTAACCTTTATAAATAAGCTGACTATTTATGTGAGTCCTTATTTGCTGGATATTAGTGTTGGAAGATGGCAATGCATGAGTATCAAACTAAATGACTCATACAATTTAATACATGCGCACAAATACGTATTTAGGGTGGATTATCCCTTTAGAGTTGTAATATATTAACTAGAACCTTCTCCTAGAGAAGAATAATTTTATTACAAACACTATTTTACACAACATTGATAATTTAGAAAAAACATTTGTGTGGTTGAAATATCTTTATCTTAATACTCCACATTAAGCAACATCTGTCCACAGATTTAAATCACATTTTCTGTAGCTGTGGGGAAAAGGTTCAACATTCCCTGTCAGATTTAAATAATTTAGTCTTAATATCTATGGCACAGGAATCTTTGTACCCTAATTGTAAGATGGAAAACAATGTTTTAATAATTTGAGATGAGTGTGTGTATAGGGCTGAGGAACAAAAATGTCGGCGTTCACCACATAATAATACTGCACTGTACATTAGTCGTGGAACTAACACAATATGTCCTTCAAAAAGCACTGTACAATAGAGATTGTTAAACAATCAATCCTTACAATGGCAGCACACATGCCAGTGATTACTCATAAGGATCACATTCAATACTGTTTTCATTTACAATATTGACCACAAGCTTGTGACTCAATTATTCTGGACTACTGGCCTCATCTATCTTACAGTAAAGGTTTCCACAATGACTGATCAAAGTAGCTGAAATTAGGAGGGATAGTGTTTCCATCACTGACACTTGAGTCATGATGAAGTGGGTCATCTCTGTTTTGAGCAAAATGTCAAAATTTGCTCACACAGTCAGAGATAGTCATCACTTGAGGTAGCTGGGTGCTGAAACAGAGAACGCAGGACGATAAAGCTCACAGCACTTCAATTTCTCTTTCTTTCTCGCTCAATGTGCCCGACTTCACAAGAAGAGTCAATTATTATATTTATGTTCCTTCCGCCTTTTTTCAGAGGTTTAAAAGTTAACCTCCTAATTCAGAGTTAAGTCAGATGCATTTCTCCTCCATTGTCTCAGTGCTCAATGACACCTGAAGTGCTGGGTCTTTTGGGCATGACAGGGCGGAAAGTTTCCTGATTTCAGTTGTCCCTTCTCTACTCTGCGTCTCAGCGCTGCCCTGCTCAGACGAATAGGAGGCTTGTGAGTTTCTGACCGATGAAGGTTGTGAACCGGAGTGTCTGTCTGCTTTATGACAGCTTCCCGTATAAATCTCCCTTCCCTCTGTTAGGTAGAGGAAGGTCTGGGATTCCCGGTTAGAGATGACAGAGGAGAGTTGATGAGCATCTATACAGTGGAAATTTCCCTGTCTCTGTTGCCTCCGTGCTCCTATCTTGCAAAAAAAGCACTTGATTTGTTCAATGAGCTTGAGGAGAACAGCCTTGCGGAGCAGGATGTAGATCCAGGGGTCAAGAATGGGGTTGAAGGAGGCAAAGCGTATCGCTCGTAAATCAGGGTTTTTTTCCAAACGCAGTTCCACTGGAGTCTTATACAGCTGGTTCAAAAACACCTGAGCCTGCAAGGGAAGAGAGAATACAAACTAAGTAGATGGATACATGTTTTCAAACTATGTTTGAGTGTGCAGCTGTGGGTGTGCATATGTGTGTTTCTGAGAGGAAGAGTGAGAAAGACACTCTGGATACCAACATGGAGCACCGAAGAGAAAGAGCAGGGAGGGAAAAGTAATTTAATCCAAATAGAAATATGTTTGAACTTTCCTCTTTAATCATCCACTTAGATTGGATCACATTACATGAACAAATTGTTCCATGTACAAAAATAACTACATTTCTGCTAAAAGAACCGTGCGTAAAACGTGCGTAATGGTTAGAATGAGCAAAGGCGACAGTAGAGTAGTGGCTTTAAAAAGCAAAGGAAAAGTGATTTAGTACAAAAATTTATATGTTTTAACTTTGCTTTCTCATCATTCACTTGGACTTGGATCAAAATGCATGACCAAATTGTTTTATGTCCACAAAATGGCATTTAAGAGTCGTGCGTAAACCGTGCTAATGGATAGAAATAACCCACAACGAGCGGAGAAAAGAGAACTTACAACAAGTGGGATGGAGCAGATAAGCACCACTACTGATGTGCCTATGAGCAAGATGACCATCTGAATCTCTGCACCGGCCAGACGCCCAAAGCTGCGTCCTCTCCTTCGCGGGTCCACATTGCGCCCCACATCGGTTCCCAGCGACATCCTGCGCACGAATCGCCGGTGCATCCGGATCAAAGCCGCGCACACCAGCACGTTACATATAACCGTGGCGAGAATGAGAAGAGAGCTGAAACCCGCATACATATAGGAGTAGGCGGCATCACTGGTCTTGTTGCTCCTCCACTCTAAAAAACACCAAGTTTGCGGGTATTGTTTCTTCACCTGTCCAAAGCCGATAATCGGCAGGGCGCAGAAAAGCGCGTTGGAGATGTAGATCGCTAGGAGAGTTAAACCTGCCAGTCTTTGGTTCACATTGTCATTGTAGAAGTAGGCATGGTTTATAGCGATGTATCTTTCCACCGACATGGCACAGATGATACTGAGCCCCGACAGAGAGAAGAAAAGCATAGTGAACCCAAAGTATTGGCACAGCGGGTCGTCTCCGGGCCACGATCCTTTCACATAAGTGGCGATGGTGACCGGACTGGCCAGCAGTGTGCCCAGGAGGTCCGTGACTGCCAGGCCACACACCAGCGTGTAAAACGTGGTTTCTTTCTGTTCTTTGCGAGATTTACAAAGAACCACGATAGCGATGACATTCCCTACCACCCCGAAAATGAACATGATTGACGGTATGGTCGGGACCATGGTCCTCCCTGTCATCGATTGATTATTCATTGTTAAAAGTCCTTCAGGAGCAGTTCAAGATGATCGAAAAAACTTTTCTTAACGCCAGTATTTCCAGTCCAGAGCCGGAAACTTGTTTGCTCTTGAAAGAAGCCTGAGCAACATTGTCAAATCGGAACAACGATTCTAAACAATGTAGAGCATGCAGAGCATCATGTGGCTGGTGCTGTAGTTCCCGAGGGTTCAGTGCTGTTTTGGTATTAGATCCTCAGCTAGCTTTCCAAGACAGAAGCAGATTTCACTCATCAGGACAGAGAGATAAAACCAGGCAACGGACACCAGTGACTTCATTGAGAAACGGCTCTGCCTTCAAGCTTCCTGCAAGGTTCAGTCCCTCCCCTTCATTTCACTTCACAGTCCTCATCACCTGATCAGTCTGGGGCAGGAAAAGCCTTGGATGTATTTTGTAACATAGGTCAACGAACAGCAAATGAGCAAAAAAAACAACAACAATTGTTTAACATTAAGAAGTAAAAGAGAAAAGTTACAAAAGTGCGACCCTAAAAACTCTTACAAAATGTCAGTTTGTGCTTTCAAATTACCATGGCAGGCAAGTGAATAAAAACTAAATAAATATTGTGTTTACATGATATTTTAG
Source organism: Coreoperca whiteheadi (assembly GCA_011952105.1). NCBI lineage: Eukaryota > Metazoa > Chordata > Actinopteri > Centrarchiformes > Sinipercidae > Coreoperca > Coreoperca whiteheadi. Next base: position 11,535,408 of record CM022476.1, read on the forward strand.
AAATTTGAGGCTTTTATCCAGAGCAGTTAGTCATAACATTTTTTTAATTATCACCCAAGACACTCCTGCATAATACTCCAACTAAAACCTGCTGTAACACCCAAAGAAATAACTCAGGTAAAGGTTATACTAAATTGATTTTCTGACAATCATCTCATAACATGATTGATTTGGGATCAAGACTCTATATTTGTTTGTACGGATAAAGTGCGGATAAAAATCAACAAAATGTCAAATGACTCAGCACAGTCTAATCAATTGTTCCCGGGTCTAATGCTGATCACTTCACCAAATTTGATGCAAACATATTCATAAACCTGTCAGGACATAAAGTCAAACAAACAGTCTCAGTACAAATGTATCTCTTTATAATATCACTAGTTGTTAATGAAGTATTGTGTTTCTTAGAAAAGGCTGACGGGACTGTTTTAATGATCATATAAGAGCATTTTATCAGACCATTATCATTCAGTCCTCTAACACATTTTGTTTCAATCAAAACACATGCAAATGAATACAGTATAATGTCATTTGTGCCCATCATTTATCGTAGCGCAAATAAACACGATGTCCTGCTGAGAGACAGTAATGACACCAGTGTCCCCGACAGGTCTTGTGACTGAAAAAACAAAACGTGATTATTCACTCTATGAGGCACTGACTCGGTCTATTTATACAAATTCCTGGAAACAGATATTTCTCTGTCCAGACATTTGGACCTCCAGAGTGAAAAGCAAGAAGCGGAGATCTCCCACTGTGAGCTGTGAGGTTACAGTCATTTTAAGAAATCACAGGTGGACCAGAAAGGAAGCCTCATCAGAAAAGTATTTTATTTATGTTCAATACAGACAAGCACCATCAAGATGAGTTACTTTGTAAAACATGTTAATAGCAGTGAGTTATTTATTGTTATTATTATTCATGATTCTGATGACTATATAGACAATTGATAATTAATAACAGGGTTGGTAAGTTTTCATAAATTACTCTTAAAACACATCAATGACAATGAACAAGAAAATGACATGTTTGCACTTGTTTTAAATGATTGTTCTGTATAATTTGCGATGGACCTTTTGTAACAGAAGAAATCTCAAAATGACATCATACAATACAGAATTGCGCAATGACATGCAGTTTTAGCCCCCTTCATGCTACACACACACACACACACACAATGTATAATCAGATACCTACTTAAGACTCAACTGGATTTGAAACTTTAACGCCGCATTACTGTATTGAAACAGCCAATGATCCAACATTAGTATTGTTGCAATAAAGCCTCCAACCACAAGCAGCAGCACAATGCTGCTGTGCAGTACCTCCGTTTCTCAGCAGAGCGAGAAAGAAATTCTACACCATCTTTGATTTAGCTTGACTTTATGATCTTCAGTAATCAATAATCAGTTCTTGCTGAAATGTGGCCATTGTACAAAAACGTACACAACAACATCGTCAAACACACTGCCTGTGTGGTTTACCAAATACTATGTAATAATAGCGTGCACAGACAATTGTAGTTAGTAGTCAGTAAACATGCGAGCAGATTAGCTCACTACTGCTCGTGCTAGCTCGGCTACTCCCCCGCTGGTCACGTGATCCTCACCTTGCAGGTCGGAGTTGGAATCAGTTGGATTAAAGGGCAACCATATGAGGAAAACACACACCGACCTGGATGATCTGCTTCAAAACACCGACACCCATTTCTTTCTGTCTAAAACCGTATACTGGCATCAAGATGGCCGTAAAGTACGTCTGTTGCACTCAGTTAAATTACATTTGCCTGACATAACTGTTTTTGTTCTGATAAGTAGCAAAAAGATTGCCCTCCATCGGGTGAGTTCAAATTTTCTGATTTAATGAACTGTGACTAAAATGTCCGTGTTCCTTATGATTTCCATGATTGTTATATGTAGTATGACTGATCTCGATCAGGACTTGCATTGAGAAACAAATCAGCTCTGCCACCAACATCAACATGCTCAGGTGGGTGGAGTTTCTGTATCGATGATGTCAGCAGTGGGCGGAGAAAACACTTGTGGCTGGAGCTTGTCTGTGGTCTTTGTCTGACGTACTCAACCCTGAGCTTACTGTCGGTTGCATCATTTGTGAAAAAGCAGCATGGGGTTTTCATCATTTGAATAACTCGAAAAGGTACAGAATCTTGAACAAGTACAGATCTGCATGAGTAAAAAAACTTACAGACAGCCCACTACTTCAAGCGGTTTCCTCCCCGACTGCTTTTACAGAACATGTTGAACTCTGAGGAACCGAGACCTTGAGCTGCGCTCCCTGACGTCATCCCACTAGACTGACCCTGTACTCTTGGAAAACACACTTATTGTTTTCGTTGTTGCCAATTTATGGCATTTATCTAAAAACAGAGGAGGAAACCCTTTGCGATTATGCGGGTAGTATAGCCTTGAAAAAACTATATTTTCTTAAGCATGCCTTTCATACATAGACTGTCAACATAATTCACCATAACATGTCAAACTTTTGAAAAACAGCTGATTTGTAATGGGTTTGTGTGTGTATGCCACCCTGTGCATATACGTATAAAATATGATCCCAGCCTCCTGTTGTGTGTTACTGTGAGAGTATGTCTGGTTTCAAGCCCCGCATAATGTTCTATAAGTAGATTTGACAGATTAGGCTTCTCATGAATGTGCTTTTCCTGGATTTGTTTGTCGCAGTCAGATAACGTGTGGTCGCGCTGTAAACTCAAAGTAATGACCACCAACATTGCAGAAAGAACTCAATTTCCCTGTAAATATAACTCCAGCTCCATGTTTTGTAGCTAGACAATTGCGCAGCCAAGTGGGTCTTTCTGTTTGTACGTTGTTGTTTTTTTGGTAGACTTTGTAGTTTAAAGAAAGCAAAGAAAAAACAAACCTCCCAAATGCAGCATTTCTTCCAGGGCTTTAATTCCTGTGTCAGACAACTACTACATTGTGTCTTGGAAAGGTTTTGTTGGCTGTAAAGACTCCTATATCCCCAAAGTAGTGCTAATTGGTGGAAAACACTCCATCATTTTTCTCCTGTGACAGCTGTTAGGGATTTGTTTCAGGAGGGACAATTAAACTAAGGGAGAAAAACTAGAAATGCAACAGGTGTGTGGTGCACTGTGTCGGTATTTAGGCGTAGCTCTGGATGACGTCCCTTGCAACAATGCATCTGTGTTATGGTTTAATGTTAGGGTTGAGTCTATGATTTATCGCCTGGGATTACGGTTTGCCAAAGGCCTTTTGGTTTAGAAGAACAACCTGTAGAGTAAAACATGATCTGCGTGGACAGGTACAGACACATTTGGTAGCTTGTGGGATGGGGCAAAGAAAACTATCATCACTCCAGCTGTAATTCTGCAAGTGCAGGAATGCACTGCTTACACACCCACACATTTCATAACTGAGAAAACAGACTCTGTATAAGCACAATTGACCTTTTATCAATTAAGTGACTTGCACACATTCAGATGCTTTAAACTTTGGCAATAATAAAAGCAGGCACGATATCCACTGTCATTGATCAGCTGTCTCGACCAAGCTTCAAGCTAGTTGACAAAACAGTCTCACAATAAGGTCCATTTAGCAGCTGTTCTTGAGCTTTTGATCATATCACATGATCTGTCTCAGCAGACGGACTTTACCCAGTTTTAGTAAGTTTAGTTTGACTGGCTTAAAGGAATAGTTCAACATTTTGGGAAATGCACCTTTTCAATTTCTTGCAGAGAGTTAGATTAGAGGATTGATAGCACTCATGTCTGTACGGTAAATATGCAGCTGGAGCCAGCAGCTGGTTAGCTTAATCTTTGCATAAAGACCGGGGGGAAACAGCTAGCCTGGCTCCGTCCAAAGGCAAGAAAATCCACCTACCAGCAGTTCTATAGCTCATTAATAAACATATTACATCTTGTTTATTTAACCTGTACAAAACCCTAAGTGCTGGCCTGGAGCTGTTGCCAGGCAACTGGTCCAGAATAAGCATGATTCCCAAAATGTCGAACTAGTCATTTAAAAGTTGAGGTGAATTGTTTCCAAAGTTAAAAATGAACTTTCAACCTCAAGTTTCAAGCTGTTTTGCCTTTTATAGTGAAACATAAAAAAACGTAGCTAAATGGAAGGGTGTAAAAAAGACGTATAAACTTATATACAATTTAATAACAAACAAAGAAGACAAGCATTCAGAAAATGTTCAGCAGTAAAATATGTGATAGCAGTACATGGCTTAAAATATGCAAAAACACTGGTCTGGTTGTTGTAAATTTAATACAAATGCTTGACAAGAGCACTTGTTTTCATGAGCCTCGACCCTCAATCCAGATACAAATTTTGTCTACATTGCTATTTTAAGCATTAAACTGGCACTTTGAAATAGGCAAGTTAACAGACTAACTATTATAAGTGGAGTCACCCGTCTTTCCTTCAGTCTGGGATTCCCGGATCTTTGAGAATAAGTCCAGGTGGACAGGTTGTTGTCCTTGAGAACACTCTGTCTGCAGCTTGTTTTTAAATGTAAAGTTTAGATAGAGTTTGGATGTGTTTATTCTGGGGTCTGGTAGATTTGTAGATAACATCCGTATGCGATCTCACACAGCATAACAAAGCCGCAGTGCAGCGAATCAGATGTAAACAGTTTGAACTGGCACCGAGTTTGACATACGATGCCAACATGAAAACAGAAACACTTTCTCTGATTGTTTTAGATTAGTCATCACAGGTATCGGATTAGTTGATGATTAGATGAAGTTATCAGATTCAATAATTTCTAATCTCTAACTCCTTGAAAATATAGATTCACTGTAAACGACCACTCTTAATATGACCTTAAATGATCTGAGCATAAAACATCCATCTAATGTCAACATCTCTGTTCATACAGTTATGGACAGTCCTCAGCTGGCACACACCAAACCCAGAGAGGACAGTTTACCCTTCAAGCTGCCGGACTGCAAAACCTGCCACAATACAAAAGCTGGCGCAAGCTTGTTCAAGTCAAAATGACAAAGAACACTATTATGCACTTTGCTTTTAACTTGGGGGGGTGCACGGTGAGCGGTTAGAGCTCCTGCCTCCCAATAAGGGTATTGTGGGTTCGAATCCCGGACCAGACCAACCTCCCCGTGTTACCGTGGGTTCTGTCTTCTCCGGGTTCTCCGGCCTCCTCCCACCGTCCAAAGACATGCATGTAGGTTAATAGATAACTCTAAAATTGCCCCTAGTGGATGAATGTGAGAGTGAATGGTTGTCTGTCTGGTGTCAGCCCTGCTACGAGTTGGCCACTGTCCAGGGTGTACCCCGCCTAAGGCCCGAAGTTACTGGGATAGGCTCCAGTCACCCGCAACCCCTATCGGGAACAAGCGGTAGAAAATGACTGATTGACATTTAACTTGGAATTTTATACAATCATTTTCCTGACCTTCCAGCAGGACGGCTTATCCCTAAATAGCATATGACTCATATCATAGCAACAGTCAGACAGGAACATTATGGGAGGTTTCTTTAGTGAGTCCTACTATGCAAGTTCCTGCACACGTCTACCATTTGTTGCACATGATTTTGGTAATAATTAACTGGAATCGAACCTATAAACTACATTAGAGACATTTACTGCTAATGTTTACTTGACCAGATGACCCTAGCTGCTCATTACAGCACAATGGGAAAAAAAGCATGCAGGATGTTATAATTGCTGATGATGCATAAATTAAGGAAAATGGTGTAAACCTGCTGCCAAAGGGCTGAACCAAAACAAATGAGCAAAAACAAAAACAGACCAGCACTGCATCTCATTTATTCAGCTCATTTATATTCCACCTACTGAGTTTGTCAATTAGTTTTGGACACACTGGGTGCCATTTGTGAACTCATGCTGTGGCAGCTCATTGAAATGTAAGTTACTGAATGGGAACCAACAGTTCCATTCAGCTTACAGATGTATGTGTCAAAGACAAGGGATGCAAAACTTAGTTTTGTATTTTGTGACTTGCAGTCTCAGTAACAGACTGCAGAGCAGCTGCTGTGAGTCGCCTCATCTTAACCACATCGTCTGCACACCACCTAAATGCCTTTAGTAAACCACACAACATGTTCCTATATCTTCCTTTTGTGCTACTTCTTGTTCTATTTTATTTCCTATTTTACTATCTCATTCTATTCTAATACATTGTCTGCGTATATAGCGTGGAGAGAGCTACAACTGCTTTCCTTTTTGCAATCTTGTATTGTATAAAGACAAAAAAGCTGAACACTGAACCTCTTTTTAAATCTATTCTGCTACCAGCAGTTGGTTTCGGTTGAACATTCTGTTGCTAGTAGCAACCACTACTGGCATAGTTCCATATCAGTTACAGTTTAACTGACATTGTGACTTTCATACACTTTGTCAGATCTTTGATGCAGCAAATATTGATAGACATCTTTTATCTACTGCCCAAATACCCTTGTTGTAGCATTATTTGTTGGTACTCTTATTATTGTGCTTAACTGTGATTGTTAATTTGTTAATTTAGTCAGTTTACTAGGCTACTAATCAAGCTAGCCAGTATATTAGCTATGTGAAGCTAATGCTTTGCTAATACAACATTCTAAGTAAAGTTAGCTAATGTTAACTGTAAATTTACTGTTGGCCAATTTGTTGATGCATTTTACTGTTTTTACTATTTTAACTCTTGTGGACTCCTACACGTTTAACTTACTAAACTAATGACTGTGTTGTACTTCCCACTAGGACTTAAAGGAATAATTTGACATTTTCAAAAATACGCTCATTCACTTTCTCTTGCCCAGAGTTAACGTTAGATGAGAAGATCGATACCACTTTCATGCCTCCAAGGTAAATGTGTAGCTGGAGCCAGGAGCCGGTTATCTTAGATTAACGTTAACACAAAGACTGGTAACAGGTGTTAACAACGTACCAACTGTACGGCCGTTAGCTAACGTTAGCTGTAAACTGTGTGTGCCTGCGTGTTTGTGTTCAGATCAGCTTCGGACTGAACTCACCAGAAACTCGGTTCTTTCTGTTATTTCCCTCCAGTCTGCCTCCCTTTTCCTCTCGGGTCTGTGCGTTTATGAAGTGAATTCATTAAGCCCTGGGATAAGCACACATTTTTCACTCAGGTTGAAAGATTTTGAACTTGTGCAGAAGCGTCTTCGCATCAAAAGTCTCTACATTTACTTTGTATGTAGTCGCTCTGCCGGATTCTGTTATCTTTATAGACAGCCAGACCAGCTGTTTCACCCTGCTTCCATGCTAAGATAAGCTAAGTAGCTGCTGGCTCCAGCTTTACAACACAGACATGAGAGTGGTATTGATCTTTTGATCCAACTCTTGGGAAGACAGTGAATAAACATATTTCCCACAATGTCTAACTATTCCTTTAACGTTCATCTTTCACTAGTGATACCTTGTTTCTTCTTGGCATGAGGGACAATGAACCTATTTGACAGTTGGTCTGTACTATTGTGAACCCTATCATTGCATCTGTTGTCTAAATCTGTTTTCACAAAGCATTTGTAAAATGTTCACAGTTTTACCATTTCTTCCAGTTAAAACTTCAAAGGCCAACTGCTGTCTTCAACCTTTATTGGAAGTGTGTTTAGCTCGCTGCATGGCTGTGCACCTACACGCATAGTGAGGGCAGAAAAAAAGCATTCTCAAAACCTTCTTAAAAGGCTTTTTGAAATTTTGAACCCTAATTTGTGTTTACACACCCCTAATATTACATTTAATTAAATTTTATCTCTTTAAAATGTATTGTATTTTCTTGTACTTTTGACTGATTCTACTTCTCATTTTTACCATTGTACATTCTTGAAATCACTCGTTTTTTAAATTAAATTTAGATTTTGTTAATGTGAAAGTCCTTTTGTCTATGATAGAAAACGCAAACTAAAACAACCTGGTAAGTATTTTCTTGGATCACGATTCATACGATGATCATAGGAGAAGAAAATGTGCAGAACCGATTAAACATTGATAAAAAATCTTGTTGGCTGCTTAACCGCAAATTATGACACTAATGTCTTTGATGACACATTTAAACATCAACATGTGATATCACGTTGTTCTTCTTGTGCAATTAGCCTTATCTTATACCTTTTACCGATGAATTTCCTGCAGGCAGTTTCTCATCAGCAGTCCCGACATGCCCCTATCATTCAATGTGACGGAAAATGAGGAATATTTGTTTTGGGTGGGTATATTTTTCTAACATTCTGCTTCGTACTGAGCAGGCCGGTGGGACAGCTGTGATACATCTTGCCAAACCCTTGCTAAACACTCAGACAGTTGTTTTTTCCACATCACCTCAGTGTTGGGTCAGTATTCGTTCAGAAAGCTTTGTTGATAAAATGATGCGGCACTGAGTGGTCGGAGGTTGAGAGAGATACTGGAAATCAGTATCAGAGCATCAAGTCTCCTAATAAATAGCAGGGTTGTGTTTTACATAAGCCATCTGTTATACAGTACACATTCTGTAATGTGGATAGTTGGATATCGGACCATCCTTCAGGCAGCAGAGCCCTCAACAGTTTGGTTACTTTGTTATGGAGAAGGCTGCACCCGACAATGTCGGCAACTTTCCTAAAATGACAATCTGACATACTGGCCCACGTCCCGCAGAGGTTGGCCAGTTGTGTGGAGGGCTTGAACTTCTCTCTCAAGCTCTCTTTTTGCAGTTTTTCCACACAATTACTTCTGTCACTTTTCATGTGTACAAACGAGTGAAACACTATGTGTTACTGCAAGGAAAGCTTGTCCGAATGTGTGTGCCGTCATCCCCGTTTGTACCATTCATTACCTCTTACCTATGATGGCAGGCTTTCACGCCCATCTTCAAGTGAGGCCATTAGAAACAACTATAAACACTTTGGCCATCGACATAGTAGACATCGACATAGAAGTAATTCATTTCGAGCATACTAACAGCTCTGCCTTATGTGGCCAGGGTCACCGTAGGGCTACTTACAGAGGTACAGAGAGGCCTGGAGTATTTGTATTAAGCACAACCAATTATACAACATGGTGAGGGGACATCTCCCAAAGTCTTGTTGATATACAGTATATATCAAGCACAGAAAAAAAATATTAGTCACTTGATCCTAGCTATTACTGATGTCAAAAACTATTTTAGAAGGTTTAAGTTGAAGAAATTGGTATTTTGTAGCAAATGTTTTTGATTGAAGCATTGATGCAAACATTTTTAACTCAAAAAGGTTATATAAATTAGCTGATGATGAAAATAACATGCAAATGAATCAGACAGCAAATAAACATAATTTCTAATTACTGTTGCACATCTTCCTGATTTATTACTTGAGGTGAGCAATACAGCAATGTCAGGACACATAAAAGCCATGCATACCCTCAAAACAAACAGATAGACAAATAAATGAAACATTATTTGTTTTCACATATCTCTTTCAAATGTTAAATATGAAGCAGCTGACCTTGATGAATAACGAAAGATTAATAAACATGTTTCTCTGAAGACTCTGGCCAAGAGCAACACAGCCAGCAGTATCTTATCTGCTTGACAGAACAGGATGGACAGACTGTCTCCCGTCTCAGATATAAATCACACTTACAATTAAAAAATAGGAGGAAAAAGCACAACACAGTTTGCATTTACATGACAAGGATAAACTGTAGTCATGGGAAGATAAAAGTTTTGCTACAAGTCGTTAAAAAAGTGTGAATCTGGCATTTCGTAGAAGGTGCTGAGTGGATAGTACATAGTAAACCAAACAAGATTAGATGAGGATGTGCTGGCTTTATTATAAATTCTCTTACCAGATTTGGTGTCTTTATTCTACTAATAAGGTTTCCTGGTCGAGATAAATGGTTTGCACAGTAGCAACTGTTCTGTCTCCAGGCTCAACACTGATAATGTCTCAATTCTCTTGCAGAATCTGTAACATTTACTATCTCAAATAACCCATGACACAGTTCCTCCCCCTCCACGGAAGCACACACAAGTCTTTTAAAACACTTCAAAGCCTCTCTGCATCAGATAACCAATGATGTGGATGTCAAACATCCTGACTTTTTCCCCTCATCACACCTCACCTGATTGACTTCAACAGCAGTGCTAGCACACCTGTCTGACACTTGGTCAAACACCCGAAATGACGGCGAAAAACTGTCTCTGACAACAGCAAGAAATGTAAACACTAGTGTTACTTTTAAACCAATGATTTTATATTGAGCTCATGGACGAGAAGTTGGCAAAGAAGGATGAAAACTCTTTTTTTAATGCAGATTAAAGCTAATGCATTGTCTACAGCTTTTACAGAGTTAAAGCTTTTATCAGTAGGAGATAAGCATCACACAGACAAAATGCAGCCTGTGGAGTGAAGCTGGTATAAAATAAAATACTTCATTGCTAAGAGACTTAGTGGCCCTTTTTTATGATAATTAGGCTACATATGTAGCCTTATCCTGAGGTTCAACTTACCACTTAACTGCAATGAATGCAGCAACAAGGGTAGTTGCACCAAAAAATGTGAAATGTAATTGTGTATACTAGAAAAAACATTTTTTAAATGAGCAAATGTCAGAACAAACACTGCAGGAAGAAGTAAACAAACAACACATCAACATTGTCCTTTGCTGCCATAAATCACGGTCAATAAAAGAAGACAATGGTGAAGAAGACTCTACTAAATGATATGCAGTTAAAAGATAAGGTTGTCAATATTCTATATTTTTCGTATTGTCAAATCCCATCAAAAGACCAAAACCTACAATAAATTGATCCTACTAACAAGTACCAAATGCATATTAATCCACAGCTGAAAATAGTCCCCAACAAATAAACTACATTGACATGTTGGTTTGATGTTTGGGGAAATTATTTAACCTTTTTAAACAAAGTATATATATGATCCGTTTTTAAAGCTTTGCATCATCAGTAGGAGCGACTGACCTTGGACCTTTTGGTTTTTTTCCTAATGGGATTTGACATTGTCCTGTGTGATGGCAAAGAGGGAGAGGGAAAGGACCAAAACACAGGGAGCTTGATGGAGGACGATGACTTGAATGATTTATTCACTGACGTACGTGCAGGCAGGTAAACAGGTGACCAACAGCCAGAATCAACACAGCTACGACGAAAAAAAAAAAAAAAGAAGGAAAAACCTCACCTTAAATACACTCAGGTAGTTCAGGCTAACAAGACACAGGTGAACCAAATCCACACAGGTGAAAACAATCAGGGCACTCAAAGTCAGGAAGCAATACTAGAACACAAGAGGGAAAGAGGACATTTCAAAATAAAACAGGAAATCATAGAACACAAACCAAAAACCATGACAGATGTGGGCCTGATAATATATAGAATAACCACGGCCATGTTTTAAGGTTTGTTATTCACAAAAACTAATCCTTTTTTTTCAGGGTGGCCAGATGATGATCATCAACAGTGAATCAACAGTTGTATTTTAGCCCAGTAGACCTTTTTCTACAGCAGACATTTTGGCTTGTCATAGCAGGAAGTGCACAGGTGTAATTGATCACATTAAAAACACCTGCATACCATGAGCTACTGTAGTTCCAGGGTCCTGCTATTGTGCATGCTGGCTCACCGGGCATGACTTCATTTCTTTTACCTATAAAATCATAGTAGTGGGGATACTTCCACCTAGAGAAATTCAGCTTTCCTGTCATCTTCCAGTCAGCGACTCGAGAAAATGAAGAGGGGAGTTTGACAAAACAATCTCAAAAAGCTCAGCATAAAGCGAGTTGAGATTTCAGCCCGAGTAGCAATGCCATTCATACAGTTTAGAATGAGTGGGAAGTATTTTATTAATGTTAAACTAACCTTGCTAGGTACCTTAATGTTTTGTAATTTATGCAATATGAAAACGTGCCAGTTTACGTTGTTATTAAACAGCAGTTTAATCCAGTGCCAGGTCACTTGTGTCACACATATAACTTACAGGCTCAGTATCAGGAGGTGGATGGAAGCAACACCTCCATATTATGATATTCAGTAGGGACCAAATATGAGTAATGATATTTTATGACAGCTAAATTATATTTCTAATGCTTATATAAGAACACATTGACTATGAATGAGGAGCTGCTCATAAAAAAGCAGTCAGTAAGGAGCCTCAGGATCACAATGGTTCTTGTTATAAGCATATTGTGCTGCTCATTCATCCTGGACTGCATACCAGGCCGTTTCCCAAGATCATGCTCTGAATACTGAATAGCTGCAACATAATGTGGAATGAGCGCATTATGTGCACTACCAAAACAGCATTTTCTTCTCCAAAGATCTATTATCTTCTCTTTCTGGGGCGTCTAAACACAGGCTGTAGTTTCCCAGTTAATGTGTGCTGTTTGTGCATTAGCTGATACTACGTTCTCATGTTGATGTTTTCACTTATTAACAAACACTGAAGTGCACTGTGCATCTGTTCTTACAGTTATCCGGATCCATAGTGCATGATTCATGTTCTCCTTTGTGAACGGAAAGGTTTCTGGTCATAAATGCATTCCTTTCCACGCAAAGAGTTTGGTTCCCTCTAGATCAGCAAATTCTACTGTTCAATACCTCTCAATCCCCTGTGAGAAAACATCCAAAGATGCGTTTGACAGACACACACACACACACACAAAAACACAGACGAGTGAAGGCAGAGAGGAAAAGGAGTGGGAGGATGTGATGGTAAGATCTTTCCCCAGCTTTCCCTTCTTTCTGCACACATGAGGTCACCCGACCATCAGGCTTAACAATTGCTGTGTGCAAACGTTCCAATAATGATATCACCCCATAGTCCACAACGGAGAAACAATAAATGTGGGACAGAATTCTGATGAAAATGAACATCAATTTTATTTTGACAGTATATTTATATTTGCTCCATTTAATTGTATAAAAACAGAGCAAAACTTTTCACATAAGCACACAACAATTGACATATATGAAAGTAACTAGCGACACGAGCAGATGTAATGTTGATATTTTAGAGAGATAAAACTCCAATTATCTCCCAAGTATACACGATTTTAATGTACATTCACAAGTGATTCAGCTGCGTCTTCAGAGTCTCTACGCCTGCTGAGCTTCAGCGTTGGCAGCTAACCGCTCCCGTTTCTCCTGCTCGGCCCTCTCCCTCATCTCTTTCTCTCTCTGGATCAGCTGCCTCTTCTCAGCCTCCCAGGCCTGCACCCGGCTCTCGTACTGCTCCAAGTCGAGTTTCTCGGCGGCGGCCAGCTTCTGCTGAGCCAGAGTGGTCACTGAAGCCTGAAAGGAGGCAGAGTCCACTTTACCTTGAGACTCCAGCTGGCTGCTCAGTTCCTGAAGAAGCAGGGAAACAAAAAGACGTTGAAGCACACCCCAGTCACTTAATTCAAAAGACTTGTTACATTACATTCATACATTTCAAAAAGCTCATGCTTCTCAGAAAACATTCTTAAATCTAAAATATAGATGTATTTTTTTTAGAGCTGTGAATTTACATACTATTCAGTAGGTCACTGAATGAGAACATTTTTTTAGTCTGTTTAATATAGCAGTAGTTCGGGAGGACCAGCAATGGACCACACTGACTGGCCGGTATCAGATATTAAAGACACTAACCTGCTCAGTAAAACTATTAAAAAACCCTCAGTATTCTGCCCACTCAGATTTTGAGTTTCCACTCATGACAAGGAAACATGGTTCGTCACATGTTTTCTGGCTTGCCCTGACAAGGGAAACTGATGTAAATTCAGTTGCAACAAACAAAGCACATCTGCCGCACACAACAAACACCCACCTTGAATCTGCTGGCATATTGAGGTAGCTTAGCCTGCTCGGTCTGATCATCTTCATCTACGGTGTCTTCTTTCTTGTCGTCTTCGCCTGCTGACACCTCTCCAGAGGAATCAGTATCTGAGGTAGAAGACAGTTCCTGCAGCAACTCGTTCATGTAGTCCAGCTAAAGAATGGTCAAAATTAAGGTTAAATATGCAGAAATAATAAATATTTTTTATTTATTATGTTTGCAAAATCAAATACAGTTATGAAACAGCGGTCACTGCCTGAAATTTAAATTAAATTACTTGAGTAAAAGTCAAATATTTCCAACTTTGTAAGAAGATGCAACTCCTTATTCAAAGATTACAGAACAGGCATGTAATGACGAAAGAGCCTGAACACCTCACTTGACAACTCACCTCTTAATCTTAGGAAGAGGTAAGATTAACTGTGACCTGAGGCGACAGTCACCGGCACCTTCATTTGAGATGTTATATTTCCTCTCTGCTCTACGGTTTTATCAGCTCTGTCTACATTATTGCTGCGCCGCTGTCTGACACAAGCCGTTTAGTTCCATTTACTGTGATTCTCACAGACATCCTCGGTGCTCCAGGCTCTTCAAAATCTCATTAGACGTGGACAAACCTGAACTATTGAGCTGGACAGCACAGGCCGGATTAGAGGTGCTACACCCCACTGTGTGTTCATGCATTTATGTAAAAATAACAACAATATGACAGCGTGTGTGTTCCATCTAAGCAGATAAAGACCGTCTGTCTCATACACCCCACCTGGAAATTAACAACAGTCTCTACTGTGTGTGCGTTTGTTTGATGTCAAACCCACAGTAAGTGAGGAAGATCGATATCAAAAGTTCAAATGAGTGCAGTGAGTAATGCTGCCTGGCACCATGTGTTTGTTATATTTCTAGATCTTTCTATTTCTTTCTTGTATAATCAATCCTGTATAGTATTTTCCTCTGCCTGTATGGTATGATCGTGTATGTTGTCAGTGGTATCCGGTGTCTGTCTTGTGTCAAATATGTGTCATTGTTATTGCGCGCCCACATTGTAAATGCATTTGTCTTAAAAAGGAGGTGGCCAAGTGCAGAAACCTGCTAACCGTAAATTAGCAGCACTTTTTTCCTTCACATCTAAATGGAGAATCATTTCTAGAGATTAAACGAGCAACGAGGCTTGAATCTTGAGCCTGTTTCGTCGCCTAGGACAGCATAGTTGAGATACAAGACTATAACAAGGAGCCTATTTCCTTCCAGAAAAGAGGAAAATATGCCTTTCACTGACTCCAAAGCCACTTTTGTTTTCCATTATGTGATATGATTTTATTAGGATTCCAATACCTCAACTCAGGGTATCTGTTGATGCTGAGTACTGACTTGATACCAGGGCTCTCTTATCCCCAAATTCAAAAGCTGCAAACCTCACTAGTGTGTGCAACTCATTGGGATCCTGTTTACGTAAGACAACATGATGCCGACCATGCTGCGTGTGCTAAATCCTGAGTTGCAAGCTCTCCGTGCCCCAGTGATCGTAACTGAAAGCAGAAACGATGACGATAATGATGACGCAGACGAGGAGGCCACCGTATTTAATGGGTCTGGCTGATACCTGATCTGCTTAATACGGTCAATATTGGCCCCAATCGGAGCATTGCTACCTTATCTTGTGTATTGTTATATAATATGATATGATAGCAAGCTAGTCATAATGCACTCCAGTTCAACTACATCCTCAATAATAAACATATAGTTGAATGAACACCTCTCTGACATTGTCAGTTGTAATGGATTGCATTAGATTTTACAGGTGTACCTAATAAAGTGGCCACTGAGTGTATATCCAATAAACACCTGGGTTTTGTTCATAATACAGTTATGCCCATACCTGGCACCGCACTATGAACCCCACAGATGTAGCTGTGTACACCTCTAAATTTGATAAACAAAATAAAACATTTAAACAATAAATAGCTTCATAATTATAACATGAACTGGAAACAATTTTTCTACAAGAAAGTTTGTTCTTTCAGGTGATTTTTTTTTGTGTAAGAGGACTATACGCACACACGCAAAATGAAATACTCCTTTGAATTTCGCGGTGCTTACTGTGTATTTGGACAGCTTGACGTCGCCAGAAGCGGCAGCCACTCTCTCAATGACAGCCAGCGCTCGGTCCAGATACCCACGACCCCAGAAGAGAGGCATCCCTTTGAACACGGCATGAATGCCCTTTGACATCTCCACCTTTCCTGGATGGGGAAGGAGGAGGAGAATAAATGAGACAAACAGACTGAACACTGGATAAATCACTAACTATAAAAATGAAAAATCCAACGCTGTGGGGGAAGAAACTCAAAGACACACCTAGGAGAGCATTGCCAAGTAGCTGAGCGCTGAGGCCAACAGTGTTGTCTTGCTTGAGTCCACAGATGAGCAGTGATGCTCCTAATGCCCGCTCCTCTGACATCTGAACACAGGTGGAACAAGAGGAAGTATTTTATATGGAAGCATATTTGTTAGTCCTGCTGCAGCATTCACATGCTAATGAATTTCAAGCATCCATTTCTCCAAAATGAATGTTTAGCATTTTTTCACAATCAGGAAATTGATGACTTTAGTGTAGTGCCCTACTTAATGTACTGTATCTAGTATAAGAATTTCTTAGCGACATTTGTTTTGATAAAACCTCCCATGTCGTCGTTGGGAGACGTGGCTGCTGTTTCACTCACAGTGAGTTGTGGTCTGGTTGCTAGGTAACTGCCCAGAGCGTGCAGAGACAGGATCTGTGTGGAGGGAAGGTCGAAGGCCTCCTGAAGCATCACCTCTTCAACTACAGAGCACGCACCTGCACAATTATCACAAAAACAGTGTCATTTTTACGACACTTTTGTATTTTTCTTTCTATAATATATGTTATCTTTTTTTTCCTTTAATTCTGCTTGTAAGGCTCACTGTAAATACTTTAAAAAGATAAGTCCTAGGTAAAATAATATTTGTTATACTACTAAAACTAATTACAGGCAATATTAAAAATGAGAGCACAGGGTAGGAGTAAGAACATAAAGTTTTAAAATCACAAAACTTCAACATGCTTTTTAACTCTGTGTTCGTGCAGTGTGCCCTGGTCACCTTTTATATATTAGGAGTTGGTTCAACTGGTGGCGCTTTAAGCATTGCAGAAGAAGAGGGCGCAACAAGATTAATTAATTAAAAGCGCTCCACTTGAAAATTGATGTGGAAACCATGACAGAGATATAGCATTTATGTTTCTTTCATGTATTAATTCGAGGAACGTTACAGTCTCTTATTGGTTCACTCTGATCGGATGTTTTTTCTTGTGCCAATATTTTTCGACTCTCCAGAGGAAAGGAAGCTTAAGTGACATGCTTCATGTATGTCATGATTTATTCACTTAGTCTGTTTCCAGTGCATTTTGTCACATTTTGCTATTTTCAATACACCAACATTTCTACCTCAGCAAAGCGTAAAAATGTTTTTGCAATATTTCAGGTTTGTTTACGTGCAAAATGAAAATTTGCATAAAAACAGGTGGATGGAAACGCACTTATTGCCATTGCACTTTAAACACACTTAAGTCCATCTCACCATACTTTCAGACTTCACCCTGTCTGTGGCAACCAGCCACAAGTTCATTCGTTCCTGCTGATGACGTACATCTTTAAAAATGGGTCGCAAATATACGATTTAATTTTTTAAAAGGCTCAGTGATTTCCTTAAACAGCTGGGTACTGTCATTTTTAGCAAATGCTACTCAAGATGTAGTGCATTTGTTGGGGACCTTTTTCAGCTGTGGCTTAACGCACACTTGGTTCTGCTAGTGAGTATTTACAGCAGCAGGACGGTGTCTGTGGGACTGGCTCAATATAAACTACAGTGCTCATCTTTATGATAATGAAGGAACATGTCACCCATTGCTACAATGTGGCTCATTGGTGTGTTTTTGATGGACAATGGGGCTCTATGACACAGAGGAATAAGATATATCGGGTTTTAGTTTCTTGTCAGTAGGATCAATTCCTTGTTGGTTTTTTCATGGGATTTGCTGACAACAACAAAAAACATAGAATATAGCCAGATTTATCCTTAAAGGTACTGAAACATCTGATTTGAGTTAAACTGAAGTTATACACTATATAAGCGCTATACAAACAGTGAATTCATAATTTTATCAAATGTAATCAAAACTTTCAACATACAACGGAAAAAACACTAACACCAACTACGTGCCTTGACTTGTTGAAAAACGATGCATTGTTTACTGTCTGATGTTATTACAAAAAACATAATCAGACTTCCCCTTTACCTCAGTCTCTTACAAACAAGGAAAAGAATGTTTAAAATCTGATTTTTGTGATTTGACAGACAGCCTGTTCCCACTCCTGGCAATATTCTTAGTCAACAAGAATGTGTTTGGAAACTGGCTGGTGCTGTAATTTATTTCAGTCTTTCTGAACCTTATTTTTTTTCAAAGTGTTTGATTGAAAACATGCTTTAAATGAGCCTTACTTTTAAAGTCTCCATCCTTAATGTAGGAATCTATGAGCAGGTTGAATGTGAAGTCATCTGGGAATATTCCATACTGGACCTGCGCGCACACACACACACACACACACACACACACTTTGAATATTTGCATCACATGCATAGCATGATTTCTTTGCATTATTTATCTGTGAACATTGGTAAATGGTAAAAGGACTGTACTTGTATAGCGCCTTTGTAGTCTCCGACCACTCAAAGTGCTTCACACTAAGCCACAGCAGGCCCAATGCAGCTATAAAGACTCCTAGTCACACCACCTCCGTACTCTACATAATAAACAATGACTGTTTACCCTACATGATTTGGTAAAGATTCGGAGAACATCACACACAATAATACAATTGCTGCTTCCTTATGCATCACTGACATCGAGACCTCTAATCTCAAGATAACATGACACTGATCAAAACAACAACAGAGTGTACTGGCAGTGTACTGACTGAGCCCTCTCCGTTTTACCCTATTGTAAACACGTCATTAACTAGTGGACGTCGCTGATTTTGGAATAATTCAGGGATTCTCAGATACTACACCTCATTCAGGAACAGTACACATGCTGGGCAGAAAATGTCAAACATGTTTGATGTTATTTGTGCTGCTCAGATCAGTTTGAAAATGCATCTGGGTGGTTAAGATTGGGTCTGTGATCGCACACACTGCCAGATAACTGCAGCTGTCAGCCCAGGTCAGGAGCCTCTGATCAGATTTCCCTTCTGATTATAAAGACGGGCCTCCTTTGCATTGACCAAAACGTCTTCTGAGCCTGTGTGTCGTTTGTTTTTTTAAGAATAAAACGGAAGGATTATAAGGATCAGCACTTTGAGATTCTCCGGAATGAAAAGTGCGTTATAAATAAAATCTATTATTATAATAATGTGTTGTGTACCTTGTTTTTAAGTGTGTGCATGGCCTTCTCCCTGGCCCCGTATTTTAGGCACTGTCTGATCCAGTTGTGAATGGTCCAGTCTCGCAGGTACCAACAGTTTGGACTGTGACGAAACCTGGAGGGATAAAAGAAACGCATCAAGTGTTTTTATACATGCATCACAGTTTTGCTTGATTAGTGAGCAAGATAAAATGATAGGAAGGACATGAGGAAGAGAAGACATGCAACCACATTTGAATGTCACGTGTCTGTGGTAAACTATTTTAGTTCAAAGAGCAAGTAGCAAATTTGACATCTTCATCCTGAAGAATCAGCACTAATAGCGAAATACAAGAGTCCAAACACCTCAAAAACAGTTGGATGTATTAACAATAATAATTGCTATTTACAAATTTCCCAAAGTGGAACGGTAGTTATTTAATTCTCACCCGATGAAAATGAATGTGACATGGGTGCGATTGGGAAATACGCTAAATCTTGTAATCCCAAGAATGGGTGCAGATTCCAGAGGGCGGAGTAAACAGGAAAGGTCTGGAGTTGCCCCGAACAAAGAAAAGCATGTGACTGAATATAAACCAAAACAGACAAACCAAACAGACAATTCATTCCAAGAAAAGCACACAAGTTGGTACCAACCGAGGAAGCAGAAGATATCTGACACAGAAATGAAGATGCAAAAAGAGTAAAAATGATTCCTCTTACTTGTAAAGGTAGTACTCTGCTTGATCAACTTCCTCTCGAGATGAAATGTTGTCGACAAACTGAAAAACCCACAGAAAATATAAATACGTATTGAAAACTTTGTCCCGTCTGCCTTCAAATTCAAACTAATTTGTTGAGTTTTCAGCAACAGGTTTACCACAAACTACAAATCACTATCCAAATGTAGATCCATCTTACCCGTGACACAGTCAGAGAGCTAACTGGGAGATTCCTGTCATATGTCCTGTCCATAGTGATGGCCAGTACAGCTGAGAGTAAAAAAAAAAAAATTAAAAAAAAAAAGCTAACATCAACAAGACTCTTACACAGTTCATGTAATAAACAAAATATTGAGAATGTCTTTTACAGCCAGGCATGCCAATGTCATACAAACGCCCGAAACACAACAGCATCAAATAAAATGTATTTGTAAATGTATTCATAACTTCTGTATTACTGATATTAATTTGATTTAAGCCATGGTTGTCTGTGGGTAAGTATATCCACACTATTGAACAGTTACCAATCAGTGCACAGTGACGCTGCAGTGCCACCCGGTGTTGATCGAGTGCACACAGCGTGAACATGTGGTGCAGCTATTCATGCAACAAAAGCATGTCTTCATTCTTTTGATATGAAGCAATCAATACTTCGGTGATGTGGATATATGTCAGCTACACGTCACATTTCATCTGAAGTGTAACTGGCGATTACAATAGGGCTAGTCAGCGTTTGAAAATGTTCTATACTGGCGCTATTAAAAACACTTGCATTTCAGCACCAATACGCAGAGAATACTTGTTTGATATCTTACTTTGAGGAATTTAAAAATCGTTTTTCTATATAACAAAACAAGCTTAACTTTAGTGTTCGATTTTGTCATAACACAAAGTTAATAACACAATATTAAGCTGCCCTTTTTCAGAACTTCACCTAATAATACAACACAAAATTGGCAAAATTATGATTTTAATCAGGAAATATCTGATCAAAGAACAAAACACAACTAAGAATCTGACCAGGCATTCGATGCCAACCTTTGGTACTTGACAGCGTTCGATACTCTGTGCTTTTCAGTCAGCATCCACAAAGTACAGACAATTGATATTCAGCTATAGATAACAGCGCTCCTAATTTAGGGGCTGCATCTTTTACAATGCATACTTTAAAACTCAACTCTAAAAATTGCCCCAAGTGGATGAATGCGAGTGTGAACGGTTGTCTGTCTCTGTGTCAGCCCTGCGACGAGTTGGCCACTGTCCAGGGTGTACCCCCCCTAAGGCCCAAAGTCACTGGGATAGGCTCCAGTCACCCGCGACCCTTGATGAGAACAAGCGGTAGAAAATGACTGACTGACTGACTGACTGACTTTAAAACTCATATGTAGCACAGAAATGTGCCCTCCGTTTGCCTGAATTTAGAAGACATAACTGGCGTATCAGCTGCAGCCTTCAGTACACACAATTCGACTGTAGTTTCCATCCATTTGTCAATCTCTACACCTGCTTTTCATGCGCAGGAGCCTGTCCAAGCCCGGACAGGGCGCCAGTCTGTCGGTCTTTAACACATATGAGCACATAATAGATGGACATTCACACTCATATTCTCCCCTACGAGCAATTTAGAGGCTCCAATGCGCCTTTGTTTGGACTGTGCTGGGAAAAACCCACCGGGGCACAGTCAACATTAGAACCTGAGACTCTTCTTTTGTTAAATTTAATTTAACTTAACTTTAAAAAGGATTAAGTTGTGCGATAACGACATACTGTATAAGGACTAGGTGACAACATAAGGTCCCCTTGGATCATCTCCCAATTCCTGACCGCCCCCCACGTTGGAGACTCTCGTTATTATTGGCTGGCCAGTTGATTAACCGTGATATGTGGACATCAGCGTGAAAGGTTTCAACCCTTACCGAGGTTCTGGGGGTCTTTCTCTCTCGCCTCCCACACTTTGGGATCTGTGTAAGCCGCTGAGAGCAACCACCTTCTGGCTGCAAAGACAAACAGTCAACCAGGTCAGGCAGACACAAATACTACACGTATGTTGTTTATAAAGCTGGGTAACTTTAAGAAACCTTAACGACGGCAAACTGTGTGTTGAAACGTCCGTCTACGTTAGCAGCTTAATGTAGCCGCACGCAGCTAGCTAATAACGGCACCTGCGGACACTTAGCTCTTCGTGCCGAAACAGCCAATGCGGGCCAGAGGAATACACGTTCAACAAAGAAATGCAATTAAAAATAAAACGATAGCTCTCTGGCGGCCAGATGTAAGGTGTGTTTACCTGAAAGGGACGGAGATAAGCATTTAACTTTGACTGCTGCTGTCGCACATCGCTTCCACACGGAGGCTGCCATCTTTGGACGATACCATTTCTTAGACGGGCGGGGGGGTTGATGTCCCCTCAGGCTGAGATGAGAGGGTTATACCAAAAGTGAGACCATAACGGAAATGCTGCATTTAAAAAAAAAAATCATTATTGCTTTGCACATAGAACAGTTGTTTAAAAAATATATATATGACCAAAAACATTCACACATAAAACCGAGCGCAAACTTTGTGCCAGGCAAGTCTTCTCGCCAAACAGCATCTTCTTTGGGATGCATAAAGCAAGACAACGAGTTTGGAGCCCGTGAGTTTAGGATTTATAATATATTACCTGCAGCCCACAAACAACGTCACATGAAATACACCAGTTTTCATACTACCCATTTCTACAATTCTTCATATTTACCCATAAATAAGTATAATCATATCGGCTAGTGAAAAAGATAAACATTTCCAACACATCCTTTACTGGATCAATCAGTTGTAAAATCTTGAAGGATACCTCTTATACTAATGCAGTATCTATGTTGTTTATCTTCCTCAAGAAATGTTCTTGGACAAAGTTGCTGTCAGACTGACTGGCATCAGTAAAACGCACACATTCACTGAAATTAATAAACAAAAGTATCTCTGTTGCAGGAGTGTGCTTTGAAATTAAATTATAGGAGAAGTCTTGACTATAAAAACCTTTACTCGAACAGAACCGAAGTTGTGACAATAGAGGGCGCTGTTGATATAAGAAGGAGACAGACCAGATAAATACACTGATGTAGAAGTGCAGCAGCTTCACTTTGCACTGTGGCACTGCACATAAAGCTATGAAATGTCCCAGTGTTAGTTACTCAGCATCATGGATGACTGCTTCCTGAAGCTTGGCAGAACATTACATTTGTCCAACCATGTGTCAAAGATTGTAGACACCCCCTAAAAGAGTAATACACCCTCAAAATAAAGCAGGAGGGATGGTAGCACCTTTAATTGGAGGGCTGAGCTGTTTAGTTTAAACTATGTATTTATTTGGGCCATTGACCTGTTGTCCTCTCTGTCAGTGAACCTGTGTTTTTGTTCTCCATTCGTACTACATGAGGACAGCACTCGGCTATAAATACAGTAAGCTCTTCGCCTGTGGGTCAAAGGAGGTGACAGGTTGAGACTTGGGTGGGACGGTTTTGCTAAACAAAACGTGGAAGAATTTTAGCACCATCTCGTTTTCTTCGCCAGCAAAACAGGAAGCTCTTACACGAGCTGCTCTAGAGAGAACTGACCGAAAGTAAACAACATGCACAACTGGGGATACAGCAATCTTTTCATGAATATGGAGTGTGATATTCTCTATTCTCTTCGATACTATTCTATTGTTATGATTTGCCGCTACACTACTGTGCCCTCTTGTTAATCTTGTATAAAATGTTGATCTCATGAGAGCCAATACGTAGTGTTCCCAGACTATTCTCCTCATCTAAAAAGACATTTCTTTGTGAAAGTGGTCCAGTGATGCAAAGAATTCAGTATTTGTTCAGTATCTCAGCTGCGTGCATCCCCTGTCTACTTCCTTTTTATTTCACAGCCATAGCATTGTATAATACAGAACATTGGTGTATGAATAGGTAAGGGAGACTGAACGCAATGTGACACAAAAACTGCATTGTAATACATTTGTTTTTGCATGATGACATGTTGGTGAGGCACCTATATTTTCAGCAATAAGATCAGTATAGTGTATAGTGACTGTCTATGAATATATTGTTATGCTTGAGCAGTAATTGTTGCATGTCACCCCATCAATCAAATAAGAGCATCAACAGTATATGCCGGTTATATTTATTTGCACAAGTTAAAACCAAACAGCATAGAAATGATGTGCATGTAGATGGGGGAAAAAAGCCAAAAAAGAGCTTCTTCATCACCTCTTCCTTAAATAGTATTAAACACAACAGATCTGCTGATCTTGTAGGAGCAGGCAGATCATTCCACCAATGTGGAACGGGTTCAGAGAAGGTGCGCAAGAGGGATTTTTGTTTGTTTGACATGCCTGCGTTTAACTTAAAATAAATCAGTGCTATAACATGTAGTTGTTTAAGATAAGTAGCTGGATGTACTTTTTTGAGAACTTACAGCGCAGGCTTTTTTTTTTTAGCGTTGCAGTCCACAGGGAGTGATGAGGATCAGGTTATCAGGTTTGATTAATCATTTCTGTAGAAAAGTGAAAAATGAATCACAATTCCCCAGAGCCAGAATGGTTATTTTCTCAGACCAACAGCCCAAAACCTAAAGCTATCAGCCTTGCAGTGATATCAAACAGAGAAAAGTAGCACATACTCAATTTTTAGAAGCTGGTGCCAACAAATATTTGGCATTTCTGATTCATAAATGGCTGAAACGATCAATCAAAAATAGTTTTCGGTCGATTCAGTACTAGTCAATGAGGGTAAATCTTGTGGGATAAATCATCATTGACTGATAATAAAGAATGTAATAATGATATTATATAATAAACAGTGAACAAGCAGGATAAAGAGCATGTGGATGGATTTTCTTATCAAGAACTTTAGAATATATTTGTGGCCTGAACATCAGAGTTATAGAAGAGTACGTTCAGTTTTACTTCGCTGTTTAAGGCCAACTGCAGAAAGCACTAATACCGATGCAAATGTGTAACATCAACTGTATTATAAAGCTTTTTTTAAGTATGGATCATAATGTTTGGGTGATTTTAAGTATCCCTGTTGTCTCTAAAATCACCGATTCATAAACTGTAATTTGCCCTGATCCCTAATGAGACACTATCTTGTCATCTTGTCATGGTTATGATATGTGTGTTGGTTTTCTTCACAAAGCAGAACATCAACCGTTTCTTACCACAGGGTTCATTTTCCCATCAGACAAGTACCTGTTCTCCTGTGTGTCTGGGTGTGTGTGATCTTTGGATTCCCATGGTCTCTAAAGTTTCAGTTCATTAAAAACACACAGGAGAGATAGAATTACCTTATGAAACACCATCTTTTATGTAGGTCTCTGAGCTGTGATCAGTTTTTCTTCCTCAGAGATTGCACAATATGATGCTGCTGAGAGAAGCTGAATCTAGAAAGGAGACTGCTACAAACAGTGTGGATCCTCTCCGAGCCAGTGGTTGGGATTGAAACATGTAGGTGAGGAAAGGAAAGGAGAGGAGGATGTGAGAACTTCCTCAAACTGTTTGCAGTTTCACCCCTTAGGACACGGTGGTCGTCACTGGTAGAAATAGAGAAGCTGCTGTTCTGCATTTCATCTGACAAGAAATGACTCAGCGTTTACCTGAACTATAATATAATGTGATACTATAGCCCAGTGGGCTTGATGTTACAATACAGTGAGGGTTGAAACACAGTAAATTATACTTTAAATTACCTTTTGCTAAATTACTTTATAATAGTTATGAGATATTTGTGAGATATCCAACATGATGTAGTGTCTGATAATGTATCTTCTTCTACTATGTAATAAAAAACTGTTTGTAGGCACTCCAGTATTTCCAGTAAAACAGTATTTCTGTTTTCAGTGGGGCTTCTGCAATGAGCAGCAACAATGCTTTATTCGGAGTCATACAGACACATGAAGCCTTTGTCTGGGACACCCACTGTGTCCGTCACTGCTGTTTGATCACAACCTAAAAGAGAGAAGGGGAGAGGTGTTTTCTCTTCCTCTTCCTCTGCTTTGAAAGAGAAGCAGGAGGAGTAAGGCAAGCTTTTTGAAACTCACAGCAATCATCTCTGGCTTGGTAAAGTATGTGTCAGATGGAGAGCATTCAGCATTCGCAGGGATGTTTGAAAGGCCTCTAAAAACAGAAACCCGCAGGTTGTTTGCACAGCTTCATGTGTTCAAGCTTTTATTTTTGTATTTATCTTGCAGAATCATATTCAGGTGACCGTCGTTACACTGTCATAATAAAAACACAGCCATCCAGCCCCCCAAAACTGAAATAACTAACGCATATACAATAAAAAAAATCTAAACATTAGACATTAAAAAAGCAAAATCACAGTTTATTTCATAAAGACACTCAAAGGATTTGAGAAACTCAAGCTTTGCATATCTGTGTCTGTCAAAAACTACATTATTACACCCAATACTTACTTTGGGTACAATGTCTAAAAAAAACCCAAAACATACACAATGGTTTGAGCAATAACACATTTTTGATTTTAATATCACAGATTTACACAAAGATGAGAGTCAAAGTTAAAGCAAAATTGCATATTTGAGTCAATATTGCAAAATGATTTGTAGAAAACCAAAAATATTAAATATAGTTTTCATTTTATTTTCAAAAAAGCATACTTTTCCACTCATAAATGCACATTAACCTTCTGTCATTGACTATTAATCAGTGTGTGATATGTTCTGTACATGCAATATGCTTCACAGCTTTGTATTAGTTACTTAATTTGCATTATTTGCTCTGTAAATAAACACGATATGTTCATCTTTCTCTTTTTGTGCTAAGCTACTATACCACATTCTCCATTTATTTAGAGACCTCACACACCTTCTCTCCTCGGGGGCATTTCCCCTCTCCATTTTCCTGTCAAAAAAAACCTCCATCAGATTTCTCTAAACCTGCATTTTCTTCTCATTCGTCATCTAATTTTTCCTCATCTTCTTCATCATCCTGTGGACCCGTAACTCCCATGAATTCACCTGTCTCCGATCCCTCTGCTACATCGATGGCTGCGTCACAAAAACTATCAGTCTGCTGTTTGCTTTGCTCTGGCTCACCTAGCTCTCGGTGTTCTTCTAGCTCTGAATCTGAGTCATAATCATAAGACTGTGTAGAGCCTGTCTCATGGTAGTACACCTGGTCACCTAGCTCTGAATCAGATTCATAGACCATCTCCGATGTCTCTTCTGACTGTAATAGCTGCACCTTGTCATCTCTGGGATCTACAGAGTGGCCTTCTGCTGCTGACTCCCTCTCATATGTCTGCTCGTCTAAACTACACTGATACATTTGTTTTTGCTTCTCCCCTGGCTTTAGTTCAGCTGAAGACGCCTGCCCTCTCTCCTCCAGCTCAGGGCTGTACTGGCTCCTTCTGTACAGACTCTCCTCATCCTCCTCCTGACACGAGCTTCCAGGGACGCTCTCGCCATCAGACTGGGAGAGGCGGAGGGTGGGCAGGCCCGGGGGCTTCTGGGAAAGGTCAAACGGCTCCTCTTGGCTGAAGTGGGTGAGGAGGCCCATGGAAGTGGACAGGCAGAATCGTCCTCTTTGCCTAAACACTAAAGTCAGAGAAATAAGTAAGTACATGCAGTACATCAAGCAACCTTTGCAGCATGAATAGACCATCTATACAATGTGCATGCTTACATCTTTCATCCAGCCCTCTGTCCATGACGCCGTGTTTGACCTTCATGTGTCTGGTGAGGTTTCCCTTCAGCGTGAACTTGCTCGGGCAGTAAAGGCATTTGAAGGGTTTGCTGTCTGAATGGAGATGCATGTGGCCCATTAGGTTGTGCATCCTGTTGAACTCCTTCCCGCAAAGCTGAAAGACAAGGGAGAGAAGTGCAAGGTGAGATGTCATCAGCCAAATAAGAAATCCAGCATTTTTCACACAATATGTACAGTAATGTATGTGCTATGCATTCTGACTGGCTGACGTAAAATTCCTTGCCGTAACTTCCTGGAGTCTCTGCTGGTTGCCAGGGAACAGGGTCCCAGCCAAGAAATAGTCTAATATAAGCAAAATCTTAATAAACATTGGAAAAGTAATGAAAATATGGAAAGAAAAATAACTAGGTTAATTTTACTACAGTATACTGTTTGCGGTTTAGTCAGTGAGATATCGTCATATTTTAGAGGCTGATCATATGTTTTGTATATCAAATCTCAATCTGAGAAGTAACTAGTAACTCTAGCTGTCAGATAAATGTAGCTGAGTGAGTAAAAAGTACAACATTTTCCCTCTGAGATGCAGCGAAGAGCAAAAAGTATTAGAAATTGGTAATACTCAAGTAAAGAACAAGAAGTTCAAACTTGCATGCAAACACAGTACTTGAGAAACTGTACTTAGTTACTTTCCACCACTGGCTGCGGTAAACACTATTTGAGGATACGAGAACAATAGGCCAACACCATCCACCTATTATTTTTCTTTCTCTGCCAAAACTCCTTTGTTAGATGACTAATTTTCGCAGAATGCCGAGTTGTAGAGCTACACGTAATCATGAATGAATGTGCAGGCTTTCAGATATACATAGACGCACACACACACCCTTTCTCCCTCCGACTATCCTTGTTTTCCTCTTTTCCTCTTTGTCTTCCCCCCTCTCTCTCACTGCCTGACACACACACACACACACACACACACACACACACACACACACACAAGAAAAACAGAAAGAGACAGAGAGAGAGAAAGGAAGCAACATCGAGACAGGGCCAGGAGGAGAACAGGGAAGGGCAACTCCTGCGCTGTCCTTCCTCTGCATTCTTTTTTATTAGGGTGGTCCTTTCCTTCAGGAGGAGAGAGGGACTGTAAACTGTCCAAGAGGACCGTGAGAAAACAGGAAGCTCCCTCCAGCAGCAGAGAAAACGAGATGAAATCTATTTGAGGGCCCTGTTCTCCGGGGAGGCTGGGGGGCCATTGTTAGAGAGGCAGTTTGTGCGGCGATATCCTTCCTATGGACAAGGAGGCTCCGACAACCAAAAGCCTCTCGGCTATCTGGTCATCGCCTCAGTCCTCGTACCAAGCACCAAGGTCAAAACAGACCCCCCAGAAAAGTGGGGAAATCCTTTAATAGCAGCTACCGCTAAAAATTACAGGTCGGCTGTGATTATTAATAAATACACATTGCTTATTTTTGTTTACAATAAAGATACCGCCTGGAGCCTAGATGCCTTTATCCAAACACCTTACAGTAAAAGGTGTGAGTGAATGAGTGAATAATAAAGGAATAGTTTGACATTTTGCAAAATACAATTATTCCTTTCTGCTGAGAGTGAGATACGAACTTAGATACCACTCTCACTCTGTTGCGAAATATGAAGCTAGAGCCAGCAGACTGTTAGCTTAGCTTAGCGCAAAGACTGGAAACAGCTATCCTGGCTCAGTCCAAAGCTTACAAAATCTGCCACACAACCCATCCATAATACCACAATGTATTAGTTTTGCACTTCAGTTTTTGTAGTGATCAAAGAAATGAAATATAATATGGCAATTTGTGAGCTTTAGATGTGATGGTAGGCGGATTTTGTTACCTTCGTGCTAAGCTAAGCTTACTGGCTGCTGGCAGTAGCTTCATAATTACACAACAAGTCCTTCAAATTAAACGAGAAACTAGATTGTAGGAAAATGCCCTTTAGAACAAATGTTTTTTGATACCACATCGGCAGGACGACATCATTTGTCTTTGCCTTCCAAAACCGTGAAAAAAAAATCACTGTTGAAAAATAATTCAGTTTTATGATGTGACAGTGCTATGGTCAAGGTTTGATTAGGTTTAGGCACAAAAACAACTTCGTTAGGGTTAGGCAAACATTGTGGTTTGGGTTACAGTAAATACCTGTTTAGGGTTAGGGGACTTTTGCTGTCATGGTTGCATTAATAACCATTTGGTTAAGGTTAGGGAATGCTATCATGGTTAAAAGAAAGCCATGTTGACTGCCGGTAAGAAACAGTATACAAATGGAGGTCACCAGGTTGAAGTACAATGTTTTGTTGACCCTTTCATCCACCCCAATCTCCTCCCTCTGCGGACTTTGTCGCTCTATAATAATCCGACTTCCTTCTTTGCTCCGGACGGACATGAGTCATACTTGCTATGGTCTTATAAGGCTTTTTCACTTAAACATATGTTGTTTTGGGGCATTTTCTTAAACGCTGATTCTGTCTTTTTTTTGGCAGGACAGTCTCTATTTACTGTACAGACATAAGAGCAGTATCGATCTTCTCATCTAACACTCGGCAAGAAAGCGAATGAGAGTATTTCCCAAAATGTTGACGTATTTCTTTAATTAGTGAACGAAAGAGGAATCGAAGGCCAAAACACAAGAGCCACATCTGACATGTTTAATTTGACTAACCTTGCATTTATAGGGCTTGATGTCCGAGTGGACGATCATGTGAGCCTTGAGAGTCTGTTTTTGGACGAAACTCTTGAAGCACATGTGGCACTGGTAGGCCCGTATGTTGGTGTGGATGAGGACATGGCGCTTCATGTTGGCCAACAGGGTGAACTCACGACCACAGATGCGACACTTGTGCTCCTTCACCCCCTGAAGAACGAGAGAATGTGGCGTGAGAAGGTAGCGGCGTGAGAAATGTGGTCGGATGAGTCCTTTTTATTTTATTTATTTTACTACATTTATTTAAAAAAATTTTGTGGAGATCTAATAGTTTCCAAAGGTACCAAATATGTCTTTTTCGTGGAAATGAAGACTTGGGTTTCAATATGTCACTCAGTGTAAACATCACAGTACTTCAATGAAGACTTTGGACCAGCTCATATAGTATATGTATGTACAACACTGTCAAACCAGTGGTTTTTCTAACCCTAAAGGGGAAATAAAAGATGGAAACTGGATGTTAAGGGGTTAAAAATAGCTTTAGGTGCCAGAATTTAAGGGGAAATTGCTTTCAGACAGCCGCCAAACCAACCTGTTATTCTAGAGTCTAAACTCTTTGAGGCATCTTCACTATCCAAAATGTGCACAAGGAAATGTCTTTATGTGACAGCAAAATTGATAACTCTGTTTGACGCCAAGAATCCATGCTTTTTCTTCTAACCCCTGTCGGAACAGAAACATTGAGAAATGCTGAGTCTTTTCTCTTTGTTCTCCTAATTAAACCTACTTTGTGAGTGAGCGTGTGCTGTTTCAGGTGGTGTGACTGGATGAACTCCATCCCACACTCACTGCAGATGTACGGTCTGATGTCTTTGTGTTTCATCATGTGGTTCTGTAGCTGGCTCGGGTACTGGAAAGTCTTCTGGCACTCTGTGCACCTGCAGGAACAACAGGTATATTGTAAGATCTTCATAGAGCCAAATGGGGAACTGAAATGTTAAAGCAGTAGTTCAGGTTTTACGTGTGGTTGTGTGCTGGGCTGTTTCTTTGCTGGACTATTGCTAGTTTTTTCACTGATTAAACAAATTACATGAAAAAACATGTTAAATAGTGAGCTTGCAGACAGTGCTGGAAGAAAGATTTTGTCGGACAGAGCCAGGCTAGCTGTTTCCTCTTGTTTCCATCTTTATGCTAAGCTTAGCAAACTGGCTGCTAGCTGTAGCTTCATATGAGTGTGATATCAATATTCTCATCTAACTCGCAAAAAAAACCCCGATTAAGGCTATTTTCCAAAATGTCAAAGTATCACTTTAACAACACAGCCACTAAGATATTTCAGCCAAAGGGAAGGACGTTTTTTGTGCTCACCTGTAAAGGGTGGGGCCGCGATGGGAGGTCAGGTGCCTCTTCAACTGGGCCAGGGTGGGGAAATCCAGACCACACTCCACACATACGTTCTCCTGGCCTTTCTCGTGCTTCAGCTCATGGGCACGAAGCTCACTGGGGTAAGCAAAACCTCGGCCACATACAGTGCAGCTGGCGGGGCAGATAATGTGTGGAAGGATTAGGATAAAAAGGGGACAGTTGAAAATTAAAGCAAGAAAAAACCCTGCTACAAAACATCTACCTGTATGGCTTCACATCACTGTGCTGCATCATGTGTCTCTTCAGGTGGCTGGTCTGAGTGAAGGCCTTGTGGCACACCTGGCACTTGTGGGGCCTCATGCCCTGGTGGGTGAGCAGGTGTGTGTGCAGGTGGCTCAGCTGCTTAAACAGCTTCCCACACAGGTGGCACCCATGTGGCTTGATGCCGTTGTGCCCTAGGATGTGCGTGACCAGGTTGTATTTGGAGGTGTAGGACTTCTCACACATACGACACTTCCATCTCTTCTGATTTCCTCCCACGTCTACATAATAACTGTCATCCACGTGGACGTTGAGACCAAGCTTTTCAGCAGTGGTCATCCCACCGTGAGGAGGTCCGTCACGGCCCCGATGCCTGGGGCGGAGGTCCTCTCTTGGGTAGAAAGAACCAGGGGAGAGGTGCATGACAGGGCCGGGCATGAAGAAGGGGTATGGGAGGAGGCTGTGGTGGAGAGATGGAAAGAAGGGAGGGTGGAGGAGGAGAGGAGAAGAAGGCCAAACAGGAGAAGGACTGAGAGGCTCCTGTTTCACCAGAGGTAGATTCATGCCTGGTGATCTGTGATGAAGTTGCAGTCTGTTAAGCTCAATCATACCGGGGATGGGCTTTGGAGATAGGGAAGGAATGGGGCGAGGCTGGAGGGAGAAGGGGATGTGGGAGAGGTTCACTGTCTTCTTACTGCTGCTTTCTTCAGCCTCCTCTGCTCCTTTGTCAGGAGAGTCACCTCCTTGGGCGTCCATTTTGAAAGGAGTTCTTTTGCGTTTTTGGGATCCTTCCTTCTGGGTATAACCATGGCCAAGCATGGGAAAGAAAGCAGATGGGCTGAATGCACTGTAGGTGTCTCTGGTGGGTGATATGCTGTGATAACTGGTAGGGGAGAATTTGGGGGGCTTAATATAAAGTGGAGGTGGGCTTAAGTAGAAACTGTGCTCAGATGCTTGTCTCAGCTCATCTCTGAAAGGACTTCTTACTGGTGGGAAATTCACTCCGTCTGTTTCCATATTCTTTCTGCATTAGAAAGAGTACAAGAAGTATTTAAATGTCCTTAGTTACAGTGGTGGAAGAAGTATTCAGACTCTTTATTTAATGGGGAACTCCACCAATGTTACACATCAGTCTGTTTACAGATCTTGGGGAGTACTGGTATTGCAAATGGGAAAAATGTAGCATAAACCCTTTTGTGGCTCCAGAGGGAGCTTCATGAAATGTGATAAATTGCCTCAAGTGACCCCACTTGAGTCTGAAGACTGTTTGGAAATTTAAAAAATAACATAACACACCCAAATCTCAGACTGAACTGTTGGCCGTCGAGTTGCATCATGGGTAATGTAGGCGCCAGGATTTGACGAGGAAGAACAATGCGCAAAATAAAGAAAATGACATCGCTGGTTCAGCTGAATTGATTTTGATAACTGTTTCTTAAAAATGTCCATCTTCAGTCTTACAATGTAATAGGAGTGCAATGCTAAATCGGTGGGATACTCTTTTAAGTATAAATTAGCAATACAATATATAATACTCCATTACAAGTAAAAGTTGTGCATTCAGCGTCCTACTTAATTAAAAGTACAAATATATTATCAGTGTATAGTTTTAACTGTTTCATATACAGTTGGGTAGTGTAGTCCTGTGGTTCCCTTGTACTTAAGTACAGTACTTGAGTAAATGTTACTTTCTACCTCAGCTTAGTCACACTTGCAGCCCCCAAAAACAGACACGTCATTTGTAGAATATGCGGACGAAAGTACATCCACTGACTCCGTGTCTGGTTTGTATTTATGACATGAAACTGTTTCTCTGAAGGTTTCTGTGGAAGGAATGTAAGCGGGCACACAAACAGTATGGTGTTGACACCCACACATTTTAGTGTTCAACCTGAAACCTTTCACTTCTTCCTTTCTTACAGACCACCTCTTGTCCTGAAATTAGGAAGTTATCTGTGAAATGTTCGCCTCTACCTCCCGCACACTTTTCGCTTCTCCATGTCTTTTTTTCTCTGCTCTGTTCATCTTTTTTTTTTTTTGCACTGATAGCCAGGTAGAACTTCCTCTTTTCTCCTCCACTGATAGTGCTACGTGATGTTTTAATCTGTAACTCTGTGAGCAGCCGGAAGTCTGAGTTTGATTAAATTACTGATAAGCATAAAACTGTGATATGTTAAGATGTCATATAGCTATAAATAATATCTCTACTGCAGTTTCTATGTGCACACTTTAGTGTAGATGATGGTCATGGATAAAAAGATGGTGACACTCAGAGGGGAACTGTCTTACTTCTGCATGGCATCCAAATAGTGCTTAGTAATGGTGTACATACTGTATCTATTCTATTCCTCTAAATAGCTCAGTGCTTATCAATGAGAAACTGCTGAGAACCATATCAATCTCCTGTAGCATGACCTCAAGTTCTACTTTATTGTCTGTTACATGTTACTGTATATCCCTGTCAGCTGTTGCAGATGCAGAAACTACTCTTCCTGAATAATGATGCACACAAAATACCCATATTACCATATAGGCCTGCAACTAAACTAACCAACAATTAACTCAAGATTATTGTCATTATTTTCTCAATCAATCGTGATCGTTTGGTCAAAGAAGTTCCGAAAACCCAAGACGACATCTTAAAATGTCAGATATTCTGTTTACAATCACATACAGTTAAGAAAAGCAGCAAATTTGTAATTTTGAAGCTGAAACTGAGAAATAGTTTGGTATTTTTGCTTAAAAAATGTCTTAAACGATTCATCGATTACCAGAATAGTTACGTATCTGTCAATTGACTGAGCAATTAAACAACTATCTCAGCTCTTAACATATACATTCACTTTCACATACATGCAGACAGTATAATATGATTGAATCATCTTTACAGACAACAGGTGAGGATGTTAAAGGTCAGGGAGATTAAGATCAATGAAATGTACAGGGATTACAGATACATTCCCATTTATATAATTCACAGTGTCATTTAGTTTCTGCAAAAACATACTTTGAAAACTTTCAAGCACTCTGTAAGAACAGGGAATATCGCTCCATATCAATAAATAATGGCAATAAACATTACAGGGACAGTATTTGGATGTAAATGTGTGATTAGTGATGTATAGAAAACATAATCCACATGCAGAATGCAAGAAGAAATGTTATTCTGCCTCTTTCAAAAATGTTGTAACAATTTCAGATTCACACTGAAATGTTCAATGTTTCCCTTTCAGCCACTTTCAAATGCTCTCCTGGATATGATCCAGTTCTTTTATCCACTTCACCTCTCCCACTTAAAGTGCACTGTGCAGAGACCCCCAGCCTATACTTTGCCACACCATGCATTCCAAACAATCCATTAAAACCGAAGCCCCTCCTCATATGCCAGTCAGTGCCATGTAAGTGTGTGTTGCTGTGCGGCTGCAGCCAAGTCTATGCGTGGAACTTACCAGTTGAGTGTAGCAGAGTGTGTTTTCTGTGATGCTGCGGCTGAAGTGCTGCTGCTGCAGCTGCTGCTCTTGTACCTGTACCAGCGTTCTCTCGCTCCTTCTCGTGCTGCAACTCTCCTGACAATGAGCCGCCCATCCACGGATAGCATTTGAAGTGACTTAAGAAAGAGAACAGGAACAATCACTTTGTTCTCATTTTTCAGATGAGTACCTTCGGAGAGAAGGAAGGAAGGGAGGGGAGAGGAAGTCAACAAGCCTAGTGCCTTCCTGCAGAAAAATAAGGAAACACTAGATAGACATCTCCATTTCTCTATGAAATAGGGATTTGCAAAGCTTTTGGAGGAACGCGGGGAGGCGAGATCTGATGTTGCACAAGAAAACAATGCAGTTTGAATGTTTAACAGCTGTGTAGTGACATGCAGTGATGGAAGATGATCTGTCTGCTAAAACCAGCTCTTTGTCGCTATACAGCTCAAAGAAATCCATGTTAAGAATGACTGATTTCACATTTGAAATGAATAACATCTTTTATGTTTTTTGATGGAACATGAAAAGGTTTTAAGCTTGTGAACACCACTAAATGTACTTCAGTTAAAGATACTTCAGGTCTTTCAGGCTCCAGCAGATTCAGTTTATAGTCATCCACCTAGGTGCAAAGTGTTTATCACACAGGAGCTGTGTATTATAACATAAACACTTAGAATATAAAGCAATCCAGAAGAAAAGCCCTGCAACAAACTCTACAGTACCTCTGTGAAACTTGTGTTTCAGTTTTTCTATCTTTCTTTTTAAAGAAAAAAAAAAAGAAAATCTTCTTTCTCAATGTTTTTTTTTGGTGCCTTGTTTATGGTTTTGTTACAATGGATTGCAAAATGTTGCATAATAAGTATCCCTGTTATTTTGTCCACCACATCCTGAGAAAGCATGACAGATGAAAACAGTAACAGACAATGAAAAATGAATGCATAAATAGGGTAAATGTGTCAACACAGCCACTAGGAGGCAAGAGTGGCCCATGGTCTGAGTGACACTTCAGTCCGGTTTACACCACTTCATGACAGCAACTCATTTTTCTTTATACGCTGACTGCACTTATGTTTGATGATCTGTCTGTGGTTGTGAAATCTTAGTAAACGAATATCAGTCCACGTCTCACTGTCCTACGTCATTATCAACTTGTTTTAATGAGATGAGATGGCAGTTAGTAGTTCAGGAGGGAGCTGCAGTAATTGAGCTCATATCATTGAAACAGTGAAACTGTCTTTTATGGGTTGTGGCCGATCATTAGCTGTGTTAATTAGCTCATAAGACCAATCAACCTCAGGCCTGGACAATGTGTGCATCAATTCCAGTGAAGAATTAAAGACTTTATTAATAGAAAGGGACATTTGTAGGTGTGGGTGTCTGTGTGCATGCCTTTTTTGACATCATTGTGTTTGTTTACAAACATCCAGTCTACAAAAAAACTCAGGAATCACTTCCGAGCCAACATGGCGGCTCAGCGGGCCTAGGTTCAGCGAGAGGACTTCTACTCATGATCTTTGAAACTGGATTTTTTTCTCTTTTCCCCCATCTGTCCTGGAAAAGATACGTAATAAACCATTTAAATGTATCTCCTTTTTTTTCCAGTAAAAGCAGATCAAAGTTGTACTACACTCATGTTCACTCATGCTTTGAATAATCCCCATTATAATCCCATTCCCCTCTTGACCTCTCTGATTTTCCCGTCATCTCTAACATGCACGGTCACGCACCACGAGCCCTTCTATAATGATTTGCAAAAGCAAGAAGCAAAGCAGGCCACAGAACCGCCTGGCCCTTTGACCCGACCTGCCCAGTGGTCACCTTCATATCCGGAGGTGACAGGAACTCAAACGGGCTCATTAAGGATATCTAAGTGGCTTTTGGGTTTCTGTGTCACTCTCAAAAGAAGCTCTGGAAGTATTTAAGACATGTCAGACGCACCAAGAACAGTGAAGGATCTGAGAGCCTCTGAAACAAACACTTGAAATCTGCTGTTCATCAAGCGATAAAGCAAGTGAGTTTTGTTTCTGCGTTTGTGGATATCTGTCTAGCCTAGATTTTGAGGTCAGTGGACTTGCAGGTTTTGTATGTCTGGGTGCTAACTAGTTTTGCTGTTGCTTCCCCTCAGGAGAAATGACTGGAGCCGCTGTGTCCGTGTGCCTACTTTTTCTCCTGTCTGTATGTTCAGCGTGTTACATCTCTAACTGTCCTATCGGTGGGAAAAGGTCCATCATGGATGCACCACTGCGCAAGGTGAATTGCTTTTACCACTATTTAACTTCCATTGTGTAATAAACTCAAATGCAGCAAACTGACAAATGTTTGCTAGATTCAATGCAGGTTTTGTCAAGTATTTCAACTTATCTATATAGTCCAAAATCCGACTTCTCACATTTTTACGGAAGAGTTTTATAATCTGTATAGCACACAAGACTCTCTATCCTCACACCTTTGATTCGGCTAAGGAACAACTCACAAAAAAAAACTTTAAAAGGAACAAAAAAGGAAGAAACTCAAGAAGAGCAACATGGAGGGATCCCTCTTCCAGGACAGACAGACATTAATTAGATGTTGTAGAACATCTATAGAAATAACTATAGTAAAATTGCATTAAATATGGTCTTTATGTCAAAGCACCTTCCTAGAAAATGTTAGTTTGAATCTCAGCAAATGCACATTAAAGAGCTGAGTTTGGACCAAAACTCTCATGCTCAAACAGATAAACAAGGAATAACAATTGCACTAAACAGTGGCTAATGGCTGTTACTGAATAACAGTAATAATATTCAATCGTTTCCTCCACCAGTGCATGTTGTGTGGCCCCGGAGACAGGGGCCGCTGCTTCGGCCCCAGTATCTGCTGCGGGGAGGGCCTCGGCTGCCTGCTGGGCTCCCCAGAAACAGCTCACTGCGTGGAGGAGAACTACCTGCTCACCCCCTGCCAGGCAGGAGGGAGACCCTGTGGATCTGAGGGAGGTCGCTGCGCCGCTTCAGGACTCTGCTGTGATGCAGGTCAGCACGTCCTTCTATCAGAGTTTTATAAATATAGACATTATTTAATTGGATAATAATTACTGCATTGCATTACTATGTAAACTGCATTTTAATGTTGCTGTTGACCAAAATGGAGCTGATTATTTCACACACTGTTGGGTGGTTTAATATAATGTATAACAATGCATTGTATTATATATGCTCATTATAGGTGTTTAAAATCTGAAACGGCAACGTAACAATAGCTATAGCTGTCAAATAAATGTAGCAGTGTAAAAAGTACATTATGTCCCTCTGAAATGTAGTAGAAGTAGAAAGTAGTATACTATTAAAATACTCAAGTAAAGTACAAATACCTCGGAATTGTACTCAAGTCCAGTACTAGAGTAAATGTAGGCTAGTTGGTTACTTTTATGTGATTTTCTAGTATGTTTATATTCCATTACAAGCTTTGATTCAGCTAAACGGGACAAATGACTGCTTCTGATGTCTGCACAAGACACTGTTGGCTTTGATGACAACTCCTTCTGTTTACATACAGTACATTTTAATGTTATTTTACTAATGCTGCCAGAATTAAAAGCTTGATTCCTATTAGAGCCGCACATAATTAAAATGCCAGCTCTTTTGCCAGGGTAAAGTGCAATTAAATAAGCAACATACTTTGTCTTTGGCCCTGCGACGAGTTAGCCACTGTCCAGGGTGTACCCCACCTAAGGCCCAAAGTCACCGGGATAGGCTCTAGTCACCCGCGACCCCGAATGGGAACAAGCGGTAGAAAATGACTGACTGACCTTGTCTTTGCATTTGAGTTCAACCACTTCAGTCAACGCGAGTTTTGCTTTGATTATTTGCCCTGTCGTTCTGAAAGGGTTCACGGCAGGTCACAACACCTGATAACAGCATATTGTAAAGTGTATGGTTCCAGTAACAGACAACCATATTCTGAGTAACAACTCCTTTATTTTATTTTTTTGTCAAAATGCTGCCACAGAGAGCTGCACCACAGATCAGTCCTGCCTCATCGAGGAGGAAGGAGACGACCAAACCAGCCTATTTGAAGGCAGTGACCCTGGTGACATCATCCTCAGGCTCTTGCATCTGGCTGGTCACACTTCTCATCGAATTCACCAATGAGCTGCTCCTGACACCAAGGTCTGCTGGGAAACTCTTCAGCTGTAGAGACAAAATTGGACTTGTAGTTGTAGATCATATAGTTGTATTTCTCTGTTTGTCATCGTCACTCTGATTTTGCTCTTTTCCCCATGAGTACTTCTGTAGAGTAACTTTGTCAATATATTTTTATGTACGAAAATAGGGATGAATACTGACAGTGGTCATCCAGATATCTGCATGTTGAAATAAAGTTTTGAGAGAGTATAAAGTGTTGTTTTTAATTTTAGAGCCACCTGACTGAAACTGGTGTGTAAAAACTTCTAAAAATGGCTTAAATGTAGATGGTTTCAAACCTTCTAAATCCTTTTTCTCTATGCAGTAAAGAACTAGTCAGCATAAAGCTTATCAGGCTGCAATGTTACACTTTTTTCCACTATCACCAAACGTACAGAGCCAACAGCAGTCTTTATCTTT
Source organism: Coreoperca whiteheadi (assembly GCA_011952105.1). Taxonomy (NCBI): domain Eukaryota; kingdom Metazoa; phylum Chordata; class Actinopteri; order Centrarchiformes; family Sinipercidae; genus Coreoperca; species Coreoperca whiteheadi. Next base: position 11,575,381 of record CM022476.1, read on the forward strand.
CAGCTTTGCATAATCCTGTAACAGACAAGGATCCTCAGATGACACTGTGTGCGTTTTCGTGGCAACTCAGTGACACAATATCACTGTTGCAACAGTTATGATGGTTATCTTGTACAGTAGTCACCTTTGATCCATTTTCGTTAACTTCATGGTTTCACCATAAGCTCTTCTTCGGTACTAAAGGTGAACGCCAAACAAATAAATCATAGACACAGAAGAGTGAATAATTCACACACGTTAACACTCTGAAACACTGATGGGAGATTATTGTAACTGTACTCGATTTAATTATTTTGTCATATCTTGGGTCTGCTCTGGGAAAGCTCTCTTTTATTTTTAGGAAGCTTATCTTGAATAGTGACATCACCTGATTTAGGCACTGTTGTAATCAAATGTAGATAGTTCGCAGTGACAGTGAGCTCCATTGACATTGATGGCTAATTTGTGAGACCGAAAATGATCAAATTGTTTGCTGAGGTTGGAGTAGTTTTATGTTGGCATAAATGTCAATGCGAAACTTTATAATAAAATAGAAAATATATTATAAAGTAATGTTTTGAAAAAATATGCATTTTAAATATGCTTTTAGGAGAGGAGCACTTTGAATATAACATGGAAAAGGATGTGGAAAACTACTTACATTTCTTGTTACGTTTCTTATTCATTATTTTCACATTACAAAAAAAATGTGTAAAAGCTTAGAAGAAAGCACAGAAGGGAAGTTGTGAAAAAATCAGCTAAAAGGAAAGACAAAGGGGAGTAAAAAAAGAGAGAAAAAGGAGGAAAAGAAGGAACAGAAAATGAGAACGAAGGGCGAGAGATAGCAGCAAACTGAAACCTGACATCAATATTATGTCCAGTCAGCTGTTTTGCGGGTTCACATTCATGCATTGTCATCATATGTCAGCGTGACTTAGATTGAGAAAGACTTTCAAGATCATTACACACATTTTCTAGGCATGGATCACAAGTGACTTGACTTCAAAATACTCGTCACACTTTTGCTATTTTTCCCTCTGCATTGAGGGTTACCTAACTTTAGTCTAGTCACCCTGTACCTCTTTTCTCTCTGTCTGTCCATATCTGGTGGTGGATCGTCTCTGAGCTCTGCTGGATGTGAAGTGGGCTGGACCTGCCTTAATTGGAGACACCTTCGGTTAATGATTACAGCGCTGGAGTTTGAGAGTATAAAACAGGCAGATAACCACAGCTCACTTTTCCGTCACTGTCTGTCATAATGTCTTTTTCTGGGAAGTACCAGCTAGAGTCGCAGGAGAACTTTGAGCCTTTCATGAAGGCCATTGGTGAGATTTCAAGCTTTCTTTCATAAGGTTTTTCTGACCACTAGCTTTCATAGTGTTTTGTTACACTGTGGTTGTGAAGTGCTTGTGTAACTGGGTTTTTCACTGCTAACATTGCACATGATGATTTTGCAATCTAACATGATTAGCTGACTTGTCTAGCAATGTTAATCTATAGTTCTGAAGTTACAGGTGACTAAACAGTTGGCCATGAAAATACATTTCTTTTCACATGGTGCTTTTTGTCTTAGGTCTCCCTGATGAGCTCATCCAGAAAGGCAAAGATGTCAAGAGTATCTCTGAGATTGAGGAGACTGGTGACTCCTTCAAAGTGACGGTCACTACTGGCTCAAAGGTCCTTGTCAACGACTTCACCATTGGGAAGGAGTCGGAGCTGGAGACAATCACTGGAGAGAAGGTCAAGGTAAGCCAGGACACTGAACTTACAGATGCAAAACACAATGTATGGTTAACTAGAAACTTAAGCTATTAATAAAATGGAATGCTAATTTTCCTAAAATCTTCTTAAACATTGCGCTAGAATTGCATAACTGTTGCAGATTTTAAATTTATCTTGTCATGCTGCTTTAAGACGGTGGTTCACCGTGAAGGCAACAAACTGACTGTCTCCCTGAAGGGAATTGAGTCTGTCACAGAACTGGTGGATGGGAACACAATTATTAATGTGAGTAGACAACACACTACATAACTTTGCTGACCCTTAGACACGTTTCTAATGTGACTTAAAATTTTTTATTCCCCCCCCCAGACTATGACTCTTGGTGGCATTGTGTACAAGAGGACAAGCAAACGCATGTAACTTTCTGCACATGGGAGAATAAAATGTGACACTCAGAACTGTCTTTATTTGTTTGTTTTTTTATGCCAAACTAGATGCTAGCAGATTATAAGTAGCTTTCGAAAGGTAAACCAGTCACTGGCAGCTACTGCAACAGTGTTTGCATTTAGCTTAAAATGTACTAGCGTATTATCTACTGGAACATCATGAGTGCCATGGAAAATGCTGTTCAGAACCAATGTGACCATAGAAGGGTTTTTGTGTTAAGTGTTTTGAACTGACTGGCTAAAGGTCACTTTCCTGTCTGCAGGGAGTTTGACTGAACTCATTACATAATGAGCAAGATGTGACTAAAAGGGCAAGGAACTTGTGCTGAAAGTGTTCAAAAGTTGACTTTTGCAGTTGTATAATATCCAGATACATGCTGGCGAGTTTAACCTAAAATGAAGTGCTAAAACACCATGAACAGTGGTGGGAGTCTCACTTACAGAACAGTGTGTAGGGTGTCGGGGTTACTTCAAGGGGGGGGCCACTAGATGCTGATGTAGTTTTGTTTTTAATACTTAAACCAGCATCCCTGGCTAAGCCAAATAAGCCAGTAGCTACAAATTAAATATTCAGCTTTTGAGGTTTGCCATTTTCTGTCTAGCACTGATGGCACTAGTTTTAGGGCTGACAAAGGTCAGTTCCAGAAAATGTCTTCAACTGTAAGACACTTGGGTGTCTAACAAGCGTCTGTGTCCCAACCATTTCCCCCCACACTGCATTTATGTACAGCTTAAAGATTGCATGCAGAACACTGAAATATGTTCTAGTCACGTAACAGGTTTAATTTCCACCAAGAGATTCAATTGTCAAATAAAAATTACAATCTCAATGAAATACCCCCTGAATATCCTATTAAATATGTGAAGGACACATAAGTGTACCTGACAGGGAGCATAGGTGAAGTATTGATGGCAGAATGGGCAACAGGAGCTTGCACTGCTTAACATTCTACCCTTTCTCTTGTTTTTTCTCATATGGTACATTTCTGTAGTACCACTGGATTTGGAGTATTGAAAACAATGCACAAGTTTGACCTTTTTAATGAAAAGCATAACTACAAAAATCAGTGATACAGAAAATATAATTAAACATGTAGACACACAACACTCAGAAAGCTGTTAACAGTAAACAATAGGATGTTTTTATTCACTGCAGTCCTGTGATTACTTCCTCCGGTGAAAGAGATTCTTGATTCCCTCCTCCACAGACGTGGGTTCGTGCATCATGGTCATTGGTCTGTTCTTCAATGCTGCCTCTCTCATACTGTGGTAAACGTACTCGTTCTGCTTGAACATTCTCAGCTCCATCTCTGTCTGCATACGCATCGCCTGTGGAAATATCAGGAAGAAACATCAGCGCTTTACATGCTCACTCATTAGCTCTAGTATACAACAAGGCTTGTAGCCTAGTCAGTTTGTACCAGGGAGGTATTTAATAAACTGTAAAATATTTTGCCCATTTCTCGCTACAGCTCAAATTCTGCTAAATATTATATAATATAGCCAAAAAAGGCTTAGCCACATCATGTGCAGTATTGTGAGATTTTAAACCTGCAATAACTGATTTTGGGGCCACTTGGAGGCAGTGGAAACAAGCTGTGAACTTCTTAGCAAACAGCTGCCTACACATGCTCCACTAAGTTCACCACTGCTGTTTGGTGATCAGCGGGAAATGTACGGTGGGATTTTAGAGCTTTTTTGCTGAAAACCGCTGTGTGCTGGTGTCAAAAATATAGCATCTTCAATATTAAAGGAACAGTCATTTGAGGTGTCTCCAAAATAAGATGGGCCATATGGCTGCTGTCTGCCACCTATTTCTCAAACTACAACTTAAATTTTGCCTGAATATTTTAGCAGAGCCAAAGAAAAGCCTAACCACATCAAAGTGCAGATTTTGAGAAATGAAGTGCTTACCTCCAGGTCCTTGGTGATGGGATGTGTTGGGCCGTGGGTGACCATGAGAATGGCATAAGCCTTGCAGATCATCCCGTGGGCAATCTCTATCTCCCCAGCTTGCCAGTGAGTCACTCCTGCTCGCATAGCAGCCATACCGAGAGCAGCATTGTTTGGGTGGTACAGTTTTCTGTCAGGGGAAAAGATTTGAGTATTTATTACATTTTAAAGTTTTCATTAAGTGTTTATAATTTTTGCAGAGGATATGATGTGCAAGATGCTCATGTGTCTCACAACAGTCATCTCAGTATCTTTGTACTCACACGTATCCCTCCACCATTTTGCGTGCGTAGTCTGCAGCATCATTAAAGTACTGCAGGTAAGCTTGCACCTCACTTAATGTGCTCCACATCCGCAGCAGGTAGATGTGAGTGTCAGCCAACACCGGCTCTGTTTTCTCTATGCACTCCCTGCAGATTTTTACCAACTGAGAAAGAGGGGGGGAAAAAGCTTCTTTTGTGATAAAATAAATAAACCTTTCTGAAACTAAACTTAATCGGTTTCATTTGGTGCTGTAGGTTGATCTCATGCAATACCTCATGGTATTCACCATTCAGTCGAGCCTTGTCCATCTTCTCCAGCATCTGAAAGCAATAATCTGTTGCCTCTTTCACCTGTTCCTCTGAAGGCTAAGAATTCAAGATAGGAGACATTGATTACATTTTAATGAGGTGCAGCACTAACTGCGTATGAACACACTAACAATGAAATGCACCATGTAAATAGTTCAATCAAATATATATTTTTAAAGACAAAACAGGTTTGCCTTATCTAGGTCCATAAAGGTGAAGGCTTGATTATTTTTATCTTAACAAAACCTTTGACCTGCTGAAGGGGCCCTGTCCAAGACTTGAATGTTTGTTGTGTTAATAAGAAACTAGATTTACACTCATATATGATTAAAAAACACTTAGTTAGGCTATTATGTTTTATATTAGACAGCCAAATCTGGCGGTCAATATGTCAAATTTCTATTGTTAAAAATAGAGCAACCTTTTTTTTTGGTGGATAGTCCCAGACGCATGCTATTTATAGCTTCTACTCTATACACACACACAGCGGATTGGTAATCGTCACACTTACAGAAGTGTAGTGCCTCGTGTTTCACAGATTCAGATGTCAAGCCTTATCATTCAAGGCCATGGAATCACTACACTTTTCATGGCGTGGCTTGATTGATTTACACATCTCAGAGTATTAAATGGTAACTTGTAAGCAGTTTGGTATCGGAATTTGAATGTAAAACGTATAATATAATTGAAAATAGATAAGATAATTCCTGTTATGTGGTAAAACACTGAAATACAGTTATGGCCTTAAATAATTGACGTTGTGGAGTAAATTAAGTTTACTTTTATCATTTTTCTCTAGCTCACTCTTTCTCAAAAGCATGCGTGAATGCTCGCACTTACATACACAGTTTGGAAGCTGAAACCAGTAGGAGTTATCTTTGCCTAAAATAGTCACTGTGGCTCTGCTTCTCATGTTTCCTGTCTGTCCTTATCACCCATGTCAGGACTAAATGTAGCGAGAGGGTTTGGTCCTTCTTGCCTTGTGCAGTATAAAAATCATCCTCTCGCTTCATGAAAATCGACAATAAAATCAACACAGACAAACATGTACAAAGACACGAACCTTGACTCCATTCTCTTCCTTTCCCCCCAACTTCAAGTCATCTTTGATGTGGTTCTTGCAGTGCTCACATGTGCAGTCAAAGAAGTATTGTGTTTTCAGCAGTCTTTGTCTCTCCGTTGACAAATTCAAGAAGTCCACATATGCGACTGTCAGCTCCTCTCCCTCTGCGATTTTACCTAGAGAACGCAGCTCAATCCTGAAGAAGAGAAACACAATTAAATGCAAGCAGAAAGACTTGTTTAATTCATTTAGTCTTTCATTTACAGTTATTGATTGATGGTGAAATCCTGTTCCATAGTGTGCCTTTCAGTTCTGTCAATTCAGTTGAAGGAATAAATATTAATGAATATCAGGGAGATTATTTCACACTTAAGCCAAAATTCAGTTCATTCATTTTGTGAATGTACCACTTTTGTAAATTTAAATGTATTCATGTGTTCAAGCAGCAGAGTATTTTATACATGGCTGGACCATTTTTAGCTTCTTTAATTAATTTAAGTCTTCCCCATTTGATTTGTTTGGTTTTTTTCAACATTTTTGCTATTATGCAAAAAGAAAATATGGGATTTATTTCAAATGTGTGATAAACCTATCCACATTAAGTAAACGCTAAAGCTAAAAAAAAGTTAATAAAAGGCTTGAATGTGAAATAATTATGGGTATTTTGTTTAAAAATGTAATATTTGCATGGAAATATTGTTTTTGTCATGTTTTAGCGTGGTGTTACATGGTGTTAGAGGTGAACTAATAGGAACGAAAGTTGTTAGAAATAAGAGACGCTATTATACACTCTTACACAGCAGTCTGTATTGGCTTGATGGACAGACACACAAAGTGAAAAACCAACAGCACCTGAGTTATACTTTGTGTGGACATGACAAATAGAAAAATGAGCTTTTGGCAGGTGAAGACATATGCAGAGAAAACCCCTTAACAGCCTTTTGTTATAGATAAAGGTTAGAGCATTCAAGTAGCATGTTGACATATTTATGTGAAAAGGGAGTCACATCAAGCCTACAGCACATACTACAGGGCACTACAAAGACTTTCTACAATGGATGGAGTGGGAGGGAGGATGGTGGTTATGTGTAATAATATGCTGATTGGGAATTTAAAGTCATATAGTCTCAATGGTGATCTAATAAATAACACTGAAAGACTTAGGTTGAGGTAACGCACCTCCGTTGAGAATGAAACATAGTATTCACGGCCGATTGACTGAAACACAAACAGGAAGCAGTTTTACACCAAATGCAACTTGACAAACACACATTCACACACAATACACAACCGCATGTAATCACGCACACAAATTCTGAAAAACATTAGGCATTTCAGCTAAATACAAACACAATTTAGAATGGACAAATATGACTGCAGGGTACTTTCAACTGAAGTGGTTTTTACTTACTTGCCGTGGTTGAGGATCACAGTGCAGTTTGGCCAGCAGTCATGATTAACTAAACACAAGTTTGGGAAAAGACCAACTCCTACTGCCTGAAGGCCCCTCTGGTCGCTCACAGTGAAACCGTTACAGTTAACCTGGGAGAAAGAGGGGAAATATTCATGTGAACACTGAGCTGTTAAAATAATGGGGTTTGTGATATCACAGAAATCTACTTTTGAAGTTCTGTACAAAACAACTTGTGCACATTGAGAATTTAAAAAAAATTGTCTTGTATGTATTTTTCCACAGTTTGCTTCAGTGTCTCCTTTCATTTCTTTTAAGGGTCAAAAGACAAAAATAAGACAACGTGGCTTTATCAAAGATATATCTGAAGAGTCTTGATGATAAACAAGATATGAAATCGGAAAAAACATTTCTGCTACACAAATTATGTTCATATTGTGGACAGATTTACCTCTCCAGGCCTCTCAAACCTATTCAAACCAAACAATATTCAATGGGAATATAGCTCTTTGGTTGAACTGCTCACAACTCATAGACATGAAATATATGATGAAGGGTTGGGAGTAGATATTGCTATGCTTCGTCAAGATAAAAAGGTTAGGAACCATTGTACCTCATAACTTCTTGTCAGCACATGAAGTATATCACCTGACTACTTCATATTCACCAGGTATTTGCCTTCAAGTAGTTGTCAAAGTTAAATGGCACAGCTCAGGTATGAAAGAACATGCCTGAGTTTGCCACTGTTATTTATTGCTTTGTCAGCCGTTGTTGGTGGTAAACATGAAAATATTTGAAGTTGACAAGGACAACTGAGCGCATTAGTTTTTGTTTCTGGGAGGCTAGGTTGTCTAATTTGGAGAATAGGGGCAGGTTCAGCTCACTAGCTTCGTGTCCTTTGAAGATTAAAGCCCCTGATTTTACAGTTTTAGACCTAGCAACATAACAGGAAAATGAGGGATGCCCAATAAAGGGATAACACACATAAACGCACCACTCCGAAAAGATGTGAGATGACATCAAGTGTGTGCTGCTTGCTGTAACGGGGCCAGTAGTCCAGGAAGTTGTGGATGTCCACCTTGAACTCCTTCAAGTCATCCTCTTCCATGTCAGCAATGTGGTCCTCCAGCTCCTCCAGCGTGATCAGCTGCATGTCAGAGACCACACCCCCCTCTTTGTCAAGGCGCCACATGATGCGGGCCACCAAGCTGAACACAAAAAGTATAATGAAGGAGAAGACATGTGACTTCGATGGTCACGATTAAATCCGACACACATTATTTTGAGACTAATTTAAAGGACTTACTGACAGTAACTCACTTGTTTTAATGTGGCTTTATGCATTCATGTCTTCTTGATTAAAATCACCTTGAAATCAATTTTAATCATCATGCAAAATCAACATTGAACCAAACAAGCGTCTTCTTTTCTGATTTAGTAGGATGGAGTACCAATAGCTGACTGTAGAAAACTATTTAAGAAGCCCCCCACAAGATAAAAAAACCGAGAAGAAATGTTTTTCTTAGTGTGTGGGTTCTTTACCTGTGTTTTATCAACAAACAAATCTAAAATCAAGTATCATGTAACACCTTTCTGTCACTCCCTATTTCCTCTTCCTTTCACATACCGGATGTTCTCATTCGGTGCTTTGCCATAAGCTTTGATGGCACCACATTCTTGCTTGTGTTCAGCCCAGCCGGCACGCTGGCAGGTTCGGTCACAATAGTGAGCAAATTTGCACTGTCCGCACCTCTGTAGCTTGTCTTGTCTGCGGAAACAGCTGTGACAAATGCGCTCTGCTAAACTGCAGAGAAGGAGAGTAAACGGTGAAAGGGAAGATGTTATGATCCATGTATTACAGCACTTATATATTGTAGATACAACAGCCAAAAGAGAAAGTTGTCATAGGAAAAGTTAAGCATGTTGGCTTTACCAACACACGGTGGCGGCTGTGGCTTAGTGGCAGAGCAGGTTGTCCACCAATCGAAAGGTTGGTGGTTCAATCCTGTCCCATGTGTCGTAGTGTTCTTGGGCAAGATACTGAACCCCAAATTGCTCCCAAGGTGTGTGTGTGTGTGTGTGTGTGTGTGTGTGCACTTGTACAGCCATCTTTGTGAGGACCAATTTGTGTTTTAGACCTTGGGAGTGAGGACATTTTTGGAAAGTGAGGGTTAAGACTTGGTTTTAGGGTCAGGGTTAGAATTAGGGTAAGGGTTGGGGTTAGGTTATGGTTAAGGTTAGGGTAAGGGGCTGGGAAATGCATTATGTCAATAAAAGTCCAAGCTGTACCAGATTGTGTGTGTGTGTGTGTGTGTGTTTGTGTGTGTGTGTGTGTGGGCAGGTATTACTAATGTTGTGGGGACATAAATCTGTTTACACAGTCACATTGTGAGGACTTGCCTTCCTTATGGGGACAAAATGCAAGTCCCCATAACTTAAATCGTTACATTTTAGGATGAAAACTTGGTTTAAGGTTAGAGTAAGGGCAAGGTTAGGTTTAGGCTAGTGTAAGGGTTAGGTTTGATCTAGTAGTGGTTATGGTTAGGGTTAGGGTAAGTCTCCAGGGATTGAATGTAAGTCATTGTGTGTGTGTGTGTGTGTGTGTGTGTGTGTGTGTGTGTGTGTGTGTGTGTGAAGTGAAGTGCTCTGAGTTGTCAGAAGACTAGAAAGGTGTATACAGTCCACTTACCTTACTGGTTGCCAAATGCACTTTTACACAAATTTTTTTTTCTCCTTTTAATATGTATTTCTACCAGTTTACAGAGCAATCTTTCAGACTGGTAAATTCCTTCAGATCATATAATAGCATCACAAAATGTTCTCAACATTCCCATACCGCACCTCCCAGTCTTCATTACCAAATTGAAGTACTTCCAAAAGAAGCGAGTAAGTGGACTTAAGTTGAGATTAGTTGGTAACTGAGTTGTCTACATTGGAGGCACAGTTGTCTACATGAAATTACATCACCGTGATGACATAACATACTGTAAGAATACAGCACTCGAAGTATGTATTATTCTCAAACCACATTAAATTCAGGCTCTATGGCCTTGCAAAACAGGAAAATGTAAGATAGATTGTGGATAAATTGTTAATCTAGAGAAAAACAATGACAGAAAATATATTGTTCAACTGCCCAAATATCCCCATAATGACCACATCTGAACACATCCCCCATCATTCAGAGTCCACATCCACAATTTGCATCCTGACTGTACCTGTCAAACACAACAGCTGCGAGACTGGCCTCAGAAAAAATGACATCTCCGGCCCAAAACTCCTTGGTAGCCTTCAGACCTCTCCCCTTTCCAGGTGAGTCAAATATTGCTACATTCTCCATGGTAGCTGCAATGGTTCCTGGGATGCTGGTGAACAGTGAAAGTAGTAAACGGATGAGAAAAGACGCTAAAAACAATATAGGTAGTTGAGGAACTCGTAGACCAATCTGTGCCCTCCGTGTTCTTCACTGACAACTACGCATTCCACACCCAAGGTGCTAAAATAGCTGTGCACCTCTTGACCTGTACCAACAGATTCAGAAAATGGGTTGGTGGTGATTTGTCTTAAAAGGATGGACCCGTCAGGAAAACCAACAACCTTGTTTTAAAGTAATACCACTAAAACTCGATGTTGTTCTCTCACATCCTTTCATTTATTGGTATTTTTTGTCATACTTTTTGCATTTTGTCCTGTTAACTGGTTAACCCCCACCCCTGACCATGAATTGGTAGGCGCCCCGGTCCATGAGGGTTATTTTTGGCCCTCAGCTGTGGCTCTCTATCTGGAGTCTGTGGTGACGTTGGACAGCTGCGAGAAGTTTGACAAAAACAGAGCTGATCTATCCGCCCCTACCCTGTTCTGGTGCTTTCTCTAACTTACTCTCTCTCTTCTTCTGTATCTGTAATTGCAACATAAGTTATGACATAACAGAACATCGTTGCTTTCATACCACAAAGCATGAGTGGACTACCAGGTTTAGGTCCCCACAGTGTGATACAAAGAAGGATAGACACACACACACACATATACACACTTACACTTCCTCATATACATGTGAACACACATCTCCACATTTTCGTCCACACCTTTTTTGTTTGGCGTGTACAGTACAGCAGTGCTTCACAGACCAAGCATTAGCCAGGATCTACAGTTCAGTTTGTTAAAGCCCGTACTAATCCTTTAACTTTCAAGGTTTCACTTGTATTCTCTGCCATGCATAGTACCCAGATTGTTTATACATCAGACATTAATTTTTTAATGAATAATTTACACTACATGAACAGCATTATTCTTCCCTCTGTCTCTTAGTGGTATCACACTTCGAAGAAGTCGAGGTGTGCTCCTGAGGGGAAGTCATTGTCCAGAAGCAGCTTCATCAGTTTGGCCGCAGACTCCTGGCAATGGAACGGATGATGATTGACACCTGTTAACCTCAGAACGTCCTTCTGCATATCTGTGTCCATAGGCCCTGTAGGCATCCAAAAGGGGGTTAGAAAAAATATGTCGCCTTTTGTGCTCTATATTACATGCATACTAGATGGTTAAATATGTTAAATAGTACATTCTTAGCTTATAGTCTTTTCTTTTCTCAAGTCTTCTACACATACGCTTCCAGGTAAGTGACTCATTTCATGTGGCTCAAAATACCATGTTACATGTATGTATGCGTGCATGTGCATGTAAGAGACCATCATCATGAGCTAAATAATTCCAGATTTGATTCACAAGCATCCCTGTGCATTTTGTATGGCTCATGCAACATTTGGCCAGGGGACAACGTTTGAAAATTAGCACTGGCACATTTAAAGGGGTTTATTAATGTGCATGGTCCCTGTTAAAGATAAAGTTTTGAATACACCTTATCGCCTATGATGTTTGTCACAGTATTGGTTTACCTTAACATAAACATTCATGTTAATACACCCCTGGTCAATATATAAAATCGTAGATACCTGGAGAGTAGCTGAGGACTTTGACATTCGGCTCCTCCTCAGCCAACACCATGAACATCATCTTTCTGGCTGCTTTGGCAGTGCAGTACAGCACCCAGGACGGCAAGGCCTGCAGTGCAAAGATTGATGAGACATTCACCACGCTCCATCGCAGGCCTGGTCTACATGGAAATACCTGCAGGATTCCTGCAGTCAACGCCAGTGCAGAGCTTACGTTGACGGACAGATAGGAATTGACCTTGTCAAGATCTGTGAAACTCGCAAACTGGGAAATGTCCCCCAACGAGGCTGGGAGCAGAGAGAGAGGATGGGTTGGTGTAGGGAAGGAGGTGGAAAGGTAATACAACAAAGGGAATAACATGTGTTAACATGAGATGAAAACATGAGAGATCCGCATTCAAAATCGCAATTGAGAAGGTTATAGGTGACAGATTTCAACACAGTGATTCACTGTGACTCACCAGCATTGTTGATTAGAAGCACATGATCTATTTCATTTACAGCTTCCTCCCTTGCCACCCTGACTGTTTCATTCACCCCCCCTCTCGTGCTCAGATCAGCAGCTATGCAGTGAACCACCAGCTGCTGTTCTTCAGTGAAGCTCTGCAGCTCTTCCTGCAACTCTTGCAGCAGAGTCTCAGAGCGAGCCACCAGCAGGAGGACAGAGCCAGACTTCAGCAAGTGGCACACCTGGATGGACACAAGACATTTGCTTGTTTGCTTGTCTTTTTTTCTTACATCATTTTTTTTTCTACAACTTGATCACTTACTTTGTGTGCCAGCGCCCGTCCGAATCCCTTGGAGGCTCCTGTGATGATACAGATGCCCCGGCCCAGAGTCCTGGGGTTTGTAGAGTAAAAGTGTGACATCCTGTCACGTTTTCTCTGGTGATGGAAAAACTGATGGTCAGTGGAAAAGCTGTAAAAAAAGGAGGATTACAGCTAATGTGAAATGAGAGTACAAGAGCCCACTGCTTTTGTCAGCTTGTGAGAAGGATGTGAACGCTGAGCTGCTTTTATAACCCAGCATGGCAGAACTAACGTATTTCATGTGTTTCACAGTGACAAGATAATTAAGAGAAAAGGAGAGTTAAAAGAAATCTGCCTGGAGTTTGCCACATCAGTAAATGGACTAACTTCACATTTAAAAGCTTCTAAAATAGTTTATTTTTACTATTTAAAAAATAGATCATTTAATTTAGAATAATAATTAAAATGATAATTGTGTAACTTTAAATAGCTTTTTGACTAGCATCATTTAACTATAAATCTAATCAACCACTTTATAAAATGTTATTTATAGACAACTAATAATTAATAGATTTTAATAAAACACTTAAAACATTTGGTGGTAATATGGAATTAGATGGTTGTGGACTGAAGAACCCAGCCCCACCCACCCTCATCACCCTGTGTGACTCCCCTGTTGACACAGTGGAGAGTCCTTCTGTTTTCTGGGCACCATCATCACCCAGGACCTCAAGTGGAAGCTGAACATCAGCTCCCTCACCAAGAGAGCCCAGCAGAAGATGTACCTCCTGTGGCAGCTGAAGAATTTTAACCTGCCATAGATGATGGTGGTGCACTTCTACACCGTCATCATTGAGTCCATCCTCACCTCCTCCATCACCATCTGGTACGCTGCTGCCACTGCCAAGGACACGGGCAGACTGCAGCGTATAATTCGCTCTGCTGTGAAGGTAATGGGCTGCAATCCACCTTCCCTCCAGGGCCTGTACGCCTTCAGGACCCTGAGGCGAGCAGGAAAGATTGTGGCTGACCCCTCCCACCCTGGACACAAACTGTTTCAGACACTTGCCTCCGGCAGGAGGCTGCGGTCTGCCAAGACTGACACCACACACCACAGAAACAGTTTCTTTCCAACTGCAGTCGACACTAACTCACTCCTTTAGTTCAATAATACTGTAATGTTTTGCACAATCATCTGTAAATATGTTGCACAATGCACATGCTGTAATTTAAATACCTTGTTGCCATATTGTACATACTCTATTCTATGATTATTATGTTCTTAAAACATTCTGGTTAAATATTATTTAATATCTTATTGTCAGTTTTATAATTAGAATTCTTCAAGTGCAGTACTTACTGATGTTTCTTTATACTTCTTTATATTCCTATTATGTTTGTTGTTTTGCACCAAAACACCAAAGCAAATTCCTCGTAATGTGTAAACCTACTTTGCAATACAGATAAAACTTAGAAATGTAATACAGTTACATATACAATAGTAGTTTCTTCCAGCACAGTATGGCTCTAAATGTTAATTCATTTTTAGATGTGGAAGCGAGATTTGATCCCATCTTGAATTCCTTGATTTATACGAGTGAACATCGCTCCCAGGCTGTGTTTAACTGAATTAATATGCCAGCTTGTGTGTTAAATGACTGACATAATCAATTAAAATAGCTTTTGACTCTCAGTGTTCAACATTAAAATTAACCATGAACTGCATGCTCATAGGACCTAATTCAAAAAAGGAATCTTGAAAGAATGTGACACCATTCATGGCTTTTAGACTATAATGGTAAACAATGAAAATACATTACAATAGGATTAGCAAATCACCAAAGCAGGCACTCTGAATGCAGGCATCCTTCAAACATTACTTAAAGTAAATAGAGACAACAACAAAGGTAACCTTTGAGTCATTTCTCAGCATGCAGTAACACCATTGGCTATTTTCCACAGTCCTAAGGCACCAAAAATCAAATGACCCAAGACTTGTGCTGCAGGGACTGATCCTCTGTCATGTGCCCCACAGGGTCTTGTGGGAGATACAAAAAAAGTGTCAATAGCATGTCAATACTGCAACATTTTATGCCACTGTATTAGTAGTAGTCTGTGATAACAAATGTCTAACCCTTATGGCCCACATATGACTTTGTTATAGGTTATTGAACAGCAACAACTGATTCATTCTGCTTAATTAGCCTTGACCACAAACAGTTGAAATTAAACAACTGACATTAGAGGAAATGAGAGAAGCACGGCGAAGATATACATTACATGTTCTGATTCTTAATAAACAAAAGCTTTTACATTTGTGCCTACCCTTGAGTCAGCAGACAGACACAAAACAAGGAAGGAGAACAGAGATGTATATAAAGAGTTCGGGTCCAATTTAGCTGAGCTGCGTGGAAGAAATCATAGCGCCCCACAGTGGCCAAAAGGGAGCCAGAGAACCCCTCGAGACCTGAGAGATGAAACCTTTGTCTTTCCGCACTATGCTTACAGCAGTATTGCAGCTGTGAAAGTCCCAGTACAGGCAGCCAGCTAATAGACACCACTGCCCCCTCATGGACATTCAAGCAAATGTCACAGAAAAAGGGCCTCGTCTTTAAAAAGAATTCCAATTTCTTAGTGTTTAAAGACTACAATGGCCTAAAAATGAATCTGTGGATTTGGGCAACTATACTGTAGAGCAAAACACTACCCTATCATACATTACTATAGGAAATTGGGTTGGGAAGGTAGTAAATGCATCATGTCAGAGGATCACACGGTACTATAACGACTATAACAGCCATAAAGATTAAAACATTTTTTTAATGCAAATTGCCGAAGACAGCAGTGAACAAATAAACAGTGGCAAGGATAACAAGAAAGCAAGTTACATTCAGACACTCAACAACAACTGAGAGGTAAATCCAGAGGAGTCTATTTCACATTGGAGAAGTGTGCTGTTAGTGTAGCAGGTAGTTGTAGTTTTGTTGTTGTGTCCACTTGTCTAGTTGTGGTTTAGCATAAAACAAATTTGCCAAGAGGAAGAGAAACATCTAAACCAGGAAACTTCAGAAGCGCTTAGATATTTATGCCAAAAACACACAAAGCCATCATTAAGTGCATCACAAACATATCAGGAGCAAGAGCTCTACAATGAAGGGCTGCACACTGGATAAAAAACAATGAGTAGAAGAAAAATTATCTGGTAAATCATCAT
This sequence comes from Coreoperca whiteheadi, assembly GCA_011952105.1. NCBI lineage: Eukaryota > Metazoa > Chordata > Actinopteri > Centrarchiformes > Sinipercidae > Coreoperca > Coreoperca whiteheadi. The sequence continues at coordinate 11,591,442 of CM022476.1, forward strand.
TCAAATACCAACAAGTATTAATGTGGACAACACAGAAACTGGAAGTCAATATAAAAGTAAAAAAGTAAAATGCCATCCAACAAGAAGGTATTCAAGTTCAGCTCACACAAAAATAAGACAGAGCACAGAGAAAGAACAGGAGGCTTCGAGGAAATCCAAAGTAAGGATGACAAGCAGTCACAACATGCAACCCAACCCAACTGAGGACAGACACACGTGTCACAGACCGCTGAAGATGTTTGTTCAAACCAGGATCAGAGGAATCCTTCTTTCGATTGTACACAAAGCCAGGACAACCTGATTAATATTGAGTTACATGACCCTGTGGCAACTTGTGTGACCAAGTCAGTGACAAGCAAGTCAATGATTGGAGTAATAATTTCTATAGCTAAACCTATTAATTACGTTTTTCAATTATTACATGTGGAGAGTGGAGATAGAAAGGACGAGCGTTTACCAGGGCAGGTCTAATGAAAAATGCTGCTGAGTTGCAATATGGGAAGTGTAGGACCCACTATAATTGTAGCTTGACTCATATCAGTGACAAAAAATCTGGATATCTTGCTCTGTGCACCATAGTACTTGAGTAATTCACTCATAAGTCCCTGAGCTTCACGGAGGTGCAACACCAAATTGCTGGGGTGACTCCTGTAAATTGAAATCAGGGCTGCTATGTAGTTCTCACAGTGAATACTGTAGCGTCCAGTGGGAGCAGGAGTAGTGGAAAGCCTTCCAGCATGTTCTGTAGTGATCCCACTGTTCATACGGTTCATCTGTGGTTGTTTCATTCAGTATTAGCACCATGAATGTTGTGGTGTGCAGGTTTAATGACAGCTTTAAATGGGAGGACAAACATGGCTGGTTGCTGTGCTGATGCTTTGCTTTGAAACATTAACAAACCCCTCACTTAGTTCTTCTCAGTGATGAGAATTACAGCTCTTTATACGGAGTCAGATCTTATGGCTGTATTCCTTTCCTAGAGCCGGCCCTTTCGGCTCCCAAATGGCTCTTTATTTAGTAAATTTGGTACTACTTCTGCTGGTCACTACCTAACTTACATTCTTATTTGTTGCAAGAAATAAATATGCAAGATTCGTCATCTGCAATACATTGACACTCACAACCTACACATCACTAGTTCTTCTGACAGAAAACTTTAGCTTGACAGAATTGACAGTGTATGGGGTTAGGTCCAGTGAATTGTAAGATTTCACTGGTTTCAAATTCAGTTTCCCCTTAATAATAAATTTGTTAGCATATGTTTTTGCTATTTGCCATTAATAAAACAGGCAATACATTAATGGATAAAGGTATTACAGCATTTTGATGACTTGAGTAAGCATTACAGATGCATGTGGACATGAGATGACATGCAGACAGGACACCCGAATTATGTTACATAATGTAAGAAGATCACTTATCCTTACACAAATGACTAGTATGGCTAACTTAAAGCTGCTCTAGTCATTATTGTTATCAATGGCTCAAATGCCTATGTTGAATATGAAAGATGTTGCCCATAGTGACAAACCCACAGAGAATCATCACCAGTTGCCTTCAGCTCTACGGAGCGTTTTAGTGTCTTTCAGCCAGCACAGTCACCTGAAAAAAATGTATGAACGGAATGACATGGTTGCTGCCGCTGGCTGACAGATTACACTCCATTTAAACAGTTTTCAGGTGTTAAGCGGTGGGCTTACTTTAAGATAAGTTATTGTTTTTAGTGAGATATATTCTTTGTCACATGGTGAAATGCGTGAAACTTTCCTCATTTATAGGGTGACCCAAACTGAGATGCTAACAGTGCAAACAGCAAAAAAAAAACAACTTTAAAATGGAGCATGACCACTGAAACAAAACATGGGCTACTTTTCTGAAACACAGAATAATGAGTGAGTTATTAAAATGCTGCAGGCTAAAAACATTAATGCAAACAGGCATGTATCTGGTGATGCATCCAGCATCACTTCTGTTTCCATTCAGTGTCTCATCCACCTCCATCCATCCATCCATCCATCCAGGGGACTGTATATGACTCTATAGGCTTTTCCCGAGGGAGCGCACTGGATTAATGCCAAAAGGGGGCGTTTGTATCATGCAGCCGGAGGGGCGGGGCCAGAGGTGGGTGTGTGTCTCTCAGCTGATGCGCGTATCAACCGACCGACTCCATCATCAGCATCCGACGCTGACAGCGGTCGAAGACAGCATCCCTAATATTACCGACCCACGGAAACATCGCAGAATAATTCAGAGCCCGGCCGACCAGGACTGACGTTGCTGAATTGTGACATTATTATTTATTGAGGCTGCCATCTTACAAATCGCCGAGCTGCAAAATAGTGACTAGCCTTTGATGATGGACCGCCAGGATGCTACAATCGGTAAATCAAAGCTACTGTCGTCAATGTCAATGACGCTGTGCATTTTCATTTAGATGTATTTATTTTTATTCAGCCAGGCTCGTGCATTTGTGTCCCGTCTCAGGCCTAGCGAGTAATTGTTTGGGAGCGCAGTCGATTCAGGGCTTGATGCGGATGCTGTTAAAGCCGCCCTTGCCGCCCAGGGATGCAGAGAAAAAGGGAGAGAGAGAGGGGGAGTCGTGAGGGGAGGGGATTGAGGCAGAGCAGCAGATAGATAGGCAGTGTATTTTACTACTACTACTATTCACCCAAGTGGAAGTAAACCTCTAGTAAATGGGCTGAGAAGAGGAGGTGCACTGGCATGACTGTGTCTCTATCTATCTATCTATCTATCTATCTGTCTATCTATCTATCTAAACCAGGGCAATATGCTACTGTATGATTTTGGTGAAGTGAATCGTCATATGTGAGCAAGCTTTTTAATACTTGATGTTTTATTTCAGTATAGTTATAAACATAATAGCCTGTATACAAACATTTATTTTTACAAGCAGTCAGTCCTCTTATCCCCCCTCAAACATACTCCACTGAGTTACCAGTTTATTAGGTACACCTACCTAATACAACAGTCCTGCAATAGATCCTACCTTCGTTACCTACGTTATATAGCCTATACTGTTTTAGCTGTTGATTCAAAGTTATGGTCACACTGGAGGCTGCAGTTTGTGATGATGTAGAATTAATGCGTTGCACTAAGAGGTGTTTCTCTCAGTATGTAGGAGATAGTGAATGGCTGCAGGAAACAAAGGGAAAGAGTTGTAGATGACGTGCAACAAAGGTCCCAGGCCGGACTCAAATGGGGATCTTGCGGTTATATGGTCATCATCCTAAACCTCTAGACCAACAGGACGCCCACTGAGAGGTGTTTCTAATAATTAGTCTACACTCTCTGATATAAATGGATATAAAATACTAGAAGCTCCTCTCAGTATAATGCAATCAACTACACAGCAAACTACAGCCTCTGAATATACACTCAGTTTCCAGTTTATTAGGTACCCCAAGCTACAAATATTTCAGTCCAATACAACAGTCCTGCAATAAATCCTTTCTTGAAACTGTTTTAGAGAGGTGTTGATTAAAAGTTATGGTCACACTGGAGGCAATAGTTTGTGGTGATGTTGAATTGTATTCTGTTATCCTGAGAAGTGTTTCTAAAATGTTTTTCACTCCATTTATATCAATAAAAGTAGACTAGATATTATAAACACCTCTCTGTATAACCAGGGCCAGATAAACCTGCTAGGGGGCCCCCGACTGATCCTCCCACACCCGGAGCCCCAAAAACCAGTCAGTATACCAAAACTTGCAATCTTGCAATTATTTGATTCAACACACATGTACTTAAGAATATGCACCGTGGAACATAACAGCAACTAAGAGTATAGTAAGTACTGAAGGTATTATAATCGATTTTGATAAAGGGCTCCTCTGTAAGACTGGACCTCAAGATTGAATAAAATGCGAGACCCATCAGGCATTTACCATTTCAATTTTTATTATGTTTTATTGGTGCATATTTCCACAAAGTAACTGCCACACAGACTGATTCTGATTCTTTGCCTTAGCAGTTGCCCACTTTACCCAGTTGGAAATACAGCCTTGAGTATAACAAAATACAATTCAACAGCACCACAAAGTACAGCCTCCAAAATGACCGTAAAGTTGAATCAACTTCTCTCGAGAACAGTTTTACCAAAAAATGAACATCATAACCTTCATGAAGGTTAGATTTATTGCAGGTGTGTTGTATTAGCCCGCATTCATTTTAACTAGGTGTACCTAATAAACTGACAACTGAGTGTATACTCGGTGGACACATTAACAGGAATACCTGTACACTGCAGCCTTATGCAAACAGCCCTTTCTTTTGAGTAGTTTACGTTGTTGAGATGTTGATATTGAGACTGTGTTGACAACGCTCTATGGCAGTTTTTAGGCCATAGTTTGTGGTGTTTTTGTGTAGGATTGAATTGAATGTTAATGTATGGTGTTATTCAGTTATTATTAGTTATTCTGTAAAGCAAGCCAATATACCACCAATGACTACAGCTTAAAAAGTTGCCATAACTCTAAGGTTACTTAACGCTAATGCTTTGTTCTATTCTCTTAAACAGCTCTAAAAGCATTGTTTTATCAGCTTGATACTTCATGACTTTTCCTATTTTTGTAATAATTTCTTATAAACTTGATTTTGATGCACTATATCTGTTATTAGTGTTGCCTTTTACATAGTACTACCCTAAACCCAAATAAATCTATTTGGATTTCTGTTAATAACTGCTCATAAGTTCAACCTCTCTCAGGTGTAATTGACCCCAAATGTGAGATAGTACATAGACATTTCTTTGTCTGTCAATTACTTTTTGGCAACCAAAATGAATATATACATTTTTTAATGTATTGCCCATATAACACATAAACCATAAAATATTTACCTGTTTTTTGTAACAGAAATGATTTGACGATGTCCATATTTTGTCACCTTCATTAAATATGCAAGCCCAGTTTGGGGCAATGGGAAGGGTTACCTTACTTAAATAATTTACTAATTATTGGTTTTTAATAGTATAAAAAGAAAAGAAAAAATATCTAAGCGGAAAAAATAATAATTTAGCAATTATTATAATTATTATTTTAACACATACTTTAGTGGGGTCTATGGAACCCTAAACAATGAGGAAGTAAAGCTAATTTAAGCAAAACACAATGGTTAAAACAGCTATCTGAGAGTGAACAAAAACTGAACTGAAGCTTCACAAAAATTGTATATATATTGCAGGGCAGTTGTTTTGTATTGTCTTAAACCTGTTTTATGCAGGTTTTCCTGTATTTATGTCCACAAGAAATGCAAAAAAAGAACAAACAAATACCTTCCTCCAGTTCAATGACGCTAATGGACACAAAATCCAGTGTAATTTCTGTTTTGCACTGGATTGGTGTGAGTGACCTCTTCACCTAGCAGCTTATACACACAAACAAAATAGTCAAAAATAACTCACTCTTACCTACAAAATTTGTACATAATAAACAGAAAGTAACACTGTGATTTTATCATTTAACTGAAGGACAGGTTTTATTTTTACACTTTATTTATACCCTCTCTATATGCATAATTGTCCAGACTTATCTGTCTGACCCTTTTAATTTTTATCATGGTGGGAGGACCACGCTGCCCCTGTATGTGGGTTGGAATCTATTCTGCATTAACTATTATTGTATAACTAGTCATTATGCAATTACAATATTGTATAACTCCTTTCGTTTTTCTGTGTTCCTCTAGTGTGTGTGCCCCCACTACCTGCATTAGGTTGTGATGACCCACACTACTTCCAAATGTATCTGTGACCCTCCCCAATCCTGACTCCTAACCTCTAATCCCTGACCTTTGACCCCCACTATGGGCAGTGTTGGCAGTGGGGTGGCAGGAGAGCAGGAGTTTGCCATGAAGTCTGTGGGCACGAGGACCACCCTACCCCGGGCCCCTCCTCTCTCTCGCCGTTGCCCTGCCGACCGCAGCTGCAGCGCAGAGCGACTGCCCCGCCCCCCGGCGACTATATCTGACGGGACGGCTTCTAGCGATGAACGAGGGAGTGTTAGTATTGGGACTGGGACCTGTACCGGAACTGACCGGCCCACCGAAACAGCCTCCTCCACCAACACTGAATGTACCATGACTGCCCCGTCCAACAACAACCAGTTGGAGTGTGGCAACGGAGCAGGCAGGCGGGAGAGGGAGTGGGAGAGGGAGAGGGAGAGGGAGAGGCAGCGTGAGAGGGGGAGAGACAGGGACCGGGACCGAGACTGGGACCGAGAGAGGTTAGAGAGGGAGCGAGAGAGGGAGAGGAACCGGGAGAGGGAGCGGGAACGAGTGGAGAGGGAGAGGCTGGAGCGAGAGAGGGAGCGGGAGAGGGAGAGAGCCAGAGAGAGGGAAAGAGAGAGAATTGAGAGGGAGAAGATAGAAAGGGAGAGGGAGCGAGAGAGGGAAAGGGAGAGGGAGCGGGAAAGAGAGAGGCTGGAGAACGAGAGGATGGAAAGAGAGAGAGAGAGGGAAATGCAGGCTGCAGGTTTAGATGTTTGTGGGAACATCGTGGGCCGAGGAGCAAATGAGAAGAGCAACGTTGGCATGAACCAACACCACCACAGAGAGATGGCAGCGACCAGAAGTGACAGTGAGAACAATCCAGGCAGCCATAACCCACCAAACCACAACCCGCCCAAGATCCTGCCAGTGTCGGGAAAACTGGAGCAGGTACTTCAAGATTGACGACAGTGGTTCTCAACCTGGGGGTCACCACCCTCAAAGGGGGTTGTAAAATGAACCTAAGGGGTCACAAGATGATTACCGCGGTAGGAAATAGTGAAAAACAAAATCATGTTTATTTTTCCAACTTTTATCTAAATCTTTGCTTCTTCCTTGTTAAAGATTTAGTTTAGTTTTACCTCTTCAGGCCTTTAAAAACTATTGAAATGAGAAAGGAAAATCACCCTTCAGTTGACCTGCTCACAGCTCATAGATATGCACCCTGGGATGAGGGGTCACAAGCAGACAAGTTTTGGGCACCACTGATGGAGAAGACCATGGAAAACACATTTTACATTTTGAACTTTTAAACGATAGGTTGAGATTTTTCAAGTATGTCTTAGCTTGCATGCATGTTGAAAGAGTTATTGGTTGCTGTAATCATTCCTCCTCTCCATACTGCCTAGCGTGATTCAAATGTAAGTGAGGGGGGACAAAATTCAGTCCTTATTCCGTGCAAAAATGCATTTCAGATTTTAGCCAACGCTATTGTGAGGCTTCAGCAGTAGCAGCAGAGTTAGAATGTACTGTTTGTGTTTCTATCCCTCCACCGCAGTTCAGCAAGGAAACCGTGTCCAAAAAAAAAGAGGGAATTTCATACCCAGAGGACTAACTTTAGAAGATACCCACTTTAATTTGTCTGTCTAAAACTGTTGAAGCTACGTATTAGCTTTGACTGAACTTAATGAGAACTGTGAACCTCGTCCTCAATCTGTTACACTGGAGTCACGTAAGAAAGGAATCACCTCCCGGCCAGTATGGATAGGAGGAATGATTGTAGCCACCAATAACACTTTATGGACATGTGAGTATTGTATTAAGATAAACTTGAAAAAATCTAAAACCCACCCTTTAAAAACATGACATACCTATTTCTCAAGGACTAAAGTGCCTCAGAAAATAAACCAAATGTATCTCAAGCAGTTCCAAATATATCATAATATGTATAATATTGTGTTATTATGCTTAACATCTAACAATGCTGAATTGTATCATTGAACTTTTACTACAGTGTACTTTTGTGAGCTGCAGTAATGTATCCCTTAGTTCTCTTACGGTCTTTCCTTCCTTCCGCTATCTCTTTCGTAGGCGATGCAGAACAACTCAGGCCTCATTCGTCCCTCTGCCTTCAAGCCGGTGGTTCCCAAGAGCTTCCACTCCATGCAGAACCTGGTGGGCCAGGCGGGAGGGGCTGGGAGCGAGGGCAAGACTGAGGCCAGGAGTGAAGGGTTCAGTGAGAGCAGAGGTGGCCGGAGAGGCAGGGACGGAGCAGGAGGGGAATCAGGAGAGGTCCCAGAGGCCCTACTCCTGGACCAGGACAGCCCAGTGAGGGTCAGCAGAAGTGAGGGTGGGGGAAATGGTAATGAAGTGGTTCAGGGAGGGATGTCTGACTCAGGGAGGAACTCTCTGACCAGCCTGCCCACCTATACAGGCTCGGGGGCCGGTTGTGGGCCCCCAGCAGTCCTGGGGCCTCTCAGTGCTTCCACCAGCCACATCAACAGGTTGGGCATGGTTGGAGCAGCTGCAGGCCTGGACAAGCTGGAAAAGCCTGGCTACCAGGTAAGGCCATCATCCATACTCACTCAGTCTGGCACTCAGTGCACTCTGCTGTTACTTTCATGTATCATGATCTGGATCTCTCCTCCAGAACGGGCTCAGCGCCTCAGACAGTGGCCGCTCCTCCTCAGGAAAGAGCTCCTCCTCATATCAAAGACTGAGCCACCTGAGTGATGCCCCAGCACCTCTACGCCCCTCCCCCTCCTCTGATGACATCATCCAGGACCTCGAGGACCGCTTGTGGGAAAAAGAGCAAGAGGTCAGAGGCCACTCAGAAATGTCTGCTTTGCAGTTGTTTGTACTTATGTGGGCAGTGCACTCCATTAAAATGAATGATATTTGCCAGAATTTCAAGGGTCAGTTCACCCAAATTATAACCATTAAGCTTTCATTTCCCCAGGTGTTAGGATCTCTGTTTTTGCTGCCACCCCAATACAGTTGAGAAAAATGGAATTTAATTTTGTAGTGCTCACACAATTATGGCCTCCATGCAGTTTGCCAGCAAACTGTATCTTGAGCATTTGTTGGCAACTGACTATCAAAGGCTAATTCCTGATAGTCCCACATTTTGTTATCCAAGTTGGATTTCTTCTGGGGGCGGCTGTGGCTTAGGGGCAGAGCGGGTCGTCCTCCGATCATAAAGTTGGCGGTTCGATCCCGGCTTCCACCAGCCCATGTCGAAGTGTCCTTGAGCAAGACACTGAACCCCCGAGTTGCTCCCGATGGGTCAGGCCAGCGCCTTGCAAGGCAGCTCCGCCGTCATCGGTGTGTGAATGGGTGAATGAGAGGCAACCTGTAAAGCGCTTTGGTCCGCTAAGGTGGAAAAAAAATCGCTATATAAATGCAGTCCATTTACCATTTCTTCTAGTTTTACTATTTAAGTTGCTGCTTTGTGGCCTGATTCCCCCTCCTTTTTTCCAGGTGCAGCATATGCGAAGAAATCTGGACCAAAGTGAGGCAGCAATCATTCAGGTGTTTGAGGAGAAGCAACGTGTCTGGGAGCGACAGATGGATGAGCTGCGGCAGAACTATGCCTCGCGCCTGCAGCAGGTGACCTCACATACACAACAGATAGATATGGGGACAAAATATATAAGTAAAATAATGTTCTCTGACTGACACATGAACAAAACCATGAGCCCAATTAAAAAGCCTGGTGTTATTTTAGCATTTAATATTTAATTTAATTGCAGTATTTAAGTATTTTGGTATGTATAGCACTATGGTCCACTCATCATTTTTAAATTCGCTTCTTGAGTCCATCCCAAAAAATAAAAATAGCCAGAGTCCTTTGGCCCATTTAAACCAAATCTGTCCCTGATATACAACACTTTATAGGTTATAGACTCTGCTGGCTTGAAGCATCAGAAGATGTTATTGCAGGATCTGTACATAGAGTATGTGTTCTTAATACAGATAGATACCGTCAAAACTTACACTGTATACTGTATGTACATTTTGTCTGCAGGTTACACGTCGTGCTCAGCGCTCCCAGACTGCGCTGCAGGCCCAGATAAGCCGTCTGTCCCAGGACAAGAGAAGGCTCCAGGAGGAGATGGCAGCTCTGCTGGCCCAGAGAGAGGAGCTGGAGAGAAAGTGTCTGGATTACCGGAAGGAGCAGGCTGACATCTTGCCTCGTCTGGAGGAGACCAAGTGGGAGGTGAGATATGAGTATATGAGTTAGTGTGCTTGACTAGTTCAGTAAAATGTTATCAGGGTTAGATCATGGTAGACTGAGCGGTGAAGCGCTGAGATTAATGGTGTGTGTGAAGCTGCCTATGTCTGTAAATATGGGTGTACAAGCAACCCACTTGTATGCAATGGGATAGGGAGTATATTTACCACAGTACTTAAATACTAACCCACTCACTCATTCTTTATGTGGCAGGTGTGTCAAAAGGCGGGAGAGATCTCCCTGCTGAAGCAGCAGCTGAGGGAGAGTCAGGCTGAAGTGACCCAGCGAGCTGGAGAGATGGTGGCCCTGAGAGGCCAGCTGAAGGAGCTCAATGCCCAGCTGAGGGAGCGGGAGGAGGCCATGTTGGGCCTGAAGGACTCCTATAGCACCAAGAGTTTGGAGCTGGAGAAGTGCGAGGGAGAGCTGAGGAGGACTTTGTCAGAGGTAGGTTTTCAATTACACTTGAATTAATAGTCAGAGCAGAGGACTTTAATACTGAGGATGACAAATAACAGAAAAATACAAATGGATGAATCATTTACAGAAGTTAACAATCCATTACAACAGTCTCCAAACATAATCAAAATAATTTACTATTACTCAGGTTCATCATTAGATTTTTGAATTGGCATGACAACCAAAACATAGGGCTTCATTGTATCCCACAATTCAGGATACAAAGCACATAAACCACCGTCGCTGTAAGATTTAAGCTATGATGGTCATTTGTGTATATGAGTTTATAAGTGAAGGCTCACATTGTCCTAGGTCTATGATGAAAATAGTGTGTGTGGTTGCAGGGAATGGTCAACTTTATCAAAGGCTTTGGAGGGTCCGTGAATTGAGCAACATGATGCGGATTACTATCCAAAGCAGTCAAAAAATAGCTTACAACAAGTGAGATTGCAGGATTGGGATGCTTACCACTAAATCTAGATTGTTTAATCCTCGAAATCCTTCGGCGCGATTACAAAAACTTGGCAGGGAGACTGAGACAAATTGGGGATTGGGCAACGCTATATATTACAACTACAACAATTCTTCCTCTGTACTGTATGAGCGCATAAGCAGCTCACACACATAATGATAATGTGTACTGTATATATGTTGTGTGTTCCATTACTAAAGGGGCAGCAAGTTTAAGAGTAATATTCATCTTTTGTACAATTTATGCATTTATCACAAGCGCTTATCTAGGGCAACTTACAATTCATACTACAGTAAAAAATGTGAACATTCCTCAAGCATCAACAGAAAAGAGTGTCATGAAAACACTGTAATATGGTTCATAAGCAAGTTTAAATATAATATTCTAATATAAAATAATCTCAGACAACAGATTTAATATGTTAATGGCCTGTACTAAGTGGATTGCTCTCCCGCTATCCATCAAATACATCAAACCTACTTTTTCTGTCTGTGTTATAGTTTCACCTGATTCAACTGACTGGTCCAACAATTGACAATACAATCATGTCACTGCTGCTAACTTGACACACACAGTCAAATACTACATTTAAAACTTTGCAATTATATTTTCCTGTGATTTATATTTTCTTTTCTACAGGTGTCCGTCCTCAGAGAGAAGCTGGGTGTATTTGAGGCAGAGGTGCTTAGTTTGAAGCGGGCTCTGAGTGAAGCGAGCAGAGGAGCTGAAGTTGTCATGAGCCCTAACTTAGCTGCTGCAGGGCTGTTGCCCCCCTGGGGAGTTGTCCACTGCCCACGTAACCCCACTGATTCCTCAACCAACTCCCTCACCCCCACATCTGACACCCTGTTGAGTCTTCAGAGTGATGAAGCCAAAGCCCAGCGGCAGGAAGCTCAGAGACAGGAGAGGCAGCAACGCGAAGAAGCTCAATGGCGCGACGTGCAGCAGCGGCAAGATGCCCACATGCAGCAGGACATCCGAATACGTCAGGATGCCCAAGTCCGACCAGAGGCCCAACTTCGCCAGGAGGCCCAGCTTCGTCAGGAGGCTCATCTCCGCCATGAAGCCCAACTACGCCAAGAAGCACAGCTGCGTCAAGAGGTGCATCTCCGTCAGGAGGCCCAACTCCGCCAGGAGGCCCAGCTCTGCCATGAGGCCCAAATGCGTCAAGAGGCCCAGCTACGACACGAGGCCCAACTCTGCCAAGAGGTGCAACTGCGTCAGGATGCCCACCAGCCACAGCGAGTCCAAGAGGGTCACTGGGATGAGGCAGGTGAGCTGCGCAGGCAACTAGAGCAGCTGCAGGCCGCATTGCGCCTGGAGCGGCAGCAACGGGAACGTCAGGCCCTCAACTTCGACCAGGAGCGACACACCTGGCAGGACGAGAAAGAACGGGTTTTGAAATACCAGGCACAGCTGCAGCTCAGCTATGTGGAAACGTTGCAGAAGAACCAAGCATTGGAAAAACGCATGAGCCAGTTGGGAGCCAAACCAACCACAACATCCACCACCACCACCACTATTACCACCACCACCACCACCTCCCCGACCTCTTCCAACTCTCCACCACCAGCCCTCTCACTTATGTCTCCTCAGCCCACACCCTCTCTATCTGGCCCCATCGCCCTCACCATCTCCCCACCTTGTGAAGACCAGAAGGGCCCTCCTTCTCTCCACCAGCTTGCCCCTCCCTGGGCTGGACCCTCACGCCTGGAGAGGATAGAGTCCACAGAGATATAGAGCCAGCTCCATGAAATTAATTGTCTAGCCCAATACACTCCCAGTGACAAGGCCTCTCACACAAAACCACATTAACATACAGTTGATAAACATTTCAGTCTAGAATCGATTAAATCAGTACAGTCTGACATATATTTCAAAGCAATTATAGACACTAAACAGCAACAAAAGCTGACTGCAAAATCCAACATTTTCAGTAACAAGCAGATCATCTGAATAGGAAGTTGAACTAAATTCAATCTATCAGTGATTTTTCAACCTCCTAAGCAGCCTTTCTCTCAGTAGCTGCACACTACTACATCCTAAATAATCAGTGCTCATAAAAAGTGTGCCACGCAGAAAAACAAAAGGTTAAATGACAATGTTTAGATTACACCACTAAAACAGGGCCCTTTTAATGCCAATGCTAGAAAAGGACCAAGACAATCAGGGATATTGTCAGAAATTATCAACAAGAATATTATGCGGTATTTATTCATTGTAAGTCTGTGTGTCACTGGTAATGTAAACGTAGAATTAGTGGTCAGAGTGTGTGATGTTAACTTGCATTTTTGGCCAGAGAGCGCCTTACTCCATTCTTTCCAGCATGTATAAGAGAATAACTGATGCTGGGAATAGATGAAAAAAAAATTTAACAGTGTGATTATCATTTTCAGTGCTTTAATTATAATATCAGCAAACCAGTTACACAGCATTATTACATACGACTGGACTATTTCATTTAAATTTTAGCAGATATTGACGTCAAAGGTCACACAGACTGATTCTTGGTTCAGTTTTCAAGAAATTTCATGCACCGGGTCCAACATGCATGAGCCATTTTAACACGTCATGAAGACCAACAGAGTTTATATTTTCTACAAATTGAATTAAATAGATATATTTAGCAGATAATCAACCCCAACTGAATATAGAATAAGTTATGATGTGGGAGAACCTGGTTCGCCTTCACTGCAGCTCATCTGCGGTGACTAAAAATAAACACTAGAGGTCATTAGAGAGCTTTCACAGCCCTCACAACTCAACTTTCTTCTCAATGAACTGCAAGCAGAATGTGAATGGACGCACACAATTTGAATTTGGTTATTATGATAATTGTGTCATTCACTTTGTGTATTTACAGCCAAGAAGTCTGAGAAATCAGTCATTATCCCCAAAGTAGAAAACAATTTATAGAATGTATGATATACTAGAAAGAAATACTTATAATAGTTATAGATTGTAAATGTGTGTTTGAGTGTGTGTGAGTGTGTGTGTGTGTGTGGGGGGGGGGGGGCTTGTTTTACTATATTCGTGGGGTCCAAAAACCAGGAGCCCAATATACTTGTGGGGTCCCACCTCCTTTGTGGGGCTAAAAATGCTGGACCCCACAAGTTTAAAGGGCTGTTTGAGGGTTAAGACTTGGTTTTAGGATGAGGTTTAGGGTTAGCTAAAGGTTAGGGTAAGGGTTAGGTTTATGCATTTAGTTGTAATGGTTAGGTTTAGTGTAAGGAGCTAGGGAATGACAGGTCCCCACGAAGATAGTGGGGCAAACTTGTGTGTGTGTGTGTGTGTGTGTGTGTGTGTGTACATGTGTGTGTACATGTGTGTATACATACGAAAAGCTTCAGCTTATGAGATTGCGGATAGAGGGACTAGTGGCAATACAGCAAGTGAAGATATATTAAGAGCAAAGGGATTTTGGGGGGCTTTAAGTGCAGTAAAATGTACATCAAAGCTTAACACAAATACAGTGAGGCTGAAAAATCAAACTGAGGGAGTCTGTATATCCTGGAAAACTCTACTTTCTTCTGTATAGTTCATTTAGACGAAGCGGGGGAGAAGGAATAGGAAAAAAATCTGAAAAGTGGAGAGACACAAGTTATGATGTACAGTAGACTCAGATGTGAATATCATGGCTTTTATATGTGTTGTTTACGCCAGCATACAAAGATGTTGCTCAAGAATATTAACTTATCTCTAAGGTATTACATAGCATTATCATCTTTATTACTGTTATTATATTATGGTGAACTGACAGAGAAAATATGTGCCATTTGAGCTTTCCTTTATGTGTTTTTTTAACTGTGTTGATGGCCTATTGGCCTATCATAATGGTGCAATCATAGCAACCCTGTCCAGAAACGATGTTCCTTTTGATGTAGGTGATAAATGTAGTTACAGTATTGCATTGTTTAGAAAACAAAATGCTACATATTTTATACATGTTTCAATTTTATTGTTTGCATTTATGTTATTAGTACTGTTCTGGCTTGATTAAAAACCACCCTTTGTTAAAATTCAGCAGAACTAATAAAGATATGTGAATAATTCAACACTTTTTTTTGTCATCGAGCAAATCATTTGTCCTGTGGTTAAGACCCAACTGGATTTGATTCTGGCAATCAGCTTTGAAAAGACTGACCAGAGGAAATATTTGGAGTCCTCCAAATATTGGACTACGAGCTTATTCTAAGCACATATCCTTTATCACAGGGGGCTCAGGACCCCCTTAGGGAATAAATCTCAGGGGGTCATGAGATGATTAACAAGATGAAAGAAGAAAAACTGTATTTGTGCTACAAAAAATTAGGTAACTTTTCTCAGGCCTTTCTCTAATCACTGCTTTTTCTCTTGCTTTTTTTTTTTTTTCCATCTCTTGTAAAGTTCTGCAATTTTACTCTAAAAAGCATTAAAACAAACAACTGTAACCTCTTGGTAGAAGAGGTATTCTTATATTGTACTTAAATAAAAGTAGCAATTTACTCAACACCTGTTGTATACGTCGGACACTGACGATTGTCTGCCAGAACAACAGAGTGTGTGTGTGTGTGTGTGTGTGTGTGTGTGTGTGGTACACATTCATGGATGAGGCACTGTGGCATGTGGTCTCTCCTCCGTCACCCAGGGAACCCCAGTCTGAGGCAGAACATCCCACAAAGAGAAAGAGGGAGCCAGTGTGGGTCCAAAACCTTAAATAAGTCACAGAAAAGGATGACGAGAGAGAGAATATTTGTCTGGAGAGAGGGGAAAGAAGAGAGAGAGAGGCACTGGAGAGAGAAGAGAGGAAGGAGAGACAGCGAGAGGAAAGAAAATGAAAATGCAGAAAGGGAGGAGAGGAGAGAGATTTGATTTGTCACTCATGGAAAAGATATTCAATAAGTGAGGCTTAAAAAAAGATTTGAATTGGATTTTGGTATATGCTCTTTTATTTACAGTGATCATTTTGTTTGTTCTAATGCCATTGGTAGTGTCACATAACCATCATCTACTTTGTTTATAAATTAGACAGGTAATTACACCTCAAAACTGTACTTACTATAAGTAAATGTACTTTCACTTACTTTACTTTCCAACACTGGACCTGGCTGTTTAAAATCCATATACATATGCAACCTGTGAGAAGGGGTTGCAAGTAAACATAGCATTGTTTTATGGGGTCACAAACCTAAAAGGTTGGGAATCATTGTTTTAACATACATTATATTGGGTACTGCTCTTACAAGTCTTTTTACTATGTTGAGTAAAGGTCTTCTAAACTGATAAAGTAGAAGTATGATACTGGGACTGAAATTATTTAAGGAAATGTGTAATAGAAGTCTGGGTTTTTGCCTGCGAACAGCATGCTTTCTACTGACGTGTTCTTGAAATGTTGCAAGCTGCAGGGTTGCATCGTGGAGGAGGACATACATCACTGACTAGGACAAGATAGACATGCATTTGTAGATGCAATTAGAGATGGCCAAGTGAAACCAATTAAAAGGGCTTGTCATAGACATTTAAGCCTATGCTGAGGTACGGAACAGCGGAAAAAGCAACTAAATTAAGCCTATTCCATCTTAATCTACTCTACACCTGTTGCATCCCTTGGAAAACCAATGAGTTTCGCAAATACAAATGTGAAGCATGTCCTTTCTCGGCTTCCCTAGTTGTGCTAAGCTAGCTAGTATAGTTAGTAGCAATTATCTACCTTCTAAAGTTGGCCAGAGAAGCGTTAAAACAGCCAAGTTTGTCAACGACCA
This sequence comes from Coreoperca whiteheadi, assembly GCA_011952105.1. Classification (NCBI taxonomy): domain Eukaryota; kingdom Metazoa; phylum Chordata; class Actinopteri; order Centrarchiformes; family Sinipercidae; genus Coreoperca; species Coreoperca whiteheadi. Next base: position 11,608,066 of record CM022476.1, read on the forward strand.
AGTAAAGTAAGCTTTGTCTTCTTTACTTTGCTATGCTAGTGTTAACATTGTCATTCTGGCTCAGCATTAGCAATGTTAGCCAACATCATGTTGCTAACTATGTTTAGCGTGTTTGTATACACCTGTAGTCCATAACATGCAGTTACAGCTAGCTAACGTTAGCTAGGAGCAGAACGTACGTTAACGTTACTCGGTAATTTTGGAATAAAGTACACCGTGTTTGTGTTTACCGGACATTTATGTGTGTGAGAGGCTCAACGTTAGGGCCAGGAATATTATTCTGTGAAATGAATTAACTTACAATCAGTCGGTTGCTCTGTTGAAATGTAACGTCGTAGTCTCCTTAAGTTAGCAGACTAATAAATGAGCCACCGTAGGACTCAGTTAACGTTATTTGTAACATTAGCGTAGTTAGGAATGCAACTATATTACTTTCATTATCCGTTAATCTTCCAGTTATGTTCTCGATTGATAGATTAATCGTTTGCTCCATTAAATGTCAGAAAATAACCCCCCAGGTTGGTTGTGTTTTCTGATGGACAGATAAAAAGCCATAATGTTAGATATTCAGTGAATAACAACAGCAAATCCTCACAAGATATAACGTTAAGTATTGAATGTTAACCATTAAGTTTGCCTCAGGGGGCCTTACAGTCTGTAAGCACAGGGCACCCTCTGTCCTTAAGCCCGTCAAAGTTTCACAGACCCCCAACTTCACATCCTGAGAAAGCATCTTTTTGGCCAATAAACAGCCTGAAACTCAAAGATATTCAATTTACAGTGATTTAGAACAGAAACATGCAGCAGCAAGATTTGTAGGCTGTGGCATCTCTGCAGCATTAAAGCACTTCATTGTAATGCTGTTTTTTCCACACATTTTACCTTTATCAAAGAACTGCAGCTTCTTGCATTTTGGATATTGCACTTGGCCATGTTTCCATTTTGATAATATTTCGAATAATTGTGCAGCCCTAGTGGAAACCCATCAAAAGTTGGATTACCTTGTAATAATGTAGGACAGTGTGGTATACCAGTGTGAGTCAGTGTTGAAAAGTTGTATTCACTGAATGCCTCATTTTGCCTTGACCTGTAAGCAAGAGACCATGTATAGCTCTAAAATCAATTTGTGTCTTTGCAGGTTGAAGAACATGGTTGTGAATCTCTGTCTGCCACACTTTTATACAACAGTTCATTGCAACAAGGTGCGACACATTTCATGGACATATCGCACAACTACACCTTCCTCAAGTTAATTTTTTGTTAAGTTAATGTGTTGTTATATTGCTTCCATTGTCTTCCTCATATGTAAGTTGCTTTGGATAAAAGCGTCTGCTAAATGACTAAATGTAAATGTAAATTTTTTATTCACCCTGTACAATGCTTGCCTGTTGGTTCTAATAGTAATCTAAGTTTTTTTTTTTGCAACAATTACTTAGGACATAAAACAGCTAAAAACCAAATTATTTCACCCGAGTAGTGTCTTGTGAGAGCACCATTCACCTTATTTTTCTATTTTAAAAAGTTAAAATAGGTCCAAAATGGGTTGTGACAAGCATGAAGAATCAACGTACATAGACACGAGCCAGCAAAGGATGGAGGTGGAGGACTAAGAAAATAAAAAAGCAGAGGGACAAAGTGGCATGTGGGAGACTGAATCACAGCTGACCTTGTTATGTTCTTTTTTATTAGTATTTTGTCATCTGATCATGGCTGTAGTTTCTCCACACTTCTTGAGTTATATATTCCCGCACCCTTTTTGCCATTGTCTATTATATTGTTACATCTCCTTCCACGCGATGTTTTACAAAGTTTTCTGTTGCATATCATGTACTGTATATAGCCTCTTGTTTAGTCTGACTTGGATGTGCTCCTCTGCCAAATGTCCAATGAGACAAGCTCCTGAATCAAAAAAAGTTTTCCAGAATTGGTCATATGTTTTTGTGAAGTATTAACAGCATGCCTAAAATCAACACTTACAAATTAACATTTTTTTAGTAAACCAATTTAACAGGACAGACGTGTATTACACCAGAAACATCTGCGCCTAATTTCTTAACATGATGTTAACCATTCTGATGACTTTTGCTAGCCTCTGAGAGCAGGGTAGGCGAGTATGCTGACATTCTTTCATTGCTTCTTGTCTCTATAATGTCTACTTTCCATTAAAGGCAAATAAAATCCATAAAATAATCTTTGAAAATTATACACTGTAGCTTCTCTAGTTTTTAATTTTAAGCTTTGACTAAAGAATGAAAATACCTGTTTGATTAATTTTTCAACTGCAGCTGTGTGCAGATGGCTATGATGTCACAAACCTTGTGTCAGCCGACCCTGCTCTCCGGAGGCGGGGCTTCAAGCTGGAGTACTTCCTACGCCCACCTGTACAGGTAAGTTTACGCTGCCGTACTCCTTTTAAACGACACTTACTGTACATGTGGCCTCACATATGAAAAGGCCAGAATACCACCTCCTTTTGCTTTGAATAATTACATCTTCTAAAAATGTATTTGTTAAAATGTGCATGTCATTTACCCAGATGAACAATGAGCCATTATATATTAAGGAAGAGTAGCCTACTTTTCTATGGCGATCGGTATGAACATGGTTTTATCTATTTAGATATCCTTATCCTTTTCCCATCTTCTTTATCGTTTCCACTGTAAGGCTGGTGTGTGTCTAAAGCAAAATTCTCCTTTATATAAAGGTTTTCACAGAGGTGGCGACACTCAGACTCATGTTGTCAGAAAAATTACTGTAAAATGAATGTCATTGGAGTCTTGAAGATATCGCCTTATATTCAAGTTACAAGCCTAAGGCGTGGCCACCCTAAGGGCAAAATGCAGTAGCTCTTTTAATTCTAAAGAAAACCGTACTGTAGTTTTTTATCATCTTAATATTTGCAAAACTTTTAAAAGTGGGTAGGATCTGTGGAAACCCTGGTAATACATTTATCCCTGTAATTAACAAATTAATATCCATTTTTTCCTCCATTCCTCTCAGGTGACGTTGAAGTTTGGCTTCCAGGTGGAGCTGTGCAGGGTGGATGTGGAGCTGTGGTCCTGGGGTATGGACCGAGGACAGGCCTGCAAGAGACTTGAAATCAGCACCAGCTCTGATCGGCTACCCTCCCAGGGTTGTGGTCAAGGCCACAAACGGGTTCAGCAAAAGGAACAAATGCAGATGCAGGTGAAGGAGCAGAATGAACAGAACAGAGAAAAACAACAAGAGCACGACAGTAAATCTTGTAATGGCCACCAGTGGAGTCTTCAGGCCCAACAGTGGGGTGAACAGGTTCTAGATGAGCCTCAGCGAAGGGGTCATGTGTTCAAGTGTCAGTCAAACACTGAATCCAGTAATCCTGAACCAGAGTTTAAACTGGTTGGTCGATGCGAACTTAGGGAGGAAACCCAAGTCTGTTTCACACGCTCAAATTTTAGTCCGCGGCCCCCGCTCCTCTCCCCACTTCCTCCGCAACCTGCGAACTGTCGGCAAGAGGAGCTATGGAGCCGGGGTCCGCTATCGTTAGGCGCTGTGACACAACTTCGTGTGACTCTCCCATTTGGTGGTGCGGCGTCGGCCCTGGGGCTCAAGGCTTTGGCCGTGTGGGGACAACCTGCTCGCTGCTGCCCTGCGGAAGAAGTGGAGCGGATTAAAAGAGTCCACGAGGCCAGTGAAAGATGGCTGCCACAACCTGTGTTTTTTGCCCCTCTTGTCAGCCAGACAAACCCACCACTGCAAGAAGCCACACCTCCAAGGTTTGTGTTCGTGAAGCAGTCTTTAAAAAGTTAGATATCTCTTTAATATCCTTCTTGTTATAGATGAAATAGCTCTTACAGTAATAAAAGATATTTCAATGTTGATAATGATCTGGCTTTTCGTCTGACTCCAGCAATCTTTCCATCCCAGAAGAGTTCCTTGACCCGATAACCCAGGAGATAATGATGCTCCCCATGCTGCTGCCCAGTGGGGTGTCAGTGGACAGCACCACGCTGGAGGAGTACCAGAAGAGGGAAGCAACTTGGGGTCGATCCCTTAATGACCCCTTCACTGGCGTCCCGTTTACGTCGACCTCCCAGCCTCTTCCGAACCCCCAGCTGAAAAGACGCATTGACCACTTCCTCCTGCAGAAAGGAATTATAAGGAGGGATGGGATGTTGGGGAGACAAGGGGAGGGAGAGAATCCACAGGCCTCAAGACTTATAGCCTCCAAGGTAGATGGACACTCCCAGAACTCTCCATGTCTCAGTAAAAGCTCAATAAACAATACTGTAATTCAATATAATGCTGGCACCACAAACACAAATAGGACTACAGAAATAGAAGAAACTGGATTTGGACATTCATCAGATAATAGGAATCACACATCTAACTCCCAGCCTCTAACTACAGATGGCAAATCACAGTTAGAGAGAAGAAAGAAACGAGATCTTAGTGGAATTTCCAAAGAATCCACAGAAGCTTCGACAGCTGAGAAGCAACTACAACCTCAAACAAAAAGACCAAGAAACGATGCAGTTCCAGGTGAGTATAATATGTTCTGTGAGAGTAAGAGCTTAAAACATATTTCTCTGTCTTTCTTTCCCGCTGACTCGTCTGTTGTGTCGATGTTTGCTCCTTCACCATACGTCTTCAGTTCTCAGCTGCAGCTCTCATGAGCAGCGTTTGTCAGCCAGCCTGGATGAGGCCCTGTTCTCCGCCCTGCAGGGCCGACCGTCCTTCACCTCAAACCTATCCCAGCAGAGACGGGTTGCTCCTGACTCTGGACCACTGAACACCTCGCGGCGCTGTCAGACTGCAGCCATGCCAACAGGTAGGATTTAGAAAAGAGCACTTTGAAACACGTTGTATCTTGCTTCTTTGTGGCAGCTGGCACCAATTTATAATATCAATGGATTTCTTTGATATTTACTTCTCAGATTACTTCTGCAGCATAATCCAATTCTGTACTGCTCATTTATATGCTCAGTATGTTCCAGACCCTCATATTTTCACCAAAATGTGGATAAAAACATTGTCTTCATTTAAGACACACACACACACACACACACACAACCCTTTTTGAGCTTGTGTGCAAGCATGTGTTGATTATTGCACATTGGAGCATGTGCCACCTACTCCGAAGCAGCGTTTGGACCACCTTTAACCCTGCATGCAAAAACACAGCCCTCTCATTTATATGAATGAGGCGGAGGAAGCAGCACGGGTGCCAACGCAGGGGGCTCTTGCAAAAAACCAACAGGGTTAATTTGCAAAAACACTGCGCTAGGCTCAACTTTTGCTGCAACACAACATCATCCAGCAAGGCTCAAGTGTGTATAATGCAAGTGCACATTCCTGGTAAATTTGTAACATAAACGCCGTATTTCTACTGTTTACCTAGTGGTCGCTGCCACGTATCCAGTTTTTGCCGTGATAACTTATTAGACTTGTAAAATCCTTCCTCATAGTAATGAAGTGATAAACCCCTGTGCAGTGTTTTAGTATCTGACAAACCTTCAAATTCATGGTTCTAACACTCCCACGGGACTTCCTGGATTGTATTTTTTACGTCTCACCGGTATTTGAAGCAACATGCTCCCTCACACGGCCACTAACATTGGTCAGGAGAGCTGCTCTGTTATAGCTCACTGAGAGGCTAGCCTGATGCTGCACTTCCTGTAAACAACATGGAGGATAGGGTTCATCAGGCTTCAAATATTATCCTTTTTGCATATCGCTGTTAATTTTTACACTAACAGGAGCCTTGATAAACTAAAATTCAGCACAACCAGAAGACATGTTGAGTACCGAGGATCTCCTTGGTTAAGAGACAGTGGGGTAAACCAAAGGTTTAATTTACAACACATAACTAAAGAACTCCTCAAATGCACTGAAAAACGCAAATGTATAATAACAATTATAACAATATAGGATTATTGGAATGTGTTTAATGTTTCTGATGTTAAATCAATATAAATCCCTTGACAATTTGATTAATCTTCCCTCACATTTGCTTGCCAGGTGAGAAGACGTGTTCTGCATGTTCCTGTTCGGTCTCATTGTACTCGAAATCTGCATCGTCCATCTACCGTCTGAGCTGCGGCCACTTGCTCTGCCATTCCTGCCTGCGGAGGGAATCACAGCCACTAAACTCTGTCACTATACCCACATCCAGTCACATCTTGTGCCCCGCCTGCCAAAGCCCTACCCTACGCAGTGACATCATACGTGTGCATCACTGACAGATGCCATAAAAGGCAAACCTACGCCTTTTAAAGCCTGTGAAGAAATGAGGAGGATTGTTCTCAAGGTGATGACGGGACTGTACACCAGATGTGGCGTGAAACATTTACAGCTGAAAGTTATAGATCCTTGATAGATTGTTTACTTCGTTTGACACTACCTCCATCCCCCTCTTTAATAAACAGAATATGTTCACAGATGTCTGATGGTTGTTGGATTATATAAACTGCTGAGGAGGTAAATTATTTCTAAACAATCCCCAAATTTGTCTTAACGACCCTTTTCGTTATATTCATCCCTCATTTCATTTTTGTCTTTTTTCTTTTGTAATATTTTTGTATGATTTCTTATTCACACACATTACAAACAAGTGTTTCAAGTCTATAAGTGAAATATATTTCTTAAGACTTTTTTCGGGACCTGTGATGTTACAAGATCAGATCACAGAGGCCTCTGTTTTTAATGTCCACAGATGAAGAAAGGACATCACTGAAAGCAAAGACCTTTGCAAAAATCTTGAGTAAAATGTTAAAAAAAAAAAAGAAATCAAATAAAAGTTTTGTTCTCTTAGCCTTTTCATCGAGCATTGAAGTGTTGTGGCAGCCTTGGTTGTGCAGCCTTTGTACAGACCCTGGACGTGTAGATGTGTTGAACATGCACAAAGAAAAGGTTGGGGGACGAGGGGGGATGAGTACTGAGAGCGAAAGGCCAGAAGAATTAAAGTGGAAACAGAGTCAACCCAAGGCTGTGTGGTCATTGTGAAGATACAGACGGGGTCATGCTTAGCCTTTCGCTCTTTCCGTCTTCACTCACTACTTTACATTCCCTACACTCTTGTGTAGATTTTATTGTCATAGGAGAGTAAATGCAGGCAGAAAATATAAAGGTAAGGACTTCTTGGTTAACACTTTATTTGGATAGTCCGCCTAGCCTACAGAGTCACAGAGTGTTTGTAGCATTTTAACAGCTTTGCTTTGTCTGTAGATGTTTAACAGATTATCTATAATGTATATGTGACACCTCATGAACATACCCTGACCAAGGTGCTTTTTGTGCCTGAACCTAACCAAACGTAGAAAACGGTTTTATTTGTTGCATTGTTGACTCTCAATAAGTTGTTGAAATGTTAAGAACACTCTATAAACTATATCTTTAGGCAGACTGTCCAAATAAAGCGTAACCCTTGGAGCTGATTATATACTACTCAATGTACTGTGGCAATGAATTCTCACAATGGCAGGTGTTTATCAGGGAGTATTAAAAAGCTGAATTTGTCAGAATTTCTTTAAAGTAGGTGTAATTCAGTCAACTTTCTGTTATGCCACTGACTGCCTCTATCTCCCACTAGATTCTGTATCTAGTTTTATTTCCTATTACTTTTTACTGTTTTTCCTTTTGAAGGAGGAAATCGATGTGTGGGCAGTGTTTCCCAGCGGAGGCTACAAGTGTTCCAGAGTGTCCTTGCACAGGTTTTCATTTTCTACCTCTTAACACTTCACCCTAATTATTTTATGAGAATGCCATTCCGTGCGCAAAAGTATTAAACAGACCAAAGTCAGGAAAAACTATTTACTGGGCTGTGCAATCACAAACAGCATTGTTTATATGTTGGTTTCCCTGACAACATTAAGCTTAACCAAGGTCATGATCCTGTATCCGCTCAGTACGAGCAAATCAGCTGTACTGCTTGTGAAATTGAGACATCAGCTCCACTGTTTCAGGTACAGGTGATAGATAAGGCACTTAGATGGTACTAAATCACACTGTGCATACTGTGTACTTGTCAAATTGACTGTTTGACTTTGTACACTCACTTTTCAGAGCTTTTGGTTGCGCTGTAAAAGATAAAGCTCATTTTCCTGCTTTATACATGTGAGAAATGTAAAAAGAAAATGGAAATCCACGCTAAAACCTAAATTGTATTTCACTTCTTGTGAAATTCATGTTTATTTTAAGATTTATCACAGCTTTCAGGAGTTGTTGTTTTTTTTACCTGTGAGAAGAAATCATTTTTTATTTCATATTGTTCAGTGATGCAACGTAAGACCACATTCGGTGTTCATTGCAGGATCAAGCTTGAATGCTGTGTTGCTAATTAAAGAAGGCCTGCACACCTTCACCTGCTGCCTGGATGCTCAGTTTTGCCATTTAGTTCACTTGTTAATCAGCATCACAACAGCTAATCGAGGAGAACCAACCCTGAGCATGCAACAAGACACTGAACGGAATATGGAACTTAAGATATTTGTTTATTTGAAATGCTAATTTTGTTATGTTCATTAATGGTTTCAAATCACATAAAGAGGATAATTTGTGTGACCTTGCGGTTGTCATGATTTCCCGCTTGCGACAAAAGGCAAATTGCAGTAATGGTTTAATTTGACACCTGAATTGTGCATTATCATCATGAAACGTTCTTAAACAGTGCGCTAATTAGTTGTCCACAAATCTCATTAGTTGTTCATATTATGCCACTTTCAGTGCGTGCCATACACGGCGGAGGCTGAAATTATTCAGAAAAGTTAGTCCAAATAAGTGTGGCGCAGTCTTGAATACAGAAAAGGCATCTTCTGCTGCCATTGCTGTTTTCTTGCATAGATTTGTTAGATGGCACGCATCCGATGCAGAGCACATATCTGCGGCGACCTCTCGCGCACGCACGCCGGTGGCTTTCGGCCGCGCGTGCGTGTGGAGAGCAGAACGGCGCAACACTGACGTCAGATACGGGTGTCACTCGCTGTGTCAGATCATGCTCATCATCTGCTTATAAGTGAGGAACTGACCGGGACAGCAGTCAGACGTCCACCCAGGCGGAGCACATACAGGTGCCCGGCGCTCATCCACAACCAGCAGCGATGCCTCACTCTTTGTTCCCGCTGTGCGTCCTGGGACTCCTCGCCCTCTCCTCCGCCTGCTACATCCAGAACTGCCCCCGAGGAGGAAAACGAGCGCTGCCGGAGACTGGGATCAGACAGGTGAGGACCATTATCCTCTCTGGCTTCTTTTTGGAAATCATCTTTGACTTTCTTAGATTTCCCAAGCTGACTTTGAGCCTATTCTAATAATAAGTAATAAGTAATTATCTAGGCTATGTAAAATTAGAATTTAACTTGCAGAATTAGTGACATTTTAAGTAGGCCTATAAAATCTGGGAAATTTAATGTTTAAGAATTTTTATGAGATCAAATTTAATATCATTGGTTTGATTTAGAGGTTTGGGTCCACATGGGTAAAGAACATCCCAGCCATTTTACTTACTAAAAACTGAACAAAACACGGTATGGACCATAATAATGTAAAGTTGTATGAGGTATGTTAAGGATAAGGTTTTTCCAAAAGATAACCACAAATATGCCTTTTTTCAGGTGCATAAAATTAGATAAATATTTTTACCTTAAAAAGTATACGTATATGATAAACCTGTGTATTGTAGCTTATAAGCGAAACAAAAACGGCATGGTGTGTGCATTTCAAGTGTTTTTATGTTCTTTTTACTCTCACGATTTCTGGTGTAGAGGTTAAGAGAAGTTAATGAACACATTCGAAATACACACAAACATAGTGAAGTGAGATAAATGAGATAAAACATTTGCTATCCAGTATTTAAGAATCAGCTTTTCAACTAATACCCCAGTAATGCCTATTACCAATGTTGTTTGACTATGAGAAGGAAGAGTGAAAGTAACCTCTGAACATTCCAAAAATGCTCCATCAGAATAAATATTCCTGCTATATACATTAGAAAATGTATCAAAAGAGAGTGTAACACTGGACAATGCAAAAATAAAATTAACAGTGTTGATTACTGCTTAAATCTATCCAATTGTCCTCCAGTGCATGTCGTGTGGCCCCAGAGACAGGGGCCGCTGCTTTGGCCCCAGTATCTGCTGCGGGGAGGGCCTCGGCTGCCTGCTGGGCTCCCCAGAAACAGCTCACTGCGTGGAGGAGAACTACCTGCTCACCCCCTGCGAGGCAGGAGGGAGACCCTGTGGATCTGAGGGAGGTCGCTGCGCCGCTTCAGGACTCTGCTGTAACTCAGGTGCAGTCTGGTTGATTGTTTATGTTTGTCATGTTCAGATAAGTTAAGTGTGGTATGTCTTGGTCTATGGGCACAGTTTGAATACAGTTATTTTCCTTTCCTCCCCGTCAGAGAGCTGCGCGGTGGACTCTGACTGCCTGGGGGAGACCGAGGCCTCCGATCCGTCCAACGGCTCTGCAGGGAGCTCGCCTGCAGAGCTGCTGCTGCGCCTGCTGCATGTGGCCACCAGAGGACAGACTGAGTACTGATACTGTGGTTTGTGGAGGTTCCTCTGCTTCTCAGGGCTTGGAGGAGCAGAATGAAGATCATCCCACTATGAGCCTTGAGATTTGAACCCCGAACCAATAAAATGCCAAGTCAAACTTTTTTCTCTCTTAACCCCTGCTGCTCGGATATCTCTGTATCTGTAAAGACGACTTAAGGTCACAGAAAGAGAAATATTTTCAACTTTAGTAATTGGCTAATTTTTTATCCAGGTCGTGGGGGAGAGGAATCATGATAATGGGTTTGAAAACAGTAGATTTCAGTAGTAGTTTGTTCCCACCATAGAAATGTATATACTAATGCACATACTGTAAACAGAGTCTCATTCTATATGAGGGGATGTAACACGCCTCAGAGCTCCATTTCAAACACGTCAGTTAAACCAGAAAAACTGTAAATAAGGCAGAGATTGGAGATTAAGGTTGCTACAGATGTCCATGTAAAGCAGCTGAATGACAATGCTAGAGCAGTTACTTCTTGTGTAGTAGAAATATTATTGTATACTGAAAAACAATACAGAATGTATCAATGCCAAAACACCTTCCGCTGTCTGTTCTCATTATTCCCAGACTAAAAATTATTTCACCTTTAACAGATGATTTACTGATAAAACTTCCGCCTGCTTGTGGGTGTGTGAGTGTGTGTGTGTGTGTGTATTAAGGCAAGTGAATGAGGAATGTATTGTTACCCATCACAGATTGTTGCAGTCACCTTCTATTTGTGTGCCATCATTTAAGAAGGGACAATGAAGGCTGGCCTTTTTTGAAGTAGATTTGGTGTTTTAAGGGAGATTTAAAGGTGGTTGCTATAAATCATTTATTGAGTAGTCCACCACACACATCAGTTGTTGCACCGATAACATAAATTTTCATTGAACTTTCATTAATCTCCTTCAGGCACATAACTTTCTCTTTTCTGTTGTGTACCAACATGTCCAATGTGCGTAGATAAAAGAAAGTGGATTCTAATTGTCATATTGCTTTGTGTGTGATGATTGACAGCTGATGTTTATGCCAGGACTCTATGTGATGACAGCTTGTAATTCATTCCAGCTTCAGCTGGAGCAGAATACCTCCCAGAATTTGACAGTTACCTGTTTTGACTCATTCACTACCTGTGTGGCATATCGAAAAACTTGAACTTTTTGGATTGGAAATGTCTTGTGTAGCTGATGCATTTCGCGTTTCGTTTGACTTTCAAACCACTTCATTGCACACTGCATAATGATTTTTCTGGCCACTGTTGCACCAGTGATGCAAATTGTATGAATTAATATAAGTACGCATGATCACATGGTGTATTCAAACAGATAATGTGTAGACTTAACTTGAAGTAGTAGTGCTGACCATTTAGGGGCCCAGGATGACACATTTTGGCTGCTTGACTTGCTATTCATTTACATTTAAAATCATCAATAATCATTTTTAAAAGCAGAGTAACTTATCAGACATTTTGAAATGAAACAAAATAGAGAGTCATTAGGACTTTTTTGTTAGCACCACTCTGATGTTGACATTTGTGGTTTTGAGTTAAATATCTCAACAACTATTGGATGGATTGTCATGGAATTTGGTACACATATTCATGCCCCTCAGGATGAATTTGTTGTATGATTAGTTTTAGCTGGACCCAAAGAAGTGCAAAACCCGGGAGGAATTGGAAGGATAGTTCAGTTTATTGCCCACAGAAGGGACGAGAGAGGGGAAGGAGGCGATGCTTGAGAGGGATGATCCGTGAGGGCGGAGGCTCAGCGCTGGAGGCGAGGATGGTCTGGGTTTGACCTGATGTTCTGAAAGCGAAACTGAAACTCTGCGGCTGGCGATGGTAGTCCGTGGATGTGTCCGGAGACGAAGCGTGATGAGGTAGTCCTGGGGCGAGGGAGAGTAATCAAAGTACGAACTATGGTAGCCAGGGGCGGATCTACCGGGGTACCTGGAAGTTACGGCCGGTTTGACAATTTACGAGGGTGAATCTCCGACTGCAGTGAATGCAGCACGAGTTTGTCCGTATGAGTTGGAAAATGGCGGCCTGTGCCCTTTTGTAGTGTGTGCATACTATTTCTCATCAAACTGTGATAACTGTGATTAAATTCAGTACATACGTCTGCCATATGTTGCCACCCAATAAATCTGTTTCTAGATCCGCTCCTGATGGTAACTAAGGCTTAGCGCTAGTTAGTGGCCGTGTGATTTTACCACCGAGGTAAACCGAAGAGCTGGCGTGGCGCCGGCCAAAATCTGCTGCGGTCTTGATGAAGATGGATTGCAGGTGTGTAGCAGGAGATGACGACTAGCAGGTTAGGTCGACCAGCCACGCCCTAGGGAGCGAAACCAAACAGACACAGACTAGACAGACACATACGGGAGGGGGGAAGACGCAGAAACAAAAGGAAAAGACAAAACCCAGACAAGACTCACACGAGAATTGTTGCATCTTTAGTGATTTATTGTTTCAAACCTCCTGAAACCGGAGGGAAACAAAATAAGTCTTGTGATTTTTAAGGCTTTATATGGGATCACGTATTTAGTCTTGCATGCTCAAAAATTAAAAGCAAACCAAACATCATGCAGACACTGTCTTCATTTGTCGTTTTTGGCTAACCCAGTAACAAACTTTTCCTGTTTAAAAAAAAACCAAAAACACCCACTAAGTCAGTCTGTATTTTGCGCTACCAGAAAGATTCCTGTGGGCAACAGTTAGATACCCGCCCCACCGATAATTATATGATATGGTTAGCGAGCTCGCACGTTAAATTGCACAACATGCAAACGACGTTTGCACATGAGAACACAATGCATGTGAAATGTAATATCTTGTCGTTGGAGATTTGTCAACATGGCTCCATTTATGTCTATTAAGCCTTAATCAGTACCTGCAGGTATTTGAAGACTATCTTGCCAAATGTCAGATTTAATTTTCCCTTATCAGTGAATCATTTTTTGAGCTCTTCCTTTCACATATTCAGGTGCTTTTTAAATCTCAGGTTCTCTGGTTGAAGGCTTGTTCCCATGATCATAACTCAATTATTGTAAATCATTTTTCAAGGTCAAAACATTACAGAGCCTAACTAATCACACATACTAATTTGTCTCAAGACTTTAAATATAAAAGTTGTCTTCTCTCTCCCTTTCTTTTTCATGCTGACTAGGCTGTTTAGAGACCTGCATCGATTTGCTTAAGCTGACATTTTGACCTTGAGTAAGTTTCTTAGTTAATCTTAATTGTTTAAATGTGATCTACTATATCCTATACACTTCCTTTCGTGACACTGGGTGTGGCATTTGCCCAGCTTTAACTCTGTATCCATCAATCAAATAAGAACCTGTCAAAAGAGTCGTTATTAAACCTGTCTAGGCCTGTTTCAGTGGTGCATACCTGTACCACAACCTCAAAGTGAAAGTAACATCTGTTTTCATAAACACTTAGAACTCATCAAGTCTTTGCCATGAATGGTTTGGCACATGTTCACACGCTTGTCTCTGTATGTGGATGGGTGGGTGCACAGGTGTGTGTGTGTGTGTGTGTGTGTTTACTGTCAGTATTTAAAGAGCAAAGACAGGCTTCCTCTCCTCGTTTTCTCTGCCATCATGGATCTGAAAGTTGCGTCTGTGATTGTCTGTCTGTGTGCTTTGGCCATCACCTCTACTGAAGGTAAGGACCACACTAACATTACAAATACTCGTGTTGAAACCAAGAACACACTTGTATTGAATCAGTTTTTATCCGACAATGAATTATGCAGATGCTCTTAAATAAGTATACAGTCAGAGATCATTTTCTGTGTATGGTGCTGAGTTGCATATTTCTGTTCATATTAACCTATAAAGTAAAAAAAAAAAGAGCAAGCAGAGAATGTAAATAATTTTTGCAGTTGTTACAGCTGTTTATTGATTTCATCCAGCTGCTCTTGGTTTTACAACCTACAATTAGATGGATAATTTAAACCTGTTCCAGCATTCGAACTTGCAGATGGTTCTATCAATTTAACTGCTGTCTAACAGGAGTCACCGCCTGCAGCATTGGGCAACACAAAGCCTTCAGTCCTGTTCAGTTTTATGGTGTTCAGCATTAATTTTCAACTTTAGCTTGTTTCCATTTTATCTGTTATTACCTTTAAAGCCAAGTGCCAAATAGTTTATTGTGGTCTTGAGACAAAAGTAAAACGTGGAAATTGTTTGAACAAACCTAAACGCCAATGATGGAAACATTTTCAAATGCCAAAAAAGTTTCTCTCTGGAGATTTAAGTTGACTGCATGGCACTGGACGCACGTAGACACAATTCATCCCTGGCAATTTCTTTGTGAATGACCATATTCTGCTATTCTACATTTTTTTCCTTTCCAACATTCCTATAATGGATTTTAATCCCACATTGCAGCTGGCATCCCAAAGTGCTGCATCTCAGTAACTAGGAAAATCTCCAGACGAGTGCTGCAGAATGTTCAAAGATGGGATATGCAGGAAAGCAACGGTGCCTGTGACATCACTGCACTAAAGTAAGTGGTGAAGATCAACAATGAGCCAAATGATTACAGTGATTCTGTAGTTATCAAATGCTTAATTTTCTTAGTATCTTCTGTATACTGTCTAAACTTCAAAACGGAAAACTAGCAATGAGCCAAAAGGATGAGTGCAGCACGGGCAGACACAGTCTACATTAGACTCAATGCTTTAACTGTAACTTGTGGTTACATATAAAGCTAATATGGTATGTTGTTTTCTATTATATAAAACTGAAACACAATTTCCTTCCTTGTGTGTCCACAGACTGTATGTAAAGGATAGGAGTAAACCCATATGTGCTCATCCCAAGGTGAAGACTTACCTGTTGCTGATTCTGAAGCAAAGTAAGCTGAACAAGCGGAGAGCAAAATACTGAGCTGTGGAATGAAACGTTTCATGAAATTTGTCTT
Organism: Coreoperca whiteheadi; assembly: GCA_011952105.1. Taxonomy (NCBI): domain Eukaryota; kingdom Metazoa; phylum Chordata; class Actinopteri; order Centrarchiformes; family Sinipercidae; genus Coreoperca; species Coreoperca whiteheadi. The sequence continues at coordinate 11,623,505 of CM022476.1, forward strand.
GTGTATCGTCTTTTCTACAGTTGATGTTTCAAGGGCATGTGTCATACAGAAGGCTTCATGGTTGTTTCTTTTTATTGATTATGCACAATATCCAGATTAACTTGTGTAAAGCAACTACTTGCTACTACATTTATACAGCGCTGGAAAGTAACGAGGCTCATTTACTACAGTATTGAAATGTACAGTTTAGAGAGGGAAATATTGTTCTTTTTACTCCACCACATTTATTTAACAGCTATAGTTAGTTTTAGATTTTACATACAAAACATCAGTTTTAAAATCTGGTGCATTGTTATAGATGAAACTACCCAACAGTATATGAAGCGGTTAAAATCAGCTCCAACGTACCAAGTTCCGCTTACATGTTAATGCGTTGATAATAATGATCCAATAATAAGATACTGTAGTACTGACAGGGGCAATTCTCCATTATACTCATGAGTACTTTTACTATTAATGCCGTAAGTATATTTTGTTGCTAATACTTATGTACTTTTTCTTATGTAACATTCTGAACACAGGAGTTTTACTTAAAATGGGGTATTTTTATAGTGCGGTATTGCTATTTTTACTTAAGTAAACGATGGGAATACTTCTTCCACCACTGTTTTTATCCAATCATTGTAGGAAAAACAATCTCTGTGAAATGTGATTTCTGTGTTATTTTTCTTTTATGTGTGCCTCCAGATGTGGTGACAATTGTCTAGCAATCGTCAAACTATCAACAGTTTTGAATACACTGCTCTTGGCAAATAATATTCAGTGATTTCACAAAGGTGAGGGTCAAAATAATGTAGACATCAACAATCTACCTGTGTTGGTTGTTTTCTGGCTGTATCAAGAAATGCAGGCAGACACTGGGCATCATATTTGGTAATACGTTTCCACATCTACTGAGTGTTTGTTCTTTGTCATAACTTATTTGTACAAGAGCTTACCCTTGGAAATGTAACTCCAGATCTTTATATAAGTGAAAGTAAAAAGGACTTGAACTTTACTTGTTTGGTCTTGTCCTCTGATGATCAAAACTCTGACCGCACTCCATCCTCTGTCATGACTAATCCCACAGAGACAAACTGCTATATGAAGCAAAGCCTGTAAAGCCTTCTGGGACACTTCACTGAGCTCATGTATTTGATTTATTTGGTTTCATTCCTGTTACTGTTACTGAGTAGCTTGTTTTGTACTTTTTTTGGATATATTTTTTATATCATATTGCTTTTATGTTTTTGTTAAGCATTGTACTTAAACGCATTTACGGGTGACATCTTTTACAGAGCACACACACATTTTTTTCAACTCTCCACTGTATAATAATGTTTCAGTCTAGTGTACATTTTGACATTTTAGCCTTTTCAAGTTGTAAAGATCATATCCAACACTGGGGAGACATTTTAGTCTTACTCAGAATTTTGGATTGTTACTTTTGATGGAATCTCTAATGCTTTTTGACTGTATTACATTTTTAAGTGTTTTCTTTTTGTTAATTAAATGAAATAATAGTGTTAATAGAGCAATTTTGTCTTGATCGTGCCGTTATAAAGATTTTCCAGTGTTGCAGAGGAGGGAAAATCAACCAAGACTAAAAGAAGGTGAGCAGCCATGAAATTCTGATACTGCTTTATGTGTGTGTGTGTCAGTCAACGCAGAAAAGGGCGAAACTGATTCTGCTCAATTTGTGCACAAATACAGGCAAAATGAACTCAAAAAAGGCTTTTGGACTGGCAGCTACTCAGTGTGCAACACATTTCAAACTTGGCATTCAACCTCAGGCAGCATCTGATGTCGCTGTAGGATTCTGCAGACTTCCAGGTTTCATTTATGGACAAGTAGTAGTTGTTTTTATGTTAATCCCTATTGTGAGTCCTGCTACTACCACAGTTATACAGTTCACCCATTATGTTGTCATTTTAGACTAAGGTGACATCTTCTCAAAATCCAAAAGTGGCAATGTGAAAGTCGGGTGAATGACATGACAAAATAAACTCAGTGTGAACAGTAATCCACCAAGTCCTCAGGCTGTTAAGACTGTGAATAACTCATCACTTCGAAACGTGAGAAAACCACCTCCGGCAAATTACAGTAATCTGCCTTTTGAGTCATCAGGTTCTTAAACGAGCAGTAATACTTTCTCATATGTGTCTACTCAAGTCAGAGCAGGTTTCTCCAGTGCTAGTAGTCAAACAGCTTTTAATGTGAAGAGATTTCAACCTCTTACACCCTTTACCAAAGAGCTCTGATCTTTTACCACACCAGTAGAAGTTTAATTTCGTTTATCAGAGACCTGAGGTCAAATCCAAATAGTCAAAAATTCACTTGGGGGGGGTGCAGTAGACTGTGTAAGAAAACATGTAGTCAGCCATCTTAACAGTGAGACAGTGGACGAGAACTTTCCTGGAGGTGCATTTGACATGAGATACTTTTCAATGAAAGTAAGAGTGTTTTTGACCCTCTTGTGGATGTTAAAAACAAAGTATATAGACATCAAGGTCCCCAGCCCCAAGGTGACGTCAGCAACCTGATGGGTGAGGACATGTGTGTAGTCCAGATGCACGCCAAAACCACCCTCCAAGAATGTGTTTCCTGTAATTGCGAGTACAGACGCTGGGACTTCTGTACTCTAGGGCAGAAAAAAACAAAAAACACTATAAATGTTGTGTTGCTGAGAATTACCTGGACAGTGTTGTGGCCAACTGACAATAACCCATGTGTCGTTGGGGTCCTCTTTAAATTAATGTGGGAGGAGTAACATAGCCAGGATCACTTGCAGACCGTGTGTTGAAAGATAAATACAAATGTAAACATAATAATGACATGCCAACAAAAGCAACACCAGACTTACATCTATCAAAACAGAGTTACAGAGATTGTAGCCAGAAATTGCCCATGTAATTGCTTCTATTATTATTGGTATTCATATTCTTCTCATTAGGTATTAATGTTACCTCTGTGTGACTCCTCTGCACAGCCATTAGAGGCCTCTTCATAAATGGTTAAGAGGTCTAGTCCAGTTGCTGACATTCTTCCAGTCCTATCATGATGCTGTGATCGATGTCAACATCAAGCTGATCTTATAATTCTGTGAGGACCTGTGAACAACACACACACACACACACACAAGCAAAGTTCACACATAACCAACAATCTCGACAGAATACAGCTATCAGCAGATGTCAACTAAATACATTGGAAATTCCAGTGTTGAATACAGAGAACTTTACAAATTTGATTTTAATGTGTTTTTTAATGGCTATGGTTGTATCTTAGAATGTAGCCTAAATATAATCCGTAAAACCATAGTTTGTGTGTCAAAGTCAAAGTCAAAGTCAAGTTTATTTCTATGGCACATTTACAGATGGCTGAGCCACACCAAAGTGCTTCACAATAAAATACTAAGAGTAATAAGCATAACAAGGCATAAATAAAATACTAATTATAATATATAAAATCAAGAATGTAAAGCGCGACAAGGCAATAAGCGCGGGAGTTAAAAATTACATAAAAGAGCAATTAGAAAAGTAGACATTGGTCACTATACTTAGCCTTATAAAAAGACACTAATCAAATGCTAGTGAAAAAAGGTGAGTTTTCAAAAGACACTTAAAAGTGTTTATAGACTGGGCTGCACGGATGTTTAGGGGAAGGCAGTTCCAGAGTCTTGGGGCTGCTACTGCAAAGGCTCTGTCCCCCTTGGTTTTTAGTCTTGTTCTGGGCACTTCCAACAGCAGTAGGTCAGCTGACCGTAGTGCTCTAGATGGGATATGGTGGTGGAGAAGTTCAGAAAGGTATGAGGGCGCCAATCCATTTAGGGATTTATATACTGTCAGTAACAGTTTAAAATCAATGCGGAAACGGATGGGGAGCCAGTGAAGCGATGCGAGGACCGGGGTGATATGTGCACGTTTTTTTGTGCAAGTGAGGAGTCGAGCGGCTGAGTTCTGAACCAACTGCAGGCGGCGGATCTGGGAGAGGTCGATGCCAGAGTATAGAGAGTTGCAATAGTCCAGTTGACATGTAATGAATGCATGGATGTGTGTGTGTGTGTGTGTGTGTGTGTGTGTGTGTGTGTGTGTGTGTGTGTGTACGTGCCTGCCGGGATACACATGTATCCATACACAGGCGTTTCTCCTAAAGTGTATTAAAATAATTTCATGGTTTAAAGGTCCAAGATGATTTGAGAGCTATGATTTCCTACTACAAGTAAACGCGCAGTTATGGTAGCTGCTGTCTCAGTCCTGGGTCCAGCCATGCCAAGATGGCCAACTCTACTGAGCCAGCAAGACCAGACTGACCAGCCTGGTAAACCAACTAAATCAGGCTTACACCAGCTAAGACCAGCTAACCAGCAACCATCTGAAACTGGTCTGTGCTTTTATTTCAGCAGGGAACAATATCGCTGAAACATTTTGTTTTCCTTGTGTCGTTAAGACACTTCAATATCAGTAACTAGATAAAGATAAGTAGGACTATATCTTTCCAGAATTATTTATAAAAAACAATTATAAAATGGCTAATATTCAACGTGTTTTCTGTAGCCTCATAAATTAATTTCGAAAAAGATTCTCCACTCTTTTGAGTTATTAAAGATTCCTCCAGTAACGTCTCCTCTAAATTGAGCTGTTTAGGGTTCCTCCAGGAACCCCCCAAAGCAAGCGATGTTCCTTGAATATCCCCAGAGTTGAGGCCCTCCTAATTCTAAGAGTGTGGAGAGTGCTATTGCATCTGACTTGTGAAGAGTCAGTCAGTCATTTTCCACCGCTTGTTCCCGTTAGGGCTCGCGGGTGACTGGAGCCTATCCCAGTGACTTCGGGCCTTAGGCGGGGTACACCCTGGACAGTGGCCAACTCGTAGCAGGGCTGACACAGAGACAGACAACCGTTCACTCTCATATTCATCCACTAGGGGCAATTGTGCTTGTGAAGAGTTCACATTGTAAAAGAAAACACATTGAACTGATAGAGTGGTAGGTAGTGCAAGTGTGTTTTATCATATTCTCGCTCGCTTAGGGCTATCTGTTTTTCTCCACGTTTTTCATTAGACATTAAAGTTGTAAGAAATATTTTGTTTTTCTTTGAACAAAAAGTATGCCTCTTTGTTCAGCTTTTCGACATATTGCCCTGAGTCAAGATGAGCCACAGCCAAACAGTTTAAGTGATGATGAATCAGATCAATCAGAATTATGATAACAGATTAAACTGTCAGCAGGAGTTCAACACCACACAGCTGTGACTTGTTTTCGTGTGTGTTACGGTAACTTTTGCTGTGACCCCATCTGACACTGCCTGCTTCTACAAGATCAGCAGATTCTGTAGCCACCTTTAAAAAGCACTTGAAAACGCATCTCTTCCGTCAACACCTAACTGACAATCACTAAATTCTTCTTCCTTTGTACCTCTGCTCAAAAAAAAAAGAAAAGAAAAAAACAACCCTTCCTATCCTTAGCTTTGTATACTGTGCTGGGCTTTAATCAGACTAGTCTCTTGATGCACTTATGCATTTTGTTACCTTGTGTTGTTATATTACTTCCATTGTCTTCCTCATATGTAAGTCGCTTTGGATAAAAGCGTCTGCTAAATGACTAAATGTAAATGTAAATGACACCATCTCTTTTGTTTTCTCACTATCTTTTCTTACACTGCTGCTGTGTGGCCATGGTGAGGAACCCCGAAAGGTTCCTCGAGGTTCTTCTACTCGTAAGAGTGTGGAAGACTGGTCAGAATCAAAATCAGCTTTATTGGCCTACAAGACATTTGACTCCGGTTTTAAGTTGCTCCCAATGTACTTACACACAGTTCCAAGAACAATTTACAGGAAGATAGAAATAGACATGGAGCCAAAAACAAGGACAACAAAGCTGAACAAAGATAAAGTAAAAATAAACATAGAACTATTTTGTACATACAAGTAGATGAAAAATGCAGCAAATAGAGCAAAAACAAAGATAGTTATCATTAGAGATGGAAATTGTAATTCTAAACTCCTTCCCTGCAGATTGCTCATGTTTGCCAACGTGAGCGTGTTCTTAAACAGTGGCATACTGACAGAAGAAAAGGAAATGTGCTTGGCACAGCTATGAGGCAACTTCACAGGCCCCTGCAACGTAGCACCACATTCTGCATACAGCACATCCTCCTCACAGAGTTTCGCTCAGGAAACTGGCTCCAAAATTGTCCATGATCCCACTTGCTTTGGTAAATCTTATGTTCACTGTCAGAAAACTTGGCAGTTCTATAAATGCCCCATAAATGAGTAATAATAATTATCAGCACATATTAGCCAATTGGCTGCCATATACAAGAAGTTTGACTTTCAGCATATTTGATTCTCAGAGTTTGCTTTGATCGACCATACAATCAGACATCAAGCATCTTGCATCATGATTAATGACTGGGTGAGGTACAAAAGGCTTCTTAAGCAAAGTGTTTCCTTATCAGCATATTTGTGACAACAAATGTAACATCTCTTTGCAACTTTTTTCAGACAGATCTCTTGACAACAGCATATTACTGACTCCTGCAAATTACATTCAAATAAGAAAGTGTGTCTTTCAAACTGCAGATTTATGGGTGCAGCTCGCTCTATTAGGCAGGTTTACAGAAAGTGCTTTGCCTACTTGCCTACTGAAGCGTGACGACTAGTGTTAGTCTGACAATATTTAACTTGGCATAAGTCTGAGCAGAAAAGCTGCACAATGACATTAAATGAATACAATGTCTTAATACAAAAACATGCAGTAATGTGTCAGTTAGAATAGAATCCTTTCTGTCTTTAATGTTAAAATTCTATTTAAACTATGATTTGCATACTTGGCCACAATGCTGTATGATTTAGGCTACTTACTTATGTTTTTGGAGATGGTTGTCATGTCTCATCACTGTGGTACATTTACACGCCATATTAACTTGAGGAGTTTTTGCATGCAAACATATGACTGACTAATATGATGAATGTGCTGTTTAAACTACCCAACAGTGTTTTATTGCACCACCTCGACAACACCACATTAAAATTGTGTGCATTTGCACGTTATGGTATTGTAGATACTTTAAACTAGATACTATAAACTATGTAAAACACATTTAACTTGCCTATCTAGAAAATGTATGCTTTAATTATTTTATATGAATGCATTTTAGGTTATTTTATTTCACCACTAAGTGGTAGTAGACTTGATAACTTATAGAAAAGGGGAAACACTTCAGTCCCCTTCTGAATCATGTAACAGTGTAAAGAGTGACCACATGTCCCCTTTTCCTGAGTGGTTGTTTGACAGGAAACACCCGTAGCACCGAGCGGAACCTGGCTGCAGACAAGAAGACGCACGACATCCACACTGGTCATTTGTATACAGGAAAGGAAAAGAGGAGTGCCTTAAGACTATCTGAATTACTTAGATTACCTGGATAGATTAAACCCACTTATAGTAAATTTAAGTTGATTTTTAATTACATTTTTAGTTTTTTATCCCCCCCCCCCCTCCCGTTGTTCTTGTTAATGTGCTGCTTGTAATTATTATTCAGTGTGTTTAACAATGATCATGGCTATTTTCTCACTAAAGTTTTAAAAAATTGTATACAGGAAATTACGTTAGGAGAAACGGCACAAGTGGTTCTTCTTCGCGGTTTTCGTTAGACAAGACGAAACAACAGCGCCTGATATGGCGACTGTGTGGGGGAGCGTCTGCCTTCTCCATGGCTGCAAGAGGAGTAATACTTGAAACAATGAAGCGAACGCTGCCGTGGGAAAACGCACCACTGGCTGGAGTAAGGGCACACTGTGAAGACTTCACCAGTCTGATGCAATAACACCCTCTACTGGAGGACTGGTCAGACTCCGCTGCATTGGTCGAGTAGGCCACGTGAACCCATGCAAGGCACTTGACTCCGGTTTTTTGTTGCTCTCAGTGTACTTACACAGAATAGAAATACAGCTTTAAAAAAGGACAGCAAATCTGAACAAAGGTAAACACAAACATTTAACTATTATGTAGGGCCTTGGCTACATACAAGTACGTGAAAGAAGATACATATATATATATATATATATATATATAAAAGTATATATAAACAATACAACCATGAACAACAACATACAGTGTCTACGTTTAAGTCAGACTGTTTCTGTAATTTGTAAAAAAGAAAACAATGCAGTGGAGCTGGAATAAATATTGAATGGTTAATGTAACAGGTTGCTTTACATACATGACATAGGTGGATATATGCAATATATGCATGTATACATCTCAGAATACAGTATATACAGTATATAGCATATTTGACAGGGATGTAGGCTACATGTTAAAAAAACAGTGTGTCAGACGGACATTGTTCATGGACTCCTTGTGGACAAATTTAGATGACTTTCTGGTTAATAACATTCTTGTTCTTGGAAAAATTTATATACACAAATCCAAGTAGATGAGAGGGAAACCTAGGTTTAGTGTTTCCTTCTTATATGAAAAGCCCTTAAGTGAAGAAAACTAAAAATGCAATGGAGCTTTTTAGCATGACAGAAGAATATGAGTTTCTTAAAAAGCCCTAGCCCTTTATTTTTTTTATATTTTAATATTATTTCATTCTCTTTTCTGTTTTGATTTGTCTTTTTTTTGTATGCACCTGATCCCATTGGTCTAATGTAAAGATCTTAAAGCCATGATGTTTGTACATGGTAAAATTGTTCAAGGAAATAATAATAATAAAAATAATAACAAACCTTTCGGCTGTCGATTCAATTCAATACATTTTTTTTTACAATTCAATGTATCTGTATAGCTCCAATGCATGACAGAAGTTTACTCATTGCACTTTAGAGCAGGTCTAGACTGTACTCTTTCATAATTTACATGAGCAAGCACTGATGTCACGTGACTTCCTGTATACGAAAGCTCATCGCGGTGGACGCAAGTCCGCTGCCAGCTCCCCTAAACCAGGAATTACTCCGCCTTCAAGAAAAACTAAAACAGTTCGACTCTAACGGCTGTCTTTGTAGTGGCTGACGATGTCTGCGAAAGCCTGTCAGGAAAGTGTTGAACCCTCCGGACAGCTCAAGTTCTTCTCTGCTGTGTTTTACGCCGGCAGTTCGTTTCTTATTACGGTGGTGAATAAAACCGTGCTGACGAGCTTCAGGTATGTGTCGCACGTCATTCACGTAGCGTGCACGGAGAGAGCTCGCGCACAGTGAGGGAGCTTAGAATTAACAGTAAATGAGTCGTCATGGAGCCACAGTTAGCCACGCTCAACTTATGTGTTGGTTTTTGCAGGTTTCCCTCCTACATGTGTCTAGGAATTGGCCAGGTAAGTTGTTCAGGTGGGGATGTTTCTCCTGTCTGTCTCTCTCTCTCTCACACACACTCATACTCATTTCATTCACGGTCCCTTTGGTCCTTTCAGATGATCACCACTCTTGTTGTACTTTACGCCGCCAAAATGAGCAAAACGGTCCAGTTTCAAGATTTTGACCGAAGCATTCTCTTAAAAGTAAGCATTTCTCATTTTTCCAAAGAGATTCTTCTTCATCATTCGTCTTTATTTAATTGTCTTCTGCTTTACAACATTTCGTATGCCTTTATTTTCTTGCCAGATTTTCCCTCTTCCTTTGCTGTATGTTGGGAACCACATAACAGGACTGGCTAGCACCAAGAAACTCAGGTTTGACCAGTTTGGCTTTTACGTAAATTAGTGGAATTTGGTCCTTAAGTTTCACAGTGATCATTCATGTGGGTCTTCCTTAAAAACATGTTGTCTTTTGCAGTTTACCCATGTTTACAGTATTACGGAAATTCACCATATTGATGACAATGATCTTGGAAGTATATATACTAAGGTAAGACATATCTCAGATTTTTACATTGCTGTTAGAGCTTTGAGGCACTTTATATACTAAATGTGACCTCTTCACAGATCTTGTCTGAAAGCACTGCACTCTTACATGGAGGGATTCATAATCAGTTTATCAGTAGAATTAAACAAGTTAAGAGCTTTTGGTTTGCATGTTTGATCTGAATGTTTCAGTGTTCCTTTTTTCAGAAAAACATTTCCTAAACACCTTGTGTTCAGCGTTGCGGCCATAGTCCTTGGTGCCATGGTTGCTGCAAGGTGAGGACCTTTTAAAGTAAAATCATTTGATTGGAGTTGTTTATAGGTTGCTTAAGAACTGAAACAAGTGCGGACAAAACGCCTGTGCTTTCCCGCCATCTTTTCCTCCCCTAGTTCTGACCTGGCCTTCGATGTGGAGGGCTATACCTTCATCCTGCTCAATGACGCCTTCACTGCTGCCGGTGGTGTGTACACCAAGAAGAAACTGGGCACAGAGGTAACATTCCCAGCTCATTCTGTGCAAATAGAAACGATTTGCGCCATATTTGACCGGGAGTTTCTGAGCAGCTAAATGCCTGTGTGGCTGGGGTTAACTTCTCTATTTGATATTGAAAAGGGAGAAGTGCCAGAGAAATTTGAGATTATAGAAGATTGTATTACTGCACAGCTGTCCTGCCAAAGAAGGAAGTGGGTTAAACGTGTTTTCTCAGGGCCTAAATTCTTTAGGATTGATTGATTGATTGCTTCAATTTGTATTGTACGTCCCAAGAAGTGTGCTGGCAAACAATGGGTTTGGACAGTTACTAACGGCTTATATGTAGTCAACAGATAAACATTCATTTCTATACACGATATAATATCAGAAAATGTCTAAGGAAATTGGACATGATCGTAAGGTGTCAACAAAAGTGGGGACTTTGTTTTTGTTCATCCAACGTCTTTAAGTAAACAGGATGTTGGACACACCGGGATCACACCATCTCCACAGTAGCACTATACATACAAAAATATAACAGAAAAATAACTGGATTCACTCCGTCACCCGCATATTTTCAAACTTTTTTTGTGACTATTTCTTGATTATTACTCTATTTTAGATACTGACAGCTGTTGACGTTTTTGTCATATTGTAGTAACATGTGAAGAAATATTAATACTTTGCAATGTTAACATGCTGTTTGATTTATATCTATGTTTTCCTCTTTTGTTTTCTTAAGGGCCTTGGGAAGTATGGTGTATTATATTACAATGCACTAATCATTGTCGTCCCCACTCTCTTGGCAAGTGCATTTACTGGAGATTTACACGAGGTACATGCAGTCACCGTGATCCATTCTTTCTGGATGATTTTGTGCCCAAGACTGTATGATTTTCCTGCCTGACCACATTGTACGTTTTGATCCACAGGCGGTCACATTTGAGGACTGGGTTAAAGCCACGTTTATTTTGTGTTTCCTCATGTCCTGCTTCATGGGGTAAGTCACTACAATTAAGATCAAACTGTTCAGTTACTGTCACACCTAAACTAAAAGTCATACTTCCATAGCGCTTACATTCCTGCATCCGCCTACCCAGTTTTTCAAGACTCAGTTCTGTTTTTCAGGTTTGTGCTCATGTATTCCATAGTCCTGTGCAGCTATTATAACTCAGCCCTTACTACCACAGTAGTGGGGGCAATAAAGGTAAGAACACACTGATACTACAAAGCAGAAACCACAGACAGTGCATATCTCCACTAAGGTTGCCCAGCCCTCCAAAATAAAACTAACAAGTTAGCATAACAAAATCGCCTATCTTGCATTGTTAGGAGTTCTTTGAACATTTTCTGAATCCACACCTGCACCAAAACCTGGTTACTTGTATAACTCTCCGCTCAAGCTTTTGAGATGCTCTGCGAAGTAACAGACAGAAAACCATACAGAACTGAAAACAACCTCCTTGATGGAGGTAACTGTGTGTCAGATATTTTTATCTGTCCAACTTCTGCTAACAAGATTATCACTAACTTGCATAAATATTAACATTTTCTTAAGAATGTTGCAGTCGCCTATATTGGCATCTTTGTGGGTGGAGACTACCTATTCTCTTGGACTAACTTCCTAGGCCTCAGCATTTGGTAAGAATTCATTTTTCCCATTCCAGTTTTATTTTTATTCCGTTGTTTTTATATTTGCTTAACGCATTTTGCTAAATGTCGTCACGAACTGTACCTGACTGCAGCTGAAAATTGTCAGAAGAGTTTGATGCGATCACACAGATGAGGCCAGGCCACAACATGTCTTAATACGTTCACATTTCTTGTTTTATAAAGAGCAACATCGTGAGATCAAATCCCATTTCCAAGACAAATTCCAATCCAGAGCATAAAAAGGACGCACAAGCTAAGACATTTCCAGAGAGAAGAGATTAGTTCATGTTGTATTAACGCTTAAGTCAAATATACCTGTTGTTTTTGTTATAACAGCCATCTTTGAACTAAAGCTTATTGTCTTGGTGAACACGTTATTAGTTACTGTCGTTGTACAGCTGAGCGGTAGCACCAATTATTTTCCTAACAATTCATTGCTTTTATCTTTTGCTTTGCCAGTATGTCAGGTGGACTAGTGTACTCATATCTCACCTTTCGCAACAAAACATCTGGAAGTAACGCAGAAGGAGCACAAGAGCTGAAGATTGACATTAGAGAGGATTCTACAGGGAAGTACTGAATGGACAATATTTTAGCGCTCACCACTTGGTGGCATTGTTCTGCTCCATATTGGAGCATAATATTGCTTCTCCTCTTTTATTTTTGTATTTATTTAAAATCAATGATTGATTTTCCAGGATACATTTCTGGTGCTATCTGTTTTAATTCCACTAATTAATCATGACCGAATACATTGACAAGAAGTGCACGGGTTCGGGTTCAGTGAATGTTTATTGAAAACCAACAGTTATAGAACAGTGTGGACAGCCTGTCAGAGAAGTCTTACCTTTTGAAATGTGTAATAAAATATCTACCAAGCAAGCGGGATCACTCTATACATGAAAACTGTTAGCAGAGGGGAAAACTGAAACTAAAAGTCAACTTCAAAGCTCTCCACAGATTGTGCACACTCAATATTCTAACAATGTGTATATATTAAATGCCAAACTTTTAAACCACAAAATAGACTACGGGTTAGAAATGCTTCAAATTATACTATAATTGGGTAAAATAAATCATTTGGCGTTTTGATTATCGACAATTCACTTGCCTTCCAGTTTCACCGCAAACTCTACAAGGGTAATTTGTAAATCAAACAGATTCAAACGTCACAGCTTGAGTGACAGGTTTTTGGTGCAGGTTTCCCCAAAACAACTAGAGGCAGGGCATTTATGAGAGGCTTCATACAGTGTTGAAAGATGTAGTGTTGCTATTAAAAGAAGGGGGGGAAAAAAAAGAAGGGGGGGGGGGGGAACACCCAGCACTACACAAATCTGTCCATTTTCCTGGACACATACAACAAATTTTATCTTCAGTGCATTGCAAGCTTAATCCAAGACTTAATAGATGGTGTAAGTGCTTAATCAAAATTAGTGGTATGTCTAAATTTATGTGACATATTCTAAATTGATTACTTATTTATTTTTAAATGTTTTTTAAAACTTGATGCCAGAATATTTCTCTTCACACATCAAATGACTCCAGGGCTAACAAAAAGTTGAACAAATTGTTGGCCAGAAGAACAATATGATTTAATAAATACCTCATAATTTAACCTTTGAAATGAGATGATGCACCACACACTACTATGATGCTATGCCCGTTTCATAACTGGTCTGCCACCTTTTAATGTAAAAGGTGACTGACATCATCCATTGTAAAAAAATAAACTTTTTTTTTTTTTTTTTAAATCTCCCATATGGTTGGAAAACAACTTTAGGCCTGTAGGTTTTACACACATTTCTTGTATCTATGAGAAAAACTGTTAAAATGGAGATATGGCATGTCCTAAAAGGTACTCTGGAGCTTTTAAATATTGTAGAATGTTAATTAGTTGTAATACTTAACTAAATCCAGGAGGCAGCATAGTCAGTTTGAGATGGACTTTTCCCTCTCGTAATGTCATGCAGATACAGTTGTGTATATAATGACAAGTGGTGAAGCTGTCAAAGTTTAGATTAGTTTGGAAAGTCTTGTGCCTAACCAGACCTGTGGATTAGGCTTGCAATGATCACCTCTCATTCGATCATGACCATGTTACATGCCAGACTGATCCAGATCCCCTGACTTGTTTTGTCTCCTTTCGCCCACCTATACACACTTCTTGGAGGGTGCCGTATAGGTGAAGCTTTAACTAGCCTATCTGAACCTTTCTCAGTCTGTTTCTACCACCACTACTGTCATTAGTGGCAGTGAAATTGTGCTTACAATGCTGGAGATGAAACCTTGGAGCATGATGAGAGGCCATCTGACCGTAAACATTTCCTATATTTGACCACACCCTGTATCATTCTGTCCATCTGAGCTTAATCCATATATACATCAGTCATACACACTCTGTTACACTCACAGCATACTTTAAAAACTCGTTACCATCAAAGTGCAAACAAAACAAATTAAAACATAATAGGTACTCTTTCTTTGCCTTTTTAGAAGACCGAAGAAAGAAAGACATTCTTCATATTGTCAAATCTACAATTATAGCAGCCTAAAAGGATAAAATGGAAGCTGAATAAGGTGCTTTAGCTTGTGCCTTCCTGGTGCTGTGAGGGGGAATAGATGATGCTGTGCATAACACTGATCTCAGGCCAATTTAGCTCTTTCTCAAAGTCTGCTTTCACAACTTGATGGGATAAACTAAACTAGCCATTGATCTGCATTTATCAGCAATTTCTAGCTACAGCACATACTGCAGGAAGGCGGATTGGGAATGGAGGTATGGGAATGGGAATCCAGGATCGGGAAGTGGGTGGGTGTTCAGGCAGACAGGTTGTTGGCCAGCTCAATGAGTGCCAGGGCACCGTGGAGACGCTCTCGCTGCTCCTGGAGGCGACGCTTGGCGGCTCCTCCCCCCTGGCTGCCCTTCTCCTCCTCTGCGGTCTCTTCCTCTTCCCCGTTCTCTTCATCGGACTGGAGGAACTCCATGGGATCCTGCTGCTCCTGGTCCTCTGCTCTTGTCTTGCCCTGTGGCTTCACCTTGGTGGCTGTAGGGGCACGCTGCTCACGGGTTTGCCAGTACCTGCACGGTCCGAGAGGGGTATGTTAACGTGCAATCTAAGCGGAATTTGACATTAATTGCACGCTACAAGTTCTACTATGCATGCTTTGTAAAACTTTGGCTCCTGATACAAAACAGGTCATTTCTGCTCAGTCCAACTGTTGAGAGCACTAGCATGTGCAGTCCTGTGGATTCACTCACTTTGCCAGCCACTCTGCCACAGCCTTGTTATCCACTGACTGGGCCTTCCCCAGGCCCTCCTTTGGTTCCTCTCTCTTCAGACGGGAGAAAGGATGCTTGGGACAGTGACGGTTGGCATGCGTGAACCGATTGCCACATCCTGCGCAGAAAACGACCGGTATGAATAAATGCAGTAAATTATTACAGGCCATGTTTCTCTGTGATTTAAGAATAGCCAAGATGTGTGATGAGTGATTTTTTTTGGTTTAATACTGTTATGAAGAGACAGTAATATGTAGTAAGAATGGATCAGTATTGTTAGTCAGTCAAGTGAGAGTGATTTAAATGTTATTTTAAACTCCTACATTTATATTACGACAGGAGTCGGTTTTGTGTTTATTGGGTACTTTCCAAATGCTTCAAATATAGCTCAGCCAGTAAAACATTAACATTACATTAACTTAGCCACATTTCATGCTATTGGAAAGTACCTAAGTGTCTAAAAATGAAAGGAGACAAAACTTTGACTTTGTTGTTTGGAAGAACATCGCTTTAATAAGACTCTGTTCAGCTTAGTAGCGTGGTCTTCCCTAAAATCCACATTTCAAACCCACCTTTTTCCGAGCAGACAAAGGGTTTTTCCCCAGTGTGCAGCCGCTGGTGCGTCTTCAGCTGACCACTCTGGACAAACGCCTTCCCACAGTTTGGGTAGTCACACAGATAGGGCCTCTCTCCTGGGGGGAAATAGGGATGTTGTTCAGGTAACAGCATAGTCATTATTACACAGCGCTGCTCATATGCATGAACACAAAAAAAACTGAAAATTCCCGACAGGTCAGTTGTTTTCTGCTTTACTAAACCCAAACATAGCTGTGCCCCTTCCTGTCCAGCATGTTACTGGTAAATCTTGTTGGACAGGTGTACACATGACCTTCCCTGCTTCTAACATGTGTAGGAAAGGGCACTGTGGAATCCCAGTGTGTCCGCCATTTCTCAAGGCGCCTCTCTGTTTGACAATAAGCCAAGACATTATAATGCTTTTTTTAATATTCACTGCACCCGCCTCCTCATCCCCCTCACCTGTGTGTGTCCTCTTATGAGCCTGAAGAGACTTCTCTCTGGGAAACACTCGGTTGCAGATGTTACAGCGAATACGGCTGGACGAAGTCTCTCCCTCGCTTATGAGCTCCCGGACAGTGTCAGCGCGTGGCCGCCCTCTGCGGATGCCATCCTGACAGGAGGAATACACCGGGTTTTTTACATTGGCTAAAGGAACACCGTAAGTACTTCTTTTCCAAAACCAGATGCCGAGCAGAATTTGGCAGATACAGGACAAAAACGTTTCCATGCTTTTATGATCTAATACATTTACAACACGTGAATCAAGTTCAGAGAGTATAATTTATCATTCATTATACTAATACTACTTTTATCACATGTATGCATCTGTGTTTGTTATTGTAAAGAAATATTCAGTAGTTCACGGTGTGGTTCGGTATTTCCTACAATGCAAAACCATACCAATAATAATTTCCATAGCTGTGCTGTGTAGCAGGACGCACGCATGTCCATTATAAGTCATTCACATCCGGTTACATTTTTGGCGCGCGACTGAACGTCATGTATGAGCAGCTGCTCCTGAATCAGGAAGTAACTGGGTTTAAAATCCACCATGTCACACCCTAATGCGCGGGCGTTTGGTTAAATGACTCTCCGTCTCGGCCATATTAAGGCAGACTCCAAACATAATTTCACCGTTTTAGGGAACGTTAGCCGCATTATAAGAAATGAAAAGTTGACCCCACGAATGCATTTCATCTTCTGTAACGACTCAGTTCGGAATAGTTTAGTTCTTTTTAAAAATATCAATAGGTCTATCGTACACTCGCACGCTTTTTTGTCCAAAAGCTGGCGTTATTACAAGTAGTAAATGTATTTTACGTGTTGTTTATAACTTGCAAATGCACGCGTTCACAGTGTTGCCGACAGCCTCAAACTACACAGGAAGAATAGCCGTAGCCTTTGAACGCTGCTGCGCCTGTGCAACATCTGACACGCCGCGCGTTGTGTTCAGTAGGAGCGAAGGAACCCGAGCCTACCCTGAGCTGGTCAGGTGAAGGAGCCGTGTCCGCTTCCCGGGCCGTCTGGGTCCCGGTGGGCGATGAAGCCCCGCTCACTGAGCCCGGGCTCAGAGTCACATTGTGGGCGTTCTCCCCCCATTTCCACGGGTAGACCATGAAGTCGCTGAAACCGGGGCTTGTCGGCGTCAGGGCCTCTGCTTTCCTGGGTTTGATCGGGGTGGTCTTGATGACGGACACCAAAACCCTCTTGGGTGAGTCGTTGCAGAAAATAACGTGCGGGTGCTTGCTATCGGCCATTGTATGGGTGTCGGAGCTCCGGTGTTAGTCGCAAAAACTGCAAAAGTCCCAACTCTAATTGGTTATTTTAACTATCAGCAGGTCATATATAAGTGCGCCTTTTCAATCTGGGGTGAATATGTCCTTCATTTCCAAAGAGGAATAGAAAAAAAATCTCGTGTCCGATCTTCGCTACAAAGTATCCGTCAGATGTGAAGACGGTGGTAAGTTTTCTTCTTGCCGCAGCGGGTTGTCTGAACTGACCTGTGTGCGCCCACAGAAGCGTTGTCCCGCGTTGCAAAATCGCGCCTGAGCAGTTGACTCACCAATCGGCTGCAGGGATCCGAGACCACGTGTCTGGTGTAACCAATGGCAGCCGCCACATAGGTCCACCTAGCAAGCCCGTAGGCCAATAGGCAGAACGGGGAACGGGCTCTATGTGCATTGATTGGTCGAGACGTTTCTGTCCAATGAGATTTAAACACTTGACGCGCGCTTTTGCACGCTGACACCATGATTAGCCAGTGAGGACGAGCTGGGTGCACGTTCGGCCGCCAGCAAGCCAATGAGAGAGAAGGGCGGTTAATTTTACATTGCGGAGGAGCAGCTGGCGCTTTCCCGCGCTGAGGACTCTGTTTATGTTATTACGTTTTTGTTCAATTTAAAGGGAAAAGAAACGGTGGCCCAGAGGCGCCAAAGTTACGTAATCATTTTAGGGCGGAAATACTTGAACAAAGGGTGTACTGTGTGAGAGAGAAAGAAATAGAAACTAAAGGTTATTTGAAATGTTGTTTGTGTTAAATTGGTGTAATTTAGGAAAACGTTTAATCCAACTCTTCTCTTTTCCATGAAAAATCCACCTAAAGCAGTCAATATGGTGTTTTTCAAAAGATTTTACATATTAGGAAAGTATAGTCTATCTACAAGTGCTGGAAATCACAACGTCAAGACTTAGATTTATAATGCCATCAATTGGCACTTTTGGGTCCACTGGGATTGTTTGAGATATTACATCCAAAAGAGAAAATGTGTCCATATAAATAACTGAAATAAAATGAGTTGTTGAAATTATTCACTGTGGTTGCAACAGAAACCTTTCTGTATGTGTCTCTCGCATTGCTGTCAGACTGTTGGCCTGTGTCTCTCACTCATTCACTGTTCACCAAGAAAAGGCAATCGAAATGTACTGTGCTGCATTATATGTGTCTTTTAAAACGTAGTTCTGGTCAAAAGAGGAACTGATTTACTGTCAAATGCAGACCATCCAGATTCTAGCTATACAATTTAAATGTAGCCTACTGGTGCTATTTTTGATGATTAATAATCAGTGTTTGCTTTCCATATCCTATAGGACTTCATCTCTTGGAGCCCACTTTACACTCTTTGTTGTATTTCCTGACATGTATTAACACTAACGTATCAATTTTAATGGAGTCCTCCAATGTACGTTGAGACCATAGGTCGACACCACAGACTTGCACTTTCTACTCTGACCACTAGATGAAGCTAGTTTCATTATGTAAAATATATCCTGACTCCTATATATCCTGCTGGTGAGAGCGACAGTTAAATCAGATTTGAGGTCTGATGTTTAAATGTTATTGCTATAATACATGGATCTGAGTATTACAATATATGCTGCGCATTCATAAGGTTATTTTATAAATAACAGTTGGAGGGTCATTTATCTAACTATCCATAAAGGGAAATTAGGTTCTGTCTGAACAGTATTTTGATAGAAATGCAGTTCATGAATAATTGCACAGATCTGCACAGTTCAGTGCAAGCTGTACCATAGGCCTAAATGGCTTGAAAATAGTCAGACTTTAATGGAATATCCAAAACACAGCTGAGTCCAAGAGCCTACTTAATCAGATGCCTACTTAAATGAAAGCAGGCAGAAGTTAAATGTAGGCTACTCATGAAGTACAAAATAGACCTTCATGAAGCGACTCAATGGGAGTGTAGTAACTTAGTTAGGCCTTACCTTACAGTTACTACTATAACTATTACTAGTAAGTTATAACATGTTGAAGATAAAATAATTATATGAGCAATGTTATATACTGGTAATTAGGAAATACGAGGGAATAATCGGGTTTTAAATTTGTTTTTGTTTTTGTTGGCTTTGATAGAAAAACGTTGTTAGAGCTGAGTTACACTGGTAACGTTACACCTGAGCTGTGATCAGGTTTAGCTTCATGGTTATACCATAGGCTAACGTTATCCAGAGGCTAACCACAGGCTAACGTTACCCAGAGGCTAACCACAGGCTAACGTTACCCAGAGGCTAACGGACGGGCACAGCTGCTGCCACCTAACGTTACAAGCATCTTACAATGCAAGTCGGCAAAATAAAATGTGTGACTTAACTGAGTCGGTATGTCGAGCTAACGACTTGTCTATCTTCAATTTAACATAGTTAGCCATATCTGAAACAGGGCTAACGGTAACCTAACGTTAGCTTAACTAGCTCTAATAAGTAGCACGTAAGTAGCTAGCACACAGCACTAGCCAACGTTAGATAAGCTAAATAAATTACAATAGCAAGCTAACAGTTAGCTGTAAAATATTAGTGTCCTATAAAAAAAAGTTAACTAATTAATAATGAAAACTATCAATAACAATATCATGTGGATATTAGGGATATCAGGTGCAGAAATAAAAAGAGGAGGTTTTAATCAACGTTAGGAGTGATTAACGTTACCATATTGGTAACATTAGTATTTCAAAAAAAGGCTAATGTTGTTTTTAGCACAAAGTTAACGTTAGCTTGAGTTAAATTAATATAATTTTATAGCTCTGAGTATCTAACGTTAGGTTAACTTAACGTAAAAGTAACGTTAGCTTGCTAGTGTTATTTAACTTAACTATAAAAATCTAAATGTTCATATCGTTGAACGTTATGTGTTTTATCTGTCCACGCTAACGTTGGTTCCCTAGACTACAGCGCCAGTTGGAGCAGCGCGACCTGACTAAGCAGAGAATGATCCACGCCAGCACTGAGCCAAGTCTACGCAATGAATATTTATTAGTGAGTAGCCTATTGATGAGCACACGGGCGTGGTGTCGCTTGTCTCCACACGTGCAAACATTTAAGTGTCGACAACACTACTGTGGGGGTTTGTCGGATGTTCGCTGGGCCAGCAAAGTAACCGTCCGCGGCTCTTTTCTGTTGAGCTTTATTTTTTGCACTTTGGTATCTGCACGATACGCGTTCGGCTTGAGGAGGGAATCGGCCGCTGAACTCTGCCCCCCCCCCCCGTCGTCGCACACAGGCTAAAATGCTGCAGGGCGCCTACGGCTGCGTCGTGGCGAACAGGTTCGGGAACCTTCTGGACGACGATGCTGACCCGTTCGACATAATCAACGAAGTGGAAACGGAGAAGGAGAAAAGGAAGAAGAAGAAGGGAGAGGGGGAGAAGAAAGGCAAGCAGAAAAAAGCCGTCCAGAAGGAATCCCAGAAGGACAGACGCCTCCCCGTCGCGTCGGACGGCCAAGACCCGGTTCCAGGTAAGCTACCCGCTTGGCCGCACTCACGTTAACCGTGCACACCCCAAATCCGAACTATTCTGGCAGCTGCTAGCATTTCTAGAGTGGGTAGTCCAGCCAAGAGTGGTCAGTTTGCTGAGGCTGTGTCAGCTGCTGATGGTGCAAGGTCAGCGAGGCTGCTGAGAACAATGAGCATGCTGTCAGGTGGGTGGCTGTGGCTGTGGGGGTTATCTGAGGCCAAGTGACATTCTCCCTATTTTTCCTGCACATTCAAAACTGCATTTAAATGCATACTTTTATTCCTCACACGAGAACCAGCCATTCAGTAAAACATCTATTTAAAATAAAGGGTTGGGGTATGTGCAGTTATCCCATTTTTTTACTGTTGTGACTGGACTCCTGTTTTTTCCATCGTTTGTTTTGATATTATCAGACCCATTATTTCTTTTTCTTTTCTTTTCTTTTCTTTTTTTTTTTTTTTTTTTAGAATAGGCTTGCAAAAGTGTAAACGGGAAAATTAATGTATTGATAATCAAGTTTGAGACCTAAAGGAGTACCGGAAGATTTAAATATCTTGGCAATACTTTTCTTGGTGATAATACAGCCTTGACTGTAAGTGTGCTTTATAGATTAGTGGTTCCAATAAGGGTAGTTTTGCCTGACCAAACATTGTTTAGGATTTTCATATCATTTGCAGAGAAAGAGGAAAAGGATGATTAAAATCAACACATATCTCCCTTCCACTCTTCAGTCCGTAAGCAGCAGCAGCAGCAGCAGCAGCAGCAGGCTCGTCCTGGACCAGTAACAGAGAGTGGAGACGACCAAGAGGAGGCCCAAAGGGGCACGAAGAGGGCTGTGTTCGGGGATCGTAGGGCCAACCAAGAGGAGTACCCCCAGGAGTTTTCCATCTCTATGTATGTGTTCTCATACAAGCTGAGGTTAACCTCAACTCTGCATATTGGTCTCCAGAGTCTGCACATGCTCAGTTTACACAGCTCCTACCACTGATGAAAATGTGTGCATATTATGATCAGTGTAAAATGTTTGTTTTGCTCACTCCGACCGCTAACCATAGTTCCATACAATGTGGGGCTTTTTTATTTATTTATTTTTTTAAGTACAGAAAGGGAATTTTGATTCCTCTTTTCTCTTAACTAATTTATAACAAGACTGCAACTTTTGAAAGAAATGACACATTCTTCCCCTTAAAATAAAATGACAACTTCATGTGTAATGAAACGCAGCCTTGCTTTATTCAAGGCCCTCTTGGGTTTTGCTGCTACACTTTTGCTGCTTGTTCTGGTATGACCAGTAACTAGCATTAACCATTCTCCTGTAATTGTCAAGTCAGTGGTTCTCAAACCTTTCCTGTCACATGCTCCTTCAGAAGCCCCAAAAAGTTCATATATATTCCCCTCCAAAGTAAGAGGCAACCAGTGAACAATGTCTGGAGCAATACTCCCATCAGCTGGGTTTGAAACGCAGGAGCATGAACTGAGTTCTAATGTGATTGGTCCCCAGGCCTTGCTACAATGCAGACTCTGACCTCAGGGGCAGAGGGGGGATGAGAGGTAGGAGAGGAGCAAGAGGTGGAGGATACACAAAGAACTCGGACAACTTCAACCCGAGGGGCAAGAGAGAATATGATCGACACAACGGAACGTAAGCCTTTTTGGTCATATAGCAGTCCAGTTTAAAAAGATGATGTTCTTGTGGATGTCTCTATATTGACGACTTTTCCAACATTCGTTGCAGAGGTATCTCTTCTGATGAAAAGCGAGGCGGCAGAGGACCGTGGAACTGGGGCAGTGTTGAAGAAGCTGCAAGGTAAGTGACTTTTGATTTACAGCATGGAAATGACAACTTTTAAACTTGGGCACGGGCACAATAGAGACCCTTTCCTGTTTGTCCACATCCCTTTTTTTGTTTTTTTTGTGAAGTGAATTAATGGAGGTTACATCCGACGCGCCAGTCAAATCTGAGGAGCCTCAAAAACCCGTGGAGGAAGACAATCCGAATCGGTGAGTGACACACACAGAAGCATCTGTCTTAAAACTGAGACCGCTGCCACATCACTGGGTTCAGTGGCAGATTCATCGATCAAGACTAATTGTTAAACAAGTTTAGTCTAGTTAACTGTCAGACTCACCAAAATTGAATAATCATGCCTGTTTCAAGATCCATAAAATGATTTTTAAATGGAAGACCTCTGGCCTCTCTGCTTTAAAGACCCAAATAATTAATAAATAAAGTAATTTTGGTTAGACCAAAGTTAAACGGAACATGTTAAGGGTTTTGCATTGTATTTTGCTTGTTGAACACTAGAGTAACCTGCAGCATTGATCACGTTTGTAACTGAAATGTGATTTTTCTGTCCGTTGATTCACAATCATGTGTGTTTTAAAATAAATCAACTAAAAACAGGATACAATTTTTGGATGCATTTGTTGCTTATGAGGATCAAAAACAACAATGTTTAAAAACGGATTTTCCCCTTTTTTGCCATGATACATGTACTATATCCCTTGGCTCCCAACAATATGCCAGTGAAAAGTAATTTTCTGTGGCTACAAACTATATTTCTTTATTTATTTTCATATAATATAATAATTTTACTGACGGATGTAGTTTGTCCCCAATTACGATAGAGCAATGGAAGAAGACGGCGAGATGGTGGTCCAGGTTGCTGTGGAGATGACCCTTGACGAGTGGAAGGCCATGCAGGAGATGAGTCGTCCCAAGGCTGAGTTTAATATTCGCAAAGCCGAGAACAAGATTCCCTCCAAGGCAAAGGTCATCCACCAGTCAAAGCACCTGGAGGTAAGACTGTAAAGCTCTTTGTGGAATCTGTTCACAAGAAAACAACGAAGCTTTGAAAGTTGAGCCGTGAATTGGCATTAAGCAATTGCTTGCAGACTACTTGATCGTGTTTCACTGTAGCATGCAGCCGCAAGTCCTTCAGACGTGCGTGAACTAGGCAAAGGGTGAATCAAGCGGCGGTTGTCTGTACTGTGATGAGCACTTAACCATCTCAAAACCATAATGAGAATTTAAGACCAGGCTTTTGCAAAGCTTTCGTCTGTGCCAGAATTTAGGTAGGTAGGTACCTCCTTTATTTATCACCGAGGGAACATTTCAGTTCCACAACAGCTATGTAGACTATAGAAAATTAATAGATGAGGAATGCAATAAAAATGGAGTAAACATAATAAAAACATGTAGGATATACGTGCAGTGGTATGCATCAATATAGTATTAAACATTGCAAATAGTGTCCACACGTATAATACAGTCCTGCTGGGGCCTCAGAAACCACCCAGTTGGCTAAGACTGAAGTCATTGTTTAGTTGACCAGTTGGAAGTACAAAGGAGTGCTTGAAGTGCTCCTTTTGAACACCTCGATAGGATGAGACGGTTACCATTTTCAGAGGGTGACTAATGAAGATGTTGTTTTGCTTTAACGCTCAGGTTAAACTGTCTTGTCTGACTATATTTGCCATTTTCCTCTAATCTTCAGAACCTCAAGGGGACTGTGGAGGACATGGAGGATGATGGCAACTTCCTCCGGAGGTCTGTGAATGACATCACCTCCCTTCTGGACATCAATTTCGGGAGTCTTGGACGCCCCAGTCGTGGGGGTCGTGGAAGGGGAGCACGAGGTGGTCCGACTAGTCGCCCAGAGAGAGCCAAACCCATATTGGAGAGGGTATGTTCTCTACTCTTGGCTGAGATAAACGCAAGTCAATCTTGGGGCACAAAACGTAGGCTACCCCAGTGGAAGTATAGGGGCACGCCTTTTAAATTGGAGTATGTGCTTTAAATAACTGGATATTTAGACAGTTTAAATGTTCTAGTTAAAAGAAAAATCTTAACCACCAGATACATAGAGATAGATATTTATTTTCACTTAATTCATATCTTCATTGAGCGTTGGCTTATTTTCTATTGGGATTGCTTTAGTTTGATGGAGACACTCAACGCTTGAAAGCCAACGTACTCGCTACCTATAGCGACCAAATAAGAAAATCGTCAGCCAAAAACACTGCAATCTACAAAGTATTGGTATTAACCCGAATATTAAGAACAGATCGCTTCGAATTGTGTAACGTATCATTTAATGTTTTCTAATGTCTTGCATTCGCACACCAGGAGGATGAGCTGGCTCCTAATCCAGACAACCCAGAAGACTTCCCAGCGCTATCAGCAGGAAGATAACTGAATTCACTTGTATTTACCTCCTGTGGGGAATATTGGTTGCACTTGACACTTTGCTAAAAAAAATAGTTTTCATGTTTCTGCTGTTCTTAAGGTTTGGGGTTTTATTGTACTTGGTTTATTTTGTTCTGTTGCACCGAAAGCACGGTTAAGCATTGGACTCCTGGAGAATAAATGCTTTTGCAAGTTTATCTTGCACCTGTATTTTCTTTAGACAAAACTGGAACTATTTGAGGAAAAAGGAGTAGGAAATGTTAGTTTGGGTGTATGGACCTGTGTTGTCTTTCCATTTAAGCAATAATGCAACTAATCAGCAAAACATGACTCAGACACGTGAGATCACAGAACTGTATCACTTGACGCTATTAAAAGTACCTTGTTATATTAAGCATATGGTGTAAGGACTAACAAGAGACACTTAGGAGTACACTTTTATTCAAAAAGTCTTTAGATGATTATGAACATGAGTTGGACAAGGTCCCATTAAGACCAGTGACTAGTTTCATAGCATGAATCAAACATAGTACAAAATATTCAAAAATACAAACTGAGTATATCAAATGTAGACATATTTACAGTCTTGAAATACAGTAGCTGAAAAGCTTCACGAGTAAATCAAAGGATTAAGACTAGCCCAATAATTACCATAGGTACAAATGTGTACAATACTGTATCCTATGATGGAATCCTTTCCAATAGAGACTTAATGTTTCTACGTCCAAGGTAAACACACCCTTGTGCCATGGAGAATCCAAGGGTAGGTTATTATTCCAGACTCCAGTCCAATTCCATTTTAACACTTTCCAATGGAATGTGAATCTCACATCATATGAACCAGAAAATCTGCTGCACAGTGCTCATTTTGGAGGAAAGTCTTGGATTTACATATCGACATGCCAATCTGATGTCTGCTACTGCATGCTTTGATAAGTAGGAACAACCAGGCAATGAATAAAAGTATCAGTTTGCTTCATGATGCTGTTTTAAAAAAAAATATATAAAAAACAAAGTGCCTTATGGATAAAATAACTTGTAATCAATCTATAAATGATTTACATGTCACATCACATTTGTTCCAACCGTTTTCGCAAACTTAAATCTATTTGAAAGAGTCGTACAACTGTATAGAAGTTGGCTTTCCAGATCCGCAGGCTCACCGAAGTAGAGGCGCTCTAGCTTTGGGTATGGAGTGACTGTAAAGACAAAAAGTCAGCATTAACCGAGGAACAGATTCATTGACTTGCATTACTCAATTAATGGGTCAACATTGTTTCCCCCATTCATGCAATCAATGCTTATGCACATGAATCTAACAGATTCCTGAAGCAGTCTTATATGCCTGTAAGAATGCTTCAATACAGAATTCCAAAAAAAATGCAATTTGAAACATTTACTGTATTTTAAACAGTAGCAGTGAAGAGGAGATAGATACCATAGCCTGGAAAATCGAACTGATTGCAAAGAGCTGCGAGCTTTACGTCCTGTGGAGACAGTGCGTCTGTTGCGTGTAAGAAATATAGAAGAGAAGGAAAGAGAAGGGCTATTTAAACATTTCAGATAACCACCAGTAAAGGATGCAGACATGGCTATCTATAGTGGGGATAACAGGCCAGAGGCAGAAGACACAGTGAGCGGCAGAATCCAGAGAAGCTATAGCCAGTCATACCCTGAAACCCCCTGTTCATAGAGAACATGCAAGGAAAGCTATTGAAAGAAGCAGCAGGGACAATGAGCTGGGAGTTTTATTTGACAACCTGACAGTGGTGCATAAGCAGGGCCAGATTTACCGTCTAAGTGTTAGTGGAGAATTTAAAGCTCAATGTAAGAAATAACAGACTAGAAATAGGGTAAAGTGTTCTTTAAAATGTAATATTTTCAATCAAGGGTGTCACTTTGTGATGAAAAGTGATGGGGACATAAGGGAAAACATTTTTTAAAATGGTCAACCGTCATCCATCACATCCACAGCTGCAACACCATGTCAATCGCACAATGCCAAAATCACATCTACAGTAGAAAGCACAATTTCTTTTTATTTCTATTTATTTATCCATAATTTAAAAACAAACTCAAATCATTAATTTTTTTTTTACTCATTCTTTTAACAAATTATGCTTTTAAAAAGTGATGGGGACAAAAATCAGTCATCTCAAAAACAGGTGGGGACATTTCCCCAGTGTAAATGGCACTTATGGTTTCGATAGACAAATATGTTTTGTTGCAGAATAATGCCCTCCAGTACACACTTTGGTTCTTGTTAAGTTTGTTTTTAAGAGAAAATGAAAATCTTGAAATATTAAATGATATTTATTTTCTTATATTAATCAAGTAAAAAAAAAATTAAATTCTTTAGAATAATCGAGAAATTAGTTGTTAGATTAATGTAAGAAACAATTGGATACAGTCCTCTGTTAAAACTAAAAATATTCAAATTAACTGAGCATTTAAGTTAATGAGACCAGTTAATTCCGATTCTTATCTTTCCATCAAGGAAATGTAAGTTTTCTCCCATCTACCTCAAAGATGTGCCCCTCCAGAAACATCTCAACTGTCACATCCAAATGGTTAAAAAGGAGTTCTAAATAGAATCTTGCTAATTCATAACCACGTTAAACATCCCATTGGATAAACCACAGTTCGGTTATATACATACAGCCACTGTCTTGAGCATTAAGGGGGAGAAAGAGAGAAAGCGCTGAGCCTCTGGATTTTGACTGGATTTACACAGGCACCAATGGAGAGATCTGATCATCCTATGACTGCCAAAACAGAGGAGAAACCATTTAAACATGACTTTCCCTGTTTGGACAGCATAGAGAACATCTCCTCATAGAAAACTGAAAAAAAACAAAGTTTCTGTTTGTGTGCAAATGCAGCCCAAGTCTCCATATGGCTCAGAGTGTGTCTGAGGGAGCTTGCCTGCAGGTGGACCCGTGCCATGTTTAAGTTGATGAGAGTGCCTGTGTTGGCTGTGGCACTGGCTGCGTCTCTATGGCTGCCACATGGCTCACAACACATTGGGTCTCTGTCGCCAGCCACTACATGCAAGTTGCCTAGGGACCTGACCAGTCTGGTGTGGCACAGGGAGCTGGCAGAGAGAAGGGAAGCTGTTATTTACTCCACAAGGATCCATGAGTGGCTATAGCCTCTTGGTTGCTGTTCAACTCTGTGTCAACTTCACATAAAACATAGCAAAACAGAATTTTATGTATTAGACACTGCATCGACACAGCACAGTCCTGGACAATGAAATTAATGGAAAATATGCAATATTCAAAGAAGTAAAAACACATGTCCAAATTGAGGGCTTAATATTTGGTATATCTGATGAAATAATCTTAACTCAAGGTCGTTTTAATAATGGTTTCTGGGGTTTTCTTCTGCAGTAAATGGGGCCGCTCAGTTGTTGAACAGAAACACGAGTTACTGATTGAGTTATGTTTTAGGTTACAATCTCCCTCCTATATCTGACCACATCTTATCACATGACCAAAGATCCATACGTAGGTCACATGATTAGGAAACTCCATTTGTTGACTGTGAGGTAGAGCTGTAATTTTGAGGATAAAGCGAATAAGTGGACCTTGAGTTAACATTATCTTTTCAAAATACTGTTCTAATTTCTAATATATAGAATGCTACATCATTGCTAATTGCTATAATCATTTGGAACCACTGTTTCTGGTGTGAGCGCATTTAACAGCGGGATCAGATGTGTGAAATCTTATTTCATTCATTTTGAAATTTTTAATTCAATGATGTAAATTCTAAAATTTAAACATCTTTAGAGAAGGTTTAGAGTGTAGTTTCCTACTTTCAAATTGGAGCTGCTACTGATCTCAGACAGCGAATAGGAGCCAGGTTAAGCCAGTCTCCCCATTTTATTTGCCTTTAAACAGATACATAAAAAAAAAAAAGGCACCTGATGTCCCCTTTTATTTCTTGTGCTGTTCTCCCAGATAATACATCTGGGCTATCGTTGAGTGAATGTCAAATTTGGCCACTGACCTTCCTCCTACTCCATTGGCTGGCAGTGAGGTTCTGGTCCTCTTCCTGCTGTCTGAGTGATCAGACAGAGCCATGGGGTTGACGCTGGCCTTACAGCCCTGAACACTGGCCTGCAAGATGACCGTGCTGCAGAGGAGACAAATGTTATTCATTAGTCTGAGCCATGTTAATGTCAGAGCATTGGTATGATTGTTGTGTGTACACTGCAAACTTTACCTTAGTGACTGTGATGATGACCTGGTGTGAATTTTATTCTCTTCTTGCCTGTGAAAACACAAGTAACACGACAAGAAACAATGTGACTAAACGTTATATACTGAGAGAAAGGTGGCAGGACAAAGTGGAGGCAGAGGTTAGAAAAGAATGTATGGAGATGGGCAAGAAGGTTTTAAAAAAAATCTCATAGCATTAGACTTGTGCACAGATCATTATTGCAGCTTCAGCAGCCAGGTAGGATTAGTAAAGCCAAGTAAGTACCAGACAAAGCCAGCAGGTGGCACTAAACTTAACAAAGGCCTAACTGTCTGGCAGCATTTAATTTTAACAGTTGGTACCGAAGTCAACACAATAACCAGCAACGCATGATGTTTAAAGATGACAGGATGATGGGACCAGAAGGACTCAATTATTATGTACAGAAAATGGTGACATGGACAAAGCAGGAACCTCTGATTTTAGAGTTTTTAAACACTGGCTCTGCTCATCAGCCTCAAGTTTACTGTGCTTGCAGGAAGAATAAAGTAACAAGATGATGATTTTGAACAAATTTCTGATTTGGGTTGGGAATAAAAAAAAATTAATAAATAAAGAGAGACTGGGGGCTCACTTACAGCATTTTCAGTTAGAGCTCCAGAAGGGGGGCAGGACAGGTTTTTGGGGGGCTGACAGGCGGTGGAACTCATTGAAATCCTAACCCGTCTATACAGAAATGCTTGATGGAGGAAGGGAAGCCATACACAATCCACCACAGGGCAAGGCTACACAGGGAGGAGAGCAGCATGGCTACCAGCCATCTGAAAGGAGGACAAATCCAACAACAAGAGCAAACGGAAAAAAAGGGGGGAAAAAAAGGAAGGAGAGACAAGAGACGTCCAGGCAGGACACAAAGCCTCTGATGTTCTGCTTTTCCACTGGGACTGGATTAGATGAAATACCTATCATAGAGCCTTGCAGCCAACAGCGGCATCAGCAAGCTTTTGTCCTTGACTTGTTCTGACGTGTTATAGCCGTTACTGTACACTTAGAACCTGACCAATGTAGGAATTTTGAAGAAGTCATTATCAATATTTGCGTTTAAATAAGCTGATAATATACTGGCTGGCGGATGTTCAATTTTTACACAAACGTTTTTTTTTTTTTTTTTTTTTTAAATCATCATTTCTGGTGATGCTAACTGAGTTAAAAGTTAGGATGAAATATACAGCACGTAGTGTGGCAGGTTATTTTACAACCTTTAAAAGATTAAACTAACAGATATAAGATGACATTAAATGTTCAGTAGTAAAATTCACTTTCATTTTAAAAACAAACAAAAAATAGTTAATATTGTTTATATTAAAAAAAATAAGGGTCAAAAATAGAAATTAAGCCTAGAAAACATTATGGACTTCAATGTCTGCCAAAATATACGTCAATAGCTGATGAGGAAAAAAAATAAATGGTTTATACCAGCCTGCCATTATATCAGTTGAGCTCGACTACTTGTTCATAAGGACATGTCTTAAAAATAGTAAAATCCTACAAATATTTAAGTATCCATTATTGAGGTTTGTTCCAGAAAGAGGGACCATAAAAAAAAGCTGAGACAGAAGGAGTAAACAAAGCTCAGATGGTATGTGTACACTGATCCAGTCACAAAAGCAATGGAAAAACCACAAGCAATTGACAATGAACCTGGCCCAACATTAATTACATGTTAGACTCAAACACAGAAGCATGTCCATGCGTGCATGTCCAGGGGTTTCATGCGTGTTGCCATGCATGAAAAGATGAAGAAAGGTTTTCATATAATCGTTGTTCTAATCTTCACAGGAATTCAACAGGCACTTCAGTATTACATAATAAAACAAACAGTGGCGCAAGATGGTGAAGTTCAGCTGGAAGTTAGAGGTTTGTGTAGTAAGGCATATGGCCTGAAGTCTCCATTCTGCCTCAACTCCCTCCCGAGAACAGATAAGAACCGATTTTCATCCCACTACCTCCTCAGAAGCTCACACACGTTTTATAATCTTATGTATTAGAGTGAGGATCAGGAGGAATTTA
Organism: Coreoperca whiteheadi; assembly: GCA_011952105.1. Taxonomy (NCBI): domain Eukaryota; kingdom Metazoa; phylum Chordata; class Actinopteri; order Centrarchiformes; family Sinipercidae; genus Coreoperca; species Coreoperca whiteheadi. The sequence goes on from CM022476.1 coordinate 11,655,020, forward strand.
CAATCCCAACAATCCCATTTAAAAACCACTAATTCAACTCATAAAAACACCAGTCAAAGATCATTCAAACATCAAAGTACTATTGGCAATTTCCAAGAATACCTACACCTTAACTGGGTTGAGCAGGCAAGTTAGCTACTTTCCCAAACAATAAGGAAATACCTACAGCAGATCAGAACGAGGACCACGTTTCCCTCACTAACATGTTTTCTTGTGCCAAGTCAGCAGTGCAAGCCAAGCACTAAAACATTTAATTCAACTAATCCAGATCTAATGTAAAACCGTGATTAGTTGAATAATTGGTGCTGTTGTTAACAAGTATAGCAGGCTCAGCTTGACAGCTTTACTGTAACTAAGGGAATATCTATCAAAGCAGCACAGCTCAGTGTCCAGGAGAGGCTGATAATGAAAGGCGTGTAAATGTATTGCATCCACTTCACACCAGTCACCCAGAGAAAGAAATAAAAAAACAAAAACTTCAAATTAGCCATACCATTAATTGGCATAGCAACTATTTCTACAGGAAGAGGATGTCAGCTATAAAATAAATACAAAAAAAAAAAAAGGAAGTGACATGCACTTACCTCCATCATACAAAACCTCACATCCTCTCTCTGTTTTTCCTCTCCCCCACTCTCTCTGCCTCTTTCTGCTATCTTTTGAACAGCAGGCAACACATCGGCCACACCGTACCCATGAGGTTGCAGCAGAACACTACCACCTGCCTGACATAGGACAACAAAAGCCAAAGCCATATGGGTACACTGGCAGAGGCCGGTCGACCATCCTCAGCCATGCTGACACCCAACCGTCAACGGCTGGATTTACACGGGCACAGAGGTAAGGACTTTATTTAGATTAGGGAACAACAGGGAAGCATAGAGAGCTGGTTAGTCACATGTTACAGTTCTCCAGCCATGAAATTACCAAGTTTGCAAAGGCATAATGACGTGTTTGCAACATCGGCAATTTTATGTTTAACCACTGATTTACGTGCTCCCACTTCAGGTGTTCAGGGCCATTAAAGTATCAGTTCCAATTTGCAGTAACTCTACGTCCATTTGCTTACCAGCCCATGGCCTGACATCAGTTCCCATTTGATCAAGGTCAATTCTGATTCTAACATTCTTGCAACAGAATGAATGTCTTTTGTTTTAATATCAACATTTAAGTCTGCTATATCACTTTTTCATTACTTTCTGTTACAAACTGAACTTAATTTGGCCTTTCTACATTTTCCCTCAACTCTGAGATTTATTTTTAAGATTTATACTAAAGACGACTATTTTCAGATTACCAATCCTGCAGTAAATCAAAGTCATAGATTATATCTTTAACTTCCACATCCTTTGTGCCTGTCTAAATCCAGCCCTCAACGAAGTTCTTCTAGAAGATTGTGCGTCAGATAACACCAATCCAGCCAATAATTTACCCACTACTTCCCACTATCACTCGTTGATTATAGACGAAAACTATATTACACTTATATTACACTTGGTCCGCATGTAATGACATTTTATCAAAAGTACCAGAAGAGGAAACAGAAACAGGGTTATTGAAATATTACAGGGGTCCTGGACGGTTCCTTAACGCATAGATAAATTATGATATTAGGATGAAATTGCAACGGTATGGGTAAGGGAGAGCAGCCCTAACAGACTAGCCATGCCTAAAACCTGACACAAAAGCACAGCTGACTACCCTGAATAAACACTGAGGAAAGGAGAAAGCTCAAATGGAATGAGAAAAGTAACAAAAATAAATAAAAATCCAACAAAAAGGTCACTTCCTGGTCATGATGAAATCCTAATGATTCGAAAAACACTACGGTATATGTGTGATGATCCAAGGGACTGACGGGGAGAAGCATCGCTCATTTTACAGGACCACAACATGTCGGCGTGATGTATGAGGAGACTTGCAGGCTGCCTTTATACTTACGATAGTGAACTTGAGGACGATCTGGCCTGCCTCTTGCTCTTCAGGGCCCGCAGTTTATCACCCTGTGTGAGGCCATTTTTCTCCTCTTCGTCGCTATACTGTAAAACAAACAAGAAGCAATGAACAGACAAAGTGGCGTGTAGAGATTCCTTTCTGCTTACAGACCACTATTAAAAATAAAAAGCAGGGCAAGAGTGTCATTTCAAAACTCACCAGGTCCATTTCTTCTTTCTTGGATGCCCTGTTCTTGTTGCTCCCATTGATGGTTATGTCATCCACTCCCGACAGTATCCTGGTTACAGCCATCTTGCCATTCTCACGTTCATTTAGCATTTTCTCCCGGAAAACATCTCCCTCTGCCCACAGACTGTTCTGCTTCCTGATGCACAACATTTCAACAAACCATAAACAAATATTTTTTTCTTGCCAAACCACCAACTCCATTGTTAATAGGATTAGACCTGCCCTCGCATGAAGGTCCTATGATACAGAATCAGCATCTTACTGTAAGTGATGGGTTCCTACATGAACGCACAACCTGCTGCCAAACTTAATAACTGTTTACCTCACAAAGGAGATTTCTGTATATGTCCTTGCATTTCTCACTGGTTTGAAGTGCTCACTTGGGAAAATGCACCAATCAGAGTTAAGCAACATTTGAATTGAAATGTGGTGACAGTTGGCATTCATTGTTTATGGTGCTAGCACTTTCAATTAAATCTGATCACACCCACACAATCCTGTTGAACCAGATTAGCTGAGTTTCTAGCATAATCTTGATAAATAGTACTTAAGGATTTTATTTTCCAAACTTTAACTCTGGTTGTTGCTTATTTAGTCATGGATATTTAATATTATTCAGAGCTACTTAAAAATTCAATTAGCAACATATTGAAAATCTTGCTTCAGCGAACACCTACTCCTCAACAAAGTTCTGCTGAGGCCCAATGACGGACCCCGGTCGACAGATCCGTATCCAGGCAATGGCCTCTGCAGCAGTCAGGCGGTAATGCTTCATCATATAGCAGCCAATCAGGGTGCCAGTCCTCCCCAGACCAGCTAAAATTAAAGATAAAACGTGTTATGGCATTAAATTGTACAATAAACAGGAGTATACACCAGTTACCCTCAGCCAGAATAGTTGGACTCATCAGCAATGTTTCTTGCTGCATGAATGTGGGTTAGAAATCCTGCCTTTGCAGTGGACAGCAATGGCTCCTTCTGAGTTCTCACAGATGTTGAGGAACTTCCTGACAATGGAGTCGTTTGGTGTACTCCCGTCCACAAAGAACAGATCTTGATGCTCAAAGCCAGACTCTGTGAAACGCCTGGCATCGTACATCTTCTTGTTGAGTCTGATGACAGTGGTGATGTTATGATTCCTGAAGTATGGGATGTAGGCCTCGGGAGCATGCAAAGGGTAGCCTGAGGTATTAGGAAAAAAAACAATTCTTGAGAGTTGAGGACGTGTTAAAATGAGGTCAGACATAGTTTTTAAAAGGTACATTACAAACTTAAAGTACATCTCACTTACCATTCTCTATTTTGCTCTTTGGATGAGGCCCACTGAATGCAAGGAACTTTCCTGGAATGATCCAATTTAAGTCTCCATTTTCTGCTCTCTCATAGTGCTCATATTCCTCCACGTCAAAGTTGGAGAAGTCGAGCCAGCCGTACTGCAGAGCCTGGTAGATAGTTGAGAGGGAGTTAATTTCATTAGGAGAATGACACAGCAAGAAATAAAAATAAAATCAAGCTTAAAATGACTTACCTTGTGAACAGCACGAAGACAGTCTAGGATGTTCAGATTGTACATGCAGGTTCCAAACGAAGCATCTCTGAAACATAAAATATACTTCATCAGCACAACATACTAAGGATCTTTATTTCCTTTAAAATATATTTCTCAGGCAAGGATACAGACTGCTATCTCACATGCCCCTCTCTCCTAAGGTCTTGTCCTGTATCTTTTCTTAAAAACGTCACCATTTTATAGTCACAGTAATACGAACAGGGCACAAGGGCCCTTGAGCATTCAAGGTCTGGTGATCTTTATACGGTTTTCTTGTGTTGCTGTCAAGTCTAAAAAATACTCGAAAAAAATAACATTGTACATTCTTTTCTGATATAATAATTCACAGAGATAGATAGATAGTACTTTCCATCCACATCATTTTTACAGAGATAATGTTTCAAAAAATAAATAAATCAGCAGTCTTTCACCAATAACTCCTCTTAAAGATTTCTCTGGTCTTCTTTACTATTTTTTAAGATAGATGTAAGATCCACGTGATGCTTGTTTTTACTATGCGAAACAGACCAGTCTGCTCTGAGGATTATTGTGATTGTTCCTTCACTGGCCAGACTGCATCCCCCACCAAAAAAAGGGTTAGGGTTAGGCTGCTTTATGTTTTTTAAACAGATAAACTGGACTGTTTGTCTTTGAAAATGGTCTTTAGAAAGCAAAATATATTGTGACGGTTTCAAATAGTGATATACAATAATGTATCATTCTTAGTTGCTTGAATAAGAACCCAAGTTAAATGTGAAATATATAGATGGGAATTGTGAATTGTTACCTGAATGGAATATATGTTGAATTCCTTGACACCAGGAGACTGTAGGCCTCCTCTGGCCTCATGTTTAGATTCATTACCTTTAAATACAAATGTCCAATCAGCAAGTGCCTCATGCTGAAATAATTTCACAAGCTATAAGTAACATAGGTGTTTGTATAGCACTTACTGCATATGAGCCGATTAGGTAGGCAGCATTGACTTGTTTCTTCAGATCTCCGCAGGTATAAAATATGATCTTCTTCCTTGAGAGTGTAATGGACTGTGCAAAAACATTCAAAGCAAACAGTATGACCCGACATGTGATACCTTATTTATTTATTTGACTCAGATATAAAATATTAAATGGAGACATTACAGTAACCTACAGTGGCTAGACAAAAATGTAAATTCCTCGTGCATAAGGACTCGAACTTGTATATAATGACTTAATTACAAAGTTGCTAAAAAAAAGTTTGGCCAATCACAACATAAAACAATTGTGCGCTAGAGCTGGAGTGAGGCTGCCTAAATCTGTGCCCAACAACCTCCAAGATACATGGGTCCGCACCACCACCACGCCGGCGTACACCTGTGGTCTCAGCCGACGCATACGCCGGATGCCCTGCTCAATTCAAGCGGCGTACATGCCTACTTAGATGACATGGCCCATACAAACATAAACAGGTGAAGGGAGATTGATAAAACAGAGAACAAATGCATGTCATTCAGACTTGCAAAAAAGTCATTTTTTTAACATTACTGTCCATACTGGCCACTATTTGGCTTTTGCCCTGTAGGCCAACATTGTTTTTTTTTGTTGCTGACAATTAGGTGGTTGCTGCCCCTGGCTGACAGATTACACTCCCATTAAACGGTTTTCCCAGCCCTCGCCGTCAGGTGGTAAGCGATGCACCGGCACACTGAAATGGAGCGGACCCACTACTTACAGACAAACTGTCAAGACAAAGAGGAATAGAGGCGTCTCAAGTTGATACAAACCAGCGATATTAGGGACATAAATTTAGCTGTAAAATATTGCTAATTGTTGTGCAAAAAAAACTATAACCCTACTTTATTTTTGCCTACCAACTGCAGGTATAAATAGATATTGATTGACCTGAGTTTTGCTTCACATTCTTTCTTTCAGAAACGGTTATTAGGAGCAGCGGTTGACTTTACCTTGAGCTTCTTTGTCAGCTTGCAACAGAAGCGATAAAACATAGCCAGGTTAAGGGGACCAAAGTCCGCATAGAAGCTGAGAGACAGGGAGGGAGAGAAAAAAGAAGAGTGTGTCAGAGTGGCTATTTATGCAACCTGCTATGATCTCTGGGGATGTTTCACTAGATGGAATCAGCTACCTCGGACTGAAACAGTAAAAACACCGACAGAGTAAAGACTATATGTGGAAGCATTTGATGCTAGAGTGGGACAGTCACAACAGGACAAAAAGCTGCAAAGACGACAGATCTTTTTTGTGCCACTCTGAAAGGTCAGTCATGTAGGGGACATGAATGACCTTTCAGAGCCATTTTTGAAGCCAATCTAAGGACCACCCATTGAAACAGCAACTCTGGCTGCGGAAAGGTGCATTTATTTTTAATTGTTGTTGTTGTTATTTGGGTTTCTTCCAACAGTAAAAAATTATAATTCCCTTTTTTTTTTAAAATCTAAAACAGTGTACCAGAATACTCTTACGGCTTATATATAGTTTTTAAATAAAATCTTAATATGTTGAATATGATCATACTATTGACTTCTGCACACAAAGCTAAATTCACTTTATTTTTAGGCCTGCTCTCTGGAGCACTACTGGTCGAGAAGATCGGTTAGATGACAAGGTAATGATAAGATATGGTGTAAGCCTTGTATTTTATTGCACTGGGAAGACGTTCACTGGCAATGGGCAAAGCACATAAACAATGCAATATGCAGCAAACCAAGTCTGTTGAAAATGCAAAGGTGGAATGAGACTGATAACTTACTTCTCATATGCCAGCTCCTCATCTATGCAGAAACAGTGTCGCTCGGCTGTGCTCTTGATCTTTTGCTTAAGTATGGCGAAATATAGTTGATCTGGAGGGGGGAGGGGGTGGGGTAACGTTAGAGGCAAAGTAAAAAGGCAGTTGCTTTTGGCATGCATAGACACTTCTCTTGTCTCTTATTTCCCCCAAACCAACTCCTCTATGTATGTCTACGACTACAAATTGTATGTATTTTCTAGCAACTTACCCTTGATAAACTCAATACATCTTGACGAAACATCGTCTGCGGTCATCTTGCCCCCAGTTTTGAACATGACGTTTTGCAGAGAAACGTGCGAGGTTGATTTCCTTCACGAGGAACTGCGCATAACTTACACTGATATTGTGCGCGGAGTTTTAAAAAAGTAAGTTAAAAGCGATAACGTAAACTCTAACGTTATAAGAAAACGTTATTTCTTTTTGAGACTGACTTAGCTCTCCGGGACAACAAAGTTACCAGTCGAAGAAGGAAGCAGAGTTTCAGTGTGCAAGTGCGCACTCTGCTAAAAAGGATCTCCGCCCGACTCCTCCCCTACGCTGTTCTGCAGGACCGCTATTGGCTGCGAGAGGTGCTGGACGCCACATAATTGGAGGAAGGGTCTGTCAGTCAGGCTCTGCCCCGCCCCTTTCAGTTTAAAGTTCTCTATATAAGACACATGATAGGCCCCGGGAACATTGCCCAAGCGGTTGCTAGGACGATCCCTCAGCCAATCAAATTCGTGGTTTCCACTTCGACGAACCTCCCTTCCTCAGATTTACGCTCCGAGAGGATGTGCAAGGAACAGGAAAACGCTGTTTTTTTACATTAATACATCACTCCAGGATCTATATATGCAACATATATAACTCACACACAGCCCATAAAACATGATGGTGCAGACAAAGCGAAGTTTTGGTATTCACTTCTTCTTAAATAAATACCACAGCAAAACTGAACAGCGTTGTATTAGCGTATTTTGTGCACAAACTGCGGAGGTAAGTTGCCGCAAACCCAATGCAATAACGCTAAAAGAACAGACGGTGTCGCCATATTAGGTCAAAAGCTGAAAAAAAATCAAAGACTTTCCACACACCCTGGTCATTTTAAAACGCAGCGCTGTGCACGCGCAGCCTGCTGTGTGCGTCTCCACATATTTGCCAACTAGGCTCAAAGTTGACAGGGTTCATTATGCAGACCCTCTTACCTGTTATCTCAATGTAAATATCAGAGTTTGGCGCCGCCTCTGAGCTGCTGTGTGCAGCACAGCGCTTTTTCCTCGACTCGGCTCGTCTCCTCTCGCTCTTGCGCTTCATTTTCTCCTCAGGGCTGCACGGTGGGCATTCCTGAGCAGCTGCAACAGACCTGCGCTTCGCACTGCGGCGGCTTGTACCCGTTGTGTTGCCGTGTTATTATGGCATGTCTTGCTCGTGCGCTGCTGATGCTCGGCGTCCGCTGTGTGTGTTGTGCATGTGTCAAGCCGAAACACCGCTGCCTGCTCCAGCCTCTCTGTGGTGGTGGTGACGTCTGTGAGCAGGGGCAGGTTTCTGCTCTCTGAATCCCCTGCATGTGACGTATCAGGATTAGACTTCCAGTGCCCACCCTTCACTGTTCAATTGCAGCAGCTGTATATAGATAACATGCTGGGGATGTAGTCCTGGGTGCCGAACGAATAGATCCCATTTGGATATGACCATGCATTACAGAGTGTACGTGGGTAGCATGATACAAGACAAATGCAGCCTAGACATAGCAATTCAACTTTATTTACTGTGTAATAAACACTGTGGACACGAGGAAAGTGGGTATAAAAAGAAGACTCTGCAGATAAGACCAATTACTAAGATCAATGCACCAGATGTTATTAAGTGTTCATAAATATTAACCGCACAACCATCTTACTATAAGATTTGGGAAGAGAATTACACAACGTAGTAATAGGATGACTGATGACTGAAGGTAGAACATTTGGAAAATTAAACTTGACAAACAACAGTAGTGCATTCATACCCCTCTTACACACTCGACCGCACATCACTCAGGCTTCCAGACTGCATTTTTTATAAAATAAATCTTACCTCAAGGTGCACTTACAAGCTCTTTCCAGGGGTTTTTTCAAAAAAAATTCTTACCACATCCCATGGTCTTGATTAGCAAAAAGAGTCTGCTCAGTTCACACGCTAGGTTTTTCTAGAGCTTACAACTTCATCAGCTCGTGAGATGTGAATGGAAGCTCTGGAAAAAGCTAGTAAGGAGACCTTGTGTTAAGATTTGTTTTTTTTACCTCCAAGGTCAAGAATGAACTTTCACACTCAACGCACACTGTATTTGTCAGTGCACAACGGTGATGTAACGAAACAAGCAACTTGTGTGCATCCCTGCTTGTGTGATAATAAAAGTGATGTGGAGTGAAGCGCACTTTCAGGCAGGCGACCAGCTGGCTACACATGGATGATCTTTGGCCTGTTGCTGAAGTCCAGAGTCCGTTGAGCGCCGGCGAGCTGCAGGAGCCAGTTAATGGGCATGTGGTCCAGGCGGTTCAGGTCAAAATGGGAAAAATGAACTTGAGAGCCTGCGGTAAGAAGAAAGAGTGAGCTAGAAAGTGAGAAATATTTAACACAATGTAGGTAGTGAGAGAAATTGAGATTTTGCATGTACAGAGACACAAGGAAATAGATAGAGATAGGAAAGCGAACCTGGTCCTGCAATGATGGCTCCACCTTGCTGATGTAGGTCACCCTGGAAGTCAAACGCAGGGCTAGTCATGGCCCTCCATATACTCTTCATTTGTCCCATAAAGATACCAGACTTCACATGAGGACTAGGGAGGGCTAAACACACACACACAAACACACAGATGCAATTCTTCATTAATTACCATCCCAGAATATGCTGAGTTTATAATACTGTTATTGGATTACCTGAGTCTGTAAATTTCTCCTCTCTCTTCATCCCAAGCTTTTGATAAATGCACCTCTCCGGGTCCACATATATTTCATGAGGAAACCCCGTCAGTGAGCAGAATGGCTGGACAAGATTAAAAACTAAATCAGCACAATAGGAACAGCTGTGGCAGACTGAAATTATACCCATAAGAAGCACAAAATGAATTACCTCTATATGATGATGAGCAGACTGACCAATCACAACCAGTCTAATGTCCGCATCCTGCATAAACACACGTCACATTTCGGATCTTTCAGCGTCAATAATTTATATTCACACTTGTCCAAGCTATCATTAGGGTATTATCTCTGATTTGCATGTCACATTTGCAGTGGTAGAAGAAGTAGTCAGGTCCTATACTTAAGTAAAATACCACACTGAAAATACTCCACTACAAGTCCTGAAAAATCCTGCGTTCAAAACCTTGCCTAAGTAAAAGTATGTATTATCAGCAAAATGTACTTAAAGTATCAAAAGTAAAAGGACTCTTGCAGTAAAATGTTCTCTATCAGTGTTTTACTGTATGACCACTACTACTACTACTTTATATACTGTTGGGTACAGCAATGCACTATTTTCTATAAGATCATCGTATGTTTGCAGCATCACTGTCCTGTGAGAACCACGTACTTCTAAAAAAGTCAACTTTTCATGCATGAGCTCAGAAACACAGCCCTGTTTTTATCTTTGTGACAATGCAAAGTTAATCCAAGTTTTTTTTTTTTAATTCATCTTAAGAAGTAGGAGACTTTTCTCAACCCATAAGGGAAAACGTCATTCTTCAGTTTGTTCGAAAAAAATCAAATTCAAAATCACCACATTCGGAGATACGTGGTTTTCACTCTACAGAAAAGGGTAAAGAAAATTGCAATCTAAAAAGTAACTGGTAAGTAAAGTTGTAAAAAAAAACCTATAATGTTGCATAACAATAAAAAGTACCTCACGTTTGTACTGCAGTAGGGGTACAGTACTTGAGTAAAAGTAACTACATTCCTCCACACAAAATTTGCAACTAGCCTATTAGTTGCTGTGCTGGCCTCCAGTGCATTCATGCTCCTGGATCAGGACTTACCTGCAGTGCATCTCTAGGTATTTTGCTCAAATCTTCCACATATTCTTTACAGCTGTAGCACAAGAAATTCTGCAGGGACACACAGTGTATAATACGTTAATAGGCTATATTAATATGAGACATTACGTTAATTTCTAAAAACTCTCATCTTGCACATATATAATGTTTAGCCCTCTGTCTTCACCTATGGGCATGATCTCTCCATTTTTCCATGTCCTTCATAGAAATGGGGAGTTGTTGAGACATCTGTCCAGCAAGGCTGAAGCTCACCTGCTGCCTACTATGATGCCTTTACAAAAATCCTCTTTTTTGGCCCAGTCTACTACTTAATTTGAGCCTTTCGTGATTTTTACGAATGCAACTTCGGGCAGGACAGCCTTGTGACTCATCAGCAAGTTAAAGCCAAACAAAGTTTTTTTCCCCCTACCCGCACGAAAATTATGACCGATTTCCTGTCTTGATATAATTTCTTGAACGGAATAGAGACTCCATGCCGATCGTAAATTAAACAGTCTTCGACGTCTTCAAGGCGAATATCGACAGAAGTGGGTCCACTGTCCCGATTTTCTCTCGTTACTTGTCGAGTTATTGGTGAAACTACTTCAGCCATTTTTTCTTTAGGCTTCCCGAAGTCGCACTGCTATTTTGGGAGTTTGTGTTCAGGGTGGAGGAGCAGTTCCCTGGAAATTCACGCCCATATGCTGCGTGTGTGTGTGTGTGAGAGAAAATGTCCCTTTTATTTTAATAATAGTTAATAATGCTGCTATTAAATTTTCCATTGAAACTGACATCCGTGTAACCTATATCATCAAAAACAGCTCTATGTCTGCAGTTATGGGATCCAAATGAATGATTTGCAGATTGTTTTCTGAAATGTGTGCATGGCATGCTGAGACAATAGTCACTGAATTGCGCATGGGTACTGCACTGTTTGAGATGTGAACCATTAAAGGGATACTGTTATAGATACTGACACAGTGTTGGTATTTCTTCTTCCAAAACAAGCATGTAACTTCTCCCATTTTTGTTTGGCTGAACAAAGGAGATTCAGCTCAGGGAATTTTACAGAGCACTAAGGTGTGGTGGTCAACAGGGCTGGATTTACCCAGGAGGAGGCCGCACGTCACTTTTGAGCTGTTTGTCCTCACGGAACCCACAGTTTTTCCCACTGTCTGTGCATTGTGTATGTATCCTGTAGCACACAAGGTACCAAGCACTAGGTAGACTACACATGGCAGCTTCATTAGGCTATATGTTGTCCAAAGCCCCAGAAATCAACCCATCCTAAACCTGCTGCTGGAGTGATACCCCATCTCAGGTTTGAGTGTTCGTTTGTGATAATTTGATTAAACACAACTTTGTTTGTTTAGAAATATCCACATTGTACACAATAAGAAATCAGCTGAAATAATAAAGGTATTAAAACAAGACATTAATATAAGGCCCCTAAACAAAATAGGTAAAAATGCAGTTTGTACTGTGCTACAGTAAGCACATTTGTAATGAATCTAATAACCAAAAACAGGAAACCTGGGGGCCTTGGGGCCCTGGGGCGCTGGGGTAGTTCCCGACTTTTCCTGGTTATTAATCTAGGTTGTGTTTCAATTCTGGCTTCTATTTATCTTTGAAGCAAGTCGACGCTTAGATCTGGGACTGGAATGTATTCATCAGTGCAAAAGTCTGTCGTGCATAAACTGGGGGCAGGGATACACGAGCCAAAGTAACTTTAGGTTTCAATTCACGCTCACGGCCCCGCAGCAGGCAGATTCCTCCAGCCCCCGTGACGAATTACGAATCGCCCTCGTCGGCTTCCTTCGCACTGCCCTCTCGGTGCGGAAGTGTTTTCCTCAGCAGCAGCAGAAGCAGAGCTGCCACTGTTTGGATAAACACTGCGCTAGTTCAGCAGCAGGGTTTCTCGCGTCCGCGTCTCTCCTCTCGGGGGCTCGTCAGCGCTCACCTTAAACGAACAGCATAGCAGTATTATGCCAACGCCGTCCGGAGTGTGGGAGCGCCGTGTGAAGTGGTGAGAGATAGTTTCATGTTGGGTCTACAGCTAACTTAGCATCTAGTGATGGAGCAAGCTAGCCTGTCAGAAAGTTGGACTGGGTTAGCAATGGAACCGCGTCTTTTTCTCTAAATGAGGGCCTACATATGCTGTTAAGTTGGGCTAAATATTAGACGTAAACCTGTTGCGACTTCAGGCAAAACACAACCGTCACGTTAAGACTGCTTTGTGTGTGTGTGTGTGTGTGTGTGTGTGTGTGTGTGTGTGTGTGTGTGTGTGCGCGCGCGCGCTAAACAAATGACCACCTGTTCACTGTTTACATCTTTTCATTGGGCAGCGACCAGGCGATGCATCATTGCTAGACGGCAGCATGACAATAACAAATCTGTTATTTTGTCCTCCAACGTAGGCATTCGGAATTAGCGTTTTAACATTTGACAAGTAATGTATTCACAACACAAATAATACATATGGTCTCGAGGGAGGGGTAAGCACGGGTGAAGGGCTTGCTTGCTTCCCTTTGTAGTGTGCTATACTGCAGGTTTAGGCTTTCCACTCGAAATATAATTACCTTCTTACAAACGAGATCAGTATTTCATAGTGATACCAAGCTGTGATGCCGTTGTGCACTCTAGTAATGTGTACTGCATAGGGAGTAGAGTGTGATGACGGTGTCGGTCTATTTTCAGCTACATATACTGTATGTTCCCAGCTCTTTCAGTATATATAGATCAATCCTGATTGTCCATGACACTTTAAGGATAGGCTCACATTTCTGTCAGGTCCATTAATACTGTACTCACATGTCATTATGTAGGCTACGTGAAGGGATCTCTTTCTAAATCGATTCCAATGTAAGTGATGTGGGATGATATTCTCAGTCCTTGTTCTGTGCAAAAAGACAATGTGAAGCTTCAGCAGTCTCAGTCAGGCAAATCAAGTGGAAACCCTTGGAAGTTAGTGTTTTTTGAATATGAAATTCCCTCTTTGTGTTACTGTCCCTCCAGCTCAGCAAAATGACTCTGTACAGGGAAGCTCAAAGAGAGAATTTGCTTTGTTTCATAAATAGGAAGGGAGAGTGATAATTTTTGTCTCCCAGAGAATAGGTATTGAACCTCAGTGCCTTTTGTGTGCCACACCTAAAATCATGTTCGAGCATTGAAAACTGTGAGCTCTGGTTTATGTATCCTTTTCATAGATATTTACCGACTTAAGTCACAACCTTGGCAATTTTATACTGATTTATTTGGCAAAGTTCTTGTGTGGTTGCTTGTGTTTAGACAACGTTAGACACTACCATGCGTGAGATGTTCTTGACTTGTTTTGTTAAATAAACAAGAAAAGGGTTTAAATGTAAGATATTGATATTAGAATACTGCTGAATCATATATTTACTAATGAACTGACTCCTCTTGTTCTAGAGTTTTCTTGAATCATCTATATGGGCCATCTTCTCTCGAAAAATGGTTACCGCCTGAAGAAGAGGACACGCAAGTTGCATCACAGGAAGAAGAAGAAGAGGAACTGTTTCTTGCAGCTGCCTTGCATGCTGTGCTTCATTGTCCACAGCAACAGCAGCGGTCTCGACGACGACAGCAACCACTTGGAGGTCGGCGTCAACGGCAGCGGGTGCCGTCACAACAGCATCACCGGAATCAGTGTCCCTGGTGTGGCCGGCGTTGGCATTGGAGCAGCAGCTGCCTCGAAGCTTGCTGAGCGATACACAACACTCGCATCTCCTGAGGACTGCTCCAAGTTCCTGTTGTCACCGCGGGAGCTGGCTATCTGGGAGGGCCAAGGGAGGAGCCTTTTATCAGCTGTTCCTGCCAAACTGATTCCACCACCGGCGCTGTTCCGAACTGCTGGGGTGTCTGTGACCGTACCCATACCTGTGCCTGTGCCTGGCTGCACCAGCGACTACACTGAGATGGTAGGTAGCTGGGGAGGTGCTGCACCAACAGCACCAACCATTGTTAAGTTTACTAATAAGGAGCCATGGGATTTAGACTGATTAGTTTTATATTTACAGGTGCCAGAAAATAAGGAAAAACATGTAGTGTCCATAAAAGTTGTCTGAAAGCTTCATGCAACAAAGTACAAGTGTTTTAAAGGCTAAACATTACACAGTGGGTCTTCTGTGTTCTCAAGATGCAATAACAGAATTGCAGGAGTCACAAGTCAAACTTTTATTAGTCAGGGGTTTTGTTTTGATTTGTTGTTTTATAATGTGGGCTGTGTAATGTTCTTTCACACTGCAGTTGTAATTAAAGGCTTTACAGTGACATCGGCCTTGACTTGCCTGAATCAAATCTGGCTCCTCATGGCTGATCTGTGTGTGTCTCTGGGTGCAGGTGTGTAAGAGGAAGTGCTCAGAGGTGCAGAGGTGCACCCCCTGCAAGCAGCCACGCTGCGCCTTCGCTGCCCCTGACGGAGGGCTGGAGAACGGCGGAGTGGGAGGAGGTGGGGGAGAGGCCGCCTCGAACTCTGAAACTGGCCACTGCCACCTTCCCCTCTGTCCACTTCCCTCCTCCTCCGCTTCTTCTTCCGCTGCCTCCTCATCTTCCTCGTCACCTGCTGATGGCTGCTGCAGGTTGGGTCTTCATGCTGATTTGCCCCACAGTTCAGACTCGTCCCCCTGCTGCCTGCATCATTATGACGACTGCCAGGCGAGAAGTTCTGACCCAGTCGATCACCTAAGCATCAACCACCTGCCTTCCTCCATCCTTCTTAAGGTCAGAGTTCATCAAAGAGTTAAATTGGCTTTTTGTTTATATTTACTGATGATTTTCTGTTGGTTTGGTACAATGAAAGATACTAAGCCAGAGTTTGCCATTGATGGGAAACATGCTGTGTACTCAGTTTGTTCCTATTTTTTTATTTATTTTTTTTACAAATGAGCCACAGCATCTAAATTCTTGCTGAATGGCGTTTACCAGACTGGAAACGTGCCTGCTCGATGGATTTGTCTTTGTGAATTATATCTTCTTTTACGTCTTTTCAGGTGCTCTCCCACTTGACCGTGAAGGAGCGCTGTCTGTGTGCCTCTCTGGTTTGTAAGTACTGGAGGGACCTCTGCTTGGACTTTCAGTTCTGGAAGCAAATTGACCTCAGTGGCCTACAACAAGTAAGCACATATGGTTGTGCATTTTTTGTCTCAGACTCTGTTGTCTTCAGGAATTATTCTTTAGTTTCAGTAGAGTTGTACACGTGTTGTCTTTTCATTTTTTCACATTTTAGACATTTAGTTAATACTCTGGCTTGGATTGAGCGAGCAGGAGAGGCCTTGGTGTATTGCCAACAGGCTGGACAACTGCTTCTGGGATCAAATCTGATCTTGTGATCTCACCTTTATAATTAACAAAAAGTTTTGTTGTTTCTACTGACTTTCATCTGTCCTTGTGTTCCCCTGTTCCCCAGGTAAATGATGATCTCCTGGTGAAAATAGCCTCTCGGAGGCAGAATGTGACAGAGATTAACATCTCGGATTGCAGAGGGGTCTATGACCATGGTGTGTCCTCCCTGGCCTCACACTGTCCAGGCCTGCAGAAGTATACAGCCTACCGCTGTAAGCAGCTTGGGGACATGTCCCTGTCGGCTTTGGCTACACACTGCCCTCTACTGGTGAAGGTGCATGTGGGCAACCAGGACAAACTAACTGATGAAGCACTAAAAAAGGTATGCATTTAGAGCCAGAATGGAGACACAAGCCTCTTTTTTCAATGTCTAGATCTTTGCTTGTCTGTGCCTGTCCCCCTCAAATACAAAGATTCAGGTGAAGTTTTCCAGTATTTAATCTTAGTAAGTAAGTAAGTAAACTTTATTTGTATCGAGCTTTTCACAGACATAAGTCACAAAGTGCTTTACAAAAACATTAGCATACACGAAAGAAATAGATAAGATGGTCACCCGAGCCACATGACACATACACAATAAATACATAGTAAAAATACACAATACATATAAGTAAATGCATAAGTAAAAATACACAATACATATAAGTAAATGCATAAGTACAAATACACAAACCTGGTGCATACAGGTTACCCAAACGCCTGTCTAAAAAGGCTGTCTTTTGAAAGAGTCCAAAGATTCAGCAGACCGTAATGTCGGGAGGAGAGCATTCCATAGTTTAGGTGCTACGGCCTAAAAAGCTCGATCAACACGGGTCTTAAGGCGAGTGCAAATTTTGATTATTAGACCTAAGAGAACGAGCTGATGAGTAAGGTTGTAGTAGTTCAGCCACATATGTAGGAGCGTGACTCTAAGTAATAGTGAACATTTTACACTGGATCCTATATGCAGCAGGGAGCCAGTGAAGAGCTCTTAGTATAGGGGTAATGTGAGACCATCCATTTGACCTAGTGAGTAAACTTGCGGCAGCATTCTGTATTGCCTGCAGGCGATCAAGGGCAGACATGCTAAGTGAGGAAAAAAGTGTGTTACAATAGTTGATGCGAGATGAGATTAAGGCGTGTACAAGCATCTCTAATTCAGCAGTTCAAACTACAGAGCTCACCTTACTAATTTTGCTTAAGTGGAAAAAAACTTGAAAAATCTGGTCAGCTGTTTAACATGGGTGTCGAACGATGAGGACTGATCAGATATTACCCCTAATCTTATATGTACTCAATCATTTCTGCTTTTCGCCTTTAGCTGGGAGAGCACTGCAGTGAGCTGAAGGACATCCACTTGGGTCAGTGCTACAGTATCACAGATGAAGGCATGGTGGCGTTGGCTAGAGGATGCCGTAAACTGCAGAGACTCTACTTGCAAGAGAACAAACTGGTCAGTCCCGCACTTCTGGTCTCATCTCCCTGCTTGCATCTGGGTTTCCGCTCATACAGGAGCCCGGAGTGTCTGTGTGTCTCTGTTTGGCAATGTGAAAATCTTCAAGTGTGTATTCATCTCATTTAGGCTCTCCATAGGTACTCTGTTGGTCACTGCGATGTTGGAGTCTACGTATTCATGCACGAGTACAGCCCAAAACTGTACCTGTTTGCCAGGCAAGATCTATATTACTATACAGAATTATTAATTTCTGTTGAGCCTCTCTGAGTCAGCTGTCTTAGAGAACTGGTCAGTCTGTTCTTCCGTTCTCGTCTTCTTCTTTCTCACTCTTGCTTTGGCAGTCAGGTGAGTGCAACTGCCATAAGAAACCCCTTATCATAGTTAGTTTTTTGGTGGACCCGCTGTCTTCTAAACACAAAAACTCAAGAATAGTGCATGATACTTAATACTTAAAGATGCAATCCTTGATCCCAATGAAAAAAGAAAAGTTGCCCCACCACTAAATTGAAAACTTAGCAATATGTTCAAGTATAATCAGTGGACAATAACAACAAAAATGTTCATAATTAATACCAATTTGTCACAATTATGTGAATTTAGCTACAATTTCTGATCAGATCTTGAAGATCAATTTAATGAGGGCAAATGTTTTCTTGAAACTACTGTAACTCATTAATTCTTGATGATATGTGGTTCACATTAACACCACCCACACCCATGACGTGAATGCCAAAATGTGGATGCATAATGAGCAGGGCATGACCATAGACAGCTGAAATGACCGTTTCACCCCCCAACATCATCATTTTTCTTAAAATAGAAACAGCAGGTACGGAAATAGTGACAGACTACGTTAAACCACCACTAGATGTCACTGTTTTCTAATTTCTGAAAACAGCCCGCCAGCTCCTTTCTTTTTGTAGGCCACAGCTTGTTGATACTAATGCTGAGTTGTGCATTTCTCCACCAAATCACAACCGCATATCCTTTTTTAACACGTTTGTCATTTAGTATTGGATTCCGATTGAGAAAGAGAACATAAATATCATTTGGCATGTCTGTTTCCCACCCCATTTATTAAGATCTTCCTTTTTTCACTAATGCTCTTGCACTTTTTCCCGCTAATATTTCTTTTCAGCTCATGAGTAATCATGACCTTGATGAATTAGTCCGCTTTAAGTTGTTAACAATATCTCAGTTTGTTAAAACCCCATTCATCAACTTAATAGTATATGGAATTAGCGATTAGTACTAGGTGAGAGATTAATATTGCTGCTGATAACATTTCAGCGCAGCAGTATCATTTTCAGACGGTAATTTTTCAGACGTGACATCGTTGCAGTTGTTTTAGCTTCCTGTCAGTAGGGTGGAGAGAAATGGGCTGAGCTTATATGGGAATTGTTATGTCTAGGCGCTCTGGTTGCTTGGCCTAAAATTGTCATTAAGTTTGCCAGGAATTAAGATGACCCAGAAACACTTACATTTTTCCACTGAGGCCATTTATTCTCTCTGACAGCTTGAAATACTACCTACGGTTCTCTCCTCCAACTTTGCAGGAAAAAGAATCAGATTTTGTTGCTTTGTGGGAAAATGGTTGTAATTACAGTCTCGGAATGAGCTTGGCTGAATTTCTTGTATGCATGAGTACTCAGAGATGTTTTTTGATGTACTGCTTTTGTACTCATTTAGACTTTGATGTTAAATTATACAGGTGGTTGGCTTTAATGTAATAATTATATATTATAAATATTATATCACATATGAAGAATTCAAAAGGTGACTCAACCATTTGTACTTCGAGGATCTTATTTCACCCTGGGTCAGCTGTTTATAGACCAACTAAAAGGGTTTGAAGCAATGTGGGAAAAGGCTTTTCTGAAATGTTTATGCAAGTAATGAATGGTTGAACACTTTTGGGACCATTGTGTGGGCTGAACCTTTGTTTTTTTACATGAATTGATCTAGGAAACAACATTGAGATGGGCTCTTCGGTTTTTAGTGCGCTATAAATCTCACAGTCATGGGACACCATAGTGAAAGCCTCTCCTCTCCTTTCTGCTGGCTTTTATGGTACAAGGATCCTGTCTCTGTCTCTCCTAATCAATCACAGATGAGGATGAGCCGTTCACTCACTCTGATCTGCCCTCTCTTTCTCCTCCTCCAAAATTGAATAATTGAATTGCTACAGGATGTTTCTGTGTGGTCTTTCACTCGCCCTCTGCCTTTTTCTTTGTCATGTGCACACCCACATACTGTACATGTTTTCTTTCTTTCCTTCCCTCCGTCTTGTCGTGGTTGTGGTTTCAGTTCCATACTGGAGGGTCTTTTCTCTGTGTTAAGACCATATCCAGCTCTGTAGATGGTTAAATAGGATTAGGGAAAGCTTGTGTAGCCTAAAGGACTTATTTAATCAGTACTAGCACTAACAATATTAGTAGCAATTCTGCTAATGTTGGTCTGTTTTTGTTTTGTTTCTCTTGTCAGTATCCTAATTTAAACCACAAAATTCTAAATCTTGGTAGTTAACTGAGGCAATGTTTAGGAAGGTTTTGGAGACTTTGGATATATGTTTGGTGTTCTGCTATAATGCAAGATGTGCAATTGCTAAATTACTCTCTGTTCCTTTAATTGCAAAAGACAGAGTTAAAGGATGATGCATAAATTCTTGTCATGATTATCATACTGAAGGGCACACCAGTTATTCTTTTAACAAATGACAGTTGAAAGTTGCTAATGCAATGCTAAGGATGTCTCCAGCAGTGACTAGTGTCTCCAAATTTTGTTTACCGTTGACAAATTGACGCATGCTCTTTCATTGCTTGTTAGCCCAGGGCCAAATCAGCCCAGGGCTACAGATAACCCTGGGCTAAGAGTGTGTTTTGTGAAAAGCAGGTGACTCTGGTGTCTCTGTGCCCCAATCCTTTTGACATCCACCCTGCATTCTTTATTGGCGTTCATCCAGTATTTATGCCAGAGTTGGTTATATTGCAACAGTTGCCTTTCAAGGCTTGTTTTCATCTTCTGAAGTGTTTTCTTCTCTTCCCCCATTCATATTCTGTTCTCTTCCACCACCTCGAAGGGCAAAGGCTCTGAGAATAGCAAATTCCCCTTTTCCTCATCTCACCTCAATTTGCCGTAGGGGGGAGAGGCAGCCCGGAAAGTTTAACTCTGAGTTCTGTCAGTTTCATAGACCAACTGGTGGACGAATAAGCTGCAAAAACCTCGGCACTCATCTTTCCATGTCGGTAACTTTGCTCCAGTGCTCCCTTTCAATTAAACGCACATGACAATCTGCAAACATTTTTGCTGGGGAAGCACTTTTCTACTCTCTTTTCCTCTGTCTCAAAAAAAAAACTTTATCTGCTCTCCTGTCGTGTTAAAATCAAAGAGTGTGCACTTAATTTCCCTGCAATGTGATGGGAAGATTCTTCCACTGGCTCATCTCAAAGACATTGTGTCTGCCTACACACACTTTCTCTCTCTCAAACACACACACACACACACACACACACACACACACACACACACACACACACACAGGCTCTGATTATTTACAGTTTTAATTAGTGCAAAATGTGGAAATGTAAGTGGAATTGGAGATGACCTAACATAGATTACCATGTGCCCTCAATTTAGGGGTAATTACCACTCTGCATGTACAATCAGAGCTTCCCTCCCGTGCTTTCACCACGTTTTCCAGCTCTCTCACTTTAGTTTTTTTGGAATGGAAGGGATGTGTTTGTCTGTGGAACAACATGAAACAGTGGAAAAGACGAACTGTCAGAGTGAATGGTGTTTCTTGGCCATCGGTCAGTGAAGGAGGCTTCATCTCCCACTCTGATTGGCTGTCTGTCTAGCTTGTCAGTAGTCAGGTTTTTGCTGGCAGTGGGAATGACAGCGAGGCTCCACCGGTCCAATCAAACATAATCGCAGATTAAATTGTATATTGACATTAGCAGATTTAATTAGCCGGATTAGGGGGAGAGCAAAGACAAAGGAAGTGATAATGATAGCCATCAGTTGTTATGGGATAGACCTTTTGACATAAACCAACAATCGCACACACTAAAACACACAGGCCTAGCTAAAAACACTGGAAGCGACACACACATGGGAGAGCATGAATTGAATAGCTGCCAGCTGCACTGGAATCTCCTTTGGAAATTTTGTTCACGTATTTGCAATTAGAGATAAATAGAACCACTCGGACCAGCCCCACACACACACACACACACACACACTCACTCACTCACTCACACACTGTGCACTGTCCATGTCTTCTTCAAGATCTCCCCAATCCCCTCCAGTCTTCATAGACAGGAGTTTAGACTTTTCAGGATGTTGAATGTTGTCAGATGTTGTATGATGTATTTAGTCAGTTTAACTGCTAATAGCACTGGATTATGTCTGTCAGAGTGAGGAAAAGCTCTGCCCCCATCCAGAATTTCCATGCTTTCATGTCCTCAAGAAGTCTCATTAGTTTTGTCTTAGTTTTTTGGTCTTTCGCTTTCTTTATCTGTCTTTGTCTCTGTGGATTTGGGAGGTAGCCATAAATAGGTACTGTCAAGATGAAATTTACTGTACAAACTGTGGAGAGACGGGGATGTCTATTGTCCATCTACATTGTGTAGAATACCTAATAGTCTTATCTCCTCTTCACTTTCCCTGCTTTTCCTGTCTTTTATTAAAAACACAATCTCTTTCTTTATTTCCAATTGTTCATCCTTCCCTTTCCTTCTTTTGATGCTATTTGACCTTGGGTTCATTAAATAATAATGAAAATAATTGTTAGTTGCAGCCCTAACTGTGTCTGACTCATTAGGATAAGGAAATGAGGTTAGTTTGTTAAGTAATAAACTACGTGAATTGTACTCTTTAAAACTTTTACTTTCACCAATACCACTGCTTACATTCTCAGTATGTAGTCTAAGCTAACAGCACATTCCTCTCTGCGATATCCTCCTCTTCATTGCTCTTTTGAAGTGCCTCCGTATCGATCCGTGTCCCCAAAAAGCTGCTCTGTGTGTGTGTGTTTGGGGCGGTTGCTGATCGGCCTTTGCCTGAAGAGTAATCAGATGCATTAATGAGCACTGACTTTAACATGGACAGCCGGCTGCACTCAGACATCATCGATATGTTCCCTCCGCCGTCTGCCCAAGAACAAAACAAGTTTTAAAGGGGAGAGAAAGAAAGGGAAGAAAGTAAAAGCACTTTTGGAAATGTGAGTCTTTTGAAGTGTGCCTCCAAAGCAATATTTCACCTTGCTACAATGTTTTCTTTTCAACATTAGTTACCCCGGGAAAAGATTCAGCATCAACATTAGGCATCTTTGTCCTGACTTTATCAATAACACAGGTGAAATGACTTTTTGAAAAAGAAGGAAAAATACCCTGGTGTGGCAGGATGCTCTCTTGGATTCCCTAAGTAACTCATCGAAATGTTAAAAGTATTAAACTTGTGGGAAGAAAACAAAGTCAAGTGAATGACAGACATTATAATTAAGAAGTGTGACAGCCAATATAGCTGGCTTTGAATTGTTGAACAGTGAAAGAATGCCAAAAACGAATCCACACGGTTATGCCAGAGTCAAATATCTTTGTTTGGCAGGGCTGAAATGGAGAGCAGCTGAAGTAGTGAGGGAGACGTCTGCTGGTAATGCCTCCTTTTCTCTTTGCTGCCTTGAAGATAATAGTAGAAATTAGATTCAAAACATTATGTTCTTATGCACAGAGAATGGACTTGCGCTGCACAATAAAAAAATCTTAGTTTGCTGTCCTCTTAGAAAAATATCCATAGAAAAAAATATGTATGAAGCAAAAGAGAAAGTCCGAGGCTCAGGGAAAATAGGGGCTTTGGAGTGGAGCTGTTCAGCAGCTCTCTAGCCTGGGGTAGAAAGTGAGAAGCGGGAAAAGTAACAGCTGTAGTAACGGTAATCTGATGTGACGGTGTTTTAATGGCACCTTGACGTTCCTCTGTGCATAGTCTCTAGGTCATAGGTAAGCTCTTCAGAGTAGATTAGAAAATATTAACAAAGTTTTCTGCGTCTTTTATTGAAAGCATTTGAACTTTTTAACGACTACTGTAAGCGAATGCCATCAGGAATGTGTTTTTAGATTTCTTGTATGTTAAACAAACAGAGGGAAGTTTGGTTTTGATTCCAGAAGCCTCAAGACAAAAAACACAAGAGATGGTCAGATTACTTTGTGTGTACACCAGCACCTTTTGCATTTTTTTGACATAATGTGCCTTCGTCGTGTTGAACATTTTTGTCGGATTGGCCACTTAAGTCTTTCAGCCTTCTTCTTCTTCTTTTCTTTTAATCTTTACATTTTCATATTTTGTATTTTAGATTGTGTGAATGAATTGGTTTGGGTGTTTTTGTGTTTGTAAACCCCGCTTGCCTCAAATTGCCCCTTGAGGGACAAATAATGTACTTTGTACGGAATTGAAATCAAGTGTAAAGGACATTGTCTCTGCCTCACAGATCAAGTCAAACCACTATTATGACCGTAACAATGAACTGTAGACACACCAGTTCAGGTGCTCTTGGTTGATGTGCTTGGTTTTCACCTGCAGAGGGTGCAGTAGGACTGGTTAAGAACAGTAATACAAAGCGGGTGAGTAGCGAGCAAACAGGCAGCCAAATGTAGCAGTGTTGCTCTTATACTTCGACTGCACATAAAAGATCTCATAATGTTTTTAAAAACTGGAGGATATCAACAAATATTTGAGTGACACAAATTTTTCATTACCTTAATTTTATGTTTTTTCTTTGTGGTTGTGTACCCGCAACAGGTTGTAGTCCTTTTAAGTCAGTTTGATTTGGACAAAAAAAGATGTATAACCTGTTGATACTGAGGCTCCAACTTCCTGCACAAATATATGTGTGTAAAGTGGGTGGTTGCTGTTTGCACCTTTCATGTCCTTTTTGAAAGGCATGTGATTTATGTAAGGATGTGAGTACTATTGAAATGAAAATAAGTATGTTCTCACCTGTAGCCAGAAACTCTGAATGGTCTTTGCAGTGGTAATACACAATCTCTTAGCACTGGAGATGTTGTAGCAGCACTCCTCTCCATGACGTTATCAAGCGTTCGCCTGCAGTACCAGGAACAGCACTGAAGAATGTTAATGTGAATGTGACTTCCATTTCCATTCCTTTTCTGTTCACTGCTTACTCTGGCTGAGCACATGGTCCCTCCATTTCATCCCCCCCGCGCTTGAAACATATTTTACTGGGTGGCTGGTGTGCAGGCTGTGCAAAATGTATCCTGCCTTCCATTTAATAACAACTCACTGTTGTTCGATTTTATAAGCTGACACTTTGTTGTGAATATGAAAAAGGAATATGTTGGGTGAAGTTAAATAGTGTAATATGAGGCAGCTAAGTAGAGCTCAAATGATTAATCCTTTACTTTATTGTTTTAGTCATTTTTAAAAGCCTAAATGTCAAAAAAGTGAAGCAAGATTGTATATGACATTACGTTGTGCCCTAGGATATTGTGATCGGATGTTTTCTAGACCAATGGATTAAACGAGAAAATAATCGGTAGATTAACAAATAATGAAAATCATCATTTATCGCAGTCCTAGAGCGTAGCATGTTAGTACTTCTGTTTTTTTAGTCTAGCTTTTTGCGACCTTGTGTACATTTTTGAACCAATGGTTCTACTTTCACTTATGGTACAATTACAGCAACTCCGAGTTTGATATTTTGGTAGTTGGCCGACGCCTGCTAGCCAGCAGCAAGATGGAAAGGTTTTGGCAACACCACAGCCAGTAACTTTTTGACAATCAGTTTAGCTGAAAGGAATTTGGCACCCATTTCAATTCTCCTGAGGGCCAGTGCCTGGCCCTGACCTGGCCAGTGTTTAAAGAGCATTGCTTTAGAGACCCTCTGTTTATCCAGTTTCAGACAGCAGTAGCTTCTGACACCCAGCCAGCGATGTCACTATGATTCATGGCCCTTTCCGACACCTCGCTCACGCCTTTACTCTTCTTAATCTCTTTGCGCTTTTTCCCTTACTCTCCCTCTCCCTCTCTCTGATGATGAGATTTCCTTTTGTTTGAGAAGGGCAGAAATGATGTCATCATTTAAAGCAGGAGCCCGAAGCCAGGATGGACGCCTCGCCTTTAGCTCAGTGGGGTAGTTTGTATGTATCATGATGAATAGCCCTCCCTGGGGATTCACTTCTGTCCTCTGCTGTGGAGAAGAGGAGAAGAGGAGAAGTCTCAGAGAGAAGGTTTTCAGCTTATTTTAAACTCTAACGCTCATGGTCCCGCTACTCATCCCATCACTTTCCTCCTCTCTCAAACAAGCCATATCCTCCCTCTGGATTTCTTCCTTCCCTCCCATTGTCTAGGTCTCTTTGTGATTGAGAGGCCAAAGCAGCTCTAATCACTTACCTTATTAGAGATGATTGATAAGTGGCAGAAAGGTGTGTATCTTTATGAACGCGCCTGTAGATGTTGTGTGTCTTATTTTGTGTGCATGATGCATCCCTTCTTCAACATTTCCCCCTTCTATCTCACCCTCCAGCAGACGTCACACTTCTGCACCCAACCCCCCCCCGATCGGGGTCGTATTCGGGGTCGGTGATAGCAGCAGCGGTTCAATACTTGGGGTAATGAATGTGTTTAATAAGCACAGTGGGTCGATGGGCTTAATGAAGGTGTGACAGAGGATGGGCCTGGAGAATGCTGCTGTAACGAGACTCTGGGGTTAACGAGGTCACGCTATAATCGGGATTCCCTCACCTGCACAATTTCTGTGTGTCTGTCTCTCTGCTCATGTTTGTCCATTTGTTTGTCCTATTATTGGTTTGCCACTTGTCTTTATGATGTTTTTATTCCCATCCATCTACTGTTTTGTCTCTCACACACTGCTGCCTGTTAGCCTCTGTTTTGCGCTGCAGCTTGTCCATCTTTTCAAGGACGACGTGGCTTAGGAATGCTGGCTGATATGCTCTGGAGTGGTGTGAGCCCTTTTTTAAAATTTTTTCTCCCCCTGCTAAGAAGCGGGTTTCTAAGAGGCCCGTCAGGCTATTTCTGGAACCTTTTATTGTAGCTGGTCCTGACATCAGAAAAACCTCTCTGTTCCAGAGACTGACAGCTGCACGTCATGCCTCTCCACTTCTGTTGTTGTCTTTCATCGAAGTTTAACTATTGCACATTTTTGTTAAGAGCGAACTGCATGATACTGAAATAAGGCTCTTTTGGCTCTAGGCAACTTATTTTGTAGACTGTATGGTTTTTCACTTTAGATGTATGTGATTTACTGTTGTTTACAAGTGCTGACTGTTTTTTGTGATTAAATTGAGATTGTGTCCATTGACTTGGTTCATGGTTGATTCCTGCCACCTCTAAAAATCATATTGTAAAATGCATCTGAACAGCAGTTTTTGCTTTCGAGTTTGTTGCCAATTAGGGTATGTGGGGAATGTTCTACGTTATAATTTAATGTACATTACTATTATATACAAACAGGAAATTATATAAGGTGTGCGTCAACAGAAGGTGAAATACAACTATAACTTTTAAAACTTAACTAAAAAGTTGTTGCTGGAACTGTCACATCTCAGAGTTTTTCTGTTTTTTGTGAGAATGCTAATGTCTTTAAGGATGCTCTATTTGTTTAAAATTAGCATTCAGGATTGTTAAAATTTGATTACTTTATGTGTTTGCTTGTTTTAGTATTTTTTAATAGTGCACAATATTAGCTTACGAATCTCTTCAAAGCAAGCTTTCTGAGAGAACTCGCAGGAGAAGGGGTGTGGTTTGTTTGTGTTTCCCTCCCAGGCTGCTACAGTTGTTGCTGCCTGCAGCACAGAGACACAGAGTTGCTTGTTGGTAGGCTTCTGGTTTGCTCTGGGAAGGGTTTTATTTTGAGTACAAATTTAACATTGGTGAGACTAGTTTTTACCTTTCTTCTTTCCTGGTGGGTCCAAACTCTTGCTCTGCTGATGGACTTTGGTTGGACTGGGAGAGAATAAAGGATTCCAAACTGTTCAGCATAGCACAATGTTGTTTTTCCGAACTCCATACTCCTGGAGTATATTAAAGGTGGTGGTGGGTTTCATAAGCTTCAGGGTTCTACTTCCTAGTGAGATTGGAAATACATTCTGGCTATTAAATACATGTTTTCAGTTGATAACTGACCGGTGGTTGTCCATTTAATCAGTTCAGAATATCATGTAGGGCAATCAAGTTAATCATTTACTTGTCAAAATGTCAAAATTAATTCATGCTCATCACATGTTTCTACATTTTTCTTGCTTACTATGACCAGTAGCTAAAACAAAAGCAATATATTAATTTCATAGTTTGATGAACTGGAGAAAAGGAAGCAAATAGTATCCTTTGTGAAATCTGTAACCAGCAAATATATGGGAGTCTATTTTTACTATATAAATGACCAAAACAATCATTGTAGTGAAAATAGAATTAATTTTGTGTTGCTCTAGTTTGTGTTGGCAACTTTAAAGAGCTATGCCATTCTTAGAATTTATTTGAAAGATATTTTATAAAAACCTTCATTTATGATTTAAATGTGAAATGTATCATCAACATAAACAAACACAAAACCTCAGAATTTCCATCTAAGCCACACTAATCTGTGTGAATCCCTGCCTTCTGCTGAATTTATCCAAATTCAAATTGCTTGGTGGAAAAATTAATATACAAATATTCATTGTTGCATGTCATTATCGCACTTTTAGTAGGACCTTTATTGTGCACGTGTCTACACAGCATCACTAGCTTGGATGGAAGTTCACCAGTCAGCTAAACAGCTAAGTTGATTTGGAAGAGCTGTCAGGTGAGCTGCATGCCTGCCATCTGTTGAGGCAGTACCTGATTTGTACATTGTAGTATGTTATCAGCAAGAAATACCCTTTTGTTTCTACATTTACGTGTCTGCCATCTGACCGAAGTGCCTGAACAACAAGCAGTACGTTGTGTCATGCTTTGTTGCACCAATGGGAGCTTCTTTTTCCAAACATTTATTTTCTTCCACCTTCACTTTTATTTTCTTTCCCTACAGATTTTCCTCACTTGTCTCTTTAGAGCTGATGAGTTCATAACTTACAGAATTTATGGGTTTTAGATCACTTCAATCAATCATGTCTGTAATGTGAGAATTCCTGATGCACATCGTTTCACTGGGTTGCACACAGTTTCCAAGACACCGTACATTTAAATTCAGATTAAAAGTCTGTGTTTCTTTGACTGATAATAGTTTTAACTAGATAGACTTTTAACTTCTTGCTTCAAGCAAATTGCAAATTTGTGTTGCTTCTCCAAATATTCTTCAAGTATTAATATAATCGATTTAAATAATGTTAAACTCTGCAGCAGTTTTCCTCAGTTGCCATCTGTACACCACCCACTCTTGTCTTTGAGAAGCAGCCATTGCTCTCTGCTTCCTCTCCAGCACCAGTATTTCACCAGTGGAAAAGTGTGACTTCCTGAACCTCACATTTCTTCGCCTGGCGTTGCCAGAGTGAAACACCGTTATGAGATATAGCATAGAGACAAGCAATCGATTAATGGTGCACTTAGCTGGGCTAATTAACAGCTATGTAGAAGTGGAGAAAGCATCAGGCAGTATCAAGGAGGTTGTTTCCCCATCGCTGAAAACCCGGATAACCTTTGAAGCATAGATTACTTTACAGCACGGTTTACATCACGAGTCGCAGGTCCTAGCAGCTTCATGGACACCTTGCACATTGCTCTGGGTCAACTTTATCGCTGCGAAGGATAGCATAGGTCGTTGCAGTGAATAGAAGTTCGATTGACATCGTTGCTACTGTAATGAAAACACATTTAGTCTCTGCCTGTTTACTCTTAAGAAGCTGGTTCTGGATTGCCTGCTGAAGACCTTGTAGTTGAAATATGAATGGAGCAATTTCCCAGAACACAATTTTTATATTTGTCTTTTAAGTGTACTTGGTAACAAATGAAACGTCTACATTTCTACCTTGTTTTTCTCTCGTCTTCCTCTTTCCTCCTGTCATTCAAAGGGTTTCTCTCCTTTGAGAGTGAAAATGACATGAACAGCTGATTTTTATTGTCACCTGCCACTCCAAATCCCACTCTTGCGCTTCTCTCCTTGAATCTTCCTTCCTTCCTCTCTCCCTCTCTCTTATTCTCCCTTTGCTCCCCTCCTCAGATCCTATCCGCTCTACCTCCAGTGTGAATTTGGCTTAGCTAAATTAACGCTCAATTAAAAGTGAATTTGGTGAAAATGAGCGCGCTCCAGAGGGCACAAGATGAAAGGGAAGGCAGAGCCGAAGGGCCGCCCAGCTGCCTGTCTGGCTGCACCCAACTGCATCGTGTATTTTGGGGCATGCAAAGTAAATTGTGTGTGTGTTGAGTGAAGGCAGCTGATTTGCATTTAGATAAATCCCTGTGGATGTGTGGTTGTCATTGAGATGCAGGGGGCTGAATCCAGTGGCCCCCTACCCAGGCACTACTACCTGCAGGGGAGGGTGTGTGTGAGTGTGAGAGAGAGAGCTCTTAGCAGTACTACCTGGAGCATTTGCCCCACTTTTCTAGACAGCGGTGAAGGGATGGAAATGTGAGCCATTACTGGAAGCCTAGGTGTGTTCACATGTGTCTCTGCTCAAAAGGAATTTGTAGCTGACCTTTCTATACCTTCACAGGACTAAAATTATGACTAATAAGAACTGACTGCACACAACTGGCAACCACTGCATCCCATTAGACACACTGTTTATACAGTATGTTAGAAAGCAAAGAACTGCTGAAGGCGTGGCAGTTCAATTTTCACATCTGTCCTTCTTCACTTGCAATAAAAAAAAAGACCCTCTTAGCTGCATGTTATGAAACATTAGGCAATGGTGCAATGCAATGTCGAGAAGCTGAAAGTTTTTAGGATTTCTTTTTGATTACATAGCAACGGCCCCTCTGCTAGCCAGCTCATATGACCTGTCACCTGTAACCTATGTTCTCTGCTGGGAGTTCATATTAAATGCGTTTGCATTCCTTACTCCTGTTGTATGTTTATGCATAAAGCCCAATTCTGAACTTAGGGGGTCTGTTCCTAGCTAAATAGGATACACACGTAAGATGTAAAATTCTAGGTTACAGGATTCCAAGTATCATTGATTTGATTTTACATTTGCAGGAAAACATTGTGTAGAATAGTGTGTACAAACTGCTGCTCAAGTTCGAGTTGGTATTAGTTTGGCAAAAAGTAGCATCCAGCCATCATCACTTGTTGTTCATGTCGGTGTTTGTGCCGGGTGATGTGGTTCAGTGCTTTGGGCCTGTTGATAGATTGGCAGAGGGGGAGGCGGCTTGCTGTTGATCGACAGTCAGGACTGAATGTGGGCAGATGGGCTGTAATGGCTGTAAATATGAAGCCTGTGTGACAGGTGAAGGTCAGTGTAGTGGGAGGTAGAGGAGCAGCTGAGCCTGGTGGGAGGGTGATGTGCTCTGTGTGTGTGTGTGTGTGTGTGTGTGTGTGTGAGCGTGTGTGAGTCTTTGCCTTGCATTTTGGTTTACATGTGTGTTCTTGTGTGTGACACGTATTTCCTCTCACATTATTAAAACAGTTGGCTTCAGCACACTTGTTACAAAAACCCAAGACACATCAAGTTTTTGCTTGTTCTGGCACACCTGATCCAACTGAAAGCCTCAATCTGTGATTGGTTTACAGTGCCACTTCTGCCCGGACCTTTACAGTGCATGTTAGAGCTGTAAGCAAATGCAAAAATCACAGTTCAATACGTATATGTACTTCAGAGTTACAGATCAACGTGTTCCTTCTATTTATTTTGAAAAACATTTATCAGTTTCTCATTGGCCACACTTATTGTTGTAAAGATTAAGATACTCAGACATTCACATAGTTGCATTTACATTTAGTCATTTAGCAGACACTTTTATCCAAAGCGACTTACGTATGAGGAAAACAATGGAAGCAATTATAACAACACAAGGTAAGAAAATGCACAAGTGCACCAGAAACTAGTCTGTTAAAGCCCAGCACAGTATACAAAGGAAGTTTTTTTAATGAAAAGATATAGAAAGGAAGGAGAAGTTAGTGACTGTCAGTTAGGTGTTGACAGAAGAGATGCGTTTTCAGGTGCTTTTTAAAGGTGGCTACAGAATCTGCTGATCCTGTGGCAGATCATTCCACCAGTGTGGAACGGATCCAGAGAAGGTGCGCAAGAGTGATTTTTTTTTTTTTCCTGATTTGTATTATGTTAGTTCAGCATTGTAGCAGGAATCACAAACTTCTTGTCCTTATGGCCGAGTATGATTGCTTATTGGCAGCATTTAACACTCCGACAGCATTAATTATTGCTTTTACCTGGTCTGACTCTGCAACAAGAGGTTGCCTGGATACTGGCGGAGAAGAACTTGTGAGGCATTTAGGGCTACACTGTTTTATGGGTCAGCCCCTGATACAGATTTTCTGAAACTGCAGTGCTCTCTATTTATTTTGTCCTTTCCTACTCTTGCCTCATCTGAACTGTATTGATAGAAATGGTAATCTTCAACTGATTACCCCTCTTTGACTGTGTGTATGCAGATACAGACTATTGGTATTCAGGAAAGTATTTTCTCTACATTCCTTCTTTCTGTACCTTCCTCCATTGATCTCTTTCTCTTCCTCTGTAAATCCCTCTCTTCCATGAGTAATCCATTGTGGTGTTCCCATGTCTGCTGGAGCCACGCCAGAGTAGTGTGGGATTACTATGGCTGGACACACACACACACACACACACACACACACACACACACACACACAGCCCACATATATATTTTCAAATTTCTCCCTTCACTATGTGGGGTACCACAGGAATGTGTCAGGTCTCATCCATGTTGATTGTAGAGCGCCTATCTGGACTCAAGGGAATCTCCTGTATGGCAATAGGTCAGGGAAACCTCCCTTCCTCCTCTTACAGGGTTGTATCAAGGGAAGATGATTTAGCGAGAATCCTGGCGGTCTTAGTCACTTTGTCACACTTCTAGTTGAGAGTCTAGCAGCTTGTGTAGACGAAATGATGGGGTTGTTAAGTCAGGTGACTCATTTTGGTTAAATGAATAAGAAAGAGCAGAAGGAAGAGGGTAGGGAGTAGGTCTTGTTAATGGCAGTGTCTCAGGATAATATTTTTTATTTAAAAGTTGAAATTTTAATGCTGTGGGACTGTGTCTTTTTCAGGTAGGATTCTTAGAACGATTGTGCATTTATGGGAATCAGCCATTATTCATTGCAATTGACCTGATCAATGGTCTTTAAATATGCTGGAAAGATGGGTCAGATTTTTCACTGCCTAATCGATCATGAGTTCCCAATCTCCACCCCACAGAATTGACATGTCTTTTTAAAATGATCTTTCCCCATTTTTTAAAAGCAAGTTTGGTGCGGACAATTACGTCGTACTGCGTTCCTTTTCACTGGTAGCTCTACTGATGCTTTCATGCAACTCTTCTGGCAGCATATAGCCATGTGCACAATCTGATACACGACAAGGGGCATCATGCTATCCTCTCTTGATCCTGCCAGAGCCTTTCAGATCCCAGCTGCTTTACTTTATTTGCTGAGTCTTTAATGCTTTGTTCATGTCATATGGGATGGATGGGAGAGATGGGAAAGACTCTCATGGAGTTGGGAACATTCATGTCCGAGGACCGCTCAAGTAGTTAAAAATACTGTGAAATGCCAAAACAGTCTTACATCCAACTTTGCTTGGTTTTAAGGCACTACCTTCTTATCAACCACCAATTTGAATATATATATATTATATAATTTAGATTTTCCTACTCGCAATTATGATTTACGATATTTACGTTAATGCTATTTACAAGTCTGAAATTGGTAATATTGCCTACTTGGTAATGACTCCGATATAGCACGAACATGGCAAAAGGGCTACACCTTTTCATGGCACATTAATAGGATCGGGTGTGCAAAAGAAAAGTTGGGAAAAAAAATACCTGCAGGACTGGTGATACCTGAGAACTGGGCTGAGGAACAAAATAAAGCCTTATTTTAAAGAGCTTCTGAAAGGATTAGTTTGCCCAAATCACCCAAAAAGTGTTTTATCAACAGAAGTGTGAATTTAAAACAATTTTTATCATAAGTAAAAAATGGTTTATTTTAGAGATATGAGATAACAACCCCCGCCCCCCCCATGCGATACAGTAGTGTTAGCATTAAGATCAAAAACGACAAAACTAATCAATCAAAACTAAATCGTGCTTGCAGGAAGTTATTATTTCATTTAGTGTAATTTACTGTGCAATTTTAAATTAGTAGGCCAACGTTAGTCTATGAATGTTAATTAAAGGTACCCTGTGGAGTTTTTAATGTAAACAAACATGCTTTATTCTTGGCACCCGTTTACACACTACTAGTGTGCTTGATTAAAAATGCAGATTAAAAAGATTTTTGCGTCATAATGTGAGAGATGATGGTATGTAACCATAGTTTGTATATTATCATATTATAGTATTACATAGTGTGCGGAGGCTCTCTTTCTACTTTGTCAGCTGACAGTATATGAGAGGACAGGGGTGAGGGAGGTTTGCTGACTGGGGGAATTAAAGAGTTCTCCACTGCTATATGGGATTCAGCAAGATCAGGCAGAGCCAGTCATGGCTCTGTGTGTGTGTGTGTGTGCAGTCTCATCCTGCCTCTCTATTTTACTTTTTCCTCCTCCCCTCGTCTCTCCTCTCTGTCTTTCTCCCAGTAATAAAGCAGAGTATTTATTTCCCCCTCTTCGGCTCTCAGGTCTCTTAAAGGGAGTCTGGGACTGAGCTGATATTAGATAGTACATGTGTGTTTGTACGTGCGACAGTGTGTGTGTGTGTGTGTGTGTCGGTGTGCGTGTGCGCGCGCGGGGGCTGCAGTTCTCTCACGCTCACACTGTGCTGTCTGCTTGTCTCATCACCCATCCCAAACGTACAGTTGCGTCTTCTTGCGTGCTAACACACCGAGATTGAAAGTTGCTGATTCTGAGCCGCGGGGACTCATAGAGAAGAGGCCTCTGGCGGGGGCTGATTGAGCTGTGCTGAGCTGAGGTAGAAAAGTTACAGTAGCATGCTATTACCTGCCAGCGCCGATGGAGTTTATTAGCATTGCAGATATGCTCTGGCAGAACTCAGTGCAGCAAAGCAAATAATTTTATGACTCTAGTCCACGAGGGAGTTAAATGCTAAAAAGGTTTGTCTCATTCATGTCAACTAGACTTCAACTTGGGCTCTCTTTGGGTGCTTGCATGCCAGTTTACAAAGAGATGAAATTATTCAGTTTTTCTTGTATATCTAGTATATGCAAGACACCTTTTAATTGCAAATACTTTGGAATCAATCATTCCATACTGTCTCACAGTAGCCACAGTTATTATCTCCTGACATACAGCTGACTGGCTCTGTGTTGTTGGACTGTTCGACAGACATGTTACATGTTTCTTCTCTATTCCTTGTGTGAACTAATTAGGATGATAAGCATCAAGGCCATGTTCAATTATTTACAAATGTTCTTTGGGACCACTTACGTGAGACCAAAAAGAACAGTGTTTTTTAGTTCTTTCTTACATGCTAAGGCAGCAGAGCAGAGTTGGGCTGAGCTCTTCACGGCTTTGGGACTGAGCCTGACAGTTGGCACAGTGAAGATGATTTATGACTGGCCAGGAGAGTCAGAGATGGATGAGGAGAAATAACTTTGATCAAAGTTGTTCTCTAACAACAGAAGAAAGCTCCTTTTTTTAGTCCCTGTTGCTATCTGGCTGTGGCCTGGCTTTATCTTCCAGCGGGGAAACAGCAGAGTCTGCCCGCTTGCTTTATAGTTGTACGGTTGTACATCACAGTGCAAATATTTTACATGCAGATACAGGAGTACACATGATTATGTACCTGGGATTAACGTTTTGCCCCATTTCTATATATTGCCAGTTGGTCTACTTTTTAAGGTGCCTATGTACTCTCAGACTACGGATTAAAACTATCCTCTTTCCTAACTATTGCAAATTGGGTTAATTTATATGCACAGCTTTAGGTAGTGAGGTAGATAAACTGTTGTCATAAGCTGCCTCACTGACAGGTGGATATTTGTATTTTAATTCAAAGCCCAGAGACTCCAGAAAGTGATACCAAATGCTCCATAACAAGTAATATTGCTTACTCCCATCTTACATTAGCCCACTTTGGTTGCTGGGTAATTTCTGTGTTTTATAGAGTGTATGTGTGTGTTTTTGTGTGAGAATGTGTGTTGTCCTGAATAGTATTTAGCTTTCTCTTACCTATGGACTACAAATTGGCCTTTTGGAAGCAGGGAATGATGGTAAAGTGATTAAGAATTTCTTCACAGTATGTCCACAACATTACATTTTTGTTTTGACACAATATGCAATGAACTGCCTTTTAAAATTTAGAATAAAAAAAAACTACATAACTTACAGCATTTAAGGTTAACATTAGACATGTTCTTCTTGATGTTTTTTCTTCCAGGAATAGTATTAATTTCCTGTTCGGTCCTCAAATCATGTTCAAGCTTTGACTAGTAACAAAATGGATGGATGGAAATTTCTGAGCACTTCTAGCCAAAAAGGAGTACTAAAACTTAGAATAAGGTGGCTTTCTTCAACCTAGGAGTTTAAGGTGCTGCTTACCATGAGCTGCAACATCTGTGATTTGCGTCCAGCTGAGGACGTTTGTTGCATCGCCATCGCTCAATTTTATCATTTCCAGTCATTTCTCAACTGTCAGCTCTGTAATAAAGGCATAAAATGCCCCCAAAAAAGCTGGAGTAAAACAGGTGGCATACGAGGCCACCTCCTTACAAACAGGAGAAAAACACAGTTTAGTAATTGGACACATGCGCAGACACAGACATGTTGGCTTGTGTTGTGGCCTCTTTCTAGGCTTAGATGTTCTGTTGCCAAGAGTCCTGTGGCTTTCCAGCTCAGTGTGTGTCCATCCCTGCTCATCTGCTGCCTTTCTACAGGTCAAACCCTAATCCCGTGAAGGGGTTTGGGCCTGTTGACCCTAGGAAGGGGTTTACCGTGCTTGTCTCACAGGGACCAATCAAGAGTAGCTAGCTGTTACAGGGTTCCTATGTTGCGGTTGTTCAGACAGCAGCGAAAGGAAAAAAAAAAAGATGGTTTCATGTTGGGAGGCTCTCTGATGTCCATTAAAGGCAGATTGAGAAGAAGAAGACATACAACATGGATGAAAGAAGTGTGTACACATGCACGTGCGCACGCACACACACACACACACACACACACACACACACACACACACAGTTGTAGTCTGGTATAAATAGTCATTGTTTCCAACCTTGTTTTATCTAGTCCTCTATGTTATCTGATATCAAAGACATGTTTGTCTGACAAGCTGTTTGTTAGCCTGTCTGCCATTGTTTTCCACATTTGCTACTTTCCAAATACAACTGCAGCTCTTCATCAGAGCAGGGTGTGAAAACTCAGTACTTTTTGAATACTGAAAGAAATGTGTCCCTAGCATTGAACTGTCAAATGCCAAAAGTTGGCACTGAATGGTCTTGTTTATACTGTATCATCTTTAATCAGATGTTTCCTGATTTTAAATCATAACTTTGCCAATTGTGTGCTGTTTTATTTTGACAAAGTTCTTGTATGGCAGCTGGTGTTTAGACAACATTTATCTCTGCTGTGTTTCAGATGTTCTTTGCTTTTGCTAAATGAACAAAAAAGTTTTTAGAAAAAAACACATTTATATAATTCGAAAGTGAGGTATGGAAAAAAAATATTACATTGGTATTTGGCCATAAATCACAGTTCACTGTATTACACTTATCTACCAACAAAGAAGTGTCTGGATGTAGACAACTGTGATTAAATCTTTATTGCCTAACTAATTTACTAGTCATGTCTGTTAGAGCAGGTCCTGTCTTTGCCTTTGAATTGGCCATGCATGGTATTGAGTACACTTGAGCCCAAAATGTTTTACAAGTGTGGCCTTGATGTTAACTGGTTCTACTTCTCTTTAATGTCTGCTCTAAATGATTATGGTGAAATGTTGGTAAATGTCAAAAATTGCCGCAAAGATCAGTTTGGAAATAACGAGCAAACATGCTAAATGAAATCATGGAACCATTGACAAAATGCCTTTGTTACCTTCTCGAGATGCTTGTCCGTTTCTATCTCTCCCTCTCTCTCTCTTCCTCCTCTTGTCTCCCTCGCTCTTCTTCTAGCTCAGACACACTGCTAACCCCGTGAGTGCTCTGTGAGAGCCAGTGTTTGATTCTCTTCTCTGTGTTCCCTGAGCCCAACCAGCTCCCTAAAACCCCCAACCTTGACGGTCTCTCTCTCATCTCCCACCTTCCCTCTGCCATAAGACCCTGGCTGACCTGGCACGTAGGCACATACTCACCCTCGTCTCCCACCCGTCTCCCCAAATCCCCTATTTCCCCCACCCTTCCTAGTCTCCTCTCTCAGCAAGGTCTTGAATCCACCATCCAGCCACCTCTGTTCTCTGGACCTGAAGCACAAGCAGGTCTCTTTGTTCTGACTGATAAAAGGAAGAAAGCGGGGTGAGGGAGGAGGATTAATTTAAGCGCAGGCCAGACAACACATCTGCTTGTTGTGTTCGTGTCTTTCCCTTCCCTCCCGCGGTTTCCCTTGCTTTCCTTCTATTATCTTTGGTGAGAGCAGAGGATATTGGGTCGAGATGCATGGTGAACTCCCAGGCCCGTGACACTCCTCTAATCCGCTCTCTGTTCTCTTTTGCCCTTTGTGTCTTCCTGCTGTCTCCATCCAGCATTACCTCCATCCCTCCCTGTTCCCCCCCTTCCTTTCTTCCTTTCCTCTGGCCTTCAATTTGCCATAATCTCCATCTCTTCTTCCTTGACGAGATGAATGGAGGAGGTCATTTTTGTAGGGAGGAAGTAGTAATTATAGGAAAGGATGTACTGTTATTCATGGTTATGACTCTGATTTTATCTCTCAAGCGGCCAGTAAATGTCTTCACACTTGCATTAGCAAAGACCACAGCCAGGTAGACACAATCCATCCCTGTTAGAGTAGATGGATCACTCTGCTGTTAATTTTGCGTCCTGTCTTTTGTCTTTCGTTCTTCCATCTCTCTCTCCCTCCTCTAAAAAAAAACTGGGTCACCTTTTTCTCCTTGTGTTCGATTCACCTTGGCTTCCAAGGCATCGCTGTCGCCCCTCTACCTCCCTCTGACCAGTTCATTGTCCTGAGGCCCGGGTCATGGTTACTGGTCCATGTCAGCTTTCTCAGTGGGCGTGTTTGACGGCCTTTCTGCTCCTCTGACAGCTCTCTGGGTCAGCGGAGACAAAGGCGAGGGACGGGAAGGGATTAGTCCTTTATTTATGGCCTGGCTTTTATTCTGCATGCTTGTAGGGGAATTTGCAAACATACAATCATGTTTTAATATGCATGAAAGTAGAGTTTTGTTGTTATTTTCTCCCACTGTTTCTGTGAACCTGTGTTACTTTTATATTCATAAATGAAAGTCGGCCAACATGGGCATTCAGAGGGACTGACCTTTAACCCTGACAGGGATCTTTGGCACTTCAGGTCGGTTGCGGGCAGTAGGAACAGATCTAAAATGTCTCTGATCAGACCGGACAGGAACTCAGGCCAGCGGGTGAGTCTCCCCATTTCCTTGGCCTCCTGCCCCATCCATTGTCATCCTGCTGGCCCCTGCTCCCCCTTTCATCCCAGCTCATACTCAGCATCCCACGCCTGCTGGACCAATAGGGAATTACTGTAGGGACAAGAGTGAGAGCAAGTCGGAGGAGGAGGAGGAGGGGGGCTGTCTTGTCTGCTCTGTCACTTCATGCTGACACGGTATGAGGTGAAGTGACACTGAGCTCAACCATAGTGTCTGGGAGCAGTCTGGCCCAGGAAGTCTGACCTCCGTGACCCTTTCCCATACCAGTGGGATAGACACAGGCTGTCTTTTGTTTGTGTTGTGTAAATGTGTGTGTGAGAGAAAGCGGGAGAGGAAGGCAGTAAAACTGGGGCTGGGGTCTCTGAGGAGGGACTTCCATCTCCAAAAGGTACAGATCAGCAAAGCTCTGCTGTTTATACAATAGAAGAAAAGTTTTTGATGAAATTGCCTGAAAAATGCTGGCTCAGGAATTGTGGTGAATAGTTCTGCCTGCTGCTGGTATTGTGGTTGAGGGCTAAAATTTAGCTGCAGCTCAACGTGAAAGAAAGACCATTCAAACTCTAACTCCTAAATGCCCATGACAAACAGAGGATATGATAATGGAAAGATTTAAATGCGGTGTCAGTGTATGGTTCAAATACCAGTTTATGTACTTATTTCTACAGTCCTGTTATAGTTACTGTTTGGGTGTGTTTAGAGCGAATGCAAAGCAAATTCTTGAGTCACAGCAATTGATTACAGTGTCACGGAAAAGCATTCGTAGACACCCGCAACACAAGTTGAGACAAAGATGTGCCTGCAAGTTGCGAAATTACAACATATGCATTTACTCTATTCTGCGTATGACTCCACTTTATGAACGTTAAAAATAAAACTGTGGAAAAAGAAGGTCTGGAGTAAAACAACAAACAAGTGAAGTTCTTTGAGAGTTCTGAAATCAGTCCAACTTAGAATTTGTATGAATTAAAAGAGGTCTAAACTTCACTAAACACACATGTTTACAATCACTTACAGTATAAACAGGCTTCAGAGCACAATAAGGGAAAGTGACCTAAGTCTGATTTAAAACATCATAAGAAACTAATGAAATGTAGGCAATACAAATCAAAGGTGCGTCCTTTACTAGAACTGTCAGGCTTGTTGTAGGTGCTAATCGTGGGCAAAAATTAAAGGTGCTCAGTTATGCCGAACCCCAGAGCAATTGTTTTGGCAAATACGAATGTATGATTTGAAAGTTTGGCTCAAATCCCTCACACTGAGACCCATCTGGAGAGGTGAACGCTGGCACACATTTAGTCTCATGTTCAAACACAATCGGACATAAAAAGAAAGGGGAAAACAGAGGAATATGGGATGAGCCATAAGTTTACGGTGAGTATACGCTTTCAGCACCAAGAGCTGTGGTTTGACTTTCAGTAGTTACAAAGTGGGATGTCTAATATCCAATATCTGTGTGAATGATCCCTTCGAATGATCCCATCTGTGTGAATGATCCCTTCGGTGCCTAAAATGGTGCCTGGGTGCACCTGCCTCTATCTGACAGTAAAGCGTGGGACAAAATCAGTTCATACATTACCGTTGGGATTGTCATTCAAATGGCACATAAATCATGGCATATAGAAACGTATTGAATGGTTAATTGTGTATCCTTACAGTGCCATAATTACTGTATCCATCATTTTGTTTTTGGCATTTTCTGCCCCTGAACTGCTCGAAAATGGTGACATACTCATGAAAGGAATGACCTCTGCTAGTCCTCAGGCAAGACTTGGATTGGATTTTCTGAAACTGGCTGCAGCTGGACACTTTAGAACCCCCTGCTGTGGCCCTCTGGGGGACATTTACTGGACTGTGACAACCTTCAGACATCCAGAGAAAACTCACCCTCTAGTTTGCAGACTTGCCATAACAATGCAATTATCATGCAGCGTATACATTCTTGTTGGCACTATTGTTGCGCCCTTACCTAACCCAGACTCTATTGTTGCCCTCTCACCTTTGTCTGAAATTCATTGTCAACTAGCGCTTTCTGTGAAAGCTTGAAATTCAGCGGTACAATAACGCTGACACTCAAGTGGCTTTCCTTAACTGTAGCCATTTTGCTCCACTGAATTATGAGTTAAAAGAAGAATCCGATAGGAAGGGTTGTGAGAAAATGTAAAATGGTTCGCGGGAAGAATTGGAAATCTCAAGAAATGCTCCGAACACTCTTGTTCAGCTTTAAAAGACTTAACTCATTTTAAAGTCAAGTACTGGAGAAACAGTGAGACTGACTCAGTTTTCGATTTCTCCTCTCTTATCTCGGCTCTCACAAGAGCTGCGATTCCTTCTGGAAAAAGCATGGACATGCTACAGCTCCATCCATTTCACAAATATACAAGCCTAGTTAGACCACTACACTTACTGTTCTGTGTATAATGATGTGTCCTGCTTCGGCACAAGGTAAGATAAATGGAATATCTCCTCCGTACTTGTTTATGTAAGTCCCTCAGACGAAGTAGTGACATTGGAGTTCCAATTACCTGTGCAATATCAATGTGGTGCTTTGAACGGAGACTTGACTCCACTTAAAGCTGA
Organism: Coreoperca whiteheadi; assembly: GCA_011952105.1. NCBI lineage: Eukaryota > Metazoa > Chordata > Actinopteri > Centrarchiformes > Sinipercidae > Coreoperca > Coreoperca whiteheadi. Next base: position 11,696,559 of record CM022476.1, read on the forward strand.
TAGCTGTGTCTCTAGGGGTCTTTACTCTAGCTCCTAATATGTAGTGCAATATAATAGATGAGTTGAGATTCTTGGAGACTTGGCTTACATGCTGCGGGAGCCGACAACAATGCAGCGTGGCAGTTTAGAGATGAAGGCTGCTGGTGGTGTGTGTGATCTGCTTTGTGATTGCATGCCGCTGGTGTGCTGTACGTTACTGTACTGCACTGTAGGACTGTCAGCTACCATTAAAAGCAAATTTAGTACAGTATGGATGGGTTGAAATGAGTCAAACTTTAGATTTTAACATTGAAAACCTCATAAGAATGGCATGTTGAGTTATGGCTTGGTCAGTCATGTTATGTACAGAGGGATACTGACTCACATTATGCATTTTCCCTGTTATTCACAATATCTTGGAAGATTTGATTTGCTATTGTGCTGATTCTGGCCTTTCATTGCAGAGAATCAATTTTTCACTTTTTGCGCGAGTAATTTCCTTGTCAGGTTGGTTGTTTTCTGCTAAAATGCTGCACAAAAACAGTGGCAAAACCCCCCCATATAAAGTAAGGAACAGTGACATCCCGAAAGAATGTGTGTGCTCAAATTAGTGTTTATTTATGTATTTATTTATTTTTTACGTTTTCCTGGAATTTCGCCCGGCGCAGTGGAAATGTAACTTTTTCTTTAGGGCGCTACATCCCAGAGTTTTTCCTCTCAACATCTACTTTTTCCCCAATGTTCTAGTGTACAGGAGTGCACTATTGTGTTTCTTGGAGACTGCTGGTGTACTCATCAAGCGCTTATTTTCTCCCATCAGACGAACTCATTTACTTCCATTCAGTCTTGTACAGTACAAAAACAATTTACACAGACTTGAAAATTGCTTTAGCCAAGTAATCCATCACAGTAAATATGAAGCCTTAATTTGTTTTGGTTTCCCAAGTCGTTGCACAGGATGAGTGTTTTCTTGTCAGTGTGGGTATCGTATAATGCCATGCTTATTGTCAATCACCTGACACCCACAAGAAGAAATTGAAATCTGTGCCAGGAAATAATCACTGGTAAACATGTCGGATTTAAAGCTAATTTGGGACATCTTTGGTAGCAGGGTCTGCAGTTTAGTTCCTGCTAGGATTGGCACAGTAAAGGTAGTATTTTAATGGCAATAAAAATTAAATTACTCTCAGAATTAGGGCTGTCACTTTAAAACAAAAATCAAGTTTGAACAAATGAGAACTAACATTTTAAATAGTTTGTTAATAGTCAATTCGAAAGCAGCCCATGTAGCCTAATCGTAAATAATCGCATGCAATAGATCAGTGACCAGTTTTTACAAACGCCCCCTGCTGGAGTACAAGGCATGGCCTGTTGGACTTCTACACGTTACATTTTTAATTTGGTTCACCGTTGCAGATCGAATACTTACTGCTAACCTTTTCCCACTTTCAAACAGTATTACACATTTCTGTTTCAGAAAGCCTTAAACAGCGTGCATCCCCATCTGATTTGCGGAAAACGTAAACTGGACAAAGATGTTACTATAAGTTGAAAGAGCTCTGTGTAAGGTGGTGTTAGGCCACTTTTTTACTGGCCGATCATGCTGCAGCATAGTCTGTGGTGCTTTTAGCTTGCATGTCTCTGTACCTCTTTGTAACTGTTTCCGTCTAATTTAAAAACTTTATTCACCACATTGCTGCATTGAACACTAGGCCTCATAGTATGTTAAACAAATGCTATTGCGAGGTTTATTGCACTCTTGTGTTCTTTATGTTCTGCTCATCTTCATGAGAATACATTTAGCTACATGCAGTTCTTTCGTAACTCTGGGTGTAGGCAGGGGAGCACACACCTGTGTACTTGTGCATTTTAGATGAATCTTAAATGCACTCTTGTATAGCAGTGTAGCACACTCTTGCTGTGTTCAGGGGCTGAGTACTCAGTCAGAATGGACAACGGGCCCTGTCCTCCGCCAGACCAATTAGGCAGCAAAGCAAGACTAATGACTGTGGTTAACTTGGCGTCTGAAGAATGGAGCTGTCCCCATTGGACTACCTGATTGAGTAGAGTGTGTATGTGCTTGTGCGTGCCTGTGTATGTTTGTTAATGTGAGCCGAGGTCTAAATGATGACAAGCAGATGCCTGCCGTGGGCGCGTCCACCCATAACCTGGCCTCTCTCCCTCCCGAGATTACAACACAACGCCTCTGTGCCACCTTGCAGGCCCACACCTGGTTACACTGTGGGGGCGTTGGAGAGAGGGAAAATGAATTTCTGTGATTCCCTCCCTTTTTAACAAGCTAATTAAGCACTGTGTGTTGCATCCGGAGGCGATATTGAAATGACTCAGTTACAGTTCAGTAATGCTTCTAATAGACTGAGGAAGAAAGGGAACTCAGGAGGCAGGGATGATGGAGGACGGAAACAGAGAGAGATGTGGGGGACGGGGAATGGCGAAGGGACAAATTAGACAGAGCTGAAACAGTTGTGTGTAACGAGCTCCCCACCGTATTCTTCTTAGGCAGACAGAGCTGAGATGGCGCTCACGCAGCAGCTCTGCAGCTGCAGAGATCATCAGTTTACGTAGCTTGAGACACCACCAGGGGGCGACGTCTCCAGGAATCTTTAGCTAAACAGAACATTTCTTCCCTCTCCTCTTGCTGTTCTACCTCCTCCTCATCTGGATTTCTGGTGCAGTTTGGCACATGTCACTAACATATTTCAATGTTTGCTCAGTTAAAATCTGTAACAGCCGTATTGCTATTTGTCAAAGCCATTTAAGGTTCAATGAAAACCAGACTCTTCTCCGGAGCCGACCACAGTGAAACATGTCTGACAGTAGTTTTAGAGACTGAAACAGAACATTGTTCTCATTTCATCAGATCTGAAGATAAGCTGTCTGCCATGAGGTGACAATACTGCAGACCAGAGTATGATTTTGTAGGATTTGCTTTGCAGTCAGGGCCGCATATGTGTGTCCATTTGTGTACATTTTTTTGTGTCAAACCTTATACCAACAGTCTATTGGTGTTGCATACCTCTGTTTTCGCTCTGCTCAGCTGTGTTTTTTGTCTAGAATATCTTGAACGTGGCTCTTTTTCATCAGGACACATTAAAACGACACCTGATCAGCCACAGGCTCTTTGTAAGCCAGTCGCACATTTCCTATATGTGGCAGATCATTAGCATGCAGGGCTTTAGAAAGGCAGAGGGAGAAGTTAAATGCAGAAGATATTACGCACCTCAGAATGTATTTTTGAGGCACTTTCAACTGGATATGGATAGATGGGTAATCATCATATCATATAACAATATTAATAATATACTTTTAAGCGATAAGCAATAATTGCTGGTGCCATAATGTAAATACAATTAAAAGTAGGAAAGTAACACACAACAGAGATTTTAAAGAATGATCCTAAATATGACAGCAGAGCTATCCCTGTTTTCATGAGTCCAGTTTCTGAGGGCATCCAGCTGTGCTTTCCAGGGTTTAGCTATTCTTTTGAATAGCTAATATTGTAGGCCAATATTCACTATTTATGTGGTATTGTTACAGTGTTATATTTAATCATTCCGAAAACACTGAATATTTCACAGGTTTGGAAGTGTGCTCAAATTTCATTTTGACCATCAAGTAGGACTTACTTAAACTATTTAATATTCTTTGTCCTGTTCTTTGTCCCGTGGATTTTTTTTTGTATACATTTACATTTCTATTAAGTCTAAAATCACAAAATGTCTCAATACGCGTTATGCAATAAAAGGGAAAGAAGGAATACAATTACACAATGTGTATATAAAAACACATGTATTGCTGTTGGTGTTGCTGTAGTTTGATTGTTTTTGATTAGGCGAAAGCAGCAGTACTTTTTCTTAAATTATTAATTTCATATATATAAATAAATATAGTTATATTATTTTTAAGTTATTAAATGTACCTACATGTTTAGATACGTTCCTGAGATGAAGACAATTGCCTGGTCCAGAAGTCCTTTCCTTTAATTTTGTTTTGCCTGAACCTCATGCCATTGTGGAATCAAGTAGAGGAAGCTTTTGTGTCCCCCCCCCTCTTTATGTCACTTGAGTGTGATGTCTTACATGGTATTCTTTTCTGACTTGAGCGGAGTGCAGTAGGGTTGCCAGAGCCTCCTTTTCTGTTAAAAAAAATAAAGAGAGGAAATCCTTAAAATAGAACCAGTATCGAAAAATGTAGTACATTGCGCAGAAGTCAAAATATGGATATTATATGAATAATCTGTAGCAAATGAAAAGCATTGTTAAATTAAAATTTGGACAGTTATTTTTGAGTGAGAATTGTTTGCTTTCCAATTTTCTATTGACTTTCTCCAGCTGGCTCGATGAATCTGTGGGTTGCCCAAGACATGTTGGCTTGGCACGACTGGCAGTTTGTGTTACTGACCTCAAAACGCCAGACTCATTTTCTTCTCGCTGGAGAAATATTTTACTGCACCAAAGTGCATGTCATTAAAGTATCAGTAATTAGACACCTTCATCCAAAGTTCAGATTCAAATATAAGCACTTGGGAGCTGCACTGATCCTGCTGTAGATCGAATGTTTTGGTATGTGCTCGCTGGATGCTGGTCGGGGTTATTGGAGACTCCTCACAGTGAGTGCATTGAGGCTGTAGGAGCTTGGCCATGATGTAGTGGTTTTAGTGTGTTTGGTTTTAGACTCTGACTCTGGCAGATCTTGATTGCTTGCTGCTGCTTGGATGAATCAAATGTGCCACTGACAGAGGTAGAGGTAGTGTGCTAACACGGTGAGTGGAACTGTCAGCTACCTGCTGTTTATATTTAGTCAAAACAGGCGGAGACCTAATTTCTCCTGGGAGGCACAAATTGGATCGGCCAACTTGTTGCCCTGACCCCTTGCTGATATTTCTACTCACTTTTAAAGGAAGAGAGAGGAAAATATGCACAGGAGAGAAGAAGAAAAAAAACTTCAATAGAATTTTAATTTGCTCTATTAATTTATGTAAATGACGCAGAGCAGGTGTTTGAATTGGAGTGTTAAATTGCTTATCCAAGCATTGCCATGTAGGCTGTATGTAAATGCAGGTGTGCGCTAATTGAAATTCAATATCCTTCTCGTCAGCAAGGGTTGCTGGCCTTCTCAACTGAGCTGCCCTCCTCCCCCTCCCTCCTCTTCCTCCTCCTCCACTCTTCCTCCTCCTCCTCGCTTCCTCCTCCACCACACTTGTTTGCCCTGAAACCTTACCTAAGTGGGTCTTTAATTTAAAAGTAAGCGCATTAACTTTTTCAAACACAGGCTAGATAAAGTACCTCTTGCCAACAAATGAATAAACGGCGACATAAATAAGGCTTTCTCCCTCACACACACAGACATACACGCACAAACACACACAGGGAGATCGATAAACAGCGGTATTGAGGCATCTCTTGAGGTCTGTGTCTGGCTCAGTGTGATGGTTGATTTATTTGTTCTTTGCAAGAGGCGGTAAATCAGTGCTTACCCTCAGGCCAGCTTGGCTCTACACAGCCAGGCAACCTACTTAGTGTCATTCCTCAACCCTACTGGTTTAGGTATCTGCCCATTCTCTTTATGTTGATGTTTGTCCATTTTTGTGTTTGCAGCAAAAATGATTTCAAATTCGCTTTTCCTCATTTCCGAGAAATGCCGGTGCACCTCAAGTTAAAGGCCAGTCCAGGCCTTGTATGCGAGTGAGATACATCAAGGTGCAGTTTGAGCGGGATGCAGTAACAATGCTTTCAATTCATAGAGGGTAAGGTGAAGAGCCTGGCTGCTGGCTAATTGCTGCTCAAAGATGTAGAAAGGTGGAGGGGAAAAGGAAGGAAGAAGGAAGATGGAGAGGAGAGAGGGACTGAGAGGAGGGCTAACCTTCCCCCAGGGCTCTTTTAGGGGTTGACGCTGTGTGTCGCTCCCCTCAGCTCCTCTGCTCCCTTTTGCTCTCCTCTGCCCTTCTTCTCTTGCTATTGCCCCAAGACAGGAAGCCAAGCTGTCCTCGGCAAACCGCGGCTCTTACCGTTGAGACAGAAGCCACGGCTACAAAAAACTCTTTGAATTATCTGAGCTTTTATTTTCTTCATCTCATCACTCACCTTTTCTTTGTTTACTGACAGTGAGATATATTACTGGGGGCCAGGTGTTAGAGGACAAACTTGTTTGTTTTGCTTTGTGACACTTTGAAATAGAATTTTTTATATTGTTGCAAACTTTTAAATTAAGATTTACCTTGTCTTTTAGTGACAGATTGCATTCAAAGAAAGGTGATTCAGGACTGAAAGTTAGTTTGCATAACTTTGTGTAGCTCTTAATAATGTTGAGGCTGCCAAGCTGCTAGCGAGGCAAGCTAATTGTCTTTGGCTCAAGCATCATTTGGCTTGAACGTCATGCCTACTGTGAGTACACACACAGTGGCAGCTGGTGTCCACATTGCTCATCGGGGGTGCGACATAGCTAAGAGGCATCAACAAACTTCACTTGCTCTTTGCAGAACGCTCAAAACACATTACGTTATTTTAATGCAGTCTGTGGAAACCTTTAGTACAATATTATTGTTATGACCAAGCTTTTAAACCACTGCCACCACTGGTCTCAGCACTGCGTCACAGCATAAACAACTCGCTGATATATGGTGGAGCCAAATTGTGTAATGCCTTTAAAAGCAAGGATTTTAAATTCAACACTGAATTTAAGAGGAAGCCAGTGTAAGGAAGCCGGCGCTGGATTAAAACGGGACACTGTGGAGTCTTTTTATAAATCATGCTGCAGAATATTGAACTAATTGTAGACGTGCTGTGGGTTCTTGGCTTAAACAAGAATACAGAGCATTACAATAGTCAAAATGCGTGGGGATAGTAATTTTAGCAAATGCCCAATAACGACACACGTATGTTTATGTTCAAGAGATAAAGACCTCTAGCGGCTGTAATTATGGCTGTTGTCTGTCACTAGCAAAAGAGGAAATAATGTGACTTTATAATGGGGTCACAGAGTCTGCAGAGGGAGGTGGTTGGGGTGGATGTATGGGTCAACAAAATGTTGTACATTAACACACAGAGGACCTCTTTTTGCTCCCTGTTTCCCATCATTAGTCAGCGTTAGTGTCTCTTAACAATGGCCAGAATTGTTCCACAATGCTGTAGTTATTTTAACCATGATAACGAACATTAATGAAGTAGCCATATCAGTGCCATATCTTTTTGCAACAGTGATTTGAAAGAGTTTTGAAAGGCACCGACAGACGATAAGGGCATCAGATCAGGAAACACTTGCACCATAAATTGCCTTTATTTACCTCTGTGGCAGAGAGAGGTATAATGTCCTTTTCCACAACAATAATTCCATCAGTAAAAGAGGCATGTCAGGCGTTCCACGTTGCCTTTCCCTCGAACAACGTTAGGCTACCGTGAATTAAACCCAACACTTCCTCCAGAATTTCCACGTTAAACGTCTTGCATCCTTCACTTTATTGGTAGGCTTTTAATGTGATATATGAAAAACAAAAAATTCTGTTATAAAGGAGAAACTCAGAAGCAGAGTGGTGAGTATGATATGACTCTCTTGTTGTACTGATGTAATTAGTGCTGTGGAAATGTGTAGGCTAGAGGTAATCCCCCCCGTCACTGTGTCTTTAGAGCCCAGAGGAGTTGGTTGGTTGTACTCTTCTAAGAAAAAGGACAGAAAAAAGAAAAAAACTATCCAGCTCATCACGACCCTCTGGTAATATAGTGTTTATTTTATGGGCGAGGATTTGACTTTTTAAGTGTCTTCTAAATTAGAGGCCTAGTTTTAACGCCGATTTAATATTCTGTTTAGATGCTCAATTAGATTTGTAATTGCTCCTCAGGCATGATTGCGTTTATATTGGCTAAGTTCATTAATACTGTGGGACACAGGTCTGTGGCCAGCAATGCAGTAAAAGTGAAATTAAACCCTCAACATGGGGCTCAGACTGGGTTGGAACAGCATCAGTAGAGCACAAGGATGTGTGACTCAAATGACAGATTTGAGGCCGTAGCTGCTTCAAGTGTTACATTCGGTGGTAAAGTTCTTTTACACAGATTGAAATTATTCCTTTTAGAATTCACTAGAGTTCATCTAGAGTTTTAAACAGATTAAATGTTAACATTTGCTGAAGTGTGCTGCCTACATATGGTTTAACTTATGTTGGAGTGATGTGATGGAGCCTATAGGGTTTGTGAAAAGTAGTTTATTATGAGTTTGAAAGGCAACAGAAAGACTGCAATGACAAGCAGAAGAGAGACGGATGTAAAAAAAAAAAAAGATAATACAAAGTTCTGCCTTTTCGTCTTACTTTCCATTCCTTTCTCCGTTGCTTTTCCTCTGTCTGACACTTTCTTTATTTTTGACTTTCATCAGTGCTTTTTGCTGCAGTGTGTTATTACAAAGATGGCTGCTCTCTTATGAGAGTCTGAAAGTCCAAGAAGAGACCCGCATGTCTAGACAGTGACCTGTATAATTTAGTCACGCATTCCTTAAAGGTGTTAGAAAAACACCTGCATCCGGTGCCCTCACTTTTGTCTGTCATTCTCTCTCTGGATCTCTCTTTTCTTCTGGCAGCACGTCCTCCCTCAGTGTAGGGAAGCCCAGGTGGTTCAGTCTTACCGTAACTGTGTTAATGGACTTTAGCACTCAGAAAGCCTTGTGAAATTTCAAAGGCTTTGTTCACTTCCACTGCTAGATGGATCCTGAAAGAAATCAGATTAATTGGTGAGCCTGCCATTTCACTCACACCACCTGAGTGCAATAATGGACACGTTTGGTGTGAAAATCCAAAGCATTAAACAAAGGAATGCATTAAAGCCTCACAATTAGTCTTACATTTGCTTGGACCCAAAATGCCTCATCATTCAGCCATTTAGCCCATGTCTAACATAAATTATCTTCTACTTGAGATTTTTTGTGTCATTTGCATTTGATTACATTTCGGCAAATCTGATCTGTCCAACTGAAATGTGGCGTGTCAGTGAAGTTCTTTTTGTTTTGCTGTGTTTTATTTTACCCTCTCTGATGGTCAGCGCAACAATGGAGACCCTTTTCGGCCATTATTTTTGTTTTTTCCCCAAACGTTCACTATTTATTTCTTCTGTCCACATTGTGTTGTCCCTGAAATGGCATTTTACCAGACAATAACCGGCACAATTGTAGTGAAGTTTCTAATGCAAAGTACGTGTGAGCGCTCTATCTTCTTTAGCATGCCAAACCTGCGATGGCTGTGGAAAATCTCCTTAATAACATGGGCTTTTCTGGCCCTTCCAAATGATTATAGCGCAAGCATAAACAAATAAATTGTTGCATTGAATAATTCTTTGAAATTTTCAGAAAGCTCTCTTTATCTGTTTGGCTGCCAACTGTTGTGTGATGCCAGACAGCTTTGGCTTCCTCTCTCTCCCAGAAGGCACAAACAGTATTGATGAAGCCACAGTCTACTTCTAATGTACGTTTTATGCTGTGTGGGGTGAAACGTGGCCTCTTGAACTTTTTAGTCTTCTTAGCTCTTTCAACTATTACATCAAAAACACATTTATTTCACGCTTTCATCGCTAGGGGCACATCAGTGCAGAGAGCGAAAATGTCATTTCAAAGATCAGCCTGATTGTTCTAATATTGTTGATTAGGTTTACATTCTGCCAAGCTTGGAGAAATCATTGTGGAATTATGTTTTATACGTCTGTGGTGGATGAGGTCATTTAAGCCAAATGCTCTGCTATTGATGTTATTTCTTGGGACTGAGGCTTCCTTTATGTGTGTTTTTTATAAACATATAAAATCCATACATCTATTGCATTCTTCAGCATTTTTTTCAGGTTTTTTTTTTTTCCAGTTTCAGAAAGTTACTACAATCTGTTGGACACAGCCCCCTAAATTCTGGCGTCAGAAAGGTGTGGGTGATACCTGTTCCTGTTTTTTTCTTATACAGCTCTGTATAAGAGAAAACTAAACTAAATGGTTTAAAGTTGCTCTTCGTAGAGACTTACTGTATATACGTATGGTTAAGTATGAGAAAGGAGTGAAGTGTCGAGCAGACACCTTTGGCACTAAATAAATCGAGTGCCACTGTTTTAATGATGGGAAAATCCTGATTTGAAACTTACAAAATGCCAAACAGAACAGAGCTGAGAGGAATGTCTGGCAGAATGGCAGTCAGTGCCGGCTTGCTTTCATAAAATAGTTGGTCTCCAATTTAGCCCCTGGAGTACTGGCACCATGAAAAATAATAGTTTCTGAATAGTGGACGGTTTTTTCCAGAATTCTTGAGAAGGAATTATTGTATTACCAATTTGTAGGCTTACTCTTTGTATGATATTGTAACACTGCCCTTAGCCCAGAAAATACCATATCAAGCCCATTCATGGAAATATTTCACTAAGATTGAGATGCACACATTGCAGTAATGCCTTCCTCTCTTTATTGCCTCTATTTCTGACAGTGCTCGGAGGGATATTATTTTCCAACGTGTAGTTGACATCCATATTGCTGCTTTTACAACTGTTCTGCCTACGCGTCGTTGAGTTTCATGTGTTGCTCTGATACCAGCAGTTGTTGTCTGAACCTTTTTGCCTACATGGCTTTAATTGATTGAGGCTTGTTTGACTCGAAGGGATCTTTGCATGGAGGGCTGTTTGAAATAAATAGCCATTTGGACAAGTTAATTGACAGAAGCAGAGGCCTGCTTTCTGCCAGAGAAAAGGAAAACATCATTTTGCCTTTTGTTAAGCAGCTTTTATTTGCAAGACAGGGGAATATTATGTTTCCTGCAGGAGACCTTGACCGAGAGCTAAATGAAGTTTCCTCATCTCTGACCCAGCTCCAGGTCTGTCTCATTAACGATGCTCTCTCTTCAGTGATTGAGCTCCCATGATGCCCACAAACAGTCCTCTACTGCCTGCAAACACACACACACACACACACACACACACACACACACACACACACACACACACACACACACACGGGCACCTGTTTGTATTTATTTATTTGAGATTAGATATTGACTTTCTCCTTCTGAATTTTCATTTTGTTTGTCAAGAAACTTCCGTGTCTTTATTCAATGAGCCTGAACCTGAACTGAGAGCTTCATAAACAGTCTAAAAGCTAGTCACAATTTTAAGATTTTGACGAGCTGTTGGTTGGTTGGTCTTCTAAATAACCTAAAATGAAACCCCTGTCAATTTGATGTAGCTCAAATATTCATTGTGTCAGTCTGTGCCCCTCGTCAGGCAGTCCAATTACAGCCACGTTTCTCTGCTCCATCCATTTTGGTTATTAGCAACATCCGCATGCTCACCTTGTGTTAGCAAGAGCGTCTCTCACCACAGTCACCAATTAATTAAGCCTTTCATTGACAATAAAATGCGTGTTGTCAGAAAAAGAAAAAGAAACAGAAACTGCTTCTTTAAGAACGGATGTCCTGAACTATGAGAGTGGAATATCTGCTTCAGTGTGATATTTGAGTGTTGTTAGCTGTCGAGCATTATGTGTTCAATGTCTAGATCAAAGGTTCTTAAACAATGAAGTTATGGTAGGAATATTGCTGATAGTAATATTAAAATCACTTCATCCTGCATCCTACAGTTCCCATCTTATATGGTGGACTAAAGCACTCTTTATAGGCTGGCTCAAAAAAGTGAAGGAGTTTGGACACCCAGTTGTCCAGGGTTGGGTATTTTCTCACTAAAGAATTGTATTATCCTTCTGTTTCTAAACGTGTATAAGCACAGTGTCTTTCTCCACACAGAGCGCTAGCTACATTTGCTGGGGGGTCAGAGCCTGATGTCAGCACACTGAGTACATTTTAATGGCGCTTAGTTCAGAAATGGTTTTATCAAAGCAGAGAGGCCGGAAAACACTGCACTATTCATCTCACAACAGGATTTCTCCTGCCAAATTTTCTACATTTATACTCTTTTCTCCACATTTCTTCCTTGCATGTGGCTCCTTTCACATTCGTACTATACTTGTCCTTGGTTCGTTGGTCGAGTGTTTCTCTTCTGCATTCATTTGTTTAGCTCTGCCATTTTTTCTTACCTAGTTGAACATGCCATTTTTCTGTTATACTTTGTATGCTCACTTTGTGTGTTATTTGTCAAAAAACTCAATGTGTGCAGATGTTCCACCCTCATTTTCATCTAGAGTAAGAAGTTGTGTTCTACATTGATTAACTGATACAAATTTATGTTGTTGTGCTGTTGTATCACGAGATAAAGCCTGTAGGATGTGGTGATAAATCCAATCTTAACAATTTAAGCTAAAAAAGCACATGAAGGTAGCACTTACTTAACTTACTACCTCCAAAACAATGTCACATTTCAGCCTAGTTTGCTTCCCTCAGAAGCAATGCCGTGATTGTAAAGGCCTAAATGAGAAAAACAAGTGAGCCACAGGATATGTGACAGGTTTTGATGTTTCCGTTACAACATTCTAGGTGGCTCCCACTTATCTTATGAAACAAGCCGTGTTCCTGTATCCACTCTTGTGGTCTCCATGCGTGTTCTCACGTCACTGAGTATGTCCCACATCTAAAAAATGCCTATATGCAGTACACTTAACCCACACGCTATGCACCCTTAAGGCTCAATTATGCTTCGTACGGTCTCAGTGGCATCCACGGTATTTTCGGTGGCCGTGCTGCGACTGCGGGCTTTGTGTATTTATAGTTTCACATCATTGCCGGGGTCACCTTCCTGACCCTTCGTGATGACGTTTGCGATCGTGGGATTTGTGTGGTCTCCACGGTTTTCTCTGCAGAGTTTCCATTTGGGGCTGTTGTGCAGAGGCCAGAGCAGAGTCTTCACGTAGCCTCGGTAAAGCCTCGCCTTTTCAAAGCAGACCCTCAGACCGCCCGCACTGTGGCTTCCGTGGTGCCGCTATAAGCATTACATATTCCCACTTCAGAGCGCTGTTCACTACTAAGTGTATCCCATTCATCATCATTACTGCAGCAGTAATGCACCTATAATCTGGTTAGACAACTGGCAAAAAATAAGTAAGAAGTCACCATGTTCACAGCATTTTATTTCAATTTCAGTTTTAAAGCCTGAGCGACCAAGAGTGATGCCGTGGCCTTATCAACCAGAGGTGCTCCAAAGGGCGCGGAAAATCTTGTATTGAAAGACTTGTAGTCTTGGGTATCTTTTCAAATTGGCAACAACTAAATTGAAACACAAGTTGGCACATAGCTAGATCAATCAATATGTTATATAGCTGATATTTTGTGCTGATGTTTAATATCTTGAAATCTGACCATTTTAATGCCCCAAAAAGCATAAAATGACCAAACTACTGTGCTTTTATACTGTGTATAAAACTTAAACATAAGAAAAAGAAATATGTGAGTAAATAATGGTGATAATATGTTACTATAGTAAGAAAAACTGTAGCTGTTAGAGTAGATGACATTTAATGTGTTAAAATCTGATTTACTAATAGAATTGGTCAATATTAGCCTGCTATTCTGACAAGCTGAAATCACCCTTGACCCACTGTCTTAATTTTTCTATTCTTTATAATGACTGGACTTCAAGATTGGGGAAATATTAGTGTTTTCAAATGCACTTAGGTTGAGCCTTAAAAGGACAGTTCACCCCAAAATCAATTTTCTCTCTACCCATAGTTTCTACATCCACAACAACGTCTGTGGATTGTGTTGAGAATCCGGGTCCTGATTTCTGGAAATATACATTGCTGTTGACTTTTTCAAATGTCATTTCTTTTGGCGCTTTGAGCCCCAGAAGCTGAGTGCCATATAGTCCCATTATATTATAAAAATGCAGACATCTCCAAAAATATGTATTTTGGATTTTGGGGTGAACTGTCCCTTTAACCTGAGCAGCAGGTTAACTGGCCTTCAGAAATCACACCATATTTATTCTGGTAAACAAACAAACACACAACCACCGACCTTGCTTTTATAAAGGAGGTAAGGTTTGTTAGTCTTTGTTGATTGTGTGATGACGGTTACAAGCCACAAAAAAGAACTTCTGCCATTGTTAAATTAAAATTTGTCACTGTCTTCATTTTAATAAAAAAAAAATAAAAATGTGGCCTTTGTTTGGAAAAATATGTTGCACAAACACACAGGAACAGTGGGACTTTTTAACAGCTCCTCTAATATAAGTCTTAAAGCTGTGGCCGTATGCGCTCCTTCACTTTCCTCACTTTTCAAGCTCTTCTCCATGCCCCTTAGAGTAATTGATTTGGGGATGGACTTTTGCATGGGGTATAAAGGGAATAACACATCGTCTGGTCTCATGCTTTCAATCTCAGCTCCATTTCTCTTCCTTTTCGTGTCTATAATTTGGTTGATGTCGAAAAGAAAAAAAAATCTCCAAATCCTTTGAGGCATCTTCCTTTGCTCTTCGCAGAAGTAGGGACTGAAATTGGGTCTATCTGTTAACTTATTTGTCTTTGCTCTGGTTTGATTTTGGTGTGAAGCTGCAGGTGCATGGTTGCAGGAAGGTAGCACAGGAAAAGGTATCCCGACTCACCTTTGGATTTTCTCTTTTGACATGTCTCTCCCCTATGAGGGACAATAGGTTGAAGACAGGGCAGAGCATCCTTTTCTGCCACCTGTATCTCTTCCCTTCACACTTCCTCATTGACTTCCTCCACCAACAGCATTAATTCTCTTGCTCCAGCATTAAAGTTGTAATTTTTTATGAAAAAAACGTTTTACAAGTAAGGGAAAGACTGCACTCTGTTGTCGCGTTAACTTTTCACCCATGGCCACGTATACAGCAAGTCATCGAAATATTTAATACAGCAATTAGAAAGGTTATGAGGTGCAACTGGGAGCATTTATTACACCCGCATAGTCATTGTTTTTATTTATTTAGTTTTATGCCCCTTTATTGTCATATTTTACATTTTCAATTTTCAATGCTTTCTACCAGTGTCTTGCTTTTGGATATTTTCAGAGATAATGCATGATTGATTCTGATGCTGAAGCGTGCTGAAGCTATATTCAACACTTTAAAACAAACCCTTTTTTCCCCCCCACGTATTATATAAAGTGGTGTTTTAGCTACCTGCATCCCAGCAGAAGTACACACTCAACTTTATGCTAAAATTGTCTGGACACTAGACTGCACCTACACAGCATCCCACCTCCCACAACACACACACACACACACACACACACACAAAACCAAAAAGACCCGTCCAAGCTGTTTCAAGTTCTATTTGCCCATTCCCTTCAAAATAGGTGGAAAATGGAAGAGCTGGTGCCAAATAGGCCGTTTGCAAAATCACCGAAAACTCCCAAATGGTCTCCATTAAAGTTTCCGGGCTCCTGGCAGCGTGAGCCCACAGTGTTTGGAGGTCATTTTTAAAAGCCCTGTGGAAAGACCCCCCTTTCAGCCATCTCAGGCCATCACTATGTGTGTGTTTGTTCGTGTGTGTGTAAGTGACTGAGTTCAGGCTTTATTAGGCTTCAGTGGTGTTTGGACAGCCGGAAGAGTAGTACTAATAGGACAGAATGATGCAGAAATGGACAGAAAGCCCCCTTGGAGGTCTTGAAGCTCATTTTCTCTCTCCCTTACTTTTACCCTCTCACTCTGTTTCAATCACTCACTCACCCCCCCCTCCCCTTTCCATTCTTCTCTTCATCAGCATCGTTCTGCTTTCTCAGCCTTGGCTGTCACACGGTCCCGATGTTGCTCCACTAATTTTTCACATCCCTTTATTCCTGCTATTCGGCCTTTTCCCAAAAGCACTTTGAGTCAGCGGGGGAAGCTTTTAGCCACTGATTACTTCTACACGGTAATTTTTTCTCCTTGTTTTGCTCCTCTTTCTGTTTCTTTCGCAAGTTTTCTCTTTCCATTTAATTTTTGTTTTTCCCTGGCTGTCTTTTGTCCTTCTCACTACTTTGTCCTTTTTGCTCCTGCTCCATGCTCCTTCTCTGTTTCTCTCCCCTACTGTCCTCGGCTGTTGTACACAAGAAATGTCATTCTGTGTTAAACATCGTGGACAACATGTGGCTCCATCCATAACGCGACTTAGATTCAAGGATAATTTCAACCATGGTCCATTTCCCAGAGTGCCAAGGCTCCCTCATGAAATTCCTATATATTTTTATTTTATCTTTTGGGTAACCTGTAGCTAGAGGGACCTCAGTGATGTCCTATATTATTCCTATATTTTCTACAAGGTGAAACATGTCTCTCAGCAGGACAAAAAAAAAGGCCTTTTTTGTTATGATTGAAATTAACTTGTTTACAGCTTAAGTCCAAAAACACACTGGCACTCTGAAAAGCGGCACATAAGTAATTATTTTCTATATGACCAAAACGAACACGCCTGCGTCCTATTTTCTAGCGCCATTGCTCCAAAAAAGCTGGATATTTTTCATACTCCTTTCCTTGATTAGTACGTCCCGGCCACTGTACTTTGACTTCTTTTCTTGTCAAGTAATAGCACGCCTTCCTATGTGGTTTTGTAGCTCTCACAGTGGACGCGGAGAAACTTAGTGCTGTTGTATAAAAATAGCAGACCTCTACGACCCACAGTCCCACAGCTTGATAAAGATAATATTAAAGAATATATTTCCTGGCAAACTAGCTGGAGAGATGAACTAGAGCACACAAAAGACAGCTGAATCTCGAGCAGCTCTCTGAAATCCCGTTGCTTTACGTTACTCTTGCTGTGTGGTCCTGTTGACACGTTGCACTGCTGTAAGTCCATTATGCCCTAAGGCGGTCAAATAATGCACAGTGGCAGTGGTACATTTGGACTTCATTGTAACAAGTTTCACAGTTAATGCTTTCAACCGAAAAATATTTTACCCCACAAAGCGTGTTAATAATAAGTGCATTACATGGAACTTCTGGTCTGATAACATTGACATACTGGAATATGTCCCTCACTGTTCCTGCTCTAATCCCTGAACTCAGGGTTGCTTTTGTCACTTTTTATCCAGGGGGCGACCCTGAAATGGCCCAGATATTTCCCAGGTCACGAGTCTGGTGACCCCTCTTTACTGCCCTTGTCTTTGACTTAGTCTTTGTTCTTTCCCCCTCTCTCCCCCTCTTTCTTTCAGCCTGTTACAAACAGTTTCTTGGCATTTTGTCTATTTTCTTTCTCTCTCCCTCTCATCTGTCCCACTTTATCTTCTCTAACCTGTCAGTGTTTCCCTCTCTGTTCTCAATAACAATATAGCACACTCCAATTTGCTCTACTGGCAATAAAGACTGAGGAAAACATGAGTGAGGAATTGGCTTGTTGGTGCGTCGTCTGCCTCACGACCCTCAATCCTCCCCTGACACTTTTTCTTTCCTCTGTATCACAGACTGTTACCCTGCAATCTGCTCAGCAGAGATGTGATTGTTGAAGCAACTCGAGCAGACGTAACACTAAAAGGCTTTTAATCCGTATAAAAACCTCCTCGTTTTACCTTTAAAAAAAAAAAAAAAAAAGAAAGAAAGAAAAGGAAATTGAACATCCATTATCACAGAACAGTGTTTCGAGAATGTTTTTTTCGGTGGAAAGCACATGAGGGTACTGTGTGAGGTGTGCATTGTGTTCCCGCATGCATTTTTACATGTGCGTCTGTGTCACAGAGGCATTTTGAGTTATGCTTTGCTCTCAGCGATGTCTGTAATTAGCAGTAAAAACCCCAGTGATATGGCCTGGGCTGCTTTTCAAGGTTATTCGTTCGGTCGACTAAACTCAAGGAGTCTTTCTGCCCCAATAATTCTTGAGTTCGACAGTCTGAATAAAGTTATTTTAAGCTTAATTCTCTTCAGATTGATTGCAGGCGTCTGTACATTTTACATTATTAGTTTTATATATAGATAAATATTGTAATAATGTGTTATTCAAATGGATTTCTGGTATGCTTACAGATGTTGCATCCTCGTTTCCGACTTTGAATGACCTGTGACCTTCTTCCATATTCCCTCTCTCAAATCACCTCAACTACGGTTTCTGTTTAATTCATCAAATATTCATCCCATTGAGAGAATTAATAATTTATTATTACAATTCAGAATCAGACATCAGACAATCACCATGAAATAATCATTTTCCATTTGCTCATGGCACATTGATAATTCATATTTTCCCCACTCTTCACTTTCTCCTCTCATTTCCCTCCTCCTCCTCTTTTTTTTTTTATTCCTGTGATCAGCTCAACACCTGGTGAGGGACCGACGCTGTCTGTCCCGTTACCATGGTGATTAGGAGGTTAGGAGCCCTAGAAGGGCCCCTAATAAGGGGGAAACAGGGTGTGAAATTAAGGTTGTAGGACAAATATAGCATCTGTTTTGTAAGCAAGGCTGTGAGGATGGTGGTTTAATGTAAATTGATAGGGGAAAAAACAAAAACAAACAGCAGGTGGTTTGTACAGTAGTTGCCTTCAGGTCAATACAATTTGAGTTTGAATGTTTTTTCCTAACTTACGTGTCGCGTGTTCATGTTTCTCTCAACAATGCTAAAAAGTAATTTTACATATTGAACCTTTGCTTTTCCCCAAATCAACTATCGGAGCAAATGGAATTCCAATAAGCCTTAACGACTACTCTTCATTATTCTCATTAGTGATGAGATTGACTTAGAGTCTGCAGTGTGTTATGTTTTGGGACAAAGATTTCATCCCATAGGAGGCTTGTTGTAGCAACACTCCTCAGGACACTGCCATACTTTGTGTCTCACTGGGCACATTAGTGGCAGACTGAATGTAAACATGTATTTCAGTGTCATGCTTGATTCTGCTCCCCATGTTTCCCTCAAGGTGGAAAAACTACCACCGAACCCTTTTTTCCCGTAATTGGACCTTTTTAATGTGCCACTTCAAGAGCCTGTTGCCTCACCTCCGCATTCTTTCTCCCCTTTTAATCTTCTATTCTGTGCTTTTGTTTTTACTCATCTTGTCGGCGACTGCCCCTTCTCTTAACGCAGTCATTCCTATTATGACAGTAGCAGTTAAAGTATGCTGCGCCTCCTTATTAAGTAAAGCAAACCAGAGGATGCAAATTTAACTTCAGCCAATACACCACTATTATCTACTCTAAGCACAATAAAAGCATACAACAATCAGCAAGCATGTGACGCAGGAATGTAGCTGTTTGTGTGTGTGTGTGTGAGAACGTGAGGGGGGGACTAACACAGGTAAAGCCTCACGGTGTAGGACCGATACAAACAATTGGACGTAACACACAGCAGTAAACGGGCTGTCCGGTATTTCCCACAGCAAAGCAAAAATCACAACAATGAAGCTCAGGTAAAATAACACCGTTATAAACCTATGTCTGCCCAGACACAAGCCTCTAACGTGAGATTGCTCTTGATAGGGATTTAATGCGTCGGTCCGTTTGTATTACCCGAGTCTTCTCAGGCTTGGATACCGACGGTGGCCGAGCTGCCGCTTTGTCGGCGGGTTCAACGGCAAAGCTGATCCTCTGGCGGCAGCAGAGGGAATCAGCTGAATCGACTTAGAGAGGAGAGGGCGGGGCGCAGAGGTTGAAGAAAATGGTGAAATCCGTATCTTCCTTCTGCAGGTATGAGATCGTTATGTGGTGTATAACAATCTCTTTCAGGATCCAAAAATGTGTTCAGTAAACACAAAAACATTCAGTTTCTCATCCAGCGAGTTAAGACCTTCTCCTAGGGATTAACGTTCAACGTTGAGTCATGTCACCCCCTGTAGCAACCGGAGTCGCAGTGGAAAGGTGGCTGGCGAAACTGCCGCGCTGGAGTTTATAGGCTCGATGACGTCATGGCCGTGTCGCCGTGTGAGTTTCCTGCGCTCCTGTGGTGGCTCTCGTCCAGTAAGAATCCAGCATATGGATTCAGGCTTAAAAAATCACAATCAGGTGTGCCGCTGTTTCTTTGTTTCAGGCTTTCATTTTTACATGTTAGGCCCTTGTTTTGTTTCCAGTGTGGTTTCTCACTCAGGCTTCTCGCTGGTTTTAACAGACGACATCACATCACCCCAATCCTGGCTTCTCTCCACTGGCCCCCTGTTCGTTTTAGAAATGATTTTAAGATTTTACTGATCACTTTTAAAGCACGTGTGGGTCTAGCCCCAAGCTACATAATGGAAATGCTGACCCCATATGAGCCGGCTCGCAGCCTTAAGTCCTCAGGTGGGGCCCTTCTGGCTTTTCCAAAGTCGAGGCTTAAATCTAAAGGTGACTGTGCGTTTGCCACCAGGGCCCCTCGGCTGTGGAACGACCTGCCTGAGGACATAAGGTTTGCAGAATCAGTAACTTCTTTTAAATCACTTCTTAAAACTCGTCTTTATAGACTTGCTTTTATGTGATGTCGTCTTCTTATTCGTCTCTTTATTGCTTTTATTGTTTCCATTTTTTTTTATTTCCATCGTCATAGTTGTCATATTTTTTAAGTTGTCTCTCGTCTTAATTTTACCTTAATTTTGTTTTGTTTAGTTTGGCACTTCTGTTTGGCTTTCTGCTGTTATATTGCCTTCTGGAAATCCTGTTTCTGCTTTGCTTTGTCTGTCAAAGCACTTTGTAAAACTCTATTTTTAAAGGAACTATATAAATTAAGTTATTATGTGTTGAAGTCCCAACACTGGCATTAATGTGATTTTAAGATATTGATTTTACAACACAAAGATTTGATCAAAATACAATTAAAATGCAATAAAAGACCATCTAAACACTTTATTGACCCCTAGTATGTAATATATCATCAGCTTGCAATAAAGGAAAAAAACAGTTTCAGTTTTTCTCATAATACACTAGATCCTGACGAGTAAAGCAGCCAGGCCAATATAGTGGCATCTGCGTAAAAGTTTATTTTTCAACTCTAAAATGTCCGGTTCTGTACAGGACTTCGTCACATTTCTTTAATAATCGAATTTAAAAATCCAGCATTGGTCGGGGCTAAATAATATACCTGCTCTTCGGCATTTCAATATTTTCTTTGAACGTCAAATAATGCCTGTGATGTTTGGAATGTTTTGAACATGAACAAATGAATGTGAGTAATACGTTGATTTAGAGTAAATGCTTAGCTAAGGTTAAAACGACTATTGAGTGCAGCCGCAGTCAGAATTTCCCACCTACTGAGCACTGCCTCTACATGTTGCTCGTCTGTGATGGCTTTAACGGTGTTGGACAGGAATGGGATTGTGAATCAGAGGTCACCGGAGGAGGCTGAACCCGGCTGTCTACTTGCTCATCACTGGGTCCCCCCGATTCATTTGTCCCATTCCTAGATGCCTGTCTTTCCCTTAGGGCAATACCCAGCATGCCCAGGCTCTTTGGCTCGCTAAGGGATTGACTCAATCAAACAATCGATGAAGGAGACGGGAGAAGCAGGCCACATGCGTGGGACCGTTTGATGTTTCGGAACTCGGCTTCGGTCTGTGTGGACTGCTACATTAAGCGGAAGACAAGGCTTTATCTTCTGTGAATGTGTGTGTGTGTGTGTGTTGACATTAGTACTAAGTATGTTTTGGTGTGCTTCTGCTGGTGTGGACTGTTTGAGGATGTTCACAGCAAAACGGGCAAGAAAACGTTAGTGGGTATCAAAGTCTTAACCCCACTGCATTAATCATAACCGGTTTATAATCCAAGCCTGCTGAGCCCCAAGCACTGCCTCTTTGGTTCGTGTGTGTCTGAGTGTGTGGGCTTCTGCACATGTTGATACCACAATCAGCAGGGAATGCTTGTTAATAATACATTTGCAGCTTTCTTTCTGTGGTCTCTTGCTATTCTCTTTTTTCTGGCCTCGAATGCTTCACTTTCTTTTAGTATCTTTCTGGGTGTTTCTCCCTCCCTCATTCTGTCTCTCGTTTTTCTAAGCCTTCCTTCCCTCCCTGCTCCCCTGCTCTCTTCTGTTTTGCCTGGAAGTGGTTGTCACAGTTGATGGTCAATGGGATGCATGCACAGCTTGAATTTTCACAGGTCTGCAGTGCTGCTCCTCTTGGTTTTTTGATTGAGGCTGCGTCTAATGATTTGTTGTTATTTTTCGATTGGTCTGATGATTTATTTCTCTATAATTGATTGTTTTATAACATAAATATGAAACCATAAAACATACAGCACATGTTCCCTGAGCTTAAGTTGATGTCTTCAAATTGTTTGTTTTGTCTGACCAAAAGTCCGAAACCCAACAAATCCGAACAGTCTATCATGTAAGAAAAGGAAACGCAGCGAATCTTCACATTTGAGAATGATGATTTGATTATCAAACTTGTCGCCATTAAAGTTTGTGTCGATCAACTAATCGATTACTCGACTAATCTGTGAGCTCCTTTTCATTATTGGTTAATTATAATTTTCATTAATGAACTAACCACTATTCAAATCGATTCATCTCTATAAAATGTCAGAAACGTGTGAAAAATGCACATTACAGTTTTCCAGTGTCCAGCCAGCAATCCAAGACCTAAAGATATTAAATACAATACAATGATATTAAACAGTGGGGAAAAAATCTACACATTTGAGAAAGTGGAACCAGAGCATTTTGGATAAAGGACTTACATGGTTAATCGATTATCAAAATTGTTGCCTGATGTTCTGACATTGATTAAGTAACTAGTCATTTCAGCACTAATGTGTATGTTTGTGTCAGAGATTGCAAAAGACTGATTGATCTTCTGAAAAGAAATAAGAGGTACTTTTAATTTGAAATACTGCAACCTTTACAATTTACTGCTGCATCAGTGTACACTCACTGAGCTGTGCATTTGTTTATGTGACACTGTACTTATGTGTGTGTTTGACACTGTATGTCTTTGAGGGCGCAACTAATGCACTCGCTGCGTCTCCTTTCCTCCTACCATATCACAACGATTGCCTAAGATAGCACATCTCTGTGTCAACCCCCGTTGAGCTGACTCTGCAGCAGGCCATCCCATAATAGTAGATTTTTATGCATCTCTCTAATGCCGCCTGTAAATGTGCCACTCTTTTAACCTCCCCTCTGCTTTCTTTTATCATTAGCAGTCCCTATCAAGGGGGAGCCGGGGAAGAAGGCTGAAATGGTTGTTACTCTGTGTTTGCCCTTGTGTACATGCGATACACACACTCTCTCTCTCGCACACTCACACACACACTCTCACACACACACACACACACACACACACACACACACACGGTATAAATGCTGATGTCAAGCTCCGGAGCTATACTGGTCTTTCAACATGATGCAGTCTGCGAATAAGCTGCTCCTGACTGAGTCTGCCACTAGCCTGCACTGTGGTCGCACTAGGAAAAGAAAGTCTGTTAAAACCATATTTAACTGTTGTTTGTTGTTTTCAGTCTTTTACTACCACTGTTCAGGTTTTACTTTTCAGTTCCTGATCAAGTATTCAAAACAAGAGCTAATATGCTGTATGTAAATTCACCATGTGTAACAGCAATTGCCAGTATTGACGACTCGTTCTGAAACCGCGAGGATAAATTCAGGGCAGAAAACTAAAAATTACAAAGTAATGTGTTGTTTAAACTTTGTTTCTCCCACTGCTTTAGTGATTCAATTAATTCTATTCAAGTCATCACTTAATCAGACACCATTAATCAAGGCAGTCAAAGTATTTCCCGCTACGCTCACTATAAGGCTGAGGAACCACCGAAGGATTACAAACCTGGTCGAAACCAGATTTTGACCGTCTCAGCATTTTATGAGGATATGTTGAGTACTCTGCTCAGATGATCTATCTGCGTGAGATGTTTTCGGATCCGATCCTAACCACACATATTTAGTTGCAGACTTATCGTAGCCTTCCTAAAATATCAAATATGTTTGAAATTAGAGACCCAACATCTGCTCAGATCCTTAGCAATTGTGTTGGGATCACAAACAAATTCCAACAGAGGAGACAGATGCCATTGAATGCAACTGTCTTTCTATTGTGTGCTCGAACTGAGTATGGCTGTCTCTTTTGTTGCTTGGATTGGTGTGTTACATTAGATTGGAGGACTCCCTGTGAGATCAGATGTTGAAGCTAAGCTATGGTAGTGGTATTGATGTTCTCATTTAACTTGGAATTATACATTCTTTAAAGGACTACCGTCGCCTTAAAAAAACAGCCACAAATGCTAGTGTCGACACTGCTCTAGTGCTATTTTATTTTTGTTTCTTTTCACAACATTCTCATTTTTGTTTGTCTGTTCATTACTTCAGTGCCCGCAAGCTTTTTGAAAGCCAGTGAGTGTGTTAAAGCAGAGTGCTGTCCCCGGTGGAGATGTCTTGACTTTTATTTCTTGGATTTACAACAAAACCCCGGGGAGCCTCACTGGTATTTCCATGCTGGGCTCCAAACAACATACGAGTGCTGTTTGGTTTCAGAAGTTCGAGACCAGCATGGGTTTTCTCAGCTCAAGCGCTCACAAGCCAATACATTTGGTGCAGTGACTTAGTGGATCTGTGTGTTTGAGTGGCTGTGGGTGGCTGCTCATGCATGTGGCTGAGATGGACTAACCTATACTTGATGTGTTCTGTCTTGCAATGAAAAGTAAAATTAGTATACATCTAGCAGCGAATGCACTCGTCTCTCATACATGGAGATGGGGCTAAAGTCCATGGCTCCACTCCAGCTTTGTTGCTCTCACTGTCCCTGTTGTTGCTTTTCTCTCTCTATGTTTCTTTATCTATTTTCATTTCATTCCCTCACGCTCTCGCCATCCTTCTCTCCCGTTTCACCCCGTGGCACCAAGGGGAACAATGGTTCTCTAACAGCTTTTGCAGAAAGCTTGTGGACCTGATGATTGAGCAACATTAAGTCGGAAAACAACACAAAAGGTCAGTTTTCCATTTTTCCACGGGTAAGGCTCAGGTTTGCTGATACCCCAGGCCTTGTTATACATGCATTTATTATGCAAGCCACGCAGCATATGACCTAGCTCCTGTAGAATTAGCATTGACGTGGGTAATATGGCAGTGAATAAAAGTTTAACAGTGACCCCATAGCCATCTGTGATAGTGTGAACTAATTAGCTTACCACTGATGTCTCCCTCTCTCTGTTTCTCTTTCTTTATCTGTCTCTCTCTCACTGTCAGTCACCATCAGTCAGTCTCACGCACATGCACAAACACACAGCGGACTTGTATTGCTATTAGCCATGCTAATGGGTCGGGTCCCCATTAAACTCCTGGACGTTAATTGTCGAGTTGAACAGTAATGGGAAAGATAATGGTCTACTTGTCTACAGCTTATTATGTAGAAAATAAAGGGAGTGCTAGGCTATGTAGCTTCCAGCATGAAGACTGCTGCCTTGTGCCGACCTTTTTTTATATTAGAAATTGTTGTTAGTATACAGGACATCTCCTCATCTTTATTTCTATTTCCCTTCCTTCCTTCCTTTTGTCACTCTACCTCTTGTTTTTATTCACTCAGTTTTTAATCTGTCAATGGCAACCCTTTCAAATCAACATACTAGAAAGCCATCTTAATCCGGCCAGTCATTTCATGGTTTGAAAATGACAGCAAAAGCCATGTATTTAATGAGTGAGTTGATGTTATGTTTTGTTTGTGTGATCTAGTAAATAAATAGATAATGAGATTAGATGCGTCAGGATCTGTCTGATTCAGCTCAGCAGGTGATCGATCACATCGTTCGTTTGCTCTGCAGTAAATAATCAGAGCAGCACATCGTGAGAAAAGGAAACCTTCTGAGTTTTTACAACTTGGGAAAAGTTGAGAAAAATGGCGCAAACTGCTAATATCACGTGTGCAGATGTGTGACACAGTCGCTGCTGCACAGCAGGCCAGACACCAGGCTGAAGTTAGAACCAATACTTCAGTCATTCAAAGTATTGGTTCTGTGGTTTTTCACACAGTAAGTTCAATGTGTTGTTATGACAAAGGAAATGTGAATATACAATTTTGTGTGCAGTTATTGTATGTCAGAGAGTGCTCCCTAGCAACACAGCAAAAATGTCGATTTCTAGTCAGAACTCTACAAGAATAAATTTCCAGAGGACACCAGGATTTCTTTACATTCAGCTTCTGTGGAGGACACTTTGTTAGAGGCAGCCTTACTTATAAAATGTATGGAAAAAAACCTCTCCGTTCTCCCCTGGTTCTTTATTTGAATCTTACCTCCAGCTCTCTGACAGCAGATATCTGTCTCTGTCACTACTCATACCATCAGCATGAATAATGCCCTGTGAATGAGCTCTACACAGACCGGTGGCATGTAACAACCTTCTAATTTCCCTGCCCTGGGCCCTGTCACTTATCTGGCCATCATCTGCATAACAGAACACCCCGGATACGCATGCGTGTGTGTATGTGTGTGCACCTCCACAGTATGTAGGTTGTCAGTTGTCCCTACAACACTCCTCCAGCTCTTATCATAAAGCCCTAGCAGGCAGAGGCTACATGCCCAGAGGCCATGAGAGCAGAGGATGCCCCTACCCTCAGGCCAGCTCCGGGTCTTTCAGGCCTACCATGACACTGACAAGGTGGAGGGAATAATGTATGTAGTTTTGCTGTATAAGGATTGTGGATGAGAAAGCCTTTAGTTAGAGCCTAATGTGTATACGTACAACTCAGAAATATGTTCATGCTCCCACAGAAGAACAAACCATCATCTTCACTGCAAATTTTTAGGGAAGTGGATTGAACCAAGAAAGAGTACAATCTTTGTTTGATTTATTAAAATGACATACTATTCAAATGATCTCCAAAACTCTAATGAATGGAACTAATGCTAATAACTAAATTTAAATTTGAAGGGGTGACCTTCTCTCTACACACCAGACATACTGGCTTGCTGTCCATCTAGTTAAGCCCCGTGTGTTCAGGTAACACGCTTCCTTTTGGTCTCTTTCTCTTCCCCTCTTGTCTCTGCTCCAGCTTTCTCAGTGTGTCTGATCTCTCTCTGATCATCCTGTTAATCTGGAAGCTTTCCTTTGTGACCGAGAAATCCACAATCCGACATCCATGCTTTTTTAGGGGGCATGCCTTGCAGAAGGTGTGACAGGGGGTCAGATTAGTCTAGATTACAGGGGTCAGTGATAGCTAACACAGCCAATTACAGAATTACTTATCTTTGGAATCTTAAAAAACAAGATGCACCCAGAGTTACGCACACAGGTACCGTCATGAATAAACAGTATTGGTAGAGGACCCACAGCAAGGCCATATTGAAATTAAGGATAAGATTGAGATAAAAATGTAATACAGAAGGGCTGAGGGCTTGGTCTTCACAAATTCTTTCTCACATTCACACACACCACTTGGGGCTTTATCATATTTGCTGAATAGCTTATTTAGTGAGGATTAACATCAAAGATCCACCAACAAGATCAATGTCATCTCAAAGAAACAGAAAGGTTCTGAAAACCGCTGTTTTCCCTGTGAGAGAGCATTTAAGCATTTTTTTTCCTGTCCTGCGATTCTCTCAGCTGTTGCCAGCTCCCGCTCCATACCTTTAGTACTGTGTCGATAAGAAGAAGAAGATCTGGCGGTTCCCTCCACAGACTGCTGAACAGAACAATCCGATATGTGCCATAGCTGTAACGCCAGGCATCGATAGGTACGTCGCCACACCAGTCATTCTGGTCCAGGTCCATGGCCAATTTGGCCTCTTTAAGTCCCATTTTTCATCATTAGCACGAGACATAAAACTGATGTCTAAGTGAAGCTCAAAGTGTTAAAAGTCAATTTCACGTCCACCCTGAAAGATTTTCCTAGGGGGTTACCATGGGAACAGTGAAGGGTTGAGAGGTTAGTTTTTGTGTAAGGGACTGACCACCGACTAGTCACCTAGTCATGAAGACTGCTCACAGCTGGCTGCTGACACTTTGAGAAAGACGTACCTCCATCGTTTAAACACGTTACAGTATGTAGGGTACAGGTTTACAACATGTTTGATTTTTTTTTTTTATCATATAGTGCGTTTACATGCACTCTTTTTGATCAGTCTCTGCCATGTTAGCTGGTGCGTCCTCAACTCAAGCTTGTAGTAGTTTCTCAGTAAAGTAAAAAGTCTGATAATGTAATGATAATCTGGATTCTGAATTAAAGCTGAAAGTGGCAGTGGTAAAGTTAAGGTTTATTGTGTCTCTCATTTTCCTAGAAAGGTCAATCCTTACGTAGTTGTAATTTCTACTGTAATGTACAAAAACATAAATTCAAAAGTCAGTGCCAGCTTTTAATATTTGATGAGTGGAGACAAATGCTTGTGTGTGTGTGTGTGTGTGTGTTGTGCTGTTTAGAAACACAAGTTGAATGGCAAGCTGGATAATTGATGGCTTGCTGTAGGCAGAGTGAATGGGTTTAGAAGTAGCATTTCCAATAATGCATTTTCTCTGGCTTCCCAGAAAGAGGGTAAAAAGAATAGGCAGTAGTTTGTTTTTGTTATGAAATGGTGTCTTTTGTGGTGGTTTTGCAAAATCATTATCGAGTTCAACCTGTTTGTATGTTTTTTTAAGTGCTGAACTCTTATTGTCCTGTACATACGGCCGGACTTTTTGTTTTCAGAGATGTTTCGTTACAGCACGGACCGTCCCTGTTGAAACAGCAATAAAACTAGCCTGCCTCAGTCTGAGGCCTCTCATACTGTAAAACGCAGAGCCATAAAACTAATATGGTAAGTTGACATTGAGGATGAGCCCTTCAGTGAATATGTGCTTGGGAAAAGAACACACTGGGATTTGAAAACTCGAGAAGTATTTGGGGGCTTTGACAATGTGGTGTAATGACAGTTACCACTTTGCATTTGAAGGAGTAAAATGTGACTTTTGGCGTCTTCCACAGTAGCTGCTGATCCGCCTGACATGCACCAAAAGAACTATTGATATGTTGCTTGGGAAATGAACACACTGGGATTTGAAACCTCAAGAGAACTGTTGGAGGGTTTTGACAATGTGGTGTAATGACTTTGCATTTAAAGGAGTCAAGTATGTCTTTTGGCTCCCATCTGAAACGCAACAAAGCATTATCGATCCTTAGGGAAACAGGCCGTGATCAAAACCTCTTCTTCATCTTATTGAAACTGCTATGTAGGGGTCTCCAGAAGCCAACGCTCACCCCCTGTCCACACACGTATGTACAATTACTCATGCACACAGCCACATCATGATAAAAGACAGCATGTGGAACTCTTGAGGGAACTGAAGGGCTTAAGCCACTGAATAAATGACAGGTAATTTTCAGTTGAGAGTGGAGCGCTCAGACGAGTGAGGCGATCAATCACTTTGGCGTTCACCCATGCAGATTTCAGTCCTCCCTGGCATCATCAAGGCTGATGACAACAATAGAGTGAGACAAGATTGCTTGACAAGTGTGTGTATGAGAGAGAGAAGTGTGTACTATGCATGTGTGGAGATAGCACATTAATTGATTTCCGTTAAAAACGCATAAAATGCTGCCTTTGTTCAGGCTATGGAATCATTCCTGTTAAGTAGGTAGCAGTTCCTTTTTTGAGATATGTGAAAAGGAAAGGGCAAGCTTTTTTTTCATGGATTTTCGTTTTCCAAGTGTGTCTGAGATGGCCACAGCTGGAGAAAAGTGGATGTATTGATCCTGGGAGTTTCATTTTTCAAACATAGTCATCTTTCAGAACCAGCTTCGATTTTTGAAAAGTATACAGTGCGCTTTTCAGATAATTTTATGGCCTTTTTGTCACAGTGTACAGTGGAGAGAATAATCCCTGGGTAGGTGGTAGCTGGTGAAAGTGGATGACCATAGTCCTCCTTGGCCTCGCTCAAGCTCATTACTTTTGCTTGACTACATGTTTCAACAAGGACTGCAACTAT
The DNA here is from genome assembly GCA_011952105.1 of Coreoperca whiteheadi. Lineage (NCBI taxonomy): Eukaryota > Metazoa > Chordata > Actinopteri > Centrarchiformes > Sinipercidae > Coreoperca > Coreoperca whiteheadi. Next base: position 11,726,247 of record CM022476.1, read on the forward strand.
TTTTACGTATTTTCATTATTGATCAGTGTTGATTAGTAATTTGTATAATTTTGTAGTCTTTAAAATGTAAGAAAATAGTGAAACATTTTGCTAGCAAATTCCCAGAGCCCAAGGGTACACATCCAAATAGTTTCTTTTGTCCCATCAACAGTCCAAAATCTGAAGATATTACATTTACAATCATATAAATAAAGAGAAAAGCAGCAAACCCTCTAATTTGAGCTGCTGAAAACACCAAATATTTGGTGTTATGCTTGATAAATGCCATGAACATTGAAATTAGCATCAACAGTGACTAATCAATTAATTGACTAATCTTTTGAGCCATAGTTTCAACTAAATCCGAATGTGCCCCCAGTGTTCCCAGATGGTGCTATTGATCCCACACGGAGAAATGCAAAAAAGTAAAACATGATTTCATTCTTCAACAATTGTAGAAAAGACGCAGCAAAAATTTAGAGCTGCAAAATGAAGTAAATAATGTATAAATTAATACAAACATTATTTTATTTTATTTTATTTATTTATACAATTATTTGTTTAAATGTGTATTGTGGATCTATTCATAATTTAATATATAAATAAATATATTTATTCACTTATTTATTTTAATTAATAATTGTATTTATTTATTTACAATTCATAATTACGACACTCTGCTACTAAATCTGACTTGCTTGAGAAAATAACAAAGACACCACATGAATCCTCGTTGTCATTAAATACCACTTATTTGGTTTGCCTCTGGCTTGCCCTCTGTTAGCTGTTTTTTTTTTTTACACACACTGGCCTTCTGACCGTGCTGCACTTTCTCCTACAATTTCCAGCTCAAAATAATGAGCAGGACAAAGGTTAAGAAAAAGAAAGAGAAATGGAGAGAGTGGCAGATGCGTTGGCTGCTTACACTTAAACCTCAGAGTTTACACAAACAAAGTGCTGACTGCCCACAGCGTGGCATCATGGGTTGTCAAGTGGTAAGCGAGTGGTTATGCCATCGCAGACAGTTGCTGCCCAGTGTTGCCCAGCAGCAGGCCACCGTAACACACACACACACACACACACACACACACACACACACACACACACACACACGCACGCACGCGCTCACGCAGACCCCTGCTGGTGGGTAAAGGTCTGCTTGGTGTGAAGACTTGACAGCTCACACACACACACACACACACACACACACAAATATGTACACACACATGCAAACAAGCATGCACTTCTGCCTATCCTTCTGTTGTGACCCGTTTTGACTTCCACACTAGGACTCTTCTGCGAGGGCATGGGTGGGGCATCAAAGAGCAGCCTGGCAGGTCTTCACCTCAAGTGTGAGCGTAAACAAAAATGACCTGTGACTGTTTTCTAAAGTTCAGCATTTAACCAATCTTCCACTGATGGGTTTTGTCATGTCCACCATGTCTGTATACTAAATTATATTGCTAAAAATTCCCTTTAGACTTGAATGTGGCACAATTATATTATGGTTCCAATGTACTAAGTCACTTTTAGAACTTTACGCTTCATTAAATAAAAATGAATTCTTGAGAATGGTATTTCATTTACTTTGAAGACTTGATGCAGACAGAAGAACCCAATACGTTTCAGAGGATTTCCTGCAACTGGCAATGAAGCGACTTGTTATGCAAAGCCACTGGATAGGCATGAAGATGGATTGTTAATAGAATGTGTTGCAGTGTATTCAGTAATCATTATTAATCTGTGTGTCGGCGGATTCTTTCTCAGCTCGGCCCAGTGTTCATAAAGCTTGGTTAATTAGACTGATTGATTAGATGGTGGTGATTCAGAGCTCTCATCACAGCTCCTCATCCCGTCAGGCCTCTAATGAGATCAAATTACTCTCATATTCCTGCCCCCCCCACCCCACCCCCCCCCCCCCCCCCCCACCCACACCCACACCACCCAACCAAACA
>CM022476.1:11728205-11793653 GCA_011952105.1 Coreoperca whiteheadi
AAACTTCGATCTCAAAATACCTCGTTTTTTATCACCCGCGCACAAAAAAAAACAAAACAACAAACCCACACACACACACACGACTTGTTTGGCCTGTCATGCCACCTCTCCATCTTTCTCACTGCCTGTCTGTCACATCCATATTCAGGCAGGATTTACAAGCATGAAAGAAGCAGCCAAGCTTGCCAGAGCAATACACTGAAGACTAGAAGTTACATTATGTTAACATGAAAAGATTGCAAATCTCTCATTCCCCCTCATCCCATCCTCTCCCTCCTCCCCCTTTTCCTCTCCTTTGTCTCTCACTGTGATCCATCCTGTGTTCCTGTCTCATTGCGTCTCATAAATATGACTAGTCCCTCTGCTTAGCCAAAGAAAACATCACACTGGATAGCTGGAGACCAGGAACCTCACATCTGTCTCGACTCAACTTTGTACTTAGCCTGCGTGTGTGCTGCATGTGTCTTTCTGTATGCCTGTGTGAACGTTTTCATGTCTACGTGAGAAAGCATGCGCCCGTCACATGTCTTTGTTTTTGTGCAGATTTAAATGTGAATGAGCTTTCCGAAAGCTTTAGTTGCTCGTCTCTGTGATGCTTTCCTGACCAATGCCCAGCTCCAAGAAAACCGCCCTGCACTTAGCGCACAGTGCCTGCTCATCAGCACTGAGACAACACAGTAAAGAGACTCTCCCTCGCTGTAGTAAAACTTTATGACTTTCCGTGTTGCTTTTGTCTCCAGGCATCGGATATTACAGAGGATGATAAGTATTCATTTAGATTTTTGCCAGATCACCAGTCCTTCACGTCAATACAGCCCATCTGAGCTCTTTAAAAAGAGACAAAGTTTGGTGTGTGTGTGTGCATGACTTTATGAGTGTGCACCTACGTTTGTGTGTGTGTTTGTGTTTGTTTCTGTGTGTATTCCAAGGCTGTGATGAACCCACTGCAGTATCACCCCTAAGAGAGTATTTATGGAGAAAATGATTACCTTGGAAAGAACAGAACTTTGATGAAAATCGTCCCACTTCAATTTGCACCTCGCAGGCCTGCAGTCCTTGTTTATGGGTAATATTGGAAATCTGTACAATTGCGCAGAGTACTTAAGTGAGAGAACAGAGACCTTTCATGAAGACATCATGATATTCTGTGGCCTTTGATTGAGGCTTTTTGTTGGGTTTAAGCATCTTTGTCTCTGTGAAAGAGTAATGTATGGTTCTTTATTTGAAACTGGTCCAAATCAGACTTTGTGGGACTTGGGTGTTGTTGTGAAGATAATGTGGGCATAACTTATGAATTTTTATGACTACAAATGGTGACATGTGCCAAACATCTGGCAAAAAAGTCAAACCTGGCTCTGCCGCAATGCAGCGCCATCTGGCAAGGTGCAAGCACACATTCCTGGTAGATTTCTTTGTAACAATAAGACCGTATTTCTACTGTTTACCTCATGATCGTTGTGACAAAAGATAAAATAATTACTGCTGTGATAACTTTCCAGGGTTGTAAATTCCTGCCTCTTAGTATTGTAAACCCCTGAGCAGTCGGATAAGATTTAAATTCATGGTTCTTTTACCCAAACTGCACCTCCTGGATCGTATTTCATTGTCTCACTGGTACCTCATGCAACCCGCCCATACCAACGCCGCCCCTTGTTTGTTTTAACAATACAAGAAACACAATGCAAGTGTAAAACTCCAGGAAAGTCTGTAGGGTCATCAGGTGGTCTCTAGGTAAGCATCCTGCGTCTCTGACGCGTTAAAATCCGAAAGGCTGCAGTCAACTCACTGTTGATGCGTCATGGAACAAACCATATTTTTCCCCTGATAATGCTAACGTACATTGTGAACAACAAATTCCTGTTACTAAACAAAGGAAACCTTCGCTGTCAAAAAACCTTGTTTTTTATCATCTGCGCATCTAGTTGTTTTGGTAACGACACACACACACACACACACACACACACACACACACACACACGATAGTAGGTGAATTAACAGTGAGTGTTATGAGTCGGTGTTTAATTCGGCATGTATCTGATCCACCAACCACTACGTATTTTAGTGAGAAGTCTTGATTTTTGAAACGTCTCTCATTCCCACAGTCCTCTCCCACTAAAATAGTGCAGCTAAACAATGGAGACTGAAGTAAGTGCAAAAGTACAGTTTATCTTTGTGGATTATATTGATGACAAATTGAGAAGAGGATTGTCGACATATGTCGCCTTGTATCTTGTGTTTATAGAGTCATGTGTTTTTGCGAACTTGTTACGGAATTGTCATTATGTCATATTTCTTAATGGGAGTTTGGCTTAATATTTTCCCCAGATCACCACTACAGGAACATTAGATGAGTGCTGAAGTATGATAAAGTTGTCTGACGTTGACTGCGGTTTAGTGGTTTACAGTCTAATAATGTGTGTTTGCATAGATTACTGACGGTGGCTGATCAGGCTAATTATCAGCTAATTGTACTCAGTTTTAACGAAAGTCTGCAGTTAATGGTTGCAATTTGTGTACGTGTTTTTAAACTACTTTCCTAATTAAACATGATGTGCTTGATACTGTTATAACTCCTGAAGAAACTTGAATGCTCAGCATTCTTGTTGCCCTTTAGCTTCCCATTTTAACATTTATCCACCCACAAAATATTTCTCTGTATAATATGACCCCCTCTTTCTGTCAGCTGCTGTGTATTCACAGGTTTGGGATTGTGTTTGTTTAATTTTCAGATACATTTTCAGCATACATGAATAATGTAATTATAACCATATAACATCATATACACGAGTTTAACACTACAATTTGTTAAAAAACACAAATGTTATTGGGGACTCATTCAGTTTCCCTGGGACCCACTCAATTGATCACCTGTGGGTCCGGCCGACTACATTGAAAACCTATCAACGTCACTGCTGCTCACAACAACTGCGTTTCGTTGAGTTTCGTCCAAAACAGTGAGAAGGTTTAACGTTGCGTTTCAGCGTCCAAATACATGACGCACTGCAAAAACTTACCAAATCGTTTACAATCTACAAAACTAACTTAGATGACCTTTGCAGTCTTCACTTGAGTTGTTCATGGCTGCATCCTTTCCTTGGACCAGAAGACATTTAGTACATTCCTGAAGCTTAGCAACTTAATGATGCTACCTACTCTTGTTGCTACGGTTGCCAGTAAAATGTAACTCTTACGGGCTGAGTGCACTCTGAACAGGGTACATTTCTCCCTCTCTCAGGGTTTTGCCCTGGTCGCCCATCAGGCACAGCTGGATGGGAGGACTAACTAGCATCGACTTGCTCCAGTTGGCAATGAAAGAGAAAAGCTTAAAGTTCTGCAATGTTTTAACTTTTTGGAGCAAGAAAGTGTTGGGGATGAGTCAGTTTTTGTGTGGGCGTGTATATGTGATTGTGTATCATTATCAGAGTTTCAAACATAGACAAATGATGGTGTGCCTGCCCTCCACACACTCCCTGCCAGCTATCACACTGATAAAACCAGCTTCACCTGTATGCGTGTGTGTGTGTGTGTGTGTGTGTGTGTGTGTTTGAGGGTAAAGTACCACAAAGGTTGAAAAAAAAGAAAGAACACAGTTAATGATGTGCAAGAAGGTGTATTTCTGCTGTGTTGTTTTTGTTTGTGAGAATTGCCCAGTTTTAAATGAGGGAGGGAGAAAAAGCGAAAGAGCAAAGGAAGAAAGAGATGAATGGCAAGCTGCTCTGGTCTTTTTCTGTGTACATCTCCTTTGCCGGCGTGCTTGATGGAGTCAAACGAGTCATATGATAGACGATATTGACAAGCTTAAATGCTCGTATTGGATGAGAAGTGGCCCCTGGGTGCTGCCCCAGCGTTTTCTAAGAACAGACCGCCAGTCAAAAACCACACACTCACATACAGCATTACCCCTTTTTGCTACCACAGCACTCTCAACAATTACCTTCCAGCTCTTTAAAACACACACACACAAAGGCTATCTTTATGACTGCAGCATTTCCACCATTCCAGCCCACTTTTTTTTCTGCTTTCCTTACCTCCTTCACCCAGAGACCATTAAACCAGATCCCTTCTAAAAGGCTTTAAGGCCTCTCTTGGCTAGCCACTTCTTCTCCAAATCCCTGCCATGGCTCTTTTCGTGTTTTTAAATCAAAGTCCATGAAAGGTTGAGGGAGAGGAGGGGGAAGCAAAGAGAAATTTGGGACGGGTTTTTGTGTTTGTGGGTTGGAGACAAATCTTAGTTACAAACCCATATGGTCTCAGTCGCACACACAGACACACACAGGCTTAATCTGATACGCTACATGCCCTCCTGGCCTGTTCTGCTCTGGTGGGATTTTATTTTTTTCTCCTGTCTCCCCTCTCACCTGCTGAGAGTTACTGTAGATGTGTAACCTGCTCTCTTTCTTTTTTGTCTCTTCTGTTTTCACTCTCAAATGGATACACACACACACACACACATCTGCACCCACACACTCTTGCAGCACAAACACTGGTATGAAAGACAGTCTGGAGGTGGCCTGTGCTGTGATTTGTTTGCTTCTCTTGCAGACGGTTCTGATTTAAGGATCGCGGCGGTGTGTAGCTTTTTGATTCGGCTGGTAGTCAACCTGAAAATGTTTTCCTTGATGGTTTTTTGGCAGAGGCCATGTTGGGGGAACTCCGGCCAGCTCGCTTCACCTGCCAGCTGCTCAGCTCAGGCTGGTCCTTCTGGAGACTTTTTTTCTTTTCTTCCAGGTTTCATACTCAAAAAGACAACTCGGCTCTACTCTCCCCATCTCCACCTGGCCCTGCAGGTCAGGTTCCATATGCATCAGTGTCTCAGAGTGGGAGCGCTGACTCACCTTCAGTTAATCTTTTCTGACTGCAGCAAGTGATGATGGGTGGTGTGGTGGGCCCAAACCAGAGGTGTAGAATTTTAAGGTGCATCCAGTTATTGATTGCCCTGAAAAACTGTTCTGTTCAAAGCTAGCAAGTACAGTGAGCTGCTACAACTCTAGGATGAACAGTTCTCTTTTGGGTGATAAGTTTTATTCCTTTTTGTAAAAGGCTTAAAATACAGTTACTGGAAGGAGGATGGATATTGTTCAACTATTCTCAACCCCTTAAAAACCTTCTATTTCCTCAACATCATCCCATTTTCATTGACTGCCCACCTCAGTACTCATTTTTTAAAATATTTATGATTATAATGAACAAGCACTAATGTGGCCTACTACTCAGGGCAGGTAGATACACCTTTATGTCACAGGATGAACTTCATTCAGAAGTGAATATATCAACAAGATTATGAGTCTACAGCCACACTAGGAGCTCTGTGAAGCTGCTCTGTACACATGGTTGGTTTGAGCTAAATGCTAATGTCAGCATGCTAACATGCTCACAGTGAAAATGCTAGCATGCTAATGTTTACCATGTTCACCATCTTAGCATGTTAGCATGCTAACATTAGCTAATTAGCACAAAACACAAAGTACAGGTCAGGTTGATGGGAATGCCATTAGTTTTGCCGGTCTTTGGTCATAAACCAAAGTACTTGACACATTTAAACATGATGTAGACGCTAGACGAAATGTCAGATAAAAATTATCCTGAGAGGAAACTAAAATGTGTGTTGCAAATTTCATAGCAATCCCTCAAATAGTTTTTTAGAAAGTCAGGGGATCACAAAAGCTGTTACGATTCATCGTCTGGGGACCATAAATGTCTCTATGAAATTTTATTCCAATGCATCCAGTAGATGTAGAGAGATTTCACTAAACAAACGAACATTTGTTAGCTGCTGGTGGCGCTAGAGAAAAACTCAGGGGATCACCAAAATCGGCATAAGATATTTCAGTCTGGACCGAAGAGGAAGACCGACCAACTGACATTGTCGTCCATAAAGCTGGGCATGGCTAAAGCATAGTACAAAGCATCACTGTCCTTCTTTTTTTCTTTCAATTAAAGTTTTGTTTTCGGTCAGAGGCAGAGTAATAGTACTAACCTCAAACACCTTGTTCAATGCTAAATTATACCTCAAAACTTTTTTCCACTGCCTCACCTGTGACTGGAAATCCTTTGCATTCACATTGCTTTATGAACCATTTTGCACTTTACAAGCACTTTGGCTCCTCTCTGATAAGGTGAGAAACCTACCATTGAGCTTCACTAGAATGATAGGAGGTGTTTTACCCAGATAAGCCAGACTGTATGTAGTGGTGAAAGATAAATGGACACTTTGTTCTTTCTTTTTGTGACTTCCCTTCGCTGTCTCTCTGGGTTTTCCATCTTGCTGTGCCTCAATTCAGTTAAGTTGAAGGTAGAGCTGCAAGGGGGAGGAGGGCAGTGACATGGGGAGAAAGAGGGAGAGTGACAGAGGTGTGATTAACTCTAAGGGTGTGTATGTAGGACAAAATCAAGAGAATGAAGGGTATGTGGACATATATAGAGCAAGACTTACAAGCAGTAGTTTAATCATTGTTACTAGCTAGGGGTCAAATGGATTCAACCCAAATATATAGCTCAAGAAAGGCCAGGCTAAAGCATAGCGCAACATAACAGAGATGCGCTCCTCACCTGTAACCAAAACCTGAATGGAATATTAGATCAACCATAAAGGTTTGCTTGAAAATATAGAACAGTGTTGTTCCTGTAATCTTAGTTTTGTAAACTTGTACATTTGAGTTTAGAACTGTATGTACTCTAGTTGAAACTTGAATATTTCAGTCGGTGGTTGCAGGATAATTTTTTTTTTAATCTGTAAAAAAAAAAATTTGAGTTTGTGCAGTCAGTTCCCGGCTTGAAAGCTTCCACCTCCTATCTCACCACGCAGAAAAACACTGAATTTACAGGTACAAATCTAAATGAACACATTTAAAAAAGTAAGATCACAGGTTCAAAACTGTATTTTCGGGCACCAATTTTGAGCAATGTAATATTCCATAAATGTGGTTCAGCAGCCATTATAATTTTAGGAATGTGTCTTGCTGTGATCGCCTCCAATTTGTAACTGTACAACATTTCTGTTGTTGTACAGCTAAACACTACAACTCCATTGGCAAGTCGCTACTCTCTCCAACTTGCTAATTAATTATCTTGTCAACGTGGAGTAAAGACAGTGCCACAGGAGGAGCAGTGGTTGATTGTTGTTTAAACTGTTTAGAAACGTTCCTGCATTGCGATTAATACCGACTGTCAGACTGTTCAGAATCATCCTGAAATAGAAGAATGAACAAGGAAATGGTAAAGCTTTTCCTTGCTGTTCCTTGTTGTTGCTGTTGTTGTTGTTGTTGTTGATGACATTTCTAGAAGTTGATGGGAAGGCCACCAACACAACTAACAAATATGTATTTGAAAATTCAAGACATTGATTTTCATTTAAAACTGTATAGAAATTGAATTTATTTTGTATAAGAACAGATTATGCAAAATAGTGTAATAATTATTTTTAATGGTACCTTAATGGTAACTATACATTGCTACGTAGGTTTGAAAATCCGGCGTTGACTGACAGTGTTGATGAAAAGTAGTTGTAGCCAACAACATGTCTCTCTTGCTGCCTTCTCAAGTCTTCTTGAGTGTTTCTTTCAAATTTCGCTCCTCTCAGTATTTCAAATTGAACATTAAAGGCATTCAGGGATATTTTCCATTTAGTTTTCAAAACATGTCAGACTTAGATTTCAGTCCAAGTGCACTTTGACAGACTTTTTTTTTTTCAAATATGTTTAAGTCGATAAGGAAAAGGCTTGTGTTTGTATGCATCTGTCACTAGTTGATGTACTTTTTGCATGTATTAAAATGTACTTTTTGCCTGACTTGCTTTTTGGGAATTTTAATAAGAAACATAGACGTTTTTGACAGGGATGCCTAGAAAAGGAGATTTTTGTTCTCTAATGTTCTTTGATGTTTGTTTTTCTTTGTTTTCCCAGTTAATCACCGCGTAGAGTCAATTCTCTCTCTTCTTCTCATCTCATTTCATCTTTGTGATTGATGAAGAGTTTGAGGAAGCACTGAAGAAGCCTACAGAGAGGACAAACAATCTCCCACATAGTGTTGCAGTGTTGAGTGTGATGAGGGAGGTGAAGTAGCTATCAATACCCGTATTGATGACTACAGTGGAAGCTGGTGGAAACGTTATGCTTCCCTATTGATCTCTGATCCATTATGAGCTGTTTGTAGACGGCTGGGTGAATGATGGGGAACAGCCCATCCATCATAAGTTGACGCCCACGCTGCTTGGCAGACATGCTCTTTAAGCTGTTTAGCTTGTCCGTTATCCTCCTCCTGCTCCACTCCTTATGTAATCCTCCTTCTCTCACTCCTCTCCTCTGCTGTTCATCAAACACAAAACACACTCGACCCGTCGCACAGATGGAGTAGACATTTAGGCTTGAATCTGACAGCACCTGTCTGCACACACTGGCTTAGAATCATTTGCTAAAATTACTGTCAAGTTCCGTTTTCTCCTACTGTCCAATAAAGGGAAAAAAAAGTTCTTCAGATGTCTTTTTAACATGTGTGAATGTGAGTGAATGAAACGTATTCAACCTGTATAGAGTGTTTGAATGAAATAACATTGTTATTACAAGTGGAGTGCCCGTTCAAAACATGCCTGTTCGGAGCATTGCCGATGCTTGAAATGTTTGAGTTTAGTGAAACAAAATGCCAAACTTACAAGACTTTGCTACAATGTAAAATCTCCCACCTCTCTTTTCTTCATTCGTTCTTGAATGTGTTGTAGCGAGCAATGGAGAGTGAGCTGTACCCAGCATGCCGATCGGCGGTGTAAAGGTTAACTGGGGTCCCCTCTAAATACACTACACGGTGTGTACTTGTGGCGGCTGTAACTAATAAATATGTCCCTTACCATCCGGCCAAATTGCACGAAATTCTACAGTCCTCTTCCTTGGGTCCCCAGCAATACACCCGCCAAGTGTGAAGTCCGTAGGATGAACGGTTGACGAGACAGACAGACGGACGGATGGACAGAGATTGCTTCCTTTATAGTATTATTATAACTATTAGCTGTTTAACGATGAAGATGGTGTCTTACCTGGGATACTAATTTGAACTCTCTGCTGTTCTGTTCTATTCTCCAGGTCACGGATCGGTCCGTGCGAGCGGTTGCAGAGCATTGTCCCGAGCTGCAGTTTGTTGGCTTCATGGGATGCCCCGTGACCTCTCAGGGAGTCATCCATCTTACTGCGGTAAGTACCACACACATTTTTCGACTTGCATTATCACAGTGTTCCTTGGAGCCTCAGTTGTGACATATTGTAAGAACTCAAGTCGTGTGTTTACTTGCGGTAAGCGTGAAGATGCCGTAGTTCCTGCAGCACAGTTAAAAGAAGGTTAATTTTGGTCAACATTTTACCCTTTTGAAGTAATTACATGTATCAGTAAATGTCAACAGAAGTTTTAGCGTGAGTTTTTTTGGTCTAATCCTGTTACCGTGGGGCCAGCACTCCATGTTGCTGCAGGCCATGCATTGTTTCCAGGGGGGAGAATTAGCTTTTGCCGAGTAAACTCAGGGCCTCGCTGTGTGTTTTATCTTAGACTTAGTTTTGAAGTTATTTCGTGTTAACTTTTAAATCTCATGAAAGCCTAATGAGATGAATCCTAATAATACGCTGCTGTTCTGACTACACCCTGCTGTTTGGATATTACCATGCTAATGAGCCGGGCTCCGTGGTTTAAGATGTGCCATGGCATATAAACATGGACACACATGCATTCACACGGTGATTGCTTGAATTGAATTCACCAGGAAATACTGCACCTTGTTTTTCTACTCATTTATTTCCTTTTCCCAACATAACATCCATCTGTAATGTGTGTGTGTGTGTGTGTGTGTGTGTGTGCACACTTATGTGTGAGTGTGTATGGTACCTCCGCACCCATGTGTGCTTGTGTAATACAATTCGATTTGTGTTTGATGTACTTGGGTGTACGTACGCGCAAGTGAGAACGTACCCTTGTGGGCTGCGTGCGTCCATTCCTCCTCAAATGCAATTACAGTTGTGTTAATAGGACTGAGACACCCGGTGCCATGCTGCATTATTAGATTAAACAGCAGATTAATTTGTGCTCATGGTTTTGGCCCCCTATCATCTCTGCAGCCTCCACTGACCTTGGCCAGTGTGTTGTAGACAGACAGTAATGAAGCCAGCCAGTCATAACAGCATTAGCATACCTGGAGGTGGACGCATACACATCTGCCCACACTCACAGTCTAGCACACCTCATTATTATTTATTACAGTATTAACCAAGGTGAAGTTTTAGGAGTTTAGATGAGTAAGTTCATAATTCTGATCATATTTTTATATTTTTTAAAGCTGCAATTTTGTCTCACTTGAGAAAGAACTTTACTTTACACCTTTTATATTGAGGTTATGAGCTTTAACAAGACAGATAATGATGCATACAGAACCACATTTTCCAACTTAACCAACTTGACACGAGAACAATAACACACACACACACAAACAGTAGTGACAAAAGTACGCACACTTACACTACCGCTCAAAAGTTTGCGGTCACCTGTTATCTCGATGTTTTTCTTCTTTCCTTCAATAATGGCTATTTTAACATAGATAAAAACAGTATAATTATACACCAATAAGACAACAGCCTGTTGATTCCAGCTTGTTATAGGCATTATTGTGCACTTGACACCGAAACAGGAAACTGTTCCTATTTAAATCTGCACAGATTTTAATGGTAAGCTTCTAATTTCCCGTTACCAGCAACTGCGGATTTCTTATATTCTTATTTAGCTGTTGCTCAGAGGTAAGTTTGTCTCTTTCTGCCCTTTCAATTACACAATGCAATTGTCAGTCTGGTTGAACCATTGTACAGCGTTTTGTTCTTTATGTACAAAACATTACTTTTTTTGCAATCCCTTCACACATAATAACATCTATTTGTAAAGAGGATTTTCTACAACCTTAAAAGCATGAAAGACCATTAAAAAAAAGTATTCCTCCCATCCATCTGACTACCGAATCAAGCTTTTGTGGTAGGTGACCTCAAACTTTGGAGCGGTAGTGTACATACCAATTAAGCATTTTACAACACCACCTTTAACTGTGACCTCAATAATAAAACATCATTTAATTTACATATTTCCGACAATGTCACTATCAACTGACTTTAATTACTATTCAAAGATGGATGTTATGGCAGGGCTGTTGTATTCGGTTGTATTTGATTGTACAGGTGTACCTAATAAAGTGGCCACTGAGTGTGTTTTTAATACCTCCCTATAGAGCTATAGACCACCAAAGAAACCGCATGCCACATATATGCCAAACCAGTACTTAGCTTCTCTACTAGAGAGCACTCATACGTTTATTTTTCAAGTGTCCTGTTCAGTAAATATCTTGATCACAGGCTGAAAAGCAGCGTTTCAAGCCTGTTTCACTCCTCAACACACCCAGAATCACTGATGGGTGTGGTCAGAGGTGTTTTCTCTTGCACCTGTAACCACACCCAACAGTGATGTCACAGTGTACTCACACCCTGTAGTACTCTTTTACATCACAGCAGCAAGGTGAGAAGTTAAACCAGTGGAGGTCAGCAAACTCATTATTATCAGGGGGTGTTCAGTTACTCTTTAAAGAATCAAAAATATTTGTTATTTGGTTAAGTAAATAATTAATTTAGGCGGATATTTCGTGTCTAGACTCTGAAATATCACTCTGGCTATACCTCATTGTACTGATCTTCCGCTGAGGGAGCATGTTTAGAAATCCAAAATTAAATGATCTTTCTTGCAAGCAGATTTGCTTTAAGATCATACTTTTTTTGCATTGTTCACATCAGCTGCTAAAGTACACTGAAGGGATGCTGACACTAAATCAGTTCCAACTAATCCACTTAAAAAGTCTTTTTAAGAAGATAGTTTCTAGCATACTGTAGATCATATATTATCATAATTTATAAATCGTGATGAGACAGAAATGTTTCATTTTGACCACGTTCGATCTGTCTGTACATTTAGAGTCAGATCATATCTCTCTTTGTTTCTGTCATTTCAGCCATCATTTCTGAGTCATCTCATTCTGTCTCCCTCTCTGGCTCTCCGTCTCACTACCTCTTCCTCTCTCCGTCCCTCTATAATCTCTGACAGTAATTATCTCGTTTAGCAGTTGATTCCTCCTCTCATTCATTCCCACTTGGTCCCATCCAGTGTCGATTGAAAATCATATTCTCGGGTTTAGAATCGTTGCATTTCTGATGACTCCGTGGACCTGCATGCGATTCCAGGACTGCAGCGCTACTCTCTTGTTCGATTATCGCACACTCCCTCCCACTCCTTTTCTTTCTCGATTGCTCTTTCTCTCTCTCTGTCTGATAATCTTCCCAACCTCCTCACTTGCCATCCAGCTATCAACAGAAAAAAGGGAAGAAAATCCATTACTTTTATTAACTTCTCTCATATGACACACTCATTTCAGATTGATATATTTTTTTTAATACCGACTTCTCACAAATCAGGGTGTGAGGAAATAAATTGAAATCGTATTTTCTTAATCAAACGAGCTGATGGATGAAAAAAGGCCACCCATTGTGCCAAGTTCGATGCAGATGCTCTGTAGAGTAACTGTAAAGCTGTGGCATTTATGCTCCTCTAATGGTTTTTCAGTGTTTCAGTCCAATGGGAGCTGTACAGTTCCTCTGTGATGTGCAACACAACTCAATATTTGTAGCCAGGCACCGTTTGATAAATCATCATCTTGTTAAAGGCAAAATCAAGGTTTGTGCTGGCTGAGAGAGTAAAGCCTGCAAATCAAAAACACGCTCTCTAACACTTTCCTTACTGGTTGGAAATCAAACATTACATATGGCTTCAAATGTCAGAACAAAAACTGGGATGATATTAAGAGCAAACACGTGTCTGATGTGGTCTTTTGTGTTGCTGTGTCAGGAAGATACTGTACATTTGTGATTTATGGTTGATTTTGAGATTGAAGCTCAAAGTTAGCTTTAAGCTCTTGACATTAATAATAGTTTTATTGATGAGGCTTGTCACATCCCAAGGCTGTGTAATGGATACAAAACATCTTGGGATGGAGGCTTTGTGGGTGTCCCACAGCTTTCAGTGATTTGGCGCTCAGCGGCTAATTTGAGAACTTTACATGCGTTTTTGTGGACCTGTATGAGATTAATCATTCCCCCTAATTCAGTTTCAGAGGGTTCACCTTTTAGTCAAGCCTGTGACAAGCCACAGCGGTGGAAGTGCAAGAGACTTAGTGTGTGTGTGTGTGTGTGTGTGTGTGTGTGTGTGTGTGTGTGTGTGTGTGTGTGTGTGTGGGCGTTGGGGGTTATTAAAAGGGTGGAAGGCTTCACTCAGCCAGCTTTAATGTAACCCCTGCGCTTCAGGTGTGTTGTGTCTTTGAGGAAATGGATTTGTGTGTATTTCTGAAGTGGATAACATACTGCATTTTCTGTGCTCTTCCTCTGCATCTCAGGCAGCCTAGGTCACACTTTGCTGTTGGCTGGCTTTTGAAAAACATGCTCAACACCAACAGAGTCATTATCCATCTTATTGAACAGTGTTACCTGTTTGTCTCTTTCTCTTTCCAGTCTCTTTCTGCATTTGGTCATTGACACCCTCTCTTTCTATCTTTTTTCTCTCTCAGTTTTAGTCTTGTGGTTGGTGTGTTTTTGGTTTCTCTCTCTCTCTCTCTCTCTCTCTCACACACACACACACACACACACACACTCTCTCCCATCGTCTTTCCATCTTCCTGTCAAGCGGTGCTCTATTCTTCTGGTAGTGATTAAGTCCAAGGGCGGCTCTATCAGAGAGCCAGTGTTTGAGAGCAGCTCTGGGTGCCAGAGAGCCTTCGTTCCCTGAGCCTTAGATGTCCCACTGATGGCTTCCCTTTGCTTGTCAAGCCTACCCACAATGCCCCTCCTCATACATCAGCCGATCATTGCCCTAAGACACTGTGGGCCTCAAAATGCCTTTTTTGTGTGTGTGAAAGTTCCCACCCTCGGGAAAGAGAGAGGAGGCCAAAGACATAACAAATGGAGAGACTGTTGAAGAATGTGTCAGAGATGAAAAGAGGTATATTTGGAGACTGTAATAGCTATGTGTTGTCTCTCTGATCTGTGCAGAACTTGGTTGTTTCTGGTCTTAATTTTGGGCCTTGTAGATTAATTCCGCCGTGCCGCTCCAGTGGCTTTGTTGTTCTTCTCCAGAAAAAGTTAGAACCTTTGATAAATGCGCTCTAAATTTGACACAATTGGACCGTGGGCAATACCTCATTCTCTCTGTGTTTATGAGCAAATAAAACAGTCTGGTTTATGACAGGGAAGCTATTTAATTTCATAACCAGAGTCATATGTTCTATCCATCCCGGTGGCTTAGTGGAGGAGTGTGTACTTGCAACATCCTGAGTTCAAATTTGGCTCACAACCTATTGAAAAAGGGGGGAAAAAAAGAAAGAAATATTATTTATTTCTTTTCTAATTTATTTTCTAAATTCCCATGAGCACAGGTCAAAAAAAAGAGGTTCGAATGTGGTGAAACACAAAAGGTTAAGATACAGGTCTTCACCCACTGTCACCTTCACACCCTCCACTTCCTCCCCATGTAGGATGAGTGGTGTCTGGCTTCGCTGTAGTCTGCTGGCCCCTTATCTCCTCCCTCTGACTGGAGCACAGAAAATACATAATCACAGTGCCCTGTGTCAAACTGATAACCCCCAACACAAACCAGAGAAGTGTGTGTGTGTGTGTGTGTGTGTGTGTGTGTGTGTGTGTGTGTGTTCATGTCTATGTGTTCCTTTTTCCTGTGTACAAATGTGTGTGTGACTGTATACTTGTATTGTGTCTCAGGGGTGGTAGAGAGGATAAAGGGGAAATGAAGAAGCAGAGGGGATTTGGAGGAAGAAAGGTAATGGGGTTGTGGGGGTCGCAGAATGAGTCGAAATTGTAATAATAATTTTCTTCACTGCTGTATGGAGGAGATTGGGGGATTTATGAATATAATGAGCAGAGAAGAGCCTAAGGATGATGTGTGTCTCTTGCAAGAGTAATTGAAGAATAATTCATTTGGTTCTAAGACTTTTAACCCAGAGACAGACAGAGATAGAGAGGTTTTTGACCTCTGGAGGGGGGGATATCATGTCTCATTATTGGCCCAACTAGTGTCACTGTGCTGTGACTGTCACCCAGTGCTGTCACATTAGCTCGTGCACGTGTATGTGCGTGCCTATATGGTCATTTGGCTTAGCGCGGCGGAGAGAAACCAGCGCTCTCTATCTCCTCGAGCCTTTCCTCGCCACTGAGTTTATCAACACCAACACATGCAGGATTAGCGACTGAAAGAGAGAGAAAAAGGGGGTAGGAGAGGCAAAATAAGTGATAGACAGTAGATTGGCACAAGACCGATAAAGAGAGAAGTTAAGCGCACACACACACACACACACACACACACACACACACACACCGGGATCAGCTCACTGGTCCATGACTGATGCAGACAATGTATTTGTGATACCAGACCCATGGCCTTTCCAGTTTTTGCCTCAGTCCTTCTTCAAAAATTCATATCACTCTGTCTGCACAGGCCTCTGTGTATTACTGTTTGTGTGTGTGTGTGTGTTTTTCTGAGTGTGCGTGTGATTATGGCTTGCCGCAAAGGGATTGTCTCGACACAGCTTTCTCCTGTCTGACTGAACTGTCTAGGATGCTCCGATATGGGGTAAAAAACAACAACCCCACAGTGTGTATGCATGAGTGCGCACTTGTATTCACCTAGTGACACTGGTGCCATTCGTCGTCGCCCGACGGCTCATCCTGTCTCACACAGTCTCCAATGGATGCGGACAGCTGAGCAAAATGTGTCAGGGCCCCAATGCACCTCAACATCACCCTGTGACTTTGACTTCTTGCTCATGACTTTGAATATTACTTCACAGTGACTGTCTAAACTTATATCTGCATTGTTTAGATGATTTAAACTTGTTTCTACTGTTTTTTGCTAGTCTAAGAATTGAGAGTTTCCACTGTTAGGGCTATTAGTTTTACTGAAAAGCAATTTTTTCATAGACAGTGCTCGCATGCATGTGCTTTTTTCTATATGCATTTCCCACAGTAGGACCTATTTCTCATTGACTATTCTCACATACTAAATCATGAAGTGGTTAGAAATGAACTACAGCAATGAAATAGCAGCTCATATTTTCCAAATCCAACATGTTCGCTATTTATGGCTAAAACAATGCTCGCTCTGTGCGTGCTTTTTAAATGTCATCTTGCCGCTTGTCAGCTGGGACGCTGAGGTTGATGGACAGCAACCGCCATGAACTCAGGCTGCTTTGTGCCAGCGTTCAGACCATGACATCATATCCTCTGCATGGGGTCCACCAGCCTTCAACTTCCTGCTTGGCATCATGATGCTTGACGTTGTATAAATACATTAAGTAATAGCACAGGTAGTTATAGCTCTGTAGTCTGGCCGAGCATACACAGGTACTCAGACACCCACTGTGTGCCAGACTGTGACATACACTAACGTAATAAAGTGTCAAATCAACCTCCAAATATTGAACTCCAGCCTATGCTTGACTGAAGGATAACGTACCTTTGAAATAGCCAGTTATTTTTCTTTCATTTGAAGTGGTGTTTGGTGTATGACCTCTGACTCCCGCTCTCATTTTTCCTGTTTAAAAGAGGCTTCTAATTGAAGCAGGTGGAAGCCAAGCTGCTTGGAGCTCTCAGATCTCGTCTGGTCATGTGGACTGAATTAAACAACCTCTTCTTTAATACAGAAATGCGGTGCAACGCGCTCTTCTCAGACGAGTACTGTTTGCTTATCCAGCTCTTGTAAAATCTGCCGTGATTGCTTTTCTCTTATCTTTGCATAAGGCATTATGTGTTCTATACTTTAATTGATTTGAAGGTGGTCTATAAACTGAGACTCATATCCAATTTTGTGATTCTGTGAAGCTTAATTTGAATCTGTCATTTCCTGCTCTGGGGGTTTTTCAGGCAGAATTAAACATTTGAATCAAGGAAAGAGAAGGTTGGTTTTAAGACCTTAGCAAAATACGTTTTAGGATGGGTGAATTGATTTACTGATGGATAAGAACATATCAAAACATTTATTTTGTGATTAGTAATTCCACTACATAAAATTGCACAATACATCTATTACTTGAATTGCTTGAATCGTGTTAATATTAGTTTTGTTAAGCGTGTTTGGCATTTTTTAGTCAGTGATGGAAGATTATTTACTTGTGATTATACTTTATTACAAGTAAAAGTATGTTGTTGTTAATTTTGCTTGAGTAAAAGTTCAGAAGTATTAGCAACAAAATTTACTTTATATAGTAGTAGAGAGATAGTATTAAGGTATTGGATCATTATTATTAAAGCATTAACATGTTAGCAGTACTAATGCTTTAGTTGAGCTGGAGCTAATTATTACTGCTTCATATACTGTTGGGTAGTTTCATTTATACCAATGCATCATATTTTATAAACGTATCGTATGTTTTCTATGTAAAATCTTAAACTGAAAGTAACTAATAATTATATGTATATATGCTATGAAATAAATGCAGTGGAGTAAAATGTAAAGTATTTCAGACTGAAATGTAGTGGAAAATGGAAATACCGAAATAAAAATACAAGCTCCCTGACATTGGATTTAAGTATAGTACTTGAGTTAATGTGAACATTTGTCCGCGTCGCCATTGGAATATTGGTATAATCAGTGTGCGTCTTAATTTCTGTGCCATGCGTGTGTGTTCACTGGACACGCTGGCCTCAGAGCAGCTGTATTCTGCCGGTTTCAGTGTTTTTATGACCTGAATGAATAATTATCCAGGTGTAGCTGCCAACTCAGGAGACGACGAAAACTCTGCCTGGTTACAGACGTCAGCCAACGAGGAGAAAAACCTGCCGAACCCCTCGCTAAATCCCCTGCCTTCTATTCTGTTGCTCTACTTCTCTCTCACTTCGTTCTCCTCACTCTCTTTCACTTTTCTTTTCTTCTTTTCTCTGTTTCGGTCTCTTTTTCTCTCTCTGTGCTGTGTGAATCGCTCGCTTTGTGTTCCTTTCCGTCTAACGCTTTTGCGCTCCCTCCTCCCCATTTCTCTTGATTTATTTTTCTTTCCTTTTGTAACTGTTTATTCTTGGATCACAGAAAGACATGAGCGGAAAATAAACTACATTATGAGTGGAAATGATTAAATAAGATTGGAAGCATTAGAACCTTTCACCTATGAGTCAAATTATGATAATCTGTCAACTATGAGAAAACAAACACTGGCACTGTGGCCTGTCACATTCTGGAGGTGTGACTAATTACTGAGAGGTTGTTTTTTGTGTGACTTTTCATTTCAGGGATTTGGAGGATATTTTTCTTTTGGCAGATGTCTGCTAAACTGTGGAATTTATTTTCCTGCGGTGGCTTTCACAGATGGATTAACAAACTTACAGTCTCAGCCGTGACTCTGCCTCTTCCCTTTCATGCAGACATCTGCTAAATTTTCAAATTTTGTTCAACCTAGCTACACTCTCAGCCAATCAAAACTCACACTGGTTGGCCTGGTTTCTCATTGGTTATCCACATCAATGAAACAGTCAGTATTGGTTTGTAGTAGAGATTCTATTTAGCAGACATAAGCAGTTTTTTAGATTTGGAGAACAAGTACTGCTTTTGATGTTGGGGCTTTTAAAATCTACTCCAGGCTTAATAACTATAAATACAGAAGGCAAATAACTGTGTGTGTGTGTGTGTGTGTATATATAAATGTATGAGGATGTGTGTTATGTTGCTGGTCATTCCTTTGACCGTGTGAGTGGATGTTTGTTGCTATGAATATTAGTGATAGTGGTCAGTTAGCCTACATCTATGTTTGATTTTTACAGTGCCTTTATTTTACAAACAATTCCAACACACACGCAGACGCAGACATACACACACAGATCAGCCTAATTCTGCATGAATAATTTAGCACTTCGATCCAACACTGGCCACAAGGGCACATGACAGTTTGTGTGTGTGGGCTTGCGCATGTTTTTGTCCATGATAATTCAGTGAAGGGTTTTTCCCTTTCACTAAATACCATTGTTTATCATGTCAGTTTAGCATTCCCTGACGATCACTGCTGCATTCTCGACCCGTCTTTGCACACACAAGCTGTTTAATGTTTATTTCATTAGTATATCGAAGTGTGTCTTCTCAGTATAGGTGCCGCAAACAAAATCTGTTTCATGTTTATTTCATGCCTAAGCAGACCTTTTATTGCAAGCGCTGTGCATCCAATTTTCTCTTAAGGAGTGGCAAAAAAAAGAAAAAGAAAAAGCCACAGTCTCCATAAGAATAGAGAGACCAATGGAGCAGCCCTTTTTATTACCTTCGGCGCAGTGCAGCATCACACCCTCACCGTGTTTGTTTGCAGTTGTTGTGTTTTGATTCTCAGTATGTGGGGACAGGGAAGAGTGTTTACATGTGTGCTTACTTCACCCAGCGAGCCTTGGTCCTTATCCATTCCCCCATGTGTCTTCATGCTGGTAGCTATATGTCATGCCTATGGAGCTGACAATAGTGTTCAGTGATCTTAACACCAACTGTAAGCTTGTTTTCTCTTTAGCCTTGGCCATGACATTTACCTCCCTGGCTCCCTGGTGGCTGGCCGGAATATCATACCTCTATTATCTTTCATCCCTGGTGTGTGTATGAGTCTGAGCGTGTGTGTGTGTGTGTGTGTGCACCTGTGCCTTAAATAGTTTTGGGTATGTATCAGGGAAAATACACCTGTCTTGTGACTTGAAAAGCCTTTGGTAATTTTCAGCAAGCTTGTTGAACACTGTGTGTCAGTGTGGGTTTCTAAGAGTGTGTCAGGAAGTAGAGATTTTGACTGGAGGATTAATCTAAACCCCCTCTTATAAGGTATTCAGATCGGAAAGAGGGTTTATTGACAGTCGGAGAGATGAAAGGAAGAGGTAAAGTGAATGCTCATATTGGCTCATAACCCCTCACACCAGGCATACAGCCACTGAATGATAAACTGTATCAGCAAGCAATTTTGTATCATTTATCTGCCTTGTTAGGTTTTCTTCTGCATTCATTCTTTTTTTCAGTACATGAGGCGGTATACAAGTTTACTCAGTGTTTAGAGAGATTCCTTGGTGATACATCAAAAGCATCCATGTAATTCAGCAGGTGTGTATACCATACATGCCTTCACCAAATATTTCTCTTCCCGGAGATTCATTTATTATAAATTTTTTTGCCCTGATCATAGTCACAACTGCTTGTTCCTTCATGAACAGAGAGGAAATTTACTGGATTTAATGGATTTTACTTTGTTGGAGTCCAACTGAAATTAAACAGCATACATATCTGCTCTGTAAATCACTTTTCTCTTGCCTGTGGTCTACTTTGAGAACAAATCAGAAACCAAAATGGATATTTTACATTTTAGTTTAGTATTAAACTTAGTTTAGTATTAATTCGCCCGAATACCATTCGGTATCTGTCTACGTGGATGGAGACGTTATTTCGATACAGCAAATCAAATCTTGCATAAAGCAGAAACATCAGTGTTCTATCATATAGGCAGAACAGACGGTCACACTGAGCCAGACAGCAGCCCGCTACACACTACAACAGCCACAGACCATGAACAACAAACCACGTTAGCTTTCCTGTTAGTCTCATTCTTATCTAACTTACAAACAGGAACACACGTCTTGTCTGGCACCTTAGCTTGCTCAATGAGCGACATTCACCGGGGAAAAGTGCACTGCTAGCATCGGCTAATCAGCTGCTCAGCTCCAGCACATTTTACAGCATGTAAAAGTACCCGCAAATGTCACTTCAGTCCGTTTAGATGCTGGTGTGATCCTCACTCTTCAATACCACTAACGACACACTGTCTGCCTATGGCATGTGGCATACAGCGCAAGTTTAAAGTTGAGCTTTGTTATTAGCTTGTCTGTGCTGCAAAGCTAGCTATATGTATAAATTGGACTGGATTAAATCGTTCAAATGTTTTTGTGTGTTTCCTCTTGTAGCTACGAAACCTGAATGTCCTGGACCTGCGGCATATCTCAGAGCTCAACAATGAGACTGTGATGGAGGTGGTGAGGAAATGTCGCAACCTCAGTTCCCTTAACCTTTGCCTCAACTGGAGCATCAACGACAGGTATGTCAGGTCAAGTATGAACTTTTTGTCTGGACCAGTACGACACACAGTGACATGTAACAGTTACGAAGAAGAGGACTGCTACCTGACCAAAACATGGATGGAGGTTTGAAAATATTCGAAAAATTGCCTTTGAAAGTCTTTTATGAGGAAGGAAATTCATTCAACATTATTAGACCTCAAGGATACACACACACATGCACATATATTTAAAAACTGGAAATAAAAAATGATCATACATACTATAATAAAGCCGATAGGCTCGTTATACAAGCATGCAAACACTTGCGCAGGGAAAGATAGACATACGAATTAAAAACACAAGTTAAAAGCACAACAAGAACTTTTTCCCACCTTTGTTTCTGTCTCCCTGGTCATTTTTCTTGCTGCTTCCACTCCTTTTTTTCTTTCCTTCTTTTTCTCTCCCAAATAGGAGAGAACCTGTACAGTATATGACGGCAAGAGTAAACCATCCCTTCTTTTATTTATTATCTCGTGTTTTATTCATATGTTTCTATTTAATCTATCGATTTCCAGCTAAGGCTGTGGCTTCTCTGCCGACTGTACTCCCACTCTGGCTTAGGAGTGTGAACACAGTATTGAATTTACCATGGTGCATAGCTACAATGGTTGTGTGTGTCTGTGCATGTGTGAAATCATTCTTGCATTATTGAGTTTACAGCAGACATGTGGTGGGAAGGTTATGGTAATACCTTACCCGCCTCCTTTCAATCAAAAAACATGGAGTTTGGCGAAATCCTCACAGGAGCACATGGTGTTATCAACTTCTTCCCTTTATCACACTCATACACACACACACACACACACACACACACACACACACACACACACACAGGCACAGCCTCGATTGATTCAAGGCTGCGTTGATTCCATAATGATATTTACTGCATTGGTTCAGGGGCAGAAGGTGTATGTGTGTCTGACTGGATTTGTCTGGGTGACCTGTGGGAATACTGGAATTTAAAATGGTGTGTGTGTGTGTGTATGTGTGTGTGTGTGTTGGTGGCAGTCTGTGTGGTAGAGAAAGCTAGGATGTTGTGTGTGCATGGCAGCATACAGTAGGTGTGGCGGCTTATGAACGACGCAGAGACACCAGGGAAGTGAAGGGCCGAGGTGGACAGTCGTGGCTGAGGAGTCTTGCATGCTTGCTGCTCTGATGCTGCTCCGCAGGGCTGTTTGCTCTGCCCTGTCTGTGTGTATTGTGTACAGTACATGCTGACTGCTACTCAAGGACTAAGAGCAAATAAAAGCCTCCTGTCATAAGCTGCTTTATTTTTACACTTTACAGTCACACAGCTTGGAACGAAGGGCAAGAGAGGGTTTTTTTTTTTTTAACGGGAGAAACTGGCTGGGTGGCCATCACAACATAGCCACGCTGTGATGTCATGTGTTCTCACTACAGCCTCACAGCAGGGGGAAGCCGCGCTGCGCCACACTGCTGTGGTCCTGCTAAGCAAGCACTCCCCCCCTCCCCCCCCCCAACAGAGCCATGTCGTCAGATACAAGTGACGAGAGTCGCAACATCAATGCGTCAATACAACAATACAATACACATACACATAATGGCAAAACCCTATTTGTGTGTGACAGAAGGCGAAAGAGAGAGAGCCTGGTTTGAAGACGTAATATTTAAAGATTGGAAGACAGAGGAAGGTGATGGCTGAAGTATGAGGCAGGGGTGTGTGTATATTAAACACTTGAAATTTCAAAGCACAACCTAAAGACTGTAACTGTCCCTAAAGTCACAGTGAAACTGCAGTTACAGCTTTATCTTTAGTAATTTGACAATAGAGCAGTACGGAGCTGTAGAGGATTGTTGACCTCTATCCCCACCTCCCTCTATCAGTGTTAGATTAGGTGGCAGAGTACAAGGGGGAAATTATTAAATTAGACCTCAGCAGATTTTTAGATCTAAATCACATTTGATTGGATAATTTATGTATATGCCTCTGAGTTTTACTCAAAGAGAAAACACAGAGAGATAGCGGAACAATTAGCACAGGGAGACAATGTTATAACATAACCAGTTTATTTTCTAATTTACTGTGTCTTTTAAAATAGGGTTTTGTTCATTGACAACCAGTTCTGAGTTGGAGCTGGTTCTATATGTATGGCCATTTATTCCTTAACAATCCTCTGTGCTGCATGTTGCACCAGTTGCTCTACTTAGTTTGGTCTGCTTACTTTGCTGGTTACATATGAGTCAAACTACATGTAGTATTCCTATAATGGCAGACTGAGCACTTGTGAGAATATGTGGCCAAGTGTCAAAAAACACAGTAGTAACACAGCTCAACACATGTAATCATGTGCAAAAATCACGAACCATTTACTGGAGCATGAATAACGCAGCTGTTTCGATTTCCCCAGTTGTGCTCTTCATGCTTTGGGATCAGCTAAACAAACATTACACTTTTACTTAAGAATCACAAAACACCTCGTTGTTTGTTTCAAATAACTGGTGATGACAACCTCAAGAAAATACTGAACATCTGCAGAAAAATACATTCTTTGCTGTCAACATATTTATTTTTGTACGGCAATAATATGACCGTAATAAAGGCCATGATTTGATAAGAACCTGAATCAATAAGCAGAATCTGAATCAGAATTGATCAAATCTAAATAATAGTTAGCAACACACACACACACACACACACACACACCAATAACATGGACATGAACACTCCCGCAAAAATCATCTGATGAGTCAGATGGGCTGTTTAAAAGTAGGATTTTATTGATGATGGTTTTCTGCTTTAGACTGACGGTTAGTGGAGAGACTGAAATGGTTTATTTGGCTTAAAGGTCATCAAGGTCCCTGTTGTTGGGGAAGCCAGCACACACACACACACACACACACACACACCAGTTCCTTGCTTGTTTTCACAGTGAAGACCCCACCTCACTCTGAGGGTACAGCTGGGTCAGCCTTTGTGTGTGTGTTTCAAACTGATGACAGTGTGCTGTGAGCAGGTAAACAGGCAGAGGAAATGACCCCTTATTTCCAGGATCAATTTGTCCCCCGACAAGGGGCCATTGGAGAGATAGAGCTCTGTGGGAGGTAAAGCATTTCAGTCATTTTTCCATCCCTTCTCTTTCTTTTTGTCTCTAATCTTTCAAAAAATAAAAAAATAAACGCTGTGTCTTCTGGCTCCCCTCATCTTCCTCAGTAATAGCCGAAAACAGCGTCTCAGTGTAAGAAAGCGAGAAATGATGACCAAATATGGACTTCCCATCGTCACAGTCCAACAGGCAGATAGTGACAGTGGGAAGCCTATTTTTTGGTCACCGTCATTTCTTGGGGAGAGAGGATGTGATGTGCTGCAGGTGGGCAGTGTTGGCCCGGTTATTTCCCTGTATCCTCCTTCCAGCGATGATAGGAGACCAAAGTGGGATTGTGTTTGGAAATGTGTAGTGAGTCACGATCAAAGTGAAACGCCGGTGCAAATGGCAGCGCTCACTTTTTAGAACCAAGTTGAGAACACGGTGTCAAAGTTAAACGGTGTTCTTTGGTGCTCGGTGTAAGTTTTTTTTTTTATCTTGCAGAAACCCCAGGAGCTTTTGTGTTGTGTGCATGGTGTCTTTGTGATTTTTGTTACCGTTGTGTGTCTGTGTGTGAAGATTCTTTTATATCTAGAGACCCGTTTTTCCCAGGGGAGACTGTGTCGATTTTATGGTACAATTTGTCATTTGTATAATTTTAATTTTATTTCTATTTTTTTATCATATTGTACTTTTTCTGCCAGAAGTAAGGAGATTAAACATTATGCAAATCTCATGCTCTCTTCTGTTTGTGCAAAGTGTGAGTGCGCTGCAAAAAAGTTTGCGGTGAAGCCTCCTCAGTGGTCAAAGCAAAGAGTCAGGATCTATTCTGCTAACATTAACCCTGCTGCTGGACACAAGGCCTGTGTTAAGATGCAGATTTATGTGTGTCCGTCTATGCTTGTGTGTGTGTGTGTGTGTGTGTGTGTGTGTTTTGTGAGCAAGCTCTGGTCAGTTGGCCTGTAATCTTTGCTGAAAGCAGATGCATGGAGCAAGTGAGTCATTTCTTTCATGAGATCTGTATTGTTGGAAGTTGGGCATTTCCCAAAAGCCCTGCCATTCTTTCCCTCTCTTTCTCTCTCTTTTTCTTCATTCCTCAGTCTTTCTGACAGCTTAATTTAAACAGGGGAATCAATATTCATCCCTTTCTCCTTCTTTGCTTTTTTCTTCAGGCCAACATTCTCTGAATATCTCTGTCACTTATGAGCATCACAAATCACAGGCCAAATTGGCTTTTTTTTTTTTACATTTTTGTCCCCTCTCACAGAAATCGGACTAGATGAAGGATGACCAGGGGCCCTCTCTGACTTTCTGGAGCTTATTAAGCAGGAAATAATTGGAGAAGCATTCTCCCAGAAACACACCTTCTCTGAAACTATAAGGCGTGTAGATTTGGAGGCGTTAGCAATGGAAGCTCATTCCAAATAGCCTCTGTTGCAGCCAGCTGGCAGATCTCACAGTGCCTGGAGAAGTGTTAAACCCCCAAACTGAATGAATATATGATACATCAGTGTGATCAATGGTGTGTCAGATGACAGTTGGTTTCTCTACTTTGCTTGGACCCAGTGAAGGTGACCAGGGCCTGTATTTGTTCTGAGAGTTACACTTAAGAATACTTTAGATCCAAGAGTAAAAAAAAAAAATAGAAATCTGCTAAAAGTTAAGCTTAGGAACATTTACCAAGGGATTTGCTCCTACTTACAGCAAAGTCAAGGAGTTTCCCTTTTATGTGTGCTCAGAAAGGTATCAGGCCAATCGACCAATCAGGCCGAAGGATTTAACCTAGCCCCATTGTTAATTCTTTTGAAAAATCCTTACATCTCCACACTGAGATGTTATTCTGTAAAGCCTATATTTAAATGTTTTATTAAAGTGGTCCTATTATGCTTTTTCCCTTTCCTTGATTGTGTTATATATCTTTTTTTTGTGCATGTAATAGGTTTGCGAAGTGAAAAAGCCCAAAGTCCACCCCAAAGGAAGTTGCCTCCCACAGAAAACACTGGTCTTGAACTGACTGTAACGTATCTACGTCACTATATAGCATGCGTCCTATAACACAAGTAGCCTCCAACCATTAAACTAGGGATGGAATTATAGTAAATTGGCTTAGATTAACTATAAGCAGCCAAATCCCTGAAGAATGCAAAAGAAGTGCTGTGACAGCCTGTAAGAAATTCTATCATGACCAATACAATAATGTACTGTCAGAAAACACACATTCTGAAATGTTTTTGAAAGTCGCCAGCAAGTTCTAATTATTTCAACTTCGTTTGTGAGAATTTATGTTTTGTTCTAAATTTCGGCATGCTTGAGCCTCGACCGCCATTGCCATGGAGAAGAGGCCAGTCAGAGCGGTGAATCAGAGTGGTAGTGAATTTCAAAACGCTTCATTGTTACAGTTCAGAGCAAAACATGGCTGCTGGATTCACCCACAATTCACCCATAATTTAAAACTGAATTGAGTTAAACTGCAGATTGTGTTTACAGTTTTCTCAACACCGTAATCTTTTGCTTCACTACGCCGTCAGCAGCTCATGTAACAACATTTTAAGCTTGGTGATTGGATGTTTGTTGACGAAATGCACCCAAGTTTTTATGTTCACAAGTTTGTATCTTTGACTTTTTATCAAAGAACCAGATATTTTCAAACAGAGTTTTTAATAATCTTTTCTAGCTCCAACTGTGAGTCATGTAACATTTTCTATGGAAAAATGAATGGGATATTATTATATGCAAATCGCCGGACTGATCTCTAAGCCCTAAGAGTTTAGTAGCATTTAGTACAATGAAACATGATAAAAAGCTTTCATTCCTAACAGTGATTAATTTTTACCATTTATCTTTCACTGTCATGTTGATAAATATGTGCCTTGGAATGCAGCCTGTGATATTAAAGGGATCTTATTCTCTTTCTCTGCTGTTAACCTACTCACACTTTTGAAATAAGTAGGGACCGCCGTCAGCGGAGTGTTACTGCTAAAAAAAAGGTAATATGATAAGCTTGTGGTTTCTGCCGAGTACAAATTCTCCCACTGACCTCAGTAGCTGCTGAGTTCAGCCGTAAAGGTTTGTCTCTGTTGGAGAAAGCAGGAGACTGTGGGAAAGTGAGCAAAACCCTCCGATAAGAGGTCATTTGAAGTCTCTACATCTATTGTATAACCTCAACGTGCTTCGGTTTCCTCTAGCCAACTATTTTTAGGACCCCCCTTTTTTCTTTTGATTCTGTTGGATGTTTTCTAAATGCCATGGAAAATGTCAGTGCAGCCCAAACCAGTGACCGGCAGACATTTGTCCGTGTCTTGTTTCTCCAGCACCTGTCTCTCCAGATTTGAGGAGAGGTGCTGAGGGGCCTTCCCCTGTTCTCTTTTTTTCTCGTTTTTTCACACCTACAGCACAAGGATCCACGATTAGAACAACGCTACCACTAGTTCCAGTGGGGAACCAGACCCTGCACTCGCATAACTTGTAAATCCCAGGCCCTTTTTTATTTACTCAGGCCTGCCTTGTTGGAGCAGATTGGCCATCAGCAGAGATTAGAGTCCTGCTTAGCAGAGTGAATACACAAGGAGAGCTAGTGTTACCCTGTTGTCAGACGTGGTGGTAGGAAAAGGCGCGGCAAAAACCAACGAGGTGTAATGGCGGCAGACTGATTAGGTACGGCCGATGCACACGTATGAATGTGGCAGATATTCTCTTCATTTCTTTCTTAGATATGCCTTTCATCTCGGGCTCTTATTCTCTTTTTTCTGTCTCTTTTTCACACTTCATTTCTTCTCCAGTTGTCTTTCTGTGTTTCTTCCTCTGTCTCCCTCTTACTTTCTTTCTCTCTCTCTCTGTCACGCACACAAACACTGAGGTGATTATTTCTGGCAGGTTGGGTGTGAAAGTGTGCTATGATAAACATGCTGCCGTGGTTATTAATTTTGAGTAATGGCAGCGTCAAACTCCAGTGCCTTGATAAGTATCGGAGATGGAGGAACATTTGTGGCGCGGCGCAGAGACACAATGAAGGCAAGCAGCTGGAGCTTATAGGCTACAACAGCATGAGAGCTGCTGTTTTATTCGGGCACAGATCCAAAGCCAGCAGCCTCCTGCAACTCCATGCGTATGCTCTGAAAAGTCAAACCCTTAACTAACTAAAATATGTAATATAAAATAAGTTTTAAAAAAAAAGAACTTAATAAGCCAATTTATTTGGTGTTGCTCTTCAGATGAAG
Source organism: Coreoperca whiteheadi (assembly GCA_011952105.1). Classification (NCBI taxonomy): domain Eukaryota; kingdom Metazoa; phylum Chordata; class Actinopteri; order Centrarchiformes; family Sinipercidae; genus Coreoperca; species Coreoperca whiteheadi. The sequence goes on from CM022476.1 coordinate 11,756,637, forward strand.
TCTCCCTGCTGGCCACGCCACCCTACTGCTCCAGGGTCTTTAGTTTGATTGGATTGCTCTCATTTATGGAAGTTATAAGATTTGATTTGTGATACACTGTCAGTGACAGCTAAACAGCTGCTGAATTTAAAGGAGCTTCAAGTAATCTTTTACTTTTATCACCCTCTTTCGGTGACTAAGAAAACTGATTTTTGTTGCACGTCATAGGGGCTTGTGATGTGCTACAAAAAAGTCAGATTTCCACATCAGAGACTGGTTAAGTAGCTAATGAGAGCCGAAATCAACAGAAATGTCTCGTGAGGAGCCAGGATTTCACAGTGTCAAATACTGGACCTTTTTTTTTTTTGCTTAAGGATGAAGGTTTTTCATTTTCTGTCAGCCATGCTAATTTGACGTTTTAGCTACATTTTTGCTGTCAAACACCGTTTTAGGTCCTGACAGCTTTCATTCTTGTTAATTCGTGCTGCACTGATGTGCAGAACCACTTTTGAAAGCCAGGATACAGTATCACACTAAATCCTAAACAAAAAGTGTTTAAATTACCTTGTGAACGTCCAAATGTAATCATTATATGGGAAACCGTGCATCTCACAGCTGTGGAACCACATTAGACACGGGCCTTAAAGCGCTATTATCTCACAAAATGAGTCATGAGCCTGACACTGAAATTCAGCTAAAATCCATGTTAACCAAATTGTTGACCCTTGACAGCAAAATTATTGGTTCCATTTTGACCAAATACATTTTTCTTGTAATTTGATTTTGTCCGCGTATAGGTTTACCTTCTGCTCTCTCAGGCTGGGAAAATTATTATTACTTTAGCCTATTAGCAGACCAGGATATAAGAGAAGGAGCCAATAGAGAACACGATTTAAAAACATGGCATTTGATTTTGTGCAATGATGCAAGATGTATGCGCAGTAGAATGTGCGTATTCCAACAAGGAACTCTGCTTAGAGTGGTCTTCTCTCATCTGGTTTTCCCTTTGATCTTATTTTATGTCTTTGTTTTGAGAGTTGATCTCATTTTTAAGCTTTTATCCAATTCCCTAGTTCTTGTGGGTTGATTTTTTTTTTCATGTTAATTCCACTCTGAAGCTTAAATTCCTGCTGAATGGAATATTCAGAAAGTGTTTGGTCAGAAAGGGAAAGGGCATTGGTATTCAAGATTGAATACTGTCCCAGTTAGTCCTGCATATTTACAATTTTCCTTCAGCACCCAAAAACATCAGTGCATGTCTTGCTATGCATATCTTTGTGCATATGCATGCATACTTTGGCCTGTGGCCATACCTTAGCGAGTATCTACAGTGTATGTATGCATATTTGTAGATGTTTACCTAGGAATGGATGCTGAAGCGCATGTGGTTAAGGCTCTGTGTGTGACTCTCACCCAGGGAGCCTCGCTGGTTCTCCTCCCCAGAGAGAGGCCTGTACAGCAGGCCGGCATGCATTCACCCTGCAGCTTTTCAACCAAGCAAGTAGGTAATGTAATCACACAGAAATGTTCTCATGAAGTGCTCCATTGGCCAGGAACCAAGGCAGTGGACTGAGGATGGTGACACTTCCTCTGTGGAAATGCGTGACCATCAGCGCTCCATGTTCCCTCACTGAAGGGAGCACAAGTCTTTCACCTAACCCTCCAAGCCTTCAAATTAAATTCAGACCTGAATTCTTTCCTTTCATGAGCTGGCATACCTCTTCTCAAAGTCCGTTTTACAACAGACATTAATTATCCTCCCCGCAAGCACTCTGTTAAATTGGGCACAAAATGGTGCAAATGAAAGGCAGCGGTGTTGAATTGAGTCCGACAAAGCTATGCAGAAGTGGAAAGTTTGTATGAGTAGTTCTCTTTTTGAGCAAGCAGGGTTGGTTTGGGCTCGTGAATACTTTTTTGGTCATGATTTCTGTGCACAGGTTTTTGTTTGTGAATATGTTTGGCTTACAGGTGGTACACAGTGGGGGCTGTGGCTTATTATGGTTATCCATACTGTGGGGTCAGAAAGTTGCCAGTATAATCTAAATGGTAAAGAGACCACGGGGCTCGGCTGCCCTTGTTTCACCATGCTGGAGACCTGGCATTTGGCCTGTGTTTGAAGACCAAAGCTGTAATTTTCTCTGTTTTCTGTGTTCTCTGTGGCTTTTGGAAGACTGGGTCAGATGAATAAAACAAAAGCATATTCAAGAATTTTCTTTTATATGCCTATCCTTTTATGCCTTATTTCTTTATCATCAAATGAGCACATGTCCTCGTGCCCTTGTTCCATCCCACCAGCGCATTCTGTAATATTGCTCTGTTCTTTTTTTGTATCGCTGTGCTGCTTTATTGATACCATCCTCTCCCTTCTTTCCTTCCTTCCCTCACTTCCCTTCTTCCCTCCCTTCTTCTCATTGCTGTGTGCTCTGTATATCTCCCTCCATCTATCCCTCTGCCTCCCTCTCCTCTCTCCTTTCCTCCCTACAGCGTTCCCCCATTCCCTCTGTGTTGCACTCATTTGTGCGATCGCCTTCTTCTTAACCACAGCACATCCGCTGCCCCACAAATGAGAGCAGGGAGAGCGGGAGAGCAAAGGGGAGAGCATGATGCAGGGCCCAAGGAACAGGGTTTAATGAAGCCAGCCTAAATGAATTTACTGCTTTCCATTGAGCTGCTCTGTCCCATGTGGCGGACTAGCACCTCAGCCATTGTGTTGGAGGCCCCCTCTCTGTTCTGCTACCTGTTTGTCTGACACCTCTGTAATTAGCCGCCACTATTGAAGAGAGTAATTGCGTATTAGAGCCATGTTCTGTTAGGGGAGCCTCAAAAGTGAACATTTTTATGCAAATGTCCAGAATCAGGCCTAGATTACGAAAATTACCCAGGGTTTTAAGCGTGGGAGAAATAGAGGAAGGCCATTTTCTACCAAAGAAGAATAAAGGAGATTGTGGGTATCGCGGCATGCTAAATTGATGGAGGGGACTGTATGTGTGCTTGAATTTGTTTGGTGGGATATTTGTGTGTGTATCAGTCTCCAGGGATGAACCTTTTTGCTTCGTTGCTGATTTACTATTTCAAATTGGTATTTTAAACAGTGCTCGGTGATGGGACGTGAATAACAAAGTAAATTGGAGTTATTAACTTCTATTGTTGCTCACCTGGTATTAGAAGCTCCTGGGGACAAATACTGTGCTGATTGTTATTCCTCTTCTTTGTTTTGGTATGCATATGCTTCTGTATGTGTGTGTGTGTTCGTAGCCTCTGGAAAGCCTGCACATGCCAGCTGCTTACTTGCAACTTCTCTGGTTAAGAACAGAACTGCAGACTGGGGAACCTGGATCGTGTTGCATCAACTATTTGTAAATCCATTACAGATTTAAATCCTGCCTAAGTTCTTTGTAACTACTTTCTAGTTCCAAAGTAGTGATTTACTAAATCTGTTTGCTCTATTTACTGACTTAGGAAATGTCTTTGCTAGTACATCTCTAGTTCCATTAATCAAAAGCAGTCAGCTATATGTGAAAGAGTCACTGTAGCATCACAAGCTGTAACATGACTGCTAAAAATAACAGTTTCAGGGATGTATTAAACTTAACGGTCAATCCTTTGTAAGTTTAGGTTTCACTTTATTTCATTTATATACGCATATATGGAGAAATATGTTTCAGACTAGTAGTAGTAGTCAATGCAGTTTAGAATGAGTGGGAAATATCTGATTATGCTAACCTAAGTGATGCTATTTAGTCATTCAGTCTGATGCTATTAGCATAACATTCTGTAATTTGTAAGTATTTTGTGTTGATTTCATGAAATGTACTTGAAACTCTTCTCATTATTAAACAGCATTTTGATCAAGTGTCAAGTAAAAAATGTGGACTTGCTCGTTAATGAAAACAAGTCACAAATGTTCAAGTTAGGTCGGTTAGCTACATAACTCTTACACCTGGCAGTTACTGGGTATACTGTAAATGTTTAACAGTAACAACTAATCTAAGAACTAGTTTGTGCGGTGCAACCTGTCTTAATTTGGCGATGCATAAATCTCCACCTACTAAACATTTCCATTACTGTATAACTAGGTTTGAACTTACAAAGAGGTGGTGCATTTTGCTCATAGGTCATAATATGATTGTATTAACTCATGTCTCTTTGTCATTTTGTAAACACAAATGCAGACACACAGCCACGCAATCTCATCTCCGCCTTCTTTCAGTCAATGCTAACCTGTCCAAGCCATGACATATGGCTTGTCTGTTTTGATCAGGCTGTCAGCTTCTAAACCTCGAATGTTCAGCTGGAGCCGAGTGATGCATAAACACTCTCCAAACACAAATCTGCCTTCCTCTTGGAAACTTTTAACTCTCTAATTCAGTCACAACTCTTTGTAACTCAGAAATTATCATTGAGCACATGAACAAAACCCGAAGATAAAACTGTGGACTGTATATGTGGTGTGTGTGCCTGCATTCATTCTTGTGTGTTTTGATTTTTTTTTTTTAGAGATGAGCTCAAGGCCAACTTCTCTGCGCTAAAACTTTGCTTTTAGCCTGTGCAGTTCGTTTTAGGATCAAGCATTCATGTCCCTGGTTTAGGTTAACAGGAGCTGCCCCTCTGACAGCAGGATACATTTGTCTTTTCAATTGTGCCTTCTCATGGTGAAGTGAAATCACAAGGTCAGTGACCCAGCAGCTGAGGGAGATTTAGTGTTTTGCCAAAGGGCACTTCAGCAGGGCTTTTGCTGTACCTGATATTCTAAGGAACTCGTGCCCAAGCCTTTAGACAGAACGATACACTCTCTAATCAGTATGCTGTCCTGCACTTTAAATGAATATGATGCAGCCAGGACGTCCTGGCTGTAATTTCACGTCTTCCCGTTAAAGTTCACATTTGACAAATCATCAGTGATAAACATCTCTGATGTTTAAATGTTTACTTAGTTGGACCTGAAGAGGATTTGGACTTATCTGATGCTCAGCTCTTACAGCGTGATAAAGCTCCTGTGTTTTTTTTGCTCTCGGAGGTCTGCTTCCATTACCTACTAAGCCTTTGTCAGATTTTAGGGCTGTGAAGCGGTCCCCTATCACCATCGGTAACCGTGGTTTCCAAGTCCCAGTCTATTCAGCTCACGCCACCACCCTTCAGAGACTGGTAATAACTATTTGCTCAGGCTTATACGTTCTCGCCCCCCGACTTGAATTTTTTTCTGTTTTCTTCCCTCGCTCCACGCATCCTCCTCCGTTTACTGGATCCATATTTTCTTTCCTCCCTCCCTCCCTTTCTTCTCCCCTCTCTCCATCCTTCGCTTCTTCTGTGGTGTCGTCTTTCCTTTCGTCAAAGCAATCACTATTTAAACTCTCCTCTGCTCCAAGGTCCTGTCAGAGCCCCTAGAATCCAAACACTATGAAAAGAGGTCTCTAGAGTTTAGCCAGCGTGAGTACGTCGGTCTGTGCATGTATATGTACAGTAAGTGTGAATTGTGTGGGCGTATTTTTAATGTGTGAAGGTACAACTCTCGAGTAATATGTGTCTGTGTCCACACTGGTGTTGGGGGTATCTCCCTTTTTGATCCTATGAATCTTCAGTAGGAGCGTCAACTCTGGTGGGAAATCTATTGGCAGTAGATTCGGTAGATTACGGAAATTCGGCCTGGCAGGAGGCAGTAAAACGGTGGTTGTGGTGGAGGGTGAGAGGGGTTGGAAGAGCTCGCCATAACCCAGAGAGAGTAAAAATATGAATAGAGTGTGGCGTCGATGACCTTGTGGTATGAGGTTTAGTGTCCCTCGCTGGTTCTGCTTAGCCAAATGGGAAAACAATTCAAGCGTTTGCTGGAGCACACGCGCGCACACGCACACACAAAAAGCAAGGAGAAATGCAGTCTCTCTCTGACACTTACACACACACACACACACACACACACACACACACACTTTTCTGTTAGATTATCTTAATTATGGTACAAAGTAGTTGTGACATTAAAAGTTTGTCTACTCATCTTAAAGGGTATATCAGCTACTTTTATAGGGCTGCGAGTAATTATTGTTTTAATTATCGATTAATCTGCTGATTATTTTCTTAATTATTTTTTGGGTCTATCGAATGTAAGATTATAGTAAAAATAGCTGAAAATCCCTATATCTGAAAAAGCAGCACTTTCTCAGATTGGAGAATCTGGATCCATCAAATGTTTTGTAATTTTGCTTGAAAATGTACTTGAATGATGAAATGATTATGAAAATAGTTCTATTGTTCAACTACGAGATTAATCAACTAATCACTACATATCTTTTATTTGATTCATTTTGAACAGTATAGTTCAGTAGAGCTGGGAAGTTGTGCCCCCCCGCCACCCCCATCCCCCAGTCTAAACATAGACATACTAGCAGTAAAGCGACCTAATAATACATTTACATACTTATGAGACTGTTTGAAGCAGCCCACCCACTGCTTTTGTCATTAATGAACTTCTTTGCATACACAGATCTGATGAGTAAGGATGCAGACTGTTAATACGTCCCATACGATATACTGTTTCAAATAAATCAGAATTTTCTCAGTTATTTGAACCAATATGCCAGTGCAGCGTGGCTGTGTTTCTATCACATTAAGATCATTAATATGATTTAGCGCTGATGAAAATGTGCAGCGTTAAAATTTAATTTCTCACTCACATATTATGTTTTATTTTACACTTTGAGGTATCTTCCAGACCTCACTGGACCAGGTGTCTATTTAGAGAGAAGGATTTAGAGAGATAGAAAGTGAGGGAGAGAGACCTGTTTCATTAGCAGATTGAAGGAGCTGTAATGTGATGGCTGGTTGAGATGGCTACTTAAATGTGATAGGCCATTAGCTATTCATCCCTACTGCGCTATTAATGCAAGGTATGGAAAATGCAATCATGCAAATCACTCTTCGATCAGAGCCTTTCATAGAGGAATAAATGCTGACGACGAGGAGGGAGGGGTGTGTTAAGGATGAGGTGGGCAGAGTCTTACATAAAGTGCGACAGGGGGTGAGGTACACTATTTTCTACTTTCCCTCCTCTTTCCAGTCTCATATCTGTCTTTGTCCTCACTCGTTTCTCAGCAGATCGTCTGTTTAATTTAAAGATGTCGTGGGTTATGGGTGACATGTCATGGCATCAGGAGAGAGACATGACAGTGAAGCTTATTGTCTAAGGTGCTCTGTCTCTCTTTGCTCTGAGCGTCTCATCTTAAGTCTTCAGCTACATTACCATAAATTAGATTTTGTATTTAGCATAGCAAAGGAGCAGCACATATATTGTATATAAGAATGACTCTAACGTTCGATAACCCCCTTTTAAGAATTAACATTGAAGACTCTTGAATCACTTCGAGCCTTAAAAGAGCCTTTTATTATGCGTAGATTTAGATGGCAGCATCACACGACACGTGTAATGCTAAACAACTTAAACAGGTGAGGGCTTAGTTTTTGGTTTGTTCCGTGTTGGTCATTTTGTGTCCAATGCGTGCAAAATCAAACAGAGTGTAGAAAAATCCATTGGGTCTGACTCATCCTGTTTGACTCGCTGAAATGTATGCTGACTCCAACTAATGTCAGCATACATTTCAGTGTGGTCCAACAGCCCTGTTATTTGTCTAAAACACTTTAAAAGGAAATGACCCTAATACAAAGATAGGGGTGGGCCTTCTTGGGGGTGTCCCTTTGACAACGTCTCTTGTTTACAATCTGACAAAAAAGCTGGAGAAAATGTTGAGTGCAGATTTCAAATTTAGTGCATATAAACCATCAAAAATGTATAAACATGGACAGTAAACAGTGGATTTTTCCAAATTTAGGTTTATGTTCTCACTTTAAATTCAAATTCAAGTAAAACACTGCACATTTGTTATATTAAGAAGGTGGCACAGGAATTATGGTATCCTTAGCTCTTTCCATTCTCATAGTAAAATGTACCCGCCGATGGACAGTATGGACCACCTGGCTAAACAGCAGTCAATAAATAATCTTAAACACCTAAACCTCTAGATTAACTGGAAAAGCCACCTGTAAATGCAAATGTATGTCACGACATGATAAACCAAACTTGATGTCCAAAATGTAATGTGGAAACTTGATTTCTATGTAATTTGCAGGGTCTACATTAGACTAAAAAACTCTAAATGACTCAATTGTCACAACAATATGGTGCCTCAAGTCTACCACTTAAATCTTGCTCAGTTTTTGCATCAGTCCACTTCCTCTTTAATATACTGTGTGGGATATGGTTCTCCTTGGATAGTCACTTTGAGCAATTGAACCTGACAGTGAATCTCAAAAATACTTTTACAGCCTCTCGTAAAATTCTTCATCAGGCCTCAAAATAGTTGATTAGCATATTCACCCAGGATAGGCTGATGCAGTACACTTTAAATTAATAAGCCACTAACTGTACAACATTTCAAGAGAGAGAGGGAGATGGTAAGGCAGAGAGATTGATGCCTTTTTTGCCACCTTGTGAAATATGTAATACATCTTCATTTTAACAGGTGTTGTAAATGTCAGGGCACAGATCTTCTCTTAATGAAAAGATCACCCTGTGTCCAAACTTTGGCATATATATCTGGATTGAGCTGAAAACTGGGGTAGTCGTCTCCCAGTCCCAACAGTTTGGATGAGTGTTAACAAACTCAAGCTGTTGCCTCCTCCTGTGCAACTCTCGAGTTGATCAGTTACAGATTAAATCCTGCGGTATCATCTGTTGTCATTGCTGTCTTACTCTAGTGTGGCCACTGGTGAAATGTTGGATGGTGATAAACCTTAGTCTGTAACCTCAGAAAACATGGGCACAGAACTTGCTCAGTTAATCCACAATTAAATCACTTAATCTTACATTAAATCAACTTCAGAACAGGACTGTGGCTCATCTGGCCTCTGAGTGAGAACTAAACTCCTTTCACACAATCCACTGTTGTCCACGTATTGTAAATTTCTAGCTCAGATGTTTCTCTACATGGATTTATTGTGCTTTTTAAAAAAATATGCACGGTCGCTAAGCAGCAGAACAGGTTCCCATGACTATAGTCAACCTCCCATCTGTACCGGAATCAGAAATTTGGCAGATGTTGCATCACAGTTTGATGTGGCACCCTATTGTGCTGTAAGTAGTTTGGCTGATCCGCAACCATGCATTTCGAGTCAAGGTGCTTCATTAATTTTGTTGGCTCTGTGGCATTGCCACATCGTCTATTGCTTTTCATCTTTCAAGATAAAAAGAACCGGCAAAGCTCTAATCCAAACTAATTTAATCCACGCAGAGCTGCTGTTAATTTGCATAATTGTATGTGTTTAACTAATCGTCAGAGACATATAAAAACAATGTATCTAATTTCCATAGTTTAAATTAATTAAAATTGTTTTAGGAAAGTAGTGTATGTATTCATTAATCTCAGAAATTGATAGGTGTCAAAAGATTTTTTTCCCCCCCTCGAGGTTTCAAAAACTTTACTTTGCAGAGGCATGAGCACATAGCGTGGTGTGTTCACAGCCTGGAGCTGCTAGTATGGGCTGCTTCAAAGCTCTATCCGGCATGCTGGACTGTGATTGCAGAAAGGTTAGCATTGGTTTGAGGATCTGAAAAGCGTTAGATAGCGCAGGCTGCTGTCAATTTGCTCTCAAACCCCGCAGCAAAACTTTTTCTTCTGCTCTTCTTCCCACGGTTTTATGCAAACTTACAACGATGTCACTGACATCAATTTACTCCTAAAATTTGTGCTGCACTGGGCCATTATGGAGCGTACACTATCACAGAGCGTCCTCAGGGAAAGTGAGAACAGGGAGAAAATGAAGAATCAGCATATAGATGGAGCTTTGTTTTTTTCCCCCTATTTTACAGCAAACAGGTGCAGTGGTTTTGTCATTATGTGCATCAGGAGTGATTTAGATTATATTATAATAATGTTTTTGTTCTCCAAAGGATAGGGGCGCTGTCTATACTTTACATAGGTTTCCTGTCATTTTCTTATCTCTCTTTCTCTTTATATACGTTTCACAATGCTATGCCCTTCATAGCTGGAGAAATTAACAGGATGTGAATAATAAATGAGGACTTAATTGATCAGGCTTCTGCCCTGCACAGATTGTATGGCTGCGCCCTTGATATTAATACTTTGAGTCAACAAAATCAATAAGTTCAACTATGAGAAACCAACAGAAAGAGAAACTGTGTTTTCACTGTGTTGATCTGGCTTTTTTATCTTGTGATTTTAGGAAAATTTAAACTACTTAAACACTACAACAGTTATGCTTAAGTGGAGTAAAACAGATCAGTGTCCAACTTGTGGTGTGGCAATAGGTGAACAAATACAGTATACACTTAGAATATTGTTTAAGGGAAAAGATGCGAGAGAGAGAGAGAGAGAGGGGTCGACTTGCAATAATGGTCCCTGGCCATCATCAAGTCATGTAGTTATGAGGTATGCATCTTAACCACCAGGCTACCAGGACACCCCAGAGCTGTATGTTCTTCGAATAATTAAAAGTGGTTGATTACTATACAGTAGCTTCTGGTTTGCTGACGCTTATTTGGTCATAAGTGCCATTTTTTTCGTTCCGTTCATGGTTAAATCATTAAAACTCAGCGTATTGGATATTTTATTTATGATCAGAAAAACCTATTCTGAATATTGTTAATGGTATTTTTGTGTTGTGGTATGAAATGGGACGCACCTATTCCTTCATTCTTATTTTACTTTTTTTCCCCCCCAAGTATGTCTGGTAATGTTATGGCCCACCATTGCTAAGGAGAGAAAACAGGAAATTCAACATGGGGATGGTTGATTGTGGCCACATCCAGATATCGAGGGCACAGAAGGACTCCAGCGGTGACGTGTTGTTGTTTTTCATAACCCTGGTCTACTTTGTTGTGGCAGGCCTGTTTTTAATTTCAATTTGGAGTGTTTTACTGTTATTTTAATTTTTTTTATTTTTTTGGCCTAAAAGCTATCCTGCATTACAGCTGCTTTCAAGCACGTTCATCTATCACAGAAAGGGAGAGAGACAGAAGGTTGCAAAGGGAAAGAAACAGGGAGAGAGAGAGAAGATTGAGAGAATGAACAAATGTAGTGACTGCTAATGGCTTTATTGGAATGATACCAGTTATTAATTATTCTACCCCCTCTTAAAAAAGACAGAATGAAAAAATAAAGGTTGAGTTAAGGGAGAGGAGCAGCCACAATCTATAACGCCCTGTCTCAACTAATAGCTGCAAGTCAGCTTTTACTGATCACTGGATGACTCTTTCCTAATTGATGGGATGGATGTATGTGTTAGTGTGTCGGCCATTGTGCGTTTTCAGAGGGTGTGCGTCGATGTAGGAATGTGAATGTCCGTTTGCTTTCCAGTGAGCATGTGCATGTGTTCATCAGTGGCACTCGTGTGTGCTGTAAATCTAATCACTGTTGGTGTGAGGTGTGAGTGGAAGGCTAATATTGTCCAGGTCACCAGTCTTCCTCAGGCATGTCAGGAAACAACCTGTCCATTGTCCTTTTCTCCACTTAACTCTATCTTTGCCTCTGTCCTTGCTCGCTCTACAAGCCAAACATCTTTTCTACTTCAACGAAACAGCTTTTGACAGGGTCCGAAATCGCGGCACCACAGCGTTTATCTTCTAGCTGATATTTTATTTGCAAGCCTTCATTGTGGCTCCAAGAAAGCCCTTCAAGGTTTTCTTGGACAATGGCAGTGTATCAGCATTTCCCTCCTTTGCCTCACAGTGTAGCTTTAAGGATGTGCTGCCAACACACACAATACGAGAACATATGTAATCCCTACTAACTGATTTTATCATCTCAAAATCATCTAAATGACTAAATGTAAATGTAAAATGAACACCACCAGTCACAAAACCATTTCATTGTAATTCATAGCAAGCATCCCTCTCCATGTGTTGAATTTTCCTTATGACCCATGTGCAATGCCAAACCACTGTGAAGTGGTAAAAACGTATATACAGTTTGACCACTGATGGGATATTTCTTTTTCCTCGGCTGCTTTGGTAGCACTGAAGGCCGTTGCAGTGCACTCAGGAGACGGTGAGAGTGCCCAGAGGGAATGAAATGATTATCATGTCCCTGGATATAGCTACTTTCACTCCGTGATTAACCTCTGCCGGTGTGTGCGGTGTTTTATTGAGATGTGCTTGAGTGTGTGTGTGCGCGCGCGCGCGCGCAGGTGATTGGGCCCGGGGTGTAGATCTAATAGAGCCAAAGGGATGATTACTCTGAAAAGGTCAGATTTGTCTCCAGTTCCTGCAATTAACGCACCAGAGAAAGAGACACAGGGACATTGGATGAGTAATGCAGACACAGAAAGAGGAAGATGGAGAGGAAAAGAAGGAGAGAGATTGAGAGGGAGAACTGAGGGAATTAACACAAAGGTATGACAAATTGTTGTTTCAACATACCCATATGCAGTAAGTGGATTTGCACTACATTTTAACTTAACGATCCCTTTAGTTACATGTATAATACCATGTAGAAATAATAAAATGAATAGCACTATGAAAGCAGATAAAAAGCTTCTTGCAGAGAGTAATATATCTAGTAAGTGATGATATCTTTGAAAATAGAATAGTGTTGATAAACAGATAACAACGTAAGCTAAAAGTCAAAAAGCAAAGACATGAGAATTTTAGAAGCCAAAAGCCAAACGTTAGGTCACCTTTGCTTTTTAGCTTTGACTTTGTTATTGCTAACAAGTTCTGTCTAGAAGGACGACCTGACTTGTTTTAGAAAGTTGAATAATTGAAAAAACAAAACTTAACAATTTGCAAAGTTTTCTTTGAGGTCATGTGTAGAATGTTTTGGGGAGCACATGCATGCCAAACTCAGATAACCCATTAAAGAAGCCTGCAATTCCACGACAACATAGGCTCTTCTCATCAAAATGAAACAGCAAAACTGAACATGGGAGCTGAGGATGAACCTGTCACAGTTGAAAAGACAGCTGCCAGTTAAAGCGAGTCCATAGTATGTATAGAGTTTCGTCGCAGCTTGGGTCCAAGTCAAGATGCATTCTTTTTTTTTTGGGAATATCTGTTGAGTTGAATATCTTAGCAAACATCAATTAGGTTGCTAATCTGTATCTGGATCTGTATGGGGCTGACAACGAATATTCTAAATTCAGTTATCTAATCGAATTGTAAAAAGAAATCAGACATTCGATTTTGAAAAGGGATATTCGAATGACTGTCTGCCCTGCGAGTTCTCGCGTTGCACTGAATGCACTGCATGATGCCCAGGAGTCACGCTGAAACGAGCAAATTAATCAACACCAACAATCAGAATTTAAAAAATTATAATAATTCATCAACAACCATGTGGTAATGATGGCATTTCCTTTTCCACTTCTCGCGAGTGCTGCATATTTGTATGTGAGAATGTGACTTGTGTGCACATGTTTTGCGAGCTTTTCAAAGTGTTTCTGAAGTCATTATTCGTTCAAACAGCATGTACTTGTACCCAAGAGCCAAGCCTGTATGCATTTTAGACAGGCTGTACTTATAATGACGGACTTTGACTCGTGTTTTTAATCATGTATGAGAATAAAGAAATATTGTTTTGTACTTTTTGCGCCTCCTTCAGTGGATTGTGACAGATCGTGTTAGGAGTGACACCACTCCACGGAAGATTACAACAGTTCTGACAAGCACTGTGTTTGGAGTCAGGATGCTGATGCCTCGGTGACTGAAACAAGAATAAATTGAACTAGATGGAGGAGAGTGCTGAACTTCAAACCACTGAGTTGCACTTCAAAAGCTCCCTCTTCAAATCGTCTGCACAAAGTCATCGTTGACATTGTGTTTAGTCTGTGCATGAAGGATGTCGGAATCGGTTTCTGTTTGTCAAGCCATGTTCTTGACTGGAAGGTTAGCATGATGTTTAAAATGAATTTTACAAGGTTTGTGCTTTTGGCCTGTGTACTTGTAAAATGTGTGATTGAATGGGGGTGCCCTGGTGGACAAGGGGTTTAAGACGCTCACCGTGTATAAAATCACCAACTGTATCAATGCACAACTGTGTATACTGTATTATTACTCTATATGGAATTTCCCATAGTGATTTATTGCTAAGGTAGGACAGCTCGCCTGAAACAAAAATCATAAAAATTATTACACTTGTGAAATAAAATAATCGCCAGGGGGAAAGTGCTGTGATGCTATTTCACACACCATATGATATATATTTAATGAGTATGAGTGTTGTTTAGGTCATCTAAGCTTAATTTACTTACTAATTTGTTCATGAGACAAGATGCTTCAGGGTCCGGGTGGTGTACCACCTCGGCCCTGGAATACCCTGCTTTACAATAACACTTTTTGTCTTTGTTCTATAGGTGTCATTGTCCTTTAATTTAATTTAATTTAATGCAAATGTTGTGTATTGGAAATCTATGGCAATAGCATCATCCAGTGTGTAACTAGTAACCCTCAAGGTGAAGACACTAGTTTGTTGAACAATATTTTGAAAGGCTTAATTGTAGCAAAACACAGGTGAAATATGTTGGTGTGAGGCTGCTTGTAGGTCTGGACAGGTAGCACCGTGCTGCACTGCTGAGGGATTTGTGTTGTCTTCCTACTCCATCCTGACAGCGACTAGCTCATTATTTCCTACCAGTTCTTCTGGGAGCATGTTACAATTCCTTCCCGTGCACGCGCACACGCAGCTTTAGACCACTTGACCTTGGTTGCTATGACAGCAGCAGTAAAGGCTGCACTGAGGTGTCAGTGTGTCTCTTTGACGAGTCCCGCAGGCACACCAACCCCCGGCCCACTCGTGTTCTGCGTTTGTGTGTATGTGTGTAATGATGATTAATACCTTTGTTTTGAAAGCCAGCAGAGAGTTGTTGTGTGTCTGCATCTGTGTGAGTGTTTGCCTTTGTGTGTGTGTGTATGAGTGTGTGTGTGTGTGTGTATGTGTTCGCCTCTGTGTGTCAGCGAGCATGTGCTCGCCCCTCTCTGGCTGTGCGAGTGTGTTTTTGCCTGTTTGTGTGCATCAGTAGTTTCCACGCCTCGCACCCTCCTAGCTGCCACCAGCACGATTGTTGTTTATAATTTTGACATCTTGCACCTTGTCCCCGTTGTTCATCAACCGCTTTCTGTGCTTGTGAGAAGTTTTTGATTTAGTCTGGTCTCGTGGGTCAGATTGGCCGTCAACATGTTCCGGTTTTAAAATGTTTTGAGAGAGGTAGAGAGGTGGCGGCTTCGTCTTTAGCGAACATCAATTAGAGTGGCACTCTGAACCTCTTCTAATGAGTTGTTTATCCCTCAACCTTTCAGTTCACTGTACCTGTAGGAATATCTCATTAATATGTTCTGAAATTAGTCATGATGACACATTCAAATTACTACGCAAAGAAAAATAACTCTGCACAGAGTTGGCTCAACAGTCCTGTACACATCTGGGATTTCTTTTGGTTAGTTTAATGTTTATGTCACAGACACACACTGTTAATTAATTATCATTGATTTCCAAAGTCCTTATTACCTTTCTTATTATCTTCCCCAACCTTAATTCTTTGCTGCTAATATGACCCAATTTCCCTGCTTGGATTAATCAATAAGCACACACAAGATTCATGGCAAGTAGAAACAGATGGAAAAGTTATTAATCAAATTCAGTTTTAGAAAGTAGCAGCTTCTTTAATGGCAGAGATGTATTTTGACATAATCCTACACACTATTTAACAACACACTTAATCTGTTTTTTGGTATTGTCCCATTATCATTCACATTTTTGGATTATTCAGCATGCCTTTAATCACCTTTTTTCTGTTATCAGTATTAATTTACTAACTACATTTTATCTTGGAATGTCAGGGACTGTACACAAAATGCACCAACACATAAAGCGGTGACTACTGGAAAAAATTCATATTTCTCCCACAGGTAATATGTTGGTCAGTA
The DNA here is from genome assembly GCA_011952105.1 of Coreoperca whiteheadi. Classification (NCBI taxonomy): domain Eukaryota; kingdom Metazoa; phylum Chordata; class Actinopteri; order Centrarchiformes; family Sinipercidae; genus Coreoperca; species Coreoperca whiteheadi. The sequence goes on from CM022476.1 coordinate 11,772,538, forward strand.
TTGGCTCACTTGCTTTCCTGTACTGTTCTAAGCAATAAATGTTCTGAAAATGTGTGGTTATTGCTCTGTTTCAGTTAATAACTCTGATTGTGAATCACCAACTTTGATATAGACTTAAAATCAGGGAGGTTTTCATGATCATGTTTACACAAGGCAACATGGAACAAAGATTCCGAGTGGACAGTCATGCAGGGAGGCTGGAAACACACACGCCGACGCAGCACGTGCACTTATGAATATTTATATTGTCCTGTTTGTATGAACATTTAACCCTAACCCCTCTCTCTCCCTTTCTCTCTCTGTCGTTTTCATGTTGCTGCTGATGTTGCTGCGCCAATTCCAGGTAAGAAAACCAGTCATTTCTGCTCTGCTTTGTCAGACTCACTCATTATTTCCCCCCTTTATTTTGGTTCTTTCCCTCTAAACTACTTATTGCAGCTTTGATCATTCAGGTATCTTCTGGTGCTCTGCACAAGAAGAGGTTTATATAGGTCTACCATCACGCATAGCAAACATGATACGGGGACATTTTGCTTTGAGAAACATTTTGGTGTTGCTATGGAAAGAGGAACTCAGCCCACTTTCTCTTTCTCTTTTCATCTCTTTCTTTCTTTTCCTTTAACTTGCTCCTTTTTCTCCGGCCCTGGTTCATATTTAATACCTCGCTTATGTATGTTGGCTCCACATGAAGAACAGTTTTAGTAGCTTTTGGACGCCACCCGCTTTTCTCTCCCAGCTTTGGTTTAATATCTCTTCCCCTCTTTCTCTTTCTCTTTCTCTTTCTCTCCCTCTACCATTTCTCTTTTCTTTCTATGCTTTCATCCTCTTGTCTTCCTTTTCCATGTCTGTGGCATGCAGTAACAGTTAGAAAGACAGAGAAATCAGTACTTCTTTTCCCAGATTTGGACTGTTTGCTTGCTCAAAGTTTAGGTCATACGCTGCCGTAGTCAGGTGTGACGTTGCTTCTGATGCCAGTTTGAGGCCTGAACCAACTGTGACAATTGCGCTATCACAGTATTAGTCAGTTGCTCTGGCAAGACACAAGTTGGCGTCTTTTTCTGTTTTTTTATTCTGTGTGCCAATGTTTGTTTGTATGTGTCTTAGAGGGAGTTAAGTGTGGGACTTTGTGCATATATGTTTTGCTGGCAGTCAGTACTGGGTCGTGGTGGAGCAGTGTGCTGGCAATGGTGAAGTCCAGTTACCCAGAGTGCACTACACCTTAGGAGGTAATGCGATTAGGGGGGCAGGGACAGGGGATTTGTTCAGAGAGCATAGAGAGGAACATCAAACACAAAAAAGATGGGATTATCAAAAGATGAAGGGGGAAAAAAGAGCCCAAATCCCAGTCTGTCTTTTAGCCAGCTCCCCTGGGAGTAAAGAGGAGAAGGGACAGTGACGCAGGGGCTAGGCATAAGGTCTCTTTCTGTCTTTCTTTCTCTCACTCATGAGTTCCCCTATGCTCGCTCTCACTCCTCCTTTGTGGCAGGATCCCATTCAGGCAATTTCAGTCTCATCAGTCCTCAGGGAATCCCATCAAAACTGGATGTTATCCCACGTCATGAAGTGTCGGCCCAGTCTATAAATTATGCAGGTCAAGTTCACTCCAATGCACGCTCGGAGCAAGTGAAGTGAATCACCCAAAATGCAATGCAAAGCACAGGAAGTCCCCTCTGTTTTGCCCTTCCATATTTGTATGTGCAGCGTGGCAAACATAAACATAAAGATGTGTCAGCTAAGTAACTTTGAGGTAACCAAACTGTGTTGTGTAATTCTTGCAGCTGCAAGAAATGTGACAGCCCAACTTTGGCTCTATTTGTTTCGATTGTTGATGTTTCTGACGGGCAGGAAGTGGTGTGTAACCATCACACACAGCCTGGCAGGAGCACCTCCAGCTGCCTTAATTCACTGCGATGTAAAAAAAAAACCCACTTCCTACTCCTTTACACAAAGTGGCCCTTGTAATGATGATGGCTAAAATGGCATCAGGAGTTGGTTTGATCCAAGGGCTGAGGGCTGATGGTTTGAGTGGAATCTCATGAGTTGAGGGGTGTATGGAGGGGTGCAGTTTGCAGAGTGGATTTTAAAGGTAAGATAGAAGATTTTCCATCTGAACTTCTACCTTTTAAAATCTTGTTCTATCTGTTTGCCTTCTTCTCTCTACCACTCTGTCTCTCTGGCACGTTGTAGCTGTAGTGTCACAGATTAGTGGTGTCGATAACGGGCTTCCAGTGTGTCTGTCAGGATAATTGTTAGGACTTCAGCAGGTAATTCTCAGAGCAGCTTTGTTTACTTCGTCTGTTACACATTAGAACTGCTAGTATTTAGTTATGTGTTAGTGTGACTTTTGGATATGGATGAGTTTAGGAAGACAAAACAATTTCTTTTCTATCCTCCATCAAAGTTTAGTCTGTGTTTAACATCAATAATTGCAATCTGGGATTTTTAAAGCTGCACTGGGCGAATTCAACGTGGACCCAGGTGATGCAAGTTCTATCACTAATGCAAAATCTTGTGTAACAGAGGCAACGATTTCAACGTACAGAGTGAAATACCAAGTTGTTTCCTAAACAAAGGTCCACAGAATGCAGAACCATCATCAGAGATGGCTGAACCTTTTCAACACCTCCAGTTTCTCTATCACTATTTGTAATATATTTCGAAATTAAAGTCATTCAAATTAAAGTGTACCTTTTGATTTTGGATTAGATGCACGAATTGTGCCACTCTGCTGCTGATTAAGTGCAAGACCATCCTTGTCTTCACTTTTTCTTTTTCACCTTCGTCTCTGTTTATTAAGGTGTCTTGATTTATTTGCATGATTTTGACATGTATTTTTACAGTCCCTGTGTACTGGCCACAAACAACCAATGGAGGTGAAAGAGTACTTGTTTGTCATGGAGTGTACTTGTCGGCCTGGTTTCAAAGCTCACCAGAAACTCCACATCTTTCTGTTATGTTCCTCCAGATTCCCTCCTGTTTTCTCGTCTCTATTGTAACTCACGTGGACAGATCTTTTCCTTAATTTGCCTAGAGTGATCCCCCGCCTCTAAAATTAGATTCTCATTCAGTCTGATCACACCGCTTGTCTGTCTCTCGTACAGTTTGCTCCCGTGTCTGTATATTTGTTGCCTTTTGATTGACCTTCTCCCGCTGTTGTAATTTGATGATGTTTTATGAGTTTGCGAGGGGGGGAAAAAGACAGTGGGCGGGAGCTAATGTTCTCTGTTCTCTGTGTTTGCTCTCAGTTCACATTCCAACCATAACAATCTGAATCATCAGTTAAAAGGCTGCTTTGGTGTGTGTTTCCAAAAAGGATCTTGCCATTTATCCAGAAATGAGGCGAAGGAGGAGAAGCTCAACTTGTAAAACTCGGTAACTCCACCATCAGCACAGGAAAGTATGTGCGGTCTGGGCTAGTGCTCTCCCATAGTGTTTGTATGTGTGTGTGTGTACATTCACATTCAGTATATCTCCTCCCTGTTGAAGTGTGTGTGTTGCTGCACGTGTACTTTCAGCTGGGTCTTTGGGCTGTACCTCCATGAGGTTAGAGGAGCATGGTTTCTCACGCTGGTCAGAGGAGCTCGTAAAAGAGTCAATGAGAGGTTGATGTCATTCACCCAACCGCAGTGGGGCTATTTGTGACTCCGTTAACGAAAGGACGGCTGGATGGACGGATGAACTCGGTTTGGGGTTTAACAGAAAAGTCATACGGATCATCTAGCTGAAGACAGATCCGTTGACCTGTATTAGTGCACACACAAACCCGCTCTCTTCCTGTCTGTTCTGGTGTGTCCCCTTTTCCCCGAGTTAGGCCAAAGGAAACATCTCGGCAGCTATTAAAGCGAGTTTGGGCTCTTTATGAATGGCTGTAATGTTTTTAGTGAGCTGTTATTACACAGTGTCCAGTTTCAGTCACTCCACTGCCGTATTCCTCTGAAAACCTGCACTGCACCGGGCTTAGTGATGTGGCTTCACTTCTAGCAGCTTGAAACAGGCAAGCTCAAACTTTCTTCCCTCCCTTGTCCTCATTCTCTTTTCTTTTAGTCCATATCTCTTTTCTCATCTCCCTTTTTTCATTATTTCTGTCTATACAATGTCCTTATTTTGTTCATTCATCTCTCTTTTCCAGCGTCATCCTGACAGTTGTTGGTGCTGTCACATTTTGCAGCTAAAAATCTTTGTTTTCTGCGGTTTGTGTGTGTGTGTGTGTGTGTGTGTGTGTGAGCATGCGCTTACAAAATCAGCAAGTTCTTCGCTATCAATATCTCAAGGGGCATATGATGGTATGGAAATTTGTTCAGCACAGTCCCTAATAGTTTTGCAGTAATCGTAGTCTGTGGCAGCTCTGGAAAAGACTGGGAGAGTGAAGTGGAAGAAGATAGGAGAGGCAGGAAAAAAAGAGAGAGAAGAATGTGGAAAACTGCATCACAAATGGCATAATGCTTAGCATTTAGATGCGAGGGTAGATCCATAATTCATGTTGCTAATGAAAGCAAGGAGGTAGCCAGTGAGAGTGGAGGGGACCATGCTGATCAGATGGGAGGTAATAGCATTACCATACAGATAGTTAATGTGCTTCCTGTGCCACACCCCTCTCCTCCTCCTCCTCTTCCTCTTATTTCTCTTCTCTTCTCTTCTCCTCTTCTTTTATAACTCCACTCTTCTGCTCTTCTTCCTCTCCCCTCTTTTCTTCTCCTCTCCTATCGTTTCATGGTGCCAGCAGCTCCTATTCCATTGGCTCCACAGGCCCAATTTGCTTTGGCCTCTCACCACAGAATAAAGACTGAATGATTTGCTCATACTCTGTTAAAAAGAGCTGATATTGGCAGGAAGGGATGTTGAAAGAACGCGTGCCATCCACAGGAGACTGGAAAAGCAGAGAGAGTGTGGGTCAGTGTTGAGGGTAGCAGGTGTGTATTCGTCACTCTGCCTGGGTCCTTGTGTAAAAGTATGTACATGTGTGTTCCTGTGGTCAGTGACTGGGACAGACATGGGGCCCCAGCAGGTAACTGGGCCCAGGCTTCTGTGAGTCATTTGGCTTTGGTGACAGATGTGTGGCTGCCGGCCCTTCTGTGGCTGTGTCAGAAGCTCGGCCAGAGTCTGTACTCGCTGCAGAGAAGGACCTAAGAGATTGGATTCCTTTTTTAAGATTATTTTCTGCTGTACTGGGAAAGATGGAGTGGTTAGAGACTGGAAAGATGGCAGGCGAAGTATGGCTGAGAGAGCTGGATTCTAACTCACAATGACCGTGATGGGGATGGACTCTTCTTTCAACAAGGCACAATACTTAGTCTCAGAGCATGTAGTGTCACTCACAGCACCGTTTGTGTAAACCGTCTGTACATTAATGCAATCTTCAAAGTACGGTTCAATAGGCTACTGAGGGTGAAGCCTGCACTCTGCTGTTCTACAGATAAGACCAGTTCTGAGTTTTCATTGGCAAAGTGTCAAAGGAAAAAAGTAATTTCAGAGAGAGGATATTGCAGGTGTTTAGGCCCCTGATCTGAGTGTGAAGTAGAAAGGCCTGGCCAGCACTTACGACTTGGCCTTCATTTTGAACAGATGCACTCACAAACAGAGCGGTGAGAAAAGTGTCGCCCAAGGGCACATCAGCCAAACAGAGAGGAAGTCGGAGATGTGGTTATCATTTCTTTTGATGAAGCCACAGAAGGCTAAAGGACCCGTAGTCGAATAAGCTGCTCTCTCCCGCCTTTTGTCTGTTCAGACTCTCATGGTCAAAGACCCCGAGACTTCCAACTTCAAACTGCCTGCATTTCAAAGGGTCCATTCAGACAGTCACTCCATCAGTCTGTCAGTCAGTCTGTCAGTTAGTCCATCACTTAGTCGATATAATGATTCTCTCCATCTCTCTGAGGTCCTTATGCCCATTGGTTATCTCTCTAGGCTTTCTCATACATTCATTTATGAGCTCAGCCCATCCCGTCCAGGGAGGGGTCTGATTGGATTGTCAGTTTTCCTCTATAACTATTCTTCTCATCTCCACATTTCACTTGTGCTTTCTCCCCTGGTCCTCAAACTAAGACTCTTTAAACAGTTAAGAGGTGTCCACCTTCCATCGCCTTCAGCTTGCTTGTAGACCTGACGAGCAAGGGACGGGGAGGTAGATTGCGTTAGGGCTGCATATGATATGGTAAAAAAAGATATTACAATTACGAAGTGATTCATGATTAGTGGGAATGATCATTTTTGGATCACAATTTTTATTTTCACTGAAAAAACTATTTAAAATCATGATGGTGTGACATTTGTTTGGTTCTGTATCAACATGTTTTATTACATCTGGAGAACAAGATTTATAGGCCAGGGCATCTCTGCAGCACTAAGGTACTTCATTATAATGCTGCTTTGTCACATTTTGCCTTTATCAAAAAATTGCAGCTTCTATTATTTGGATATTGTGATTTCGATAATATTGTGATTAATTGTGCAGCCCTAATATGTATGTATCTTTGCATGCAGGGGCCTTTGTGTGCGTGTGTCCGTATACTTTGCATATGGACATATGTGTGTTGTGATGACCCTATGGCCTATTTCACAAGAGCCAATCTAAGTAATGAAACGAGTGAGAAGGGGATAGGGAGTGTGTTGGTGGGAGGCAGCGGGCGAGAGAGAAGGAGCACTGGGTCCAAATTATAATACAAATCATATCAAGTCAATCATAAAAGCAGTTGAGATTTACTAGTTTCATTTCACTTCCCGAGATTCTTCAGTTTAATAGGGCAGCTGGGAGAAGAGAGAGCAGGATTGCATGGGTGAAATAGGAAGTGTGTGCATGCATGCGCGTGTGTGTGTGCGCCTGCCTGTGCACACGCATTCGAACGCACGCAATCTATGAATAACCCTCCACGAGCCATCTCAACCCCTGGCTCACAGCCCCCTAGCTGGGGATAGAACAGTAACATCTTACAGGCATCTATTATTGAAGAAGCTGAGCTGGTAGGAAGGCTACCAAACCCCTGTCCAACTGTAAACACTGGGAATGAAAAAAAACCACCTCTGCAGAAACCTGCCCTGTCAAAGAACACACACCATACATGTACAGCACAGGGTCCATTTAGTAGCTGTTCTGGAGCTTTTGATCAATCACATGATCTTCCTCAGCACATGGAGTTTGCTTAAACCTGGAGTGCGGAACTTTTGTCTCCCCCTTTCATTACACAAACACCGTGGACACGTGTTAATGATGTCTGCCTACAGTGAGCTCGCCCCAGGCTCGTGTTCAGAAATAGTAACAGAAATACAGAGACCTTTTCACAGTTCCATGACAATAATTATTAATTATTTAGGTAGAGTAAATGTAATAGCTACGCAGCCTACTCCAAATATTTTACCAGCCTGTCCAAGAGCAGTAACGTGACGTCTGTGTCTGCCCTCAGTCGCTTCTCTCAGCGCTCTCCAGCAAGGAAAAGCTAAAGCTACAACCAGTGGTTATCTGTGTTTGTCCTCGCCGCCAATCGCTTTCTTTTTTTGACTGTAATCCTGAGTTTCCTGTTTATCAGGAGCATCAGACACTTTTCTTGGACTCTTCTTAGGTTTTACTCTTAGTTGCTGTAGCCTACTCCGTCACTACGGTCGCTCCAGAGCCACGTGGAGAGGGAGCAGCGTCAACTCCGTTTGCTTTCAGGTCAAGGGGCTTTATTGTCATGCCTGCATACAGTACAACGCAAAGCATATTAACACAAACTATACAATTAGAATAATCAAAATAAACGTTAAGTAATGCTCAATAATAAACATTCTCTCCAATGGACCTTTATTTATTTATTTATTTTTTACAGAAATGGCAGATCGCGGAGCTCTCTACATGGCTCTGGGCTGCTCTCCTGCTTCTGTTCTGGAAAAGCAAATCAAATTGTATCAAAACCAACACATCATTACCGGATTTAAAAACTCCATGTACTGCGAAATACAGAGAGATTTACCTGGCGGTGATAGGCTTAATCAGCATTGTGTGAACTCATTTGGCAAGGGCGTGAATGTAACGGATGTTCATTTCTATGTCCCGCACTCTAGCTTTAACTTCCTTGAAGTTCTCATAAAATGGACATTTTGAACATCTACAATCTCCAATTTCATGGCAACTTGGCAAAGTTCCATCTGCTGAGGAAGATTGTGCGATACAGTCGAAGGCTCCAGAACATCTACTAATTGGCCCTTATAATGACATTGTTTTGTCAACTACTTCTTTCTTAACTCGCTACTTTAAGTCTTGCAGTGTGTGCCTAAATGTACCTGCACAAAATAATGTACCTTGTGATTAATAGCCATTTTTGGTGTGGACTGAAAGCAGGCAAAACCATTTCACAGTTACAGAGAACAATGAAATGGCTGATGGCATTACACTAAGTACATTGAGTCCATGCAAAGGGAAACAAAAACATCCTGGGCTCTAGTGTGTCTGAATAAAAACGGTGTGGAAACAACGGAGCTTTTCGAGACGGTTGGTTGTCATTTGTGAAGCCCAGTTTTTACTGATTTTTTTACTCAACTTTTGGTTTCAAGTCTGGAGTGTTTTGCTTGGCTGTTCTTAAAAAACAATACCTAAACCAAATGTCTATGTTTTGAAAACGGTTTTTGCTTAATACTTACCTTGTAAACCTGGCATGCTTCGTTCCAAACAGAGCTCAGTTTCATATCATGTAGCTTTCAAATGTGTGGTTGCATCATGTGTATCACCAGAATAGATTCAAAGGACTAATCTTTCTGCGCAGCAGAGTATTTATGTTTGTGTTTACCCATGCATGCCTGACTGTTTGCCTATCTCATCGCTCTCTATCACCATGTTGTGATTGTGTATGTGTGCATGTATATACGTTGGCGCGCCTGGTGTTTGGACATTGAGACGTTCATTGTTAAGCTGTCAGAATTGTCTGAGCGGGTAGAGATGGACATCAGTCTATGTGACAGCCAACGATCCAACTGTCATACCTCTCCATAGACACCCCTACTCCATCATGCTGCCACATAGCGAAGTGGTAAAAGTGAGGAGGGAGTGATGGAGAGGACAGGAAAGTGGAGAAGTAGGAGGTTCAAAGTGGTATGGGCAGGATGAGAGAGAGTTTGTTTAACTTTAAAATAAGGCTGGGTGATACAGTTGAAATCAATATCACAATCTAAACAGGGATATTGTTTGTACTGAAACATACCACAACATACTGTAGATGTATAAATATATCATGTATGAAGAACAATCACATAAAATAATAAAATTTGTGTTTTAATCGCTGAACTGTTCTGCATTGATAAGCGATATTGATCACACTGTATGTTCATACATATGATACAATTGAAGTATTGCTGAGGTTAGTTGCAGACCTCTGAATTGCCACTGTGATTTGTTCAGTCATTCAGATTGGTCTGCTGTTGTGCTCATTGACAGTTGTTTCTGCCAGTTGGAGAAACAGTCTACCAATCCGAGTTTAACAGGCAGGATTAATTATCATTTTCCTACATAGCTACCTAGCTACATTCTTGAAAACAAACAAGGGTGGATGAAACTGAATTTGTACGAATTGTTGTACGTTGAGTTACAGAAATAACGCATAACACATTTCTTTGAATGTGAAAACCGTTAAGCTAACTGCTTCTAGCAACCGCTACATAAATGTATTAATTCCATTCATTCCTATTAAAGTTGCTCAGTGGGCGCATATGAAAGTCTCAGCGGGCTTCGTCACATTTTTGGGGCCAGTTGATCATGCGCACTAGAGTCCTTCTCCAGCCGAGCCAGCTGAGAGCATGCGAGTCCAAGACTTCTGCTGGCCGAGGCAGCTATCCTACTGTTGACACGAATGGGATAAAGTAATTGAATTATATGGCTCTTCTAGGACCAAATGGATCAAATTCTGATAATACAAAGCGTCATTTCAGCAGATTTGTCACGCTCAAAAAATGTATTCACTGTTTTACAGCCACTCCTTTTCCAGTGACCCCCCCACAACAAGAAATTGGCATCATGAACATAATGTCAGCCTGAATGTATAAAGAGAAATGAAATAGTGATTCAGTCTGATTATCAGGCTACAGTAAGCATGTGATATGAGGCATAGACACAACTTGTCATTATAGGCAGGTTCAGCAGGTTGCACACTGTCGCACATCTTCCTCACACAAGAATAGGCTGCTGGCTATCCAGGTCTGGCAGTGGATGGCTGATGTTTCTGTCCCTTGTTGGTACACATCCACTGGTTTCCTTGTGCCCTGCTTAGGTCCAGGCTCTAGTCAACCATTAACAACATCCTCACAACTCCTTACAATTGAACACACCATTCTCAATGTGCTTGACGCCTATTTTCATCTGATCTGCAGGATGATGAAACCACGGTCGCACACTCGTACTGATTTGCCAGCCACCTGCTCTATCAGCCCTGGGGGGCTTATCAATCATCATTCTCGCAGTCCATTTTTCACTCCCCTCGCATGTGGCAAATAGAGGCGGGGTATGTGATGAAGCCTAATAAGAGCCTACAGGTGTAGGAATATCCCACATTTAATGATTCTGAAGAACCAAATGACATTTTGACCCAAGCGAGAGAGGAGCTGTAGCAAATAGGTGGGAGATGAGCGTACAGGCCATAGCACATCAGACTGCTTTCATTTAGTTTCTGTCATTTCGGTATGCGTAGATAAAAATATGAAACTAGTTTCATGCTTTTTAGTAATAACAGGAGTAGAGTAGCAGGTATGTCCTCGGAATGTCTGTTTAGTTATCTCAGTGTGCGTGTTTGGGAATGTTGTTATATGTATGGGAAGGATTGGTTTATGAAGGGGTTGAAGACCTTGACCAACCTCTCGGCCCCTTTACCCTTGATTCAGCTACTTCCTTCCAAAGGTCCAGGTTGAAGATTTTTGTCTACTTCTATTTTTTTCAGGAAATAAACACCTGAGTATGTTGATATTGGCCAGTGGTCTTGAATGCTAGTTCATCTCACGAATGTCAACATTATTTCTTTTTCAACCTTTTTTGATGTTTCAATAAAAGCAGTTTATCTTGGCTCCATCAGCAGTGGACCCTTGGCTTTGAAACTGAAGCTTTTTTCCTCCAAGGTAATCTTATTGCTTTCCCAGCAGGTTGCATTCCATTTTAAAAAGTGGGACTTTCCAACTGTTTCTGGTATGAGGTCCTATATTGAAGTTGGACATTTTTAGCCGCACACATGAAAATTATGCACCGTCAACACTCTGTGGCAGTTCAAAATGGGCGAATACTGATTAACTAATTAGAAACCGATAATTACACTTATAAATATACTGTATCTATCTATCTATCAACTAATGGATATAAATATCCTCCGTGGCTCAGAAATTAAGCAGCTCTAAGTAGGTATGTCGGTTTCCTGTTTTTTACTGCTGTCACTGTCTATCAATGACACTCATATTACTTCGTTATCTTAAATTAGAGCATCATTTGTGCATTGGGACATTTCGTCTGTGCCAAAAACCTCCATTTCTTTGAGGGGCAGAGGCGACGTTGTAAATCTATCTGGCGCTTGACGCTCCAGAGGTTCCCATAAAGTTTCACAAATGTTGAAATCAAGTGATTTGTGTTAATGACAAGTGTGTATGGGAGCGTAACTATCTGAGAAATATCATGAGGAAATGGTGTTAACACTACTGGGTGTGCTTAACTCTGCAAAATGGCCTCATATTCCTCGGCTGTAATGTGATTTTGCAGAGCCATCATCACAGGTGGTTACACCTACAACATGACTACCCATGAAACTGCATACAGTACTCACAACCAAGCTAAAGAAAATAATCTATGAAGATGGGGACTATGAGCTCGATATCGGTTTACTTTATAGCCAAAACACATACATATTCACTTGAAGGAATACTTGGTTTACTGTCGGCAGCAATACAGCAGTAGAAAATGCAGTTATATTATCTTAGAAATGAATGGGGAACAATTTATCTGCTGTGCAATAAGAGGCTGAGATGTAAAATATTACTAGTCAGTTGTAGAACACAATGCTATTCAATAGAGTCTTGTTTGGGTAGTTTTGTGATGTTTGGGAGAATGTTTTTGCTTGTGCTTCAATGATTTGTGAATGAGCTCTAATAGCAGATGTAGTCATGTGTATTAGTTCTTACATCATTTGCTCGCAGGAAGTCATACCTGACAACACTCAAGCACACGTCACACTGACCTTTCTCTGGGATTTTACATGACTCCATTTTCCATGCAGACACACACACACACACACATATTCCACTAACACATACTGACCTTTGTTTGATATGTAACAGTGTGCTCATTTTCCGTAAAAGCCTGTAGCAGCAACGGTCTGGAACAAGAGAAAACATGAATTCAGGGAAAATAGAGGGGAAGAGAGGGGGGGGTGCAAAAAGAAAAAAGAACATAAAAGAGAAAGGTCATTTGTGGCTCAGAGAGTTAAGATCTCTGTCACTGCCCTCGGCTGAATTCTTATACAGTAGGTGAGCCCTGTTTTCCCAGGTAAGACCTTTTTCGGTGGGCTTTTTAGAACCATTATTATTTGAAGAACTGCTTGAAGCTCTAAATCTGGAAGAAGAAGAATAGATATATGGTGTTCATCATTAATGGCTCCATGCCCTTTTGCTCCCCACAAAGTGCCGGTACATCCGTGGTCCCATACACTTCCAGTTTGCCTCATTCATTTCTGATTTAGACCAAGGAGCCACATCTGTGATTAAGTGCCCTTAAGTGCATTTTCTACTTCGCTTGTGCTCTGTTTTTCCATTTTAAATTCACTCAACAGAGGGTTTATGGCGCATGTGCTGGCCTGAGTAAATTGCTGGTTCTCTGGCTGAAGAGGACCTTTTAGATGCATCATATGCTGTGCTGAAAAGGTCCCTATCACATTTGACTGTGCAAAATAGATTCAAACTGATACATCGGCATTATTGGCTGATATTGGGTTATCAAAGATTTATTGGTGTCGCCTATTGGCAGCTATGCCAAAATGAAATTGTAGAGCAGTAAAGTGAAACAATTTATTGATCGCATTTTGATGTAGGTTTGATATTAAAAGCTCTGAAGAGTGAGTGATGAGGTCCTGTAATTTGCAATTATCTACCAAAGTTAGAGCAGTTTTGGTAATTTCACTTGAACCAAAGTGAACTGATTTCTATATTTCTTTTTTTGCTGTCTCCTCACCGGTTTGAAGTGAACAGGACTCAGAGGAAGCTGAGTTTTTGAGTGTTAAACGTTTAATAAATAATAACTAAGAATTATTTTAAATATAACCTTAACGGTGATTGTTCCTTATTCAATCATAAATAACGATATATTTAATAATATATTGTTATCTGACTTTTATTCATCTGAAATATCTAACTTTTAAACTTTAGCTTCAGTGTTGATCCGAGGTAACAATTCAGTTAATCATTTTCAGTAAAAAAAAGTTCTGCTAAATTAATAGGCAGAAAACAGGTATAGAAGACACTCTTTCTCAGTAGCATACTATATTCTACACAAGCCTGCATATTCATCTGACCATTGCATTTCAGTTGCAACTACAGTGGTGGTGTGCTATTCTTGTCTGTACTTCATCTGTATTTACATTCATTTGATCCCTCCTCTATCAGTTTGAGTTTCTATTACAGAAAAATGGTAAATGGACTTGGAGAGACGACGAGAGACACTGAGGGGCGATCCTCATGGAGGAGTGAACAAGAGAGAGAGGCTGTGGGTGTCATTTGCTCCCACCTGATGTGTGAGAAAAACACTTGTTTTCACTCCTGCCAAATGACTGTCAGGCTCTGTGAGAGAATTTCATCGTTCTGTTCCATCCTTGTCATTAGTTAACCTGCCTCTTCAGCCCGCCCGGTGATTGTCTCTGATTGGCCATATTTATCTCTGACTACCGTGGCAACCATTAGCGTTGGTGGTGTAGAGAGGTGGCAGTTTGACTAATCAGTTGTATCTGCCCTAGCTACCTCTAATGCTTCGTGTGTTTCTCTGTGCGTATGAGTACAACCACATAACAACACATTTTGATTGTGTGTGTGTCTTTGTGTGACTGCTGCCAAGAGGAAAAAAGGCACAGAATTGAGCAATCAAGGGGGTTGAAAAGATGGAAATTTACAGCAGAAAGGACTGAAGAACCATGCAAAAGGCAAATGGATGCGTTGGCTGTGCAGAGGGAGAGCCAAGCTGCTTATCAATCCGACTGTCAGGCCAATTTCTGCCCACTCTTTTGCTGCTTTGTACTGCCTCACAGTTCAACCTGGCAAGTCACTGACTGAGGTGGTCTTGAGCAACCCCCTTATCACCCACAAACCTCCACCGAATTGGCAAAAATTCATAAACGCAACAGCTCAAGTATAGAAAAATGTATGGAATGAATTAAATATAGTACATATTCTTTCAGACTGAAGGGAAAGGAAGGAAAATATTGTTGCAATTGTGCTTTCCTACTCCTCCCACATACTGTTTGATTCGAAATCATCATAGAGTAGATGGGTGAAGGTTGCAAAAGAGCAAAAGAAAAGCAGATAGTGATGGAGGAAAAGGGGAGTGAGGAAGAAGGAGCAGGAAAAATGTGGAAGTTGATAAAGAAGCCAAAAAGGTGTGTGTGGTGGGTAATAATAAGAAAGATACTGAGAGAGAAGGCATCTTTATTCTAATATGGCTCTGTCTGTGCCTCTGTACAGCATCCTGAAAAGATGAATTTAGTTTAGTTTAGTTATTTATATTTATGAATTCATGCCATTTTGGCCCAGTGTGAAATGATGGGTCATTCCTGCGCAACAAGAAGAGCTGGTGCTGAATTCACAATCACCCACACCGACCCGCCCTCCTCCCTGTCTCCACCTTCCACTCCCAATCCTTCTTTTCCTCCTTCTCTCTCTTATTGCACATGCCTTGATCTGCTGAATATGGATGGAGGTGGAGGGATGGGAAGAGGAGAGAGGGAATACGATGCAGAGAGAGAGAGAGGGAGCATTCCTCTCACCGAGGTTGCTTCTGTCACCAGTTTCTCACCTAAGGAGATGTGGCACACGAATTAATGGCATTCAGCAGCATGGTGAAATAGCTGCTGGCAGTGTGTGTCTGAATGTGTGTGTGTGCAAACTACATGTGTGCAGCAGGTGAGGTTCAGGATTCAATCCCTTGAGAATCTCAATCAGTGAACATGCACATACACTCACTCGCACGCTGACAGAGGATGATTGACCAAGGCTGTTTTCCCTCAAAAGGAAAAATGAATAAGGTTGGTTGTGGACACCGAAAGAGACCTTGAAAGAGTCGTAATTACCACCTGGGCCCTGTAAAATTTTGCTTCCTTTAAAACTGCATGATTGCAGCTACTTTCATTAAAATATATTGTGTTTACACAAAGTAAAAAGCAGTTATATTGCGATCAAAAACAACTGGGAAATGGGGATACTAAAGAAGACACGCACATCCCTGGTTTTAATGGTGATGTATTGGTGCTGGAACAATTACAATCACAGAAGACATGCCACAGTTAGTGAGGTGTTTGGTTAATTGGAAATTTTTTTTTCAGAAATGCCTATCCTTTCAATAAAGTGACACCTACATGTATGTAATGAGTGACAGAATTAAATGAATAAAAGTTCTTGTTGAAAGATGGGAAGTAACTTTAGTCCTTAGTTGGTAAAAAAGTTGATGACATATTGTAGCGATCTTGAATGATGAATTTAAATTATTTTGGGTGATAGATTATTGTTTCTGTGTTTGCAGGGTATACAGTACATGTAGTGGCTTAGAACATCACTTTTCAGTTACAGTAGCAGTCTTGTGGTATACATTACATGCAAAATAGTTTCTATTACCTTAAAGGCTGGTTAAAGGGATACTTAATGGGGCATTAAGTTCCTAAATGTAACCAAAAATGATGTAGTAAAAGTCAAGGAAAGCTGTTGTATCATGATTCAAATATGTCTGTGTAACTTTAGGGGTAGTATTTCATAGGAGTACATGCCAGTTGGAAGCATGTCAACAGCTTTAGTTTCCGCACAATGACATGGTACCTCAGCGTCTAGCTAGCTCAGCTGGTTCCATCATGCCAGGGGCAAGGGGTGATATTTTATAGGCACGACTCTGTTTTACCCGCCTGAAAATACTCTGTCTGCTGACAAGGCCTGTGAAAGCACATAGTGCTCACTGCTGCTATTGTGGCTTAAAGAAAACGTGAGGAAGACTGTTGGTTGTTGAAATGTTGTCATGTGCACATAGTATAAAAGACGTCAGAACGAGATAGCAGTGTGTGGGTATTTTTTCGTCTTTTTGTGTAGATCATTGTAACCCAGCACCTGTAAACATAATGGATTACTGTTCAATGAAAAGGCGTAAGAGAGGTTGCTGGTTTAGGACAACTGTGCCATGCTGAAGTGGTTTTCCATATGACCGGATGGCAAAGTTATGACGCTTGTGCATGACGTGCAATTTACCTAAACTGTGTTGTGTACCTGTTGGTTTCAGCTTTTCATGTAACCTGTTCACCAGTTTACCATTTCTCTCTTAGTGTTTTCTGCGGAACAAAAAGTCTCCTCCTGTGTAGACCAAAACAAATGCAGCACTTAGTGTATCCATTTCACAACAAAACCCTTTATGTGAACCAGTAGGAAATGTTCAGTTTTCATTAGCAGTATCTTGACACCGAATGTACAGTATCGATATGGCTGTAGGGGAGCCAGGGAGCAAAACAGCGAGGCAGCTATATGTTGGATAAAAAGTAAGATGAAGAGAATAGGAGTCAAATTACTGTAAACTCCAAACCACTGCAACTCGGGTGTTACACAGCTCTAAAATATGGCACATTCGCTCTAATCCTGTGAGGTCATGCAATCTAGCACAATGCGACATTGTTGTTGAGCATGTAGAACATCATGGATTGGACCCGCTCCCTAGCAGGACCATAATATCAAAGTTTGTTTTGTTTTTTGTCCTCCTGGGGGGGGCGAAGTGATGCATGTTGTCGTGGCTTGGCATGTAATGGCACAGAAAGCGTACTGTATTGAGCCAGTGTAAAAGAGAGATACAGTATTCCTGTATGTATATATGCAGTCATGCTCGTGTGTGTTATTTGAGGTATTTTACATCGGAGTCGGAGTGCATGGTGAAAACGTTGATCTTACCCAACATACAGTAGAATGTGTGTGGGTATACGTATTTAAATGTACATTATAATATACATTGCTGTATTGCTTTTATTACTTTCCCTCTGTGCACAACTACTTTCTACCCATATCGGCTGACCTAACTCACCCCATGGGTGTAATTATGGTGTCGGGGAGGTATCTACATATCTGCCTCAGGTATGCACGGTATCTGTGTGTCTTTGTGAGCATGCATTATTATCTGCATAAGGCAATAGTCCTCTTTCGACATTCATTTTATTGGTTTTGCTGTGCTTGCGCTCCATGTGGACACAATATTCTGCCCCTGGACAGATAACAGGAAACTATTGGCTGCTATAGCCTTACTTAACCAAAGGCAGTGCTGTTAATCTGAACACACACACACACACACACACACACCCCCCCACACACACGCAATCTTTGGGAAAGGCCTGTCAAGCACTAGCTGCTAGTGATGATGCTGATTTTGTTAAATTTATTGATTGTTCTTGAATATTCTAAACACTTTTTTTGTGTGTTCACATAATTATATTTTTCCCAAAAGTTTTATGTTGAGAAGTATTTATGCGTAGATATTCTGTAAACTGTCTACAACGAAACGGACCTAGTCAGAGCAGCAACAGTTGAAATTGCTACTGTTCTTAATTGGCTGAAACACGTGCAATTAACAATGATTGCAATCAACAGAGGCAGCCCAGAGTTGAGCAGCCCAGTGTTAAGGTATGTTATTATAGTCATTAGTGGCTGCAATTACTATTATACTGCTCTGCACCCTGTATCTTAACCACAGTTTTGCATGCGCTGCTTTCCCCCGGGAGCGTGTTGTTGTGCCTGCAACTTTACTCATTCACATTCTTTAGTTGTTTTCATGTGACGGAATCCATCTCCATAGCTGCTGTTGTCAACTCGCAACGCACAGAAAAGGATCAACTTTTCAGACTTTCACTCTGTGTGCATGAGCGTGTTTGTTTGTTTGTTAGGGACTTACAACAGTTGGTATGAGGCTGCCTGGCTTATTCAGGCCGACTGGAAAATAGTGAGAATAATCACTGGGTTTATGGAGATTTACTTTGCTGTAATGTGCAGCGAAAATGTTATTTTATAGAAAGACAAGTCTTACAGTGGTACATGTGCGTACAGCCACAGGCTTCTTTCCACCAGTGTGGATAGGCCTTTTTTAAAGCATGATTTTTTAGTATTTTAATATACACTATTTATTGTTGTCTAGAGAAAGTAATCCAGTGTTTATCTGTATAACAGATCAGCAGAGACAGAAAGATGGAGCGGGGATGACCCAGACTGGGTTTGTACATATATTTTTCCTTTTCTCTATTACGGTGTGAGTAGTGCAAACTGCAAAACAAGATACCTCAATGCATTAAAACAAAACATCGCCCAAACCCCCTCCCCCCCTCAGCATCATAATGTAAAACAAATTCGAACAAAGCCTTGTGAAATTGAAATAAGCCTCTCTCGGCATCAGCCTCAGAATTAGTTTATTAGAATCTAAAAGGAGCCTCAAAAGACTTAAAACCCCATTTTCACAGGGAAATTACTTTTCAGGCAAAGATACATTGTTCACATTTGGAGATGATGAGTTGGTTTTGCACAAAGGGGAATCTTTTTGGCGGGGACTTTTATCAGATCAAGTCGCCACAGGTAGTGGGATGGTAGATGCTTTTTTGTTTGGATTAGTTTACAGATAAAGCTGAATAAACAGCTATTTGTCTGTTTAGACTAATTCCCCGTGCTATAGAAACTTGAGATTGCATGTGGGTATGAGTGTGTGCATTTACTATACAAGGTTAAACTAACATTCTTTTGGAGTTGTCAGAAAATATATATATATAGACCATATATATTTTCCCCCCGAAACTAATACACATATGTTAAAAGGTGCTTGCTTTTGCGGTTAGTGTCCTTAGTTTAGAGTCAGTCAATGAGATTCTCCCAGGACTCATGTATAAAGATGTTTCCATCTTATATATCTGTAGGGATTTCACTCTGTTAATCACTTCCATATTGCCATGCCAATAAAAAAAAAATCACTTTAGGTAACTGCAGAAACTGTGGCAACATCATCCAGTATCAAATGGGTTTTTTAAGGGCTTTGCCTCTGGATTCCCAGGAAAACCTTCAATATTAAACCTTATGAGTTGATGTGTGTCAAAAAAAGTGCTACCACTTTTATTTCAACACTAGAGAATTTATATATTCTTACATGCTGCAGATTCTATTGTGTTTATTGAAGAAGATGGATGGATGGTCACAAATATGACAGTGGAAGGAATGGAAATCGGGGTGAGTAATGAGCGGTGATGGACAAATGGAGCATTGAAGATGGGGGGGGGGCTGAGTTGCTTTTTGGATGGCTGGATGGATGGATGGACGGATGAAAGAATGCAAATTAATGTGTTTCTGAGAGCTTTTGAGGTAGACCCCGCTCAGCATTGAGGTGAGGAAAGACCTTGTTAAAAGTAGAAAGATTGAGAGAAAGAAAGAGGGATATAGAGAGCAAGAGCACCCTGTCTGGCACTCAGCGAATGCTTATTGGGTTCTCTTCTCTTTCTCCATCTAATAAACCTCTCCTTCACAGTGCTCACAGGTGAATAACAAAGAGCTTATGGTGGCCATACCTTCATTTCCCATGCTCTTAGGCCTACATTTGTATCTGATTATCATTCAGAAAGAAGTAGGGAATAGTAGATTGGCGGATGGAAAGGAAATTATGTAGTGCATTCCAAATGCAGACCATGTTGAATGTATTTAATATGGCAATATGTGTTGTCTACTTTTTATGGTATGGTTTTTAGTCTACCTTTTCTAGTTGTACTTAATTGACCAAGATTTGGGCATCAGTTGTTAACAAGAAAAGTTCCCTTTTCTTTTCTTGTACTTGTCAATTAGAGTGTCTCGGCATCTGATGATGATTCTGATAAGACTGGTGAGAGAGCAAGAGCGCGGCACCTGAAGATGAATTACTGATGGGCAGATTGTGGAAGTGATTGAAAGGAGGAGATGGAATGAATTACAGCTGGAGTAGTTGGCAGTGGGATCATGTCCCCGAGATGAGACTACGTGATGCACACTGCAAGGAGTGTTCGTGCGACATTAATTCACACATTACCATACCTACCACACGCATCACGCATGGGAGGACATCTGTCCAGCCTGGCTATGTGTAAGGTAGAAGTGTATGCAAACATACATCCATGCACCCACACGATCGCACGCAGAGGTGTGAACCACCTCCATCACACTCCTCTCTTCTACTCAAACAGTTGACTCACTCCGTGAAAGACAAGTGGTATTGACAGAAGTATGCAGTTAGGGAAGTTCTCTGTAGGAGCAGCAGCAGCAGCAATGTGTTTGTGTGTGCTTGTATTCAGCATACATAAAAGGGGTGTATCTGCCATTGATGGGGTCCACACTCCCAGCTGTCATTTTATAACAGCTTGTAGACAAACTCATTACATCCAACACCTACTTCCCTCACGAACTGTGCACTGCAAGCAAGTGTAAGTCAAGTGGATGAATTCTCCGTAATTTACCTGCAGTCATCTATGTTCGAGTCTTTTTTGGGGAGTGACATGAGGTGACAGCTGTTGTGTGTGGGTGTGCTAGAGAGATTGTTGATGTTTGAACCATCTAGCCTCTCAGAATGAGAGAGAGGAGTATGCTTTCTTTTTCTGAGTCACAAGTGAGGAGCAGCAACTCCATCAGTGATAGTGTTCTTCCCAGGGGAAGGCACCTAAGAGGGCCCAGGCTCCAGCATTTGTCAGCTTAAGAGGAAGACAACCAGACTGCTAGCCTCTGACAACCTTGGAAGCTGTCTAAAAGGTGACACCCAACTCCACCAAGTCTCAGCTCTCAGGCCATTGTTGCTGCTCCAGACCTCTTTCCTGCCTTTGTGTTCTGGACACTGCAGTAGAGATATTCTCACTGTCAATGTGGATGTATATGATTGGTTATCTTACCCATTTGAATTGTTTGGGGTTTTTTTT
>CM022476.1:11797392-11995499 GCA_011952105.1 Coreoperca whiteheadi
CTTTTTTTTTTTTTTTCCTGTCTCCCCTCTCCTCTCCTCTCCTCTCCTCTCCTCTCCTCTCCTCTCCTCTCCTCTCCTCTCCTCTCCTCTCCTCTCCTCTCCTCTCCTCTCCTCTCCTCTCCCCTCCTCTCTCCGTCATATCTTTTTCTCCACAGAGGGTGTAGTGGGGTTGACAGGCAGTGAGCTCACAGTTGTAACCTCCCTGCCACCATGCCAGGCGAGGCGCCACTTGAGGGTTTGGCTGCAGATTGAATAGCTCCCAGAGATGTCATATTCAGACAGCCTCCCTGAATTACATTTCCTGGTCTTCCTGCCTGGCTGCCTGCATGCCTCCACCAATCAAATAGCCCCAAATTTCCATGTGGCTTGCCCACTCCTCTCTCCCTGTGTTCCCTCTCTCTTGCTTCTTTACTCTTTACGTCAACCCCCTACTCCGCCACTTACCATCTCTGGGGTGTGTCCCTCACAGAAATTATTCCTTCACCACTTGACGGGCGATCCAACCACTGTGAGGCAGACCAGCAGATGGGCGATCTGATTGGCTGTCAGCTTATGTTTATTTCCTTGTTGTCGGGATGTCAGATGAGATAAAACATTGTTCTGCTGCATTTGTCATGTCCTCTCTGTGGGGTTCATGAGAAAAGTTTAGGTTATAGGACATGTGGTTGAACAGATTGGCCCATGGCTGTCAGAGGTGTCCCTCTGCATAACTTTTTAAATACATTTTTTTAAGTACCATATATTATACAGTTTGGCAGCAAAATACGATTATTATTTCTTTCAATACAGACAGGTCACTCGGACAAACTTTGCTTTAAAAGAAAAATTGGCATGGAAATTGTGAGCTTAACATTTCAGTAAAAAAAACAATACCTCAAAAGTGTATACAGTGTATATATACCCACAGGAGTTAAGCTGAAAAACGGAATAATCATAGCATGTGTTTGGCCCAGGCCAGTGATCCTCATTGTGGTTTTTTTGTTACTGTGTATGACCTGATCTGGCCAGAAGGTGGGTTATGTGAGCTGGAGGAGGAAAGAAGCCCAGTGAGGTTTTATTGTGAAGGAGTGGAAGAGAGCCTCGGCTCATATAGCTGTCCCACCGTAAATTGATTAATGAGGAACAGCTTCATGTGGAAAACAGAATGAATCACACACCACAGGTACACACTCTCATGCAGGACATGTGCACATAAACACACACATGAAAATACTTGTGCACACGCACACAGGCATCCAAGTGCGCCAACTGGAAGATGGAGTTTGGCTTTCTATGCTAACAAACAGGTGGTGGATTGGACATTCATACCCGAACATATACAGACACACACACACGTACATAAACACACGCACACCTCAGGTGGTGGAGTGAGCTCCCATGCTGTGTGGATTTGTATCAAAGCCGAGACATAAAACAGAACTGGCAGATTGGGAGCCGTACCACTCCAACCCTCCAGTCGGTTTCTTTGGGTAGACTTTCTCTGTGGCTGTGTGTGTGTGTGTGTGTGTGTACATGGTTGTTTAAACATGAGAAAATAATGTATGCAAGAAAGTAATTTTTGCTTGCACATTACTGTGTGTCTTTGTGCTCAGAAATTCTTTTTTTATTCAGACCTTTGCTTCTGTTTTTCAGATCAGCCCTCTAGCTTTTGGCACAGCCCTTTCTCTACCTGTCCTTGAATGTAAGCTGGATACTGGGGGGTGATGAAAAGTTGTTGGATTACAAAGAGTATTATTGCGGGTTGAAATATGTTAGTCTTTATGTGGGTGCATTATCACCCTGCACAATTAGGATTGTCTGAATTTACTCTGGATGACCTCACCTCGCATGACGGAGGCGATGAACGGAGCATGGTCAGGTTTTTTTTACTGCCGTAATGAGGTAAAAAGGAGACATGTGCACAACCGCTTACATGCACATGCACATACACACTTGTGTTCACACACATATAGTGAAACACAAGAATATGCTTACACATCTACACAGGCATGTGCATGTCATGTACGCAGACTCTTTGTATCACAGTATGCTCATTGTTACGCAGGCATGCAAACATGCTCACATGTCAGCGTAATGCTTATTATGGTTGTTTATGGCAGTGGAAATTAACATTCTCTATGGTTTTGTCTCTTATGGGAGGGGATGATACGGACCATAAATCTACTTGATCTGCGTACAGTGACATGGCGTATTACACACCCTTTTACTGTGGCTTCGTCTTGCAATGATAGCAATACCACATCATTGCATCTACACACACGCAAACTCACGCACAGTTGGCGGACAAATCCCAGCTGCATAGCTCCCTGTGTTGTCTGTCTCCGGCCCATGCTGAGTGTGTAATGAGCGGAGCTTGAGTAAGATTAAGGCAGATATTATATGGCGTTGGAGGATTGGTTTCACTTTGAGCCTCAGTGTTGTGGTGAAGCGCACTCCAGTGCTTCTGCTGGCTGGCTGAATGACCAGCAGAATCCCCACTGTTAGTGTCCTGTCATTTGTCATAGAATTTAGCTCGACACTGCTAATGTGCTTCGAGGCGAACACGTACCACCCGTCGGGGGGTATTTTTTCTTTGGAAATGTGAACACTGTCGTAAACTGTAAGGAGGCGCGCTGGGATGATGGCCATGAAAGGATGAGAGGCAGTGGTAAAGAGAAAAAGATAGTAGGGATAGAAGTGGGGTTGTTCGGGAGGAGAGAGGGGGGGTCTTAGATATGTGATGTGGTTTGTTTGCTCCCCGTGAAGCACATGAGGAGGGTAGAGGGGAAGCGACTGTGAGAAGAAGATGCCGTTATGGGGAGGAGGGAAAGCGCACAGGGTTTAGAGAGCAGAGAGAGGGAAGAACAGAGAGAAAGAACAAGGCTTCAGAGAGAAAAGGGGGATAAATAGAAACAGAAAGGCTGAAAGTCAGGAGAAGAAGATGGGATGTTCAAATAAAGGGGTGAAAAGCACAGGATAAGAGAAAAACATTGGGCGGAAGTGAGGGAGATGAAGAAAGAGAGGGTCTAAGGACTGTTATCATCTGGAATCTATAGAGAATGGATGGGCAGCATGAAGAGGCTATAATCACATCCATCAACAACACTGTCTATTAAAGCCTGTTCTTCTTCTACTCGGTCTTCCTCCCTCTGTCTCTCCAAACCACCAGCCATGGTCGATTTGCCAGCACACTAAAGAGAAGATCTTTGTACTTTAAGTATGGTGACTGTAATATCAATAGTTATGCAAAGTAAAGAGAACAAAGGCTATACATCTGGTTCCCTATCCTCTTGGACTACATCCTCATGTTTTCAGGTGAATGTACAGCTCATTGACATTCACTCTCTTTTTTACAAAGAAAAAGATGGACACGGACAAAACAAGAGACAAAAGAGAGAGTGATTAACCTCTGCAGTAGTGACCGGTACTCTTAAAAGTAGCAGGAAAGAGTGAGGATTTATTTACTTATTTAAGTCTTAGCCCATCTGGCAGCTTATTAAAACACACACAGCAATAATACCTGACAGTAAAGAAATACTCTATGTAATAATATACAATTCACAAAATTTGAGAAAATACCTAAAGAAAGGGGGGGAAAGACTATCTTTATACTTTTGGCTTTAAAATATCCAGATTTCTTTTTAGTTTAAAGCTATTTCTTCCCAGATTTGATGTCCCCATGCACTGAAAAGTTTGTATATTGTCTGCTAAATATCCAGATTTTTTTTGGAGGGGAGTGAGGGGATAAAAATATGGATGATAATGAGCCCTAAATATACAGTATGAGTTATACAGTAGTGTATACAGTACCCTCCCCATCGCCTCACTCGTTCTCCTCTGTCCGCCTCTTGCCTAAGCTCTGTCTGTTTAGCCAGTGATAAGCCACTGGAGCATCGCCTGGTTGAGACTGCTTCAACAAATTCACTTTATCAAGCTAATAGGATTTTGTTTCTTCAGCCCTTGCTAAAGATGGCATCTTTGGGACATAAGGAGAAAGAGATGAGGTTTGTTGTTGAAGAGGCGTTATGAGAGAAGACAGCAACTTCAAGGGGGATAAACCACACTTCTCTTTCCCTTTCTACCCTATCCCGTCTCGTCTTGCGTCCCTCCCCCTCTCCTCCTCCTCATCCTTCTCCTGCGATCTCTCCCCCTCTCCTATAGCATGAAAATCTCCTCACTTTTTCTTGGCATGGGATCAAACAGCGCGCTCCGTTGGGAAATTCATTTAAGGATTCTGGCTTTTTCGAGGGGTGTTTGGGCCAATGAGCTTGTGAGCCAAGCAACATCTGTTTTTATGAATATCTAATGGCTGTGTGTCACCAGAGTCAAACGTCTGCTCTGAGAGATGCTCCCACTGTTATTACCATCATGGTTATTTAGCCACCAGTTTCTCATTAGGATCTTTCTCTCTCTCTCCTGTCCCCATGGAGAGAACAATTGGATTAGCAGCTAGTTTTTTACAGTATATGCTAGAGCCCTCTCCCTATACTAAAGATTATTATTTTTTTTTTTTATTTATTTGTAGTGCGTCTTGTGTAGTTAATTGGAAAGGTGTGATACTTAAATATTACGATAGCACCACCAAGGGAATAGCAAGCCATTATGTGCTGTAAATCAAACAGGACAACTCAGTGGTAATATCCAGTAGGAGAAGCTGTTCAAGTGTAGAAAAGATGTGAGAGGAATGCTATGGCTCCTTACATTAAACCTGGTTGTTGCAGAAATTGTAAGCAATTTGGTTCCAAAACATGTAGCCTAGTGTTTTGTGTAATTATTGTTTCTTAGACAGTGCCACTATTTTAGGCTGCTGTGTTAAAGTGTTCAAGTGCTACCCTTGCTCATGTTGCTATAGAGGAAGTGGCAGACAGGGGGTCATGGTCAGGTCATGCGAGATCTCCAGACACCCGGTCAGAGGTCAAGAGTCAGCGGTGATTGTTGCCAGAGTGAGGAGCAGCTCCAGGTTCATTCAGGATGTAAAGATTAGAGTTTTTATTACATTTTGAATCCTTGGATACATGCAACTCTTTACCTAAAGTTACACATACATTCACCTTTTCCAGCTGACTTACTGCACAGCGCTGCGACCTCACCTTGGCAGTATTTGGAGCTCTCTTTTCCTGGAACAACATTTTCCAACTTAGCAATTGTATGCACTGCTTGTGTATGCATGTGTGGTATTGTGGTATTGATGATTGTTATACTAGACATGTTGAACTAGTTTCATGGACGACCTAACGTCTCGTAAAGTGATGAGACAGAGTGTGACGATGTGATCTGGCATAGCTGTGGTTGTAATGCGGTTGTCGCGCTTCATCCCTTTAATGCACTTATTCCTTTCACACTCCTCCTCCTTTTTTTGGTGTTTTTTTCTGCTCTGGTCTCCCTTGCTTTCTCTCGCTCTTTATTTACATTCTGCTTATGTGTTTTTTTTGTTTTGTTTTTTTTCTAAGCGCACATTTAGTCAAGGGCTGTCATAGCATAGTCTACTCATGTTGTTAAAAATATAAAGTATTGTAGCTTTTAAGGAAAAGCCACCATACAGCCTCAGTGACAGACGCTACAATGTGCGCAAGGGAAAATAAAGGATGACTGAAGCCACACTGGAGAGCACACATTTTCCCCATCGATCAGCAACCCTGTCCAGTTTGGTATCTGCTGGCTCTGCTCTCCCTGAGTCTTTAGAACAGTGTGAGTCCATTGATTAGGCTTTGTCATCCTGGTGTGTGTGCTAGTAAACCAGCGATCCTAATGAAGTCCATCCAGCCGAGCTGCAGGAGCAGTGAGCAGTAGCACCAAAAATGCAACCGCTCATTCGTTCTCAACAGGAGCCGACTTATGAGGCAAATTCAGCGTAATTAAAGCCAGTGTGTGTAATTGTGTGTCCTCTCTCTATAGCATAGTAGCAAGGGAATTACACGCTGCCGTATGACTTGTTGGGCCATTGTACAGAATTTGTTGTGGTATAATTCATTGGCCTCCCACCCTTCCATCCTCACTCCCTCCTGTCCTCACCCTTTCTATCTTCATCCCCCTTCTTCCTTCCTCTTCATATCCATTAGCCTAATGAACACCCTCCAATTTCCAGCCACCGGGACAAACACCGTACACAGTAGTGTTCTCTTTTCTTTTTTTGTGTGTGTAAGTGTGTCCAAGTGGCATGCACACACTCCGGCATGTGTGTACCGCGTTTGCATGTGTGTTTGACAGAGAAAGCGGGCAGGAGAGAACGCGTTGGGAAGCTCTCATTAAAATAGATGGCGGTAATCAAAGTGCCGAGCAATTAGCCATGGCTGAGTGGGCGGAGGGTGTACACTGTGTGTTACCGTGTGCCACTGTGTCAGGCTTATTGGTAAACATCATGGTAGTTCACCTATCTCTGCGTGTGGACACGGAGCAGAAGAGTTACGGCATGCAGCCCTGAGGGGCACGTTCACCTCAATTTATCACAGTCAGACTGGCTGTTTTCTTTAGTGCCAAGATTCTGTTATTCGCTGGTAGTTATTGGTTGTATTATCTGCTCTGGAGAAATCACATTTAATCACAGTGAAATGCTATAGTATATTTTTTGACAGGATTTCAGAGAAATATGGGCCTTTTTCAGTGTCCTAAAAACAATCTATTCAGTTCTGTTAATAACTGAATCCTGAAAAATGTATCCGCCAAGTAAAAACATTCGAAACAGTTTCCAGTACAAATCAACATCTTTCAGTAGTAGTTTTATTTTTTTTTTTGAAAAAGCAATAAAGTATTTAAAGCTAGAGTGCGGTATTTTTACACATTCAAGCCCTTGCCAAACGTTAAGCCTATCACCGCCATGTCAATCTCTCTGGCAGTATGTGGAGTTTTTAAATCTGATTTCTGTGGTGACATTCCCGCCGCTGGCGCACCAGTAATGATGCATTTTACGCCAACCAGCAATGATTGGTTTGGTTTTGATTTGATTTGGTTTGGCAGAGCAGAAGAGGGGAGCAACCCAGAGCCATGTAGAGAGCGCCACAATCTGCCATTGCTGTAAAAGAAAAAGGTCCATTGGAGAGAATGTTTATTATTGAGCATTGCTTATTGTTTATTTTTATTATCATAATTGGATAGTTACGTGTACGTGTTAATATGCTTTGCGTTGTACTGTATGCAGGCATGACAATAAAGCCCTTTGACCTGAAAGCAAACGGAGTTGACGCTGCTCCCTCTCCACGTGGCTCTGGAGCGACCGTAGTGACGGAGTAGGCTACAGCAACTAAGAGTAAAACCTAAGAAGAGTCCAAGAAAAGTGTCTGATGCTCCTGATAAACAGGAAACTCAGGATTACAGTCAAAAAAAGAAAGCGATTGGCGGCGAGGACAAACACAGATAACCACTGGTTGTAGCTTTAGCTTTTCCTTGCTGGAGAGCGCTGAGAGAAGCGACTGAGGGCAGACACAGACGTCACGTCACGTTAAATATTTGGAGTAGGCTGCGTAGCTATTACATTTACTCTACCTAAATAATTAATAATTATTGTCATGGAACTGTGAAAAGGTCTCTGTATTTCTGTTACTATTTCTGAACACGAGCCTGGGGCGAGCTCACTGTAGGCAGACATCATTAACACGTGTCGACGGTGTTTGTGTAATGAAAGGGGGAGACAAAAGTTCCGCACTCCAGGTTTAACAATTTAAAAACCTACTACATTGGGGCATCCTGATGGCCTTCGTGGTTAACATATGCCATATGACCGCATAGTCCTTGTTTGATTCCAGCTGGAGATGTTTGTTGCACATCATATCCCTCTTTCATTCCCCAATTTTCCTTTCTGTATCTTCACTGTCACTTACTACGTAAGGCAAATGTCAAAAAAAAAAACTTAAAAAAAAGAAAATCGTTGATCCTTGAAGTTGATTTTGTTGATTTGTTTTCACTTGCTTGACAAAAATAAAAATGAAAAACTATAGCAAAAGATTTGTGTTTTTTAGGGTGAAACCAAAGGTGTGTACTGCAAAGTCAAAAAACACAAGCCTAAGTTAAGCTGTGGATGCCATAATCATATACATATACAGTGTGCTGAGGAGTTTCAAGCAGTTTTTCTCCCGCTCTACCTGACTGCGTGTTTCAGAAAGAGGGGAGGTAGCAAGAAAGCAGATGCATCCACTGCTTTTATTCCCCACAGTGTCATCTATCATGGGCAACCATCTCTAACCTCACTGTTCGTCTCACATAGGCAGAGCTCCACTAACTTTCTCTCCTGCACACGCACACACGCGCACACACACGCACGCGCACGCACACGCACGCACACACGCACACACACGCACACACACGCGCACACACACACACACACAGGCACAAACACCACTGTGTCAACTCAGACCTGAGGCTGTAAGTGTTATCGCCATCTGCCACGGGGCAGTGCTCATCTTCTCCTGAGTTATTTATTGTGTTATGGCTGCAGTGGGCTGACCGTGGAGGCAGATAGGGGCATGACAGTTCTTTACAGAACCTAGTTTTTCATTTACAGGTGAGTATCTCACTTGCATGTCCTCGGGGGAAACTGCTTAGGTGCAACAGAGGAAGGAGCCGCAGAGGCAGAGTGAAGAGCTATCAGAGATCCGTGTTGTGTGAGCGATGTCAGGCCAGTTTGGTTTCCGTTGGCAACCGAGAAGCTGCTTTAAAATGCTGTTTGTGCATTTGCGTCACGGAGGCCCATCAGCGTTGGCAAGGCAACAGGCTGTCCATTTGGATGAGCTCAAAGTGAATAACTGCCACTTAACTTCACAAAGTGCTTCGCTGGCTTTTCCCTCTGGTTTTTGATGGACAAATCAGCTGGTTTGTGAGTGACACTTGTTTTTGGAGATGGTGAATTTGTTGGCTGATGTTATATGAAATAACAGTCATGAGTTTACAGGTGAATTTAGATTAAATGTATTTGCTCAGAGTAGAACTCCTGCTGCTCCTGCTCTATATTGGAAACCTTTGCCTTTTGTTGAGTACTAGAAGTGTTTTACTCTGCAAGTACCTTACAGCTGGAGTACTCCAGCTGGATGAGAGGAGACAGCGGCACATATAAGGGCCTTGGTGTTTCTGCTTTCCTTTAGCTGCATTGGCCTGAAAAGTGTGCTCGTTCCGTGCTCGCCTCTCCTTTCCCAGACAAACAAAAAAAAAGAAAAGAAAGAAGCACAGGTTGGACAGGAAAGCCGAGGATGATGGGCATTTATGGCTCCAGTTATGACCCCATCGGCACATTTTTGAGCAGGCCGATGACAAGCTGCTGGATTGCCCTGCCGTTTTGCAGAGTCGTTTGAAAACATGATTAACGGTGGAGGAACACAATAGGAATGTGATTCTCATTTGAGCGGTGGGTACGGCAGGCTAGCCTGGGAAATCATCCAGGCCCTAATTGCTGGAGCAGACCTGATTCAGACGGCTGGAACTTAGACACACACACACACACACAGATACAGATCTTACAGCCTTGGTTTCTGGATTTAGAATTTTGTAATTTATCATAACAGTAAACAAATACAGGATATGTCTTTGAACTCTGTCATGGTTACACGGAAGAAGCTATACTAGTAAGTGGGAGCTTTTGTTTTTAAATCTGTGAGTGTTCTCGGAGGTCTATCGAACATTGTATGTATTTACAATTTTTTTGTAATTTTCTTACGTATTTTACAGTCAAACCCATCTTATAACAAACACACAAAATGAAAGATGTCAATGCTGAAGTGTTTGTAAAGCAACACATTTTTGATTGATTGTTTTTCCTTTCTTTTGTCTTCTTTTTCATTTATATGACATCCATAACATCCAAAGACAGTAAAGACAAAACCCAAAAAAGACTTGATTGGTCACTGTGACCGATTTATCAATCGCAAGCCATTTTCACCTCTTTTAAAGTTGTTCCTCTTTTTTTGTTTATTTAAAATAATTTTTGGCAGCTAACGGCTTCTTCCCAAGATAAGAGAATACAATCGGACACTGAACGATCGCCTCGCTGATATTTTGTTGTGAGCACAATTTTAATTATATTCCAAATCAGCTACAGTATAGTAGTCCAAGTCTGCACATAGAGGGTCAGCATGTTCCCTCTCATTCAATAAAACCTGTATTGCTCCATTTTAAGATTGTTGCTTTTCCTCAGTATGAAGTATTTGCTTACTGAAGGGGTCTTTTGAGGTATTGGATATTTTTATATCCCTTTATATTAGCCCAATGAAAAAAGTCTTAAAGTTTTTTGTCCAGAGGATTCCAGAAACTCAGTGTTGCACATCGTCTCAGGATGCAGAACCCTGCTTCCTTACACTTGTGTGTGGATTTATGGGTGATGTAAAGAAAATTTACAGCAAGAATCATTTTGCAAGAGCGTTCTCAGAAGTATAAACCCCCGTCTTGCCTTGGACTCCTCCTCTCTGCTGCTCCGCCCTTCCATTTCATTAAGTCTAAAGACAGCCATGGAAGTCTGAAGTCTCGTCTGTCACCGCTACTGCCTCCTCCTCCTCCTCCTTTTATGTTTTCAACCTCTCCCTAGACCTTCAACCGCTTTTCTTTATACATTTCATGCTTGCTTTCTTTCTTTTTCGCCCTCTTCTCTCGAAAATCATCCATTTCTATTTCCATGCTGCTTTTGTGTGGCTAGACAACCGTGTAATTGTGGGCCGTGTGAGGAGCGGGGATGAGACGAGGCCTTGTGTTGGTCAGCGCCGTGCTAGTGTACCTACCTACAGCCATTCTCCCAGCAGTGTCTTTGTTCCTGTTCCATTGTGATCGGCTAGCTAAAGAGAAGCGCTACACATGTTGTTTGGCTGGAAAACTGTCTGCAGTCTTTGTGATAAATATGGACCTCAGTTTCTCTCAAGTATTGTTACTATTCTTCCTCTTGCTGCCTGTCTGCTTGGATACCTCTGGCTGTGCTGCATAAAAGAAGATTAGCTTCACCTCTGAGAGACACATGCACACATTCACACAAGCACAAACAACACTGTGCGTAATCATGCACGCACGCACACACACACACAAACACACTCCCTTTGTCCCTCCTTTCTTGTCCCATATTTTCTTGCCGAGCCTCGCTATAGTCTCTTTCCAGTTTGCTGTGTATGGACATTGTTCAATAAGGTGGTTGGACTTGTATGTTTGGATGTCTCCTATATTCCACAGCGATCAGTTTTATGACACGGATGAACGAATTTTAAGTGCTGGATTGACAAAGTGCTCATTGATGCATTATAAAAAGGAAGTAAAAAGACTGCACAATGAATACTGTAGATGGATGTAATGCTAACAGCAGACTTGATACTGAAAACACGAACCATTACTCTGGAGTTTTGATTAGTAAACTCAATTTTATTAACAAGTCAAAAAATACTGAATATGGAAAATGGAGGACATGGAAAATTAGCATTCAGCGCTCAATATAAAACTCAAATAACCATTACATTTTTGACCATGGCAACAAGCTCATGGAAGAGATTAAGTTTGAGTGATCTGGTATTAAGAGCTGATCACTGGGCGTTGTCAAGGTTTAACCTCTGGTTGTACAACAAAACACGCGCACACACACACACACGAATAAAATAAAGTCAAAGGCCAGTTGTCCTATAAGGGAGCGTTAAGTACAGTATGAAGCTCAGATAATAGAGATAATCTGCTGGTTGCTTGATTATTTTCTAAATGCTAATCCACTTTTTGTCTTTCTCGTTTCAAACACTGGTCAAGGCTGTAAGAGTGCCCTTGCTACGGAAGGTGTACAGAGTGATTTTTAAAAGGCTTCACTAGCTTTACTGACTAGAGCTTTTCGCTGTTAGGATGAAGGTGAAGAGGAATCAACATCACTACCTTGGCCTTGAAACTTGAAAGTCCATTTTCATTATAGTACAGATATGGTTTAATCCCTCTGATAATTCTGGTCATCCATTTGACTTTTATTATTCAAGAGCTTCTTAAAAATAACTCTTCACAATAATGCTAAACAGTGCATATAAATAGCATTTTAATAAGATGAATTATGTTCATTTTATTTGGAGCTTTTTAGAAATTAGTAGTAACGTGGCCACGGTATTTTGTAAAACCTAAAATTATTTTCAGTAAGCTAATATACTGTATGGAGCTTTGCAATGGCAGCGAACAGATGTGCAAATATGGCCCAAGAGCAAATTAAATTCTGGTAAATAAAAATAGATGTTTAAAAAACAGATAGGCTCCTCAGCCAGTTGCATTTCCACCTTAATCTACACTCCTTAGCTTGTCATACCTTTGGGCCTCATTTACATGTAAAGAACCTGGAAAATGCTTTTGTTAATCACAAGATAAATTAGCAGTGATGTAGTTACCATGGTTTCAAAGTAACATAATTGAATTTCCTTCTTAAAAACTCCAAGGAAAGAGCGATTATGTATCAGCAAAGGAAATTATTGCATTTTTTTTATCCTGCTGTTATGAAAATACATATAGCTGCATCTTCACCTCTTTATGGTGTTTCAGAGAGATAATTAAATTGTTACTTCCAATTACGAGTACTCTACACAATGTTAGCATGGTTAGTGAGTAACAAACCTTTCCTCTCTTTCAGTTAGGACAAACTATTTTTTCCTATAATTTCAGCCTCTTTTATCTTTCACTGTGGAGTCAAACAAAGGCCAAATTCTTTGGCAGGCAGCATTAGCTGGCTGGCAAGAAAACAAAATAAAGTATAAAAGATGTTCCAGGGTTAAGCAAAGTCCTCAAGGTCCATTTGTGTGGGTCCAGTAATTCAATTTAGACAGCAAATGTGTGTATGACTTTGTGTTTATACATAAGAAGGGTGGAGGAATTCCCCCAAAACCCATGCATGCCAAAAACCAAACCGAAGTTTGATTTTGTTTGTAAGTGACTGTAAGATTGAGCTAGAGAGGACTGACAGGTTTATTGTTTTACCTCTAGCTGTTTGTGCCGACAGCGTGGTGACAGTGAGCCCAACACTCGCTGACCCCTGATGAGGCTCGCTCTCTTTGTCCTCTCGCTCCCTCCTGCCTGCCGGTTACACTGATTGCTGAAACATGCCGTCCCTTAGTTGTCATGGAAACCGTTTTATTGTCATCTTATTGGAAAAAGTGGCCTTGAGCTGTATATTAGCTCGCTACATAACCATAAGAGAATGCTTTCTCTGGACTTTTTTTCTGCATCTATAATATTGTGAGAGCATCATTTGCCCTCTGTAGTAGCAGAGGCACTCGCTTGACTTTCTCGCCTTATTCACTTGTCATCGTCATTTACGCCTCATCGTCTTGCACTCCTTCGTCTTGCTCATTTTTTCTGTTATTGTTCAAAATCATCCTAATTAACCTTCCCCTCAACTTAACCTATCATTTCTGACATCTTGTACTGTCTGCCTCCTTTCCTCCTCCACTTATCGTCTCTTCACTTCTTTGTTTCTCTGTTTCCTGAATCTCTACTCTTCCATTTTCTGACACATCTTCCAGTCTTCATCTTCTTTTCTTTTCTCAACGTTATTTCTATTCCTGCACCTCACATTGTATCCTGATCATCACGATCCTACACAATTCCTCTTTGTCACTCCTCCTATCCTCCATCCCACATACTGTACCTGCATCAGATGCATCGTCCCTGTTTCCTTCCTCCTTTTCCAGTTTCCTCCCTCTTCTTTTAAAAAAGTTTTTTCCTTTCTAAAAAGTCTCTCAAAACTGTCATTTCCCCCGCCCCCGTCATTCTTCTCTCTGTTCTTCCTTTCACTGCTTATTCCTCCCCTTTTCAGCATCACCAGCAGCTTCTCCAGCTCAACCACCGTGCCACACCGCTGACATGCCCTTTACTCTGCATCCTGATGTGCTCCTCTCAACGTTCTCTCCTTTAGCAGTGCCTCTATCTAAATGTTCAGTATGCACAACATGTCCAAGTGGGCCTTTTGTCACAGGTTCTGTACATTATTGAAAGCGAGCAGATCACTAATTCATGTCAGCTGAGCCTTGTGGGGTTGGAGTGGAGGTGGGTGGGAGCTTGTTGCTTCTTGAAGGCTTTTCATGTGGCATGAACCATGCCTTAGCCATCACGTCCCTCACTTCTGCACAGTCCTCCCTCATCTTCTTTGCTGTCTCCTCAATCCTCTCATTTCACCTCACTCCGGCCTTATTATTGCCCTTTTACTGTTCCTTCCTTTTTTCCTGAGCTCTGTCGGTCTCCCGTGATGTAGCCCCTCTGTTTCTGTTCAAACCCTATCTACTGTGTAGAGATTTCTACTCTGTTTCCTGCTATACTCGCTTTTCCATCTCTCCTCACTCCCTGCCTCATTCATTGATGTCTGATCTAATTGCTTTTACTCTGACCCTGGGGACCCGGGCACGGTGTAACAAGCTCCCAGAGGATGCACTCCGCCTTGGCCTTTGTCGCTGCATCTCTGAATCGCTGCTTTCCTTTTTTCTGTTTCCTCTGCGACTCTTCCCAGTGCATTCATTCATTAGCAGCTCTAATACCATAGCCCCAAGACGCTGCATGATATTGTGATCCTGCTGGCTTAACTGAATCTAATCTAAGGCTAGCCACAGCACAATGTTGGGTCAGGAATCACCAATTGCAACAGGTCTTTTTCTAATTTCAAGAGTGGAGTTAGTGGAAGATAGAAAAGAAGGGAAGAAGGGCGGGATGTAAGAGGAAGAGAGAAAAATAAACAGGGAGAGGTGGGAGGACATTGAAAAGGTAGGAAAAGTACAACCTGATAACATGGAGAGGCTCGCAGGGCCACTGCAACAGAAATGTAATAGAAAATGTGAAATATGAAGATGCAGCCCAGTGAACTAAAGCAGAAAAGACAGTGCACATTTTAACAACTTTGGCTCCACTCAGAAATAAGGATTTTAGAAATATGACACACATTTTCTCTCACTAGCATCTTTTCCTCCTTGATCCTACAGTGTGACATGTCACACATCAAGTCACACCCTTGAATTGTGTCACCTTAAATGAATCCTGGAGCAAAAACACACACGCTTACAAATCATGTTTTGTTGGAGAGGAAATGTCGCTGTGCTGGATTCCCTATTGATCTGCGTCCTACCCTGTTTGCTAGAGAGTGAGGACGTGGCACAAAAAACATGAACGAAAACAAGCTCAAATTCTCTCAACAAGTCCTCGCACATCACGCTTGGCCTATGGTGAGATAAGCCAGCAGATAGTGAGTGGATATGAGCAATGCATTTCAGAATCACCTAACATATTGCTTGAAAGTGTACAAGCACAGTGCATATTCTTCGTGAGCCTCGTAACTCGTGATTGTTCTCAGTTTCACTTTGACATAAACCTCAATGATAGAAGACGGCTCAACATCACAATTGTTTCCCCACCTCTGCTTTCACATGAATGCGAGAGCGGTACAGTATGTGTGTGTGCTTGTCTTTTTTCGTCTCATAAATATTCATGATAGAACGCCAGCATAAAGATCAAAACATTTTCTCCTGAAGGTTAATAGGTCAAATGCGTTGATCAAAATCTAGTTGTTGCACACACTCCTCTCATTAGAGGCATTTAAAGAGAATCATTTGATACAGATACTCTGATCTTCCCCTTGGCCCTCCCTAGCGTATACTCTCTCTCTCTCTCTCTCTCTCTCAAACACACACACACACACACTCTGTAGGTCCTTTGGGCTCAGGCACTGGGCTGAATGTTGATATCCCTCTTTGAAGTGAGCAAGCTTTCTGTATATATGTGTTTGTGTGTGTCTATGCACGCGCTTACATACACAAATACACACATATACTCCTGCTGTGTTAGTGCATGCTTTTTTAATCAGATCAGGTGTTTAATTATTAATGTGTGTGTTAGAAGAAGCAGAGGCAGGATCTGTGAACAGTTATGACCCTGCAGCTGTACTGTTTAACCTTTACTGTGGAATATTCCTCCGTGTGTGTGTGTGTGTGTGTCAAACAGAGGGAGTTTCAGAGGATGAAAGCTGCTGTATGTGTGCATGCATTTCAATATTTTTGAGACAGGTTGAAAATTGCCTTCAAGCTAAAGTGAAACGCAATATACAGAACACAGATGCCTCAGGTGACACTTTAAACATCCATTCTTTCTCTGTGTCTCGCTGTAGGTGTGTGGAAATCATCGCCAAGGAGGGGAGAAGTCTGAAGGAGCTCTATCTTGTGTCTTGTAAAATCACAGACCACGGTAGGATACTTTCAATCACTGTCCCTTTGTTGCAGTCAACCTCCAATGTTATTATCATAACCATTATTACCCACAGTCACTACCATGATTCAGGACTCATTTGATTTTACGACTCGCCCCTTTTGAGACTCACAAACAGTAAAAATATTATTGAAAAGTTTTACACAGAATAAAGTAATGTGCGCTGGATCTCCTTGGTGCACAGTTCATAGACGTTCATATTGTAGCTGGAAGTCTAACTTTAACTAGAAATTTTCGAAGCTGAACCAAGTCGGCAGCAAAATATTTGGCATTGGGTTCTGCAGAATATTTTAGTCTTTTATCAGCTACAGTATAATGCACAGTCGGAGTACTTCAGTACTGAAGCATCACGAGTGCAATGCTGACTTACACTGCCTGCATGAATTATTTGATTCTTTGTGTAGCAGTGTTTGTCTGTTTAGTTGTTGCAATGCCGTTTTATGCGTGTGTTTGTTTGTGCATGTGCGTACCCTGGCACTTCCACACATGACAGCTACCAGCTGTGCAGCCAGCTACTGCTTATGGTTGGCTCAAGAGGAACTCATCGAAAGGCGATTGGAAGTTCTTTTTTGTCACGTATTTTATTTCCAGTCATCTTTTGCAAATCAAAATACCCACAGTCCACATTGTGCTCAAAACGAAGCTCTAACTGGGATGAAATGCGTTTGCTTGAGTTTGATTGTTAAGGTAAGTTTAATTTGACTTAAATAAATCCCATGCACTGTCAATAGCTAGGGTTAGTGCCTGTTTTCTCTTGCTTTTATATTATGTGCACTCGCCATTGTCTGAATGAAATTTCTTTTTCAAAACTGCCTATTCAAAACTGCACAAAGGGACTAATGAGATAACAAACAAACGGGTCTTCTGCTTGTTTGTCCCATAGAGTTTTCTTTGGTCGGCTACTTTACTTTTGAATGTAAGAAAGTAAGTAGCCTGTGCTTTTGATAGTTAGACTATATTCCTGTTTTCTGTGTAAGATAATATTGCGTCAGTTGTGTTTTTTTGAAGTTGCTCTTTTCTCAATGATTAGCCTATTGAAAACTGCACAAAGACACTACCGAGATAACAGAAAACAAGCCTTCTGCTTGTTAGTCCCAGGTGTTTTTTCAAGAGCTTAGAGAGCTTAGGCTGGGTAACGAGCTGTTTTTGTGTGGTCCTATAAAGCCCATTGAGACATTGGATGTTATATAGGGATGTACAGATGAACTTGACTTTAAAGCTGTCCATACAGGGACCAATGTATGATGTGGGCCGCAGATTCATGTATTGGTTTTCTTGAACACATTCATATTCATAGAGACTTGTTGCAGTTCAGTTGTTTTGCTTTCCCAGTTGATGCACACTCTCTGTCTCTCTCTTGCTGTCTTTTTTGCTTGTTTCAGTTGGGTAATTGTTTAAATGTCTGCAAACTGAAACTAAATTCTCATCTATAAGAGAAACCCTTGTGCATCAAAACTGGAGCAGTAGCGTATGACGCTTCAACTCAGGTCAGCAGCAGAGTCACAAAGCCGCATCAGATAATACATGTTGACCAAACCCTCAGGAACAGTGATGTGAGGCGTAGTGGACACACCACCCAGGTATAGCAGGGTGACATGATGCACACTGGCCCAAAAAGACTTCTTCCCCTACACGATCATAACTGAATATGCATCTGTAAAATGGTGAATACGAGTGTCACAAACACCCTGGGATGGCTCTTTGTATGATCAGAGTTTGATCAGTTTGCCTAGAAGAGCCTCTCATCCCATTCATGTGTATGGGGAGCCAACAGGAAGTCAGCTGGCTTTCCCAGAGGAAGTCTCTAATGCGCAATTTCTCAGCTGGTTTGGCTGGATGGGGGCTTTGGTGGAAGCCGGAAAATTGGGTTTTGGCGTATGCAGCCAGTGAGCAACTGTCAAATAAGTGAATCGGGTGACATCTTTGAACACGGTATCCAGTTTTTCTAACGTTGACCTTTCCAGATTTACTGGCCAGCCACATCATTATATTTGTCCTAATGGGGTATTAGACAGTTAGCAATTTACATCGCCAGCTATAGGCTACTTCTCTGACATAGCCGACTACTAAGAACTTTCTAGGACTCTAGAATATCCCTCTGTATGCTACCACATTTTTCCCATCCTGTAGGGGTTTTATTAAGTGGTAACAACAGATATTGAAAAAAGGTTTAATGCCAGCCACTAAATGTCAGAGGTTTCCCCAACGAAGTTGTCATTATGTCATGTGTGTTGCTTTGAGTGTAGACTTAAATGATTATTCTCCAACATGTGCTGCAGTTTGCTGCTGACCTCTGTGAGTCACAATGACAATAATCACCTTGACCTCTCTGAACCTGAACCGTGACTGTGTGTGAGTGTGTGTGAAACGTTTCATGGGCGTGTGTCTACTGGTGTTTGATTAATGACTCCAAGATCACAATAGTACATTAAACCAGGAAAGCACACAACCACCCCTCTAAATATCTCTCTCTCTCTGTGCCTCTCTAATCATTTTGACCAAGATGAATTGGTGATATCTGATCTTCTTCCTTCACTAATGACCCCTCTGGCCCCCTTTGGCTGATGACGGGATCTGTGTGTATTTATCTGTGTGTGTACGTGTATGTCCTTCCAAGATAGAGATGCCTGTTGTAGGAGCTCTGTGCTCTAACAAAATGATTGGTGGATTTCCTGCTTCGGTCTCCGATAAATTAAATAACAGAAATGAGATTTTACATCAGCCAAGCTGGCCCCCTTTTTTCCGCCCATCTCCTGTGCTAATTATTTTTATTAATGGCATCTCTGAGTGCATTTGAGTTGTCCACAAGCCTCTTACGTTTGAGTGTTCTGTTTTTTCCTCTAAGCTTTCGCTTCCTGTGTGATTTTATAGGAGCTCTGAGGACAGACAGAGAGAGACAGAAAGACAGGTTTAGATGACAGAAAAGAGAGCTAGGCAACATGTAATTGTACTCCCAGTGCAGATGGTTTCGGAGATTATTTTGTGAGGAAGAGGAAACTAATGGAAAAAGCGAGGATACATCTTTTTGGCGTAATGATCTTACTGAAAGCCCTATTAGTGCAGTGGAAAAAAAACTTCCTAGACTTCTCTCTCATTCATCAAAGAATGTGAAAACTCATTAGCTTAAATAATGTTTTGGTTGTTTTGAAGGAAGTTTTGAGACTTGTTAAACATATAGGTTTCTTTGATTCATATTTTTCGTGAGATTTATGCATTTCAGTAGCTGGTTTTTCACACCTGTAGCTAATGATTGATGATGAATAATGGTCATGCTCCAGAAAGATTTTGTTAAACCTCTAAAAGCATCCCGTCCAGATTTCCTCTGTCTTTCATTCCGCACTTTCTTTGTGCTACTTCATCTTTTTTTACACGTTGTGTTTTCTAACTTTTCAGACATTTTTCTTTGTCTCCCTGACATTTTCAAACACTCTTGCCACCCACCACACACACAAGTTCACGTGCACACACGTGGCGACGCTGTAATATGTGCCCATAAACCAAGATCAACTTGAAAATTGAAGTGAAGCTGGTACAGTACCTGCTGCGAAAAGAAAAGAAATATAAGAAAAGTGAATAAACAGTAATCTTGAAGATCAATAAACATAAACTTCACCTTAAACAGCAACATTGTTTTGTTTTTTTAAGGTGTGGCTCATTTAATTAAAAATTTTTTTTTATTTAATTGACATTTTAAATCAGTTAATTATATAGTTATTGATATTTCTATAACTATTGATTCTATATAAGTGTGGGTATCAGTGTATGAAGTAGACCCTCATCTAATCGGACACCAGGACTCTGTAGTTGTTGGAATCCAAAAACAGGGAATCCATATGGAATAGATTTAGTACGGGACCCAAGGTTATTTAAATAATACAACTCATCTTTTCATATGGGCAGAGTTCAGCTGCAGGCCTTGGAGTAATTTTAAGTTCACACCCTTTGTGTAAGAACCCCTCTTCTGTCGAGTGCCCACTTATCACCCAAAGACCCCTTCCGTTACATTCAGAAATTATATATTTAAATATCTTGTTACACTCGTTAAAGTGACGATAGTCTGAGTTGGAGATGTTGGGTACTAGAAACACATCTAGAGTCCTTAGTGTTTTGGTGAATTTGTAAAAATTAAAACTCCCATGTGAGGGTGTGCCCCGGAGGCCCACCTGGTAGAGCGCGTACCATTAAGGCTGAGTCCTTACCGCGGCGGCCAGGGTTAAATTCCAATCCTTTGCTGCATGTCACCTCCTCTCTCTCCCCCACCTTTAATGTCAATCTCCGCAGCTGTTACTTTCAAATAAAGGCAAAAATGCTCTTAAAAATAGTTTAAAAAAAATAATAAATCAACTCCCATGTGACATGCTTATCACATTTTAAAAGTTCAAGTAAAGAAAACAGGCCTCTCTAAATCTCATGAGATAGAAGGGTCAATTGAAATAGTTAAGTAGGAAATAACATTAAAAAACAATACATTTTTGCCTTCTCTGAGACCTGAGAAGATACCATGCAGTGAGTGACTCACCATAAAGTTGCTTGACAGTCACAGGAGACCACACTTGCCCCCTTTTTTTAACTATTCACACATGTATAACAAAAAAATGGGGGGGACCACCTACATTCTTTATTTCCATAGGCATACGGACAGCGTGGTCTCAGTTTGCCCATCTCCTCAGCAGAAATAAAAGTGCCACTGTAACATTGGTTTGAAAGCTGACCCTGATGAGAAACTCTACTCAGTCTCGCTCCCAGTGCTAATCAGATCTCTACACCACCACTGCCATCCTCATTGACTGACCCACACACAGGTGGTGGCCCATACTGTATCTT
Organism: Coreoperca whiteheadi; assembly: GCA_011952105.1. Classification (NCBI taxonomy): domain Eukaryota; kingdom Metazoa; phylum Chordata; class Actinopteri; order Centrarchiformes; family Sinipercidae; genus Coreoperca; species Coreoperca whiteheadi. The sequence continues at coordinate 11,818,351 of CM022476.1, forward strand.
AAACACACCAGGACAGACAGTGATACCTCCTTGTCCCCTCGCACTCTCGCACTCATTGTCCCTGTGCATCCTTTGTTCATGCGTGTGTGTTTTGCATTCATATGCACCTATTTGCGTGTCTGCACTGTGAGTGTGTACATCTACCTGCACTTATCTTGTCCCTTGTAGCCCACCTGCTTTATCCGTAGACAAAAAGAGAGACCTTGGCAACTCCGTTCTTTACATATGGTAATTCTCCTCTTTCACCTGCACGCCTCTCCACGATCCCTTACCTTGTCAGTCATGGCCTTCTGTGTGCATCTGTGCGAATACAAGCTCGAGTGAGACACCTGTGGGAGTGAGAGGGAAGAAAAGGAGCACCTATGGTCTGCTTTTAGAGGACTTCAAGCAGCGGTGCTATAGAGTTGTGAAGGGAGAGGGATTATTTCAGGGTTTCAGCCTGTTGGAAGTCAAAATCTTATTCATTTTGTGCATAGACAGTGCTAGTTGACTGACATTTTGAGCACTTCCAAGTCTTAGATGGGCTGAATCATCAGTACAGAATATGAGCACTTTCAAACGACAAACAAACCAACAACAAGTGATGTTTTTGCGTGTGCGTGTGTGTAATATGTTCAGCAGTTTAAATCAGTTTACCGTCGGGCTCTGTGTCAATTCTAGATAAGTCCTGTATCTGTGGCGCAGTGTATAGTTCCCTATTGCAACTATGAAGCGTTTTGAATTTGCTACACCTCTGATTTACGCTTCGGACTGGCGTTGTCTCCAAAGCGATGGCAGCTGAGGCTCATGGGTATCGTAACATTTAGAGCCATCAGCCATACCAAATGAACTGAAATAATAGAAACAAAAAGTTGAAATATTTAAAACCAATAGCCATAACATAATCCTACTGTATAGTAAAATCATCCAGGTGACTCTTGTGTTTCTCTTTCGCAGAACATTAAGGATATAATTAATGGCAACATGGGACTTAATAGTAGGAAAAATACTTCCTGAACTTCCTCCTACTTTGCAACTATATTGCACCTAATACGAAATCTTGACAATGACAGCCCATCTTCCAGACTGTTGTGATTGTGTTGTGTTGTTGTATAAGGAGGACTGAGCTACTCAGAATGTGCATTTCATTGTCATGTCCATCTGTATTTACCCATGTGTCAGCTTGTGAGATTATTGTTGTCATTCAATTTTTAGTGTCTTATTCTCTTATTTGATCACCCCCTTCATAGCTCTCATAGTTAACATTCATCTACATTTTTCCACTTTTTTTCCTGTTATGAACCCTGTCCCAACACCAAACCCCTTCCTCCTCTCTTTTCCCCTTTCATCCCTCTTTCCATTCATCTTTCAGCTCTCGCTTTCATCTGAGGCGCTTTACTCTAAATGTACTGAACGTTGATAGATTCCCTGACCAGAACCTCAAGAATGAAGTATGGCTGTATGTCTTTACTGATGTGTGTGTATTTGGGTGACTCTGTGTGAGCTTTTGTGTACTTCAACAGGTCTCCTTTCCTGCTGGGGACATTTTGATACATACTCACTCCCCAGAGCATCATAGCGCTTTTTACAAGGTGAGGTTACTTTGCATAAAAGCAGCTGAAACGGCACGGTAGCTATTTTACTGACAATGAAAACGACATGTGATTGTTATGCTTCCATATAGATTATGATGAGGCCATTAAGGTATACTCAAAGCTCAAGAGCTAGCTTTTAACCTTAAGCCAGTATTCACCTTTTATTTTTCTGTACTATTTGTGGGATTGATGTACATGTCAAACCCTTCAGCACGATATCAATTTCTCGCAAGCCATGGTCGCATAGCTTGGTGCCCTTTTAGAAATGTCACACAATATTGGAAAGCACTGCAATAAAGAAAAGTGGGGAGGACTTAAAAGAGATGATCAGTTATTTTATTTACACGTGGCGTGATCAAACATGGTGATATGGTAACAAAGTAAAAGGCTGTAGCTTTGTTGCATTGGCTGCTCTCTTACATCAGCTACTGTCTTCTTTCATTTTCACATCTATATTTCTCTTTGAGCATTTGTGTGTTTTCCCTGCATCTTGTTTGTTTACCAAGCAGTTATTTACCACCCACAGTCTAAGTGCTGTGAAACATAATGTGATGTAAACTTAGATAGTGTAATAGCTTGTTTGCTCCTCTCTGTCTGGCTTTCAGTAGGTAAATAATGTAACTCTTAAAGCAGTTGATTAAAATGCACAGAGCAGTACCGCAGATTTATGTGGGCTGCTAAGGGGAGCGAGTCAGTAGACAATCTTTGTCTGTCTGTATCACCATTGTGAGCGTGCGTGGTTGCGTGTGTTTACATGCTGTCTTGGTTTGCAGTTTAGTATGGGTGGGTCTGTTAATGTTCATGGCCACCAGTTTAAAATAGTTTTTTCAAACCTGAGAGTCATTTTTTTTAACACCTTGATTTTAGTGAAAGACTGGCCGCTACAAGCCTATTAGGTTTGTTTGAATCCAGCTTAGGGGCCAGCAAAAACCATGCTACTGCACTTGTCATGTAGGGATTGATATTTAGGAACTATATTTTAGGTACTAAAAACATACAAAAATATCTATAAGTATGCTGAAAGCAATTCATAGAACAATCCAACCATTTTCATTACATTTATTTATAAACTGATTGAGAAATGATGATATACATGTACTTTGGAGAAGCATAATTGAGTCGCATTAGATATTTTATCACTGTTGATTTTTCTTGAGAGTAAAATGTCATTACTATTGCTGAATGGTCATTGAATGGCAGCATAATATTGGGTTAAATCTTTGAGGTCCTTGGTGTTGGAGAGTTAAATCATTTTTTATTCACCTGGCGACTCGAATGTTGAAGAGTGTAACCATCACAACACAATTTGACAGGAGAACTACCCAGGCGCGATCCTCCTGACTTGAATTCCGTTAAGCGTAAAACAATGGAACCGAAGGAAGCCAAGCCCGTAGGCCAACTCCTATGACCCTTTTCCATATCACGCCAAGACCCTAAAAACCAATGGACCAGTAGTACACAGAAATAGCACCTAGTATGAAAATTCATAAGCTGCATGTTTTCTCCCTGAGGGGTGGGAGAGACAGTGGGATGGAGAGAGTAACATATGTTGCAGAGTGCTAGTGGACATGGTGAGGGCAAAGACTCATAAAGTGGGTTATTATCTCTGCAAATCAATGAGAGTGCCTGTGCCTCGGGGAAAACAACCAGCATTACACCAAGCTCAGAGCTGGACTTCAGTAGACCACCTGGGTGCTAATATTTGCTCTGTGTTATCAAGGGCAGCAACTACTACTGCAACAAGTTTTATTATCAATTAATCTACCTGTTTATTTTCTTGATTAATCATTTAATTATTTAGTCTATGAACTGTTAAGAAACCACAGTTTCCTCAAGCGATGTCTTCAGATGTCTTGTTTTGTCCAACCAACAGTCGACAACCCAGAGATGTTCAATTTACAATGGTTTGAACCAGAGAAAAGCAGCAAATCCTCACTTTTGCAGAACTGAAACCACAGACTGTTTGGCACGTTTGCTTAAAACATTACTGGACCAATTAAATGGTTGCCAATCAATTGACTAATGCTTTAGTCTTGTCAGCTAAATTTAACTAAATGCAAGTAACCATGACACATAGACTACATAAAACACATGTATTTCCTTTTTTGCACATCAGTGTTAGAATTCATATTTTCTCTAAACTAATATGTTTAAAAATGCAATATGCAATAAGTAAAACCCTAAAAGTAAGTAAAGAATGTTTGTCAGAAAAAAGTTTGCTTTTGGCTTTAGCCATGGAAACTGCGGTATAGCCTTTCCGTAGAGAAAAAGAAGGATGATGGCTTTCCCACCATTTGCAAGTTTGGAAAGTTCATTAGATGATATACAGGGAAAAGTGAGAGGGTGACGGGTAAGGAGGGAGCAGAAACAGCTCGAGAGGCGGGACTTTAACCTCCACACAGGGAAGGCATTTAACTAGATTACTGTAGCTCATGTGCAGAAGTATAGTACACTTCCATAGGGTTTCAATGTACAGATTATTCATAGTGTGTAGTTGAGTATATAAATCGAGATTTCCATTTCCTTACATCAGCCTGTGGTGGTATTTGCAGATTGGGGAGCTGAAATTGAATTAGTTTCCATATATTGTCCTCTCCTTCTCTTTCTCCAGCTAAGCCCTGTGGTCTATCCACTGTTTGCCTTATGGGGGAGAAAAGTGAGGGGGGCTTAAGCTGTGAAGGCTGGGGCTTACGCTGTCTACCATCTTACTGGTCTCACACACACACACACACACACACACACACACCCTTGCTTCGGGGATTACAGCCAGGCAAGTCCCGTTTGCATTTACACACACAGACCCAAACGCAATCACACAGGCAGTACACACATATTATAGATGCACTTTTGAGCTCATGTTAATATCTTCCTTCACACACACTATCAAATTTCAGCACACACTTTACCGTAACTTTCTGAAAAAAAAAAAAGCTTAAGCCTTTGCTATTTTAGGCTTAAGTCTATGGCGAAGGATGAAATGACTTGGGTATACGTGTTTATATACAGATTTGTATGTAAATGTGTGTTTGTTTCTGTGTACACAGATGTATGTGTCACTTTGTTCAAAGATGTGTGTGTGTGTGTGTGTGTGTGTGTACACAGTGCCAAAGGATGTAATCGTGTACCTATAATAATAATAATAATAATAATCAATCCATCCAGTAATTAACATAATAAATAACTTTATTGGTATAGCACCTTTCATACAAGACATGCGGCTCTAAGAGCATGACGACAAAGAAAATACACTTCACATAAAAAAACAACAGAAAGAACATAAAAACAGGGATAGAATGCCGTAGTTACTGTAAAATAACGTAAAAATTAGTAGATGATAGACTACCATACTTATTGTAAAATAAAAATGATGAATGCTTAAAATAAGATGGGAAATAAAACCCACTAAACAATAATAATAAAAAGCATAAATGAAAAAAAAAAAAGTTAAAAAGTAGAACACATAAAATGCATAAAATCTAATAAAATACAGCATTTTTAAAAGAAGTGTAGAAGTGCTTAAAAGCGAAGCATAGAGCAAAAGAGTTTCTTGCCTGTAGCAGAAGTCATATCTAGTTAAAGGCTAAAGGAAAGAGAAGTTTTTAGTTTTCTTTTAAAAATATTTAGCGAAACTGGCTTCCCTGAAATAGGTAGTGTGTTCCATAGCTTTGGGGCGTAGTTGACAAGGGCTGCATCCCCGATTTCCTTTCGGCTGTTTCTGGGAACCTCCAATAAACCAGCAGCAGTGTTCTTGAAGGCACATAGTGAACAAGGGAGTTGGCACTGTAGCTTGGTCTTAGCCCATTAAGGGCTCTGTAGATAAGAAGGTGGTCCCTAAAATCACCTCTAAATGTTACAGGCAGCCAGTGCAGAGCAGCTGAAACTGGTCTAATGTGCTCTCTCCTCCTGGTTCGGGTTAATAGCCGCGCTGCAGAGTTTTGAATGAGCTGAAGTCTCTCCGTGGTTCTTTTCAGGAGGCCAGCAAAAAATGCGTAACAGTAACCCGGTCAGCTTGAAATAAAGGCATGAATCAGTTTTTCAGCATCCTTTTGATTTATAAATGGTCGTACTTTCGCAGGTGGAAAAATGATGTTCTGGTGATCTGTGAGCTGCTGGATAACCATAATGCTTTTGTTCTGGATAGAGGTAGCTTTAGTAACAAGAGGCCCCATGTGTGTTTATGAAGCTTTGATAGAAATGGTCCATTTGTTCTATCTCTCTTCTCTCATCTCCTCCTCTTCCTCTCTCACCATCATCTCAGCCCTGTAGTTCCCAATAATAAGTGTGCTTTAAGTGAGCCTGTGGGACTCAATAACACCAAGCTGTGTAAGTTGTAGAAGATGTCCCTGTTATTGCTGGCGTTAAGGTTTTTGTTTATAGAAGTGAGACATTGCATTTTCTTATTTTTCTTATTAGTTCCTGTGTGTGTGTGTGTGTGTGTGTGTCTGTGTGGGTGTGTGTGTGACTAGATATGACAAGTATTTCTCTAGCGGCAGCATCACATCCACTGTGCCATTGCCTCCGAGTAGCACTGATACAGCCCGTGGACAGGTGTAAAATGCTCAATATTGCTGTAATGACTTAGAGGCTTCTCTTTCTCTCTGTGGTTATCTCCTTTTATTTTTTCTTGTGCATTGTCACCCTCCTTCCTTCCTCTCCCTCACTGTCTTGCTCTCTTAGGTGTAAATGGAGCTGTCGTGTAGGTTACATGGGTGTTGATGTGTGTGGGTGACCAGATTTGGGAGTGTTTAATAGTTAAAGCACCCTGCTGTGGGTTCTATAGTTAGTTCTCTCTCACTCTGATAATGTTTAGAGGAGTCCTTCAGGGAGATGCCCACTTACTGTACATGAGAGCTCTTTATTTCTTTTTCATCCTTTTGGTCCTGTATTAAACTGCTGCTGGTCTACTTTAATTAGTTTCTTTGTTCTTTCGTCAGCTTAACGTTGTTGTTTGGGTTTGATGTTTTTGTGACTTTTCAGCATTTCTACAGCATTACATACAATTACGGAAACTCTAAAAACACTGGCAAGGTCTAAAAGAAGTCGCAGTAATGTGAAGGTCTGGGGAAGTATTCAAATAAAGATTTTATATACCCCAGGTGACGGCTTTCTTTATGATCTCAAGACCAATATCAGAGACTACATCATATTACCTGGATGCTACAAATTAGAATTCATAATGTAGCCTACCACTACTGAGCTAAACTACACAAATTTATCCCCACAACGTAAAAGGTAGACTTGGAAAATATTTGTTAATTTGTGTGTGTGTGTTTGTGTTTATTACTTTTTCCTTGCTTCTAACAAAGCTGGTTTACAACAGACCAACAGAAGAACAGCTAAGCACACTATTCTGCTACTGCCGAACTTTTCTGGAATACAAGTGAATAAGTAAGGATAACTTTTTACCAGAACTCCCTGAATTTTTATCCACTCTTGTTTAAAATTATAACAGAGGTGTTCTTTGTAGCAATTTTAATATCCATGTTGATGACTCCACTAATGGTCATGCGACTTCTTTTTTTTGAAACATCGCTACTTCTTTTACCTTTAAACAGTATGTGTCTGGTCAGCAGAGTCAGTGATCTACTTTAAGTCCCTTCTTAAAACAAAGGAGAGCCTTTCCTAATTTTATTTACTTTACTTTCTTTATTTACTTTCTTTCTTTTATTTCCCTAAAAATGTTTTTCATGTTTTTCAGCTATTTTCTTGTTTCTATGTTGTTTTATTTTTTGCTGTCTTTGTGAAATACTTTGTGACGTGGATAAGTCCTCTATAAATAAAGATTATTATTATTATTGTTAATATTATTATTATTATTATAATAAAAGCACAGTAGTCTAAAGTCAGTCAAAGCCCACCAAGTAACTAAATGGTCAAGTGTAGCTGTTTTAGTAAGATGCTGTAGTTTTAGATGTTTAAAAAGACACAAAGCAGCATGTAATAGTACTAGACTGCCAGGGGCTGTTTTTGCTATAGGGCATGCTCTTTTTGAGATTTCTTCTTCAATGATGAGGCTTAAAGATGAGGCTTTATTTTTTAAGCTTGGCCCGCAGTTGCCTTTTTCTTCTTCCTTTTCTTTTTCTTAATCTCCGAAGAACTGTGCTTGTAACTACTTGAACTTAAAATAACTGCTTCTTTGGAAATGTTTTTTTCTTTTTCTCGTTGTATCAAGGTTACAAGTATATTAGCTAATCATTACTAGGCTAACATTAACCGCACACACAAGGATAACACAGAACAGTTGTTTGAATGAACATGAATGAACCTTTTATATATACTGCATGAAACTTTCAAAGTTAGCAATCAATAGCCTACTGTTTATGTAACGTGTTTAGGAGACAGTTACAGGTCTCTCTTCACATCCAGGACACAATCATTGACTCAAAATGGTTCAAAATCAGGATGGATTTTTTTTTTTGGACAAAATTTGTTATGACCGTTACTCTCGAAACAAATAAATAAATAAAATAAATTGTAAACATGTAAAATATGCAAAACTTCAACCATCACAATATGAATTTACAAAAAATGTAGCCAGATTTCTAATACTATCTTGGGAGTGTGGTGTGTGTTTATTTAAATGATTTCAATTTCAGTTCGATAAAAGATGAAGAGCAAAAAGCCTAAAACTGTTTTCATTAAATTTATCCTATATATGTAGCTTAAAATATCACTTTAATCATCCAAATGCAGACACTTGCAAAAGACTGAGATCAAATATAAGTTTTGATCAGGCAGCCAGTTTGAACAATTACATTTTAAATTAAAATGAAATAGTAATCAGCTCTAAGTTAGTAGAAACATGCTATCATTACCTTTCAGTTAAACATAAAACTTGAAATGACAAACTTTCTTGTTGGAAGGTCACCCCCCTCGCTCATTTTTCTACATCTGTATATTTGAGCGATAATGCCACTGCTAATCCCTTGCAAGGTCACTGCTTGTATTGGATGATTGTCCCCCACTGTTTATTCATACTTCCTGCTGATGTCATTTCCTCCTGCTGGCTCTGACCTTTGACCTGTCATTTACCTCCTATCGTTGCCATGGTTTAGTCCACCTTGGTGGCCGCTGTCCAAGAGAACATACCCGTCTTTATCTCTGTAGGATTCCTCTGCTTACAGGAAGGTTACTGGAGTATCTAAATGCAAAATCTATTTGTACTTAAAGGTCACTTTTCATTTGGATTCCTAATATCATCTTTCATCTTCATTTCTCCCTCCTCATTTTTCGTTGGCTCCTGAAGTCAGTTTTTTTACTTCTTCACTGTCATTAATTTTTTCCTCTCTCTCTCCATGTGATGTATTTTCCTGCTGTTACTCCATTGTTTGACAAAAGTACTGTACATCATTCAGTTGACAGGGAATGCCTATAATACATAACGCATCGGCCATGTTTAAATGACGTAGCTCATGACTGAAACGTGTTTCAGCAGCAAATAGCCACAGTGTCACACGGCGCTGGCTATTCCCCCACATTCTCATCATTTGATCAATGGCACTGATGAAGCAGAGCAAAAGCCCTGCCATTATACCTAGTGTGTGTTTTTGTGTGTTTGCACATGATTATATGATGAAGGGCCTGCATAAATCGCTACTCTTCAAACAAAAAAGGCAACCGTGATTTACTGCAACACAGCATATGCGCTTCATTCTGCATGCGTATGTTTTTTATAATGTGTAGGATCTGATTGGCATTAAGGTTGGTCCCCCCCAGCTTGAAGCCATTACTCTTCTTCAGTAAAAAAAAAAAAAAAAGTACGATTCGTTATTTTGGCTACCCTTGTAGAAAATAGCATCCAGTATTACATTTTACTCATTTGCCAGACATGGTGTGGTCTACATAAAGGCAACTTATTTTAGCATGACACAGCATTATACAAATTTGTCAAAGGCCTTATACTTATTTTATTTACAATGTTAGTTTCCATACTTTTAACCATTTAACAAACCATTTCTGCATTTAAACAAGCGTTTTTGGTAGGCTAGGTCCTGATGGTGAAGCAATTTTGGTTAATGACTGTAAATGCATATCCAACCAGTAATAGTTCATGACCATGTAAATCTCATTATAAAGATACAGTAAACTTAACAATAATTGAATGAGGTTTGGCTCCAAAGAGCAGTTTCATAGGTTGTCTTTAAATGCTCAGTCTCTTACCAACAGAAAAATGCTTTTCAGGAAACAAGGCTGGGTTTTGTTGGAAAGACAGCTACCTGTATATTCTTAAATCCATTGGCTATTAACTTTGACAGGGCAGGATAAGTTGGAACAACTTATTCTTTTTTTGTGGGAAATATCTCAAGGCACTTACATTTTTTATATAACATTGTTTTCAATTACCTGCCCAAAACAAATCAAAAGGACTATTTGAAATGACTTTAGGCTACAAGTTGAGTAGCCCTGGCTTATGAGTTCACGTTAATGAATGAACAAACAGGTGAAAACTGATTAATTAAACTCCTCGGGGTGATATAAAATAGATGATTAACTATGTGAATTCATTCAAAGTTAATTGAAATTTTAAAATGCTCTATCAGAATGAAATATTGCTTCAAGATGTAGCATGTGTCCCCTTCAATATTCTGACTGTATTAACTGTATTTAGAATCTGTAATTAAGAGCAGCTCAGATATTGTGATTGGCCAAGGCCATTTTAAATTACTAAAACATTACTGGTTCAATTGTGAATACTGGGAGCCATTTTTAAAGTCAGTGATGCCCGCCCCGTCAATCTTAAAAAATCTTGAGTGGTCAACTAGTCAGCGAATGGTTAATGAATAGATGTGATACTGACACGGCGGCATGTCATAACCTCGCTCAACCTCCCAGCTTCATCGTAGTATCACATTCTTCCCGCGCTTGTCCTCACCTTAGTGCTCTTGTTTGATGCTGAAGTCTGTCCACGCCTCACATCCTCTTTACATATTGTAATCTTTCTTTTCCCTCTTCTCCTTCTGTTATCGGTCTGTCCCGTAAAGCTTCATTTACAGAGGAGCCCTAATCAGATATGTACCAGTGGAGGGCAGTTTGTGAGAGCAGTGTGTGGCCTGATAGATAGCAAGGCTTAGCAGAAGGGGAGCGCATTGTAAGCCCTCAATTATATGCCCGACACCCAGACGCAGGAAAGAGACACTTGGGAGGCCTGTTTGTGCTTTTCCTCATGTGTCTGAGTGTCATTCTCGAGTGTGTATGGTTGTGTGTGCATGGCTTTATATGCTTATTCTTAGTGTTTGTTGCACACAGTGTGTAATGAAAGAGAGGGGGGCATAGAGAAAAGCAGATTGTAGAGCACCCGGTCAAGCTGAATAAGGAGTGACTGAGTACATACTTTTAAAAGTAGTGTATCTAAAGTTTTAGCCAGGCTGTATTTGATTAAAGGTGGTACTACCATCGCATTCTTTCCCTGTACAAGACACATCTATACCTGTAGATTGCTCTGTCTCTCTGTCGAGTAAATCGTTTGGTTGGGTTTGCGTTTATAGTAGTGAGCATTTTGGGAAGCATCAGTGATTATTAAAACTTTCTTGTCCTTTCTTGTCCTTGTGTCCTTGCGTTAGTGTGTTAATGCATGAGGCTGAGGATGTTGTGTGATGTCTTGTTTAGTCCTGTGGAACCTGGACAAATATCGGCCTACAGTAGATGTCTTATCAAGACATTCCCAATGCAACTACAGTGGGACTAAACGTGTCCTCTATCTAAAACATCACCAACCCGCTGAGAATTAAAGACCAAAAGGGCATGTGATTAGCTTGACTGGAATCAATTAAAACACATTTTAAAACGCTCATCTTGTTGGGTGATTTTAAACTTCTAACTTTGGAGCTTCATGGAAATGTTTGTGAATGTTTCTGATGCTGTTGGTGTGTATGTGGTTGTGTGTGTTTGATGTGTCTCTTTACTTATTTCTTCTGCTGTTTCTGTTTCTTGCAAAAGAGATTGAGCGGACCATCCTTGCTCTGTTCTTGGGCAGAAACATTGTCACTTATGTTCAACTTATCACCATCACTACTGTCTCCACATATAACTTTCTAAAATTTCGAGGTTGGGGTAGGACATTTCTGTGTGGACTTTGCGTGTTCTCCCCTTGTGTGCGGGGCTTCCTCCAGGTGCTACGGTTTCCCCAACCATCAAAAACATGTTTGTTAGGTTTATCTTGTGGTCAGTGCCCTTAAACAGGGCTGCACAGTGGTTGCCTAAAACTTTGGATGGGAGAAAAATGCAGACGTTGTATATGATGTGTGTATGTGACAATCAACCTTTTGATATGATTTCAAAATCCACAGGTGAAATCAAAAAAGTTCAGGGGCATTCTCTAAAGACAGTCCACGGGCATTTGTGAAAAGGTGAGCTAAAACTAATTAAAGCACAAGTAGACTGTGTAGGTTAAGGGTACGATTGAAATAAGTAAGTTCTGCAATATATTAACATCAAAGATGATATATAGCAATATAATATAACAATAAGTATCTGAAAGTGGCATTTTTCTAAAACCTCCATCCACAAGTTTATGTTAACCAGGAGTACAATGGGGAGGGCATGAAGATCCAACCCTATTCCCTTCTACTTTCAAGGCCATTCCAAGCTTATGTTTAGGCTCTGTGGCGTTGGGCCCACGGAGACACCAGGGTGGAATCAAGATGAAGCATGAAAAGGTGAGCTCAGGAGAGCAAACAATGAATGTGTTTGAACATTTCTGCTGCTGGAGTTCACTGCTTCAAGGCCACCTACCTCTGCAGATAGAATATTCATCTGCTGTATTGTCCCGTAGAGGCGTGTAACCTTTAGCGAAAAATCACAGCGCAACTCGACCTTGCTTTTCTGCTTCATTATCATGCAGCCTCCAGTACAAACAGCAAACCTTTATTTGATGCTAATATTGTAGTTTTTTTGTCTTGACCTATATCATTTGACCATTCCACGAATTATCTTTCTGCCTTTAATTACTAGTATGTAACATTTAGTGTCTTGATAGAGTTGATTAATTTTGTCTGAACTTGATGCTGCGAACTCCCAGGCTTGTGCCGCACTCCCAAGTCTCCAAGCTCCATGGTGATGTTGCCATTCACTACTAAGAATGGATCATTATCTGTCTGCTTTTGCCCATACTTAACCATTAATGGCTAAATAAAGTGATTAAGCATGGTCAAAGCCAACGATACAAGTGTCTTTAATGAGTGCCAGATGGTGTTTTCGTGACACAATAGTGTTCCAAAATGACCACTATAAGCTGTTCACGAGAGAAACCAACTGCCCCAGAGATTATAGACATTTATTGGTCCTTGTTTTCTTGAAGAAGTAAGTACTAAAATACCAGCTTACAGGAATTGTTAAAACAACATTTCTCAAGGTGCTAAATGAGTTGGTAAGCCACCATCCTCTGATCCACAATATTTATGCATAATCCAAGGTATGTAATGCATTTGACAATTCTCTGTTCCATTCGTCTCATGTGAGCAGAAGTTTGCGTTAGTTTGGCACTATTTTACAAAACACAATTTATTAACAAAACTTTGAATTTGCTAATGATGTCAACCTATGAAATGCACTATTATGGTAAATGGACTTGTTGGATTTGCTGCCTTACTGCTCTGCTCTTAACCAGAGTAACAGAGTTACAGGTGAGAGGCCACAAGCGGCTAGTTACAGTTCATCCTTTCACCAGTACATGGATTATTAATATTCACAATTCTCAAGTTTCAGTCAGTAAAACATGTAACATTGTGTTTGTGTGTTTCATTTGAGAATCATGTCGGAGTGCTTTGATACAGAAAGGTCTTCTTTGGTCTTGGTGTTGTTAACCCTTCAAGTGATCTGCCTAAACAGCACCCTGTATGACACAAAGACAGCCTTTCAGGCCCTTGGGTAGGCAGGAAACCAGCTATTACAAGGTCAACATTACCTTTATTACCTCTTATTAGTCTACATTATACCTCATGGGAGATTTTACATAAACACACACCCACACAGATACACAGGCTTACAGAACTATAAGCTCACCGAAATGGCAGTTGGGATCCTGCGTCACGCCAATAGACATCCCCTGGAGAGCTCAGGTAAACATTGGCTCTGTGTTTTTCTGTTTATTGTTTGGTTATAGGCTGTGACATAGTCGATTTGTTTCCATCTGCAGTCTCAACTCAGTTCATGGGATGGAAATTGTAGCTCTGTAGCATTTCAGAGACATACATGACCATGCCTGCACATACAGTCACTCAGCTACAAACAAGCACAGACATTAGCAGTGTATTTCTAGCACTAATGAGAATGAAACCCCATTTCTTAGATGTAATTGTGGATGTGTTTTCCTCCTTTGTCTCTAAAGATTATGTTTGTGAGACCCAGGGGCCTGTTGATTGTTTTGAGTGCCTCTCCACTCTGTATGACTGCGCTGTGCCGCAGGTGCTCAACAAAGCTGCCCCATTGGAATGCAGCAAACGCGTCTCCATTGTGGCATAAGACGCATTTTATCGACACCTATTTCTCCACTCCTCTGAGTACAATCAGGGGTATCTGAGTGGCCTTGGGTTCTGGCTAATACAATGAATGTAGACATACACTCACGAATATAGAGATGCACAGAGTCATTCTTTCTTCAACACCCTCCAATGTAGCCAGAGAAAAGGCATTATGTTGTGAGTGAAGCCGGCTGTATCGTGTTGAGAGAATACATCGAAAGTGGGTTGTGTTTGTGTCTCTATTGTTAAGCCAAAAAGGTTGTAATGGCGTTTTTCGGTGTCTGCCTCCATTTTTCCCTGCCATTCAGTCAATTATAAAGTAGGCCTACGTAGACAACATCCATTAATATCAGTACTGGCTGTTTCCAGAGAAATACTCCCTGTACATGCATCAATAAAGTAGAATTATGCGAAATAGGGGCAGAAATATGAAATGCTCAATAGAATATGGCATTTACATTGACAGTCAAACCATGAAATACATCTCTTTCTCGCTCTCACTCCTACTCTGTCTCCACCTCGCCTGTTTTTTACTCTTTCTTCCACTTATTATTCACAGACCATAGCCCATTGCTAAGTGCAGGTGAAAAAAGCCATTAAGTCACTGGCTGGGAGGCTTGTGTGTGTGTGTGTGTGTGAGGTAGAGTGACAGGAAGACAGATTGCTGCCCATTCTGAAACATGACATTCTAATCGGTATGCATGTTAATTAAGGGACTTTTTTTTTTCTTTTTCTTGTGACTGTAGACGGCTTAATGAATTGAATGTTCATGTTGTATGCATGCAAGGAGACATGTATGTATGTGTGTGTGTGTGTGTGTGTGCACGCAGTGAAGTGCCTAGCAGTAGGGAAAAACCCCTAAAGGCGTTACTTGATTCACATTTGTTGTTCATATCAATATTTCCTCATACGTTCTTTTTCCACCTCTTGCAGACTTGTTTCCTTTAACAGTCTCTTCCAAATGGTGAGGTTGGAAGTGGTTGAGTATCTGAGTGAGCTCTGCATTTGGTTTCATTTGGCTCACTCTGGGTTTTTTTGTTTTTTTTTTCATTAAATCCCAGCAGGGATTTGGTGGTGACACTTGTGAACAGGCTTCACTGACATTCGGAAAATGTATTAAATATCCACCATATGCTCTGAGTAGAGGCAGTATGGTAAGTCCTGTGTGAATGTTTGTGTGTGTATCCATGAGCGTGCATGTTGTTTGAGTATTTGCACATGTGCTCTGAGATAGGAACACAAACACTGAAATGACTCAGATTATTCAGTGTTGGGAGTATCCAAAGTCACATTTTAATGAACACTTACCTACAGTTCTCACAGTTTTTCTGTCTTCAGAGTTCAGTTCCATAAAACTTTTGTACAATTTCATAAAATATATATGACAGTCTAACATGGCTCTTACGTAATAGCAGGGGTTAAGGGTTACGATTTAAGACACTTACAAACAGCTGTGTGTGTGTGTGTCACATATATAGTGACATAAAATGAAAGCCACTATAGCACCACGTCACTTCTGTCAGAGCCAGGCACTCAATTGTAAAATGATCAACTGACTTGACATACCAGTTTGATTTCACGAAAGCTTTGCCCTCTAATGGGGCTCTGTATGTTTTTCCACGCATCTCAACAAATCATGTCATTAGAGGCTGTGTTGAGGTGTTCAGACAGAACGTGAGGCAAATTTTAGAGGCGATGCATTGCATACAAAGTCAGTGGACAAACATGAGCACTATTTGATGTGAGTGAAATGTTTTAGATTTTTCTGACAATTTATAAATGTGTTTCATAAACATACAGAGAAGAGAGGGAAAAAAAGACATTAGACGGAAATCCTGGGGAGTTCCAAGATCAGTCAGAGGCTGAGCTGCGACACAAACACACACACACAGGCACACCATACACATGGTCGGTCCTATAGTTTTTAGCTAGCTTACAGATCACGTCTGTATAGTTTGTACATTGGCTGTTCAGGGCTAATCAACACAGACTACACAAATGTCCAGCGGTCAAATTTGTGCAGCTGAGGCAAGGAGAAAATTCTCTTCACTTTCTCAACCCAACTTGAGAAATCCCCAAATATCAAGGAGATTTTACTTAGGTGAACTGTGTTATAGGAGCAGTGCCTTACCTGGGGCAGCTCTTCAAGGTTTGGACTAGAGGCATTTTTTGCAAATCCTGTGGGTCACGTGATTCCTGTGATTTCCGTTGGATGGGAGTCAATTTCACTATTCATCACAGGACAGGAAAAAAAGAGTCAAAGGGAGCAGGCGAGACTGGGAATCATAGTTACGTTTTTATATATAAATATGCAGTTCTAATATGATTTTTTTTGTATCGGGAGCGGGATGGGACAGTAGTCATTCTTGCAGGATGGGGACGGTACAGGTTTTTTTGTTTCAACTCTGTCATGGGATTTGGACTGGACAGGAGTATTTTTTTGGAAGTGGGATGGGACAGGAGTGAAAATCCACTCCCATATCACCCAGAGAGGGACTGGCAGGTGCATCAAGGATAGTCCCCCACCGAGTTAATCCAAGGCAAACGAATGCAGTACTGCCTACAGAAAGGCTTCAGTGGTTCCAGAAGGAGCAAAGAGTTGATTCCACTGGATCTGTGCTCTCTTTTGTGCAGCTTCTATTAAAGATGAGTCTGTCAAGTTCTACTATCAGATTGTCATGTGGCAGAAATCTGTTCAGATGTGGGGTTCGAGGAGAGATTGGTTTTCAACCACCCTCTGCTGAAACATTTCCTACAGGGAGTGAGGTGCCAGCATCCAGTGATAAGTGGAGTTGCTGGTAGTTCTTGACACCCTTTCAAATGAGCCGTTAAAGCTGTTGGGCAGTGTCTTTTTTTAGCTTTTATCAATTCTTTCAGAGTGCCTGCAGCCACCTCCAAATACCTCTGAGCACCAGTGACTTTTCTTAAAAGCATGCTGTCCTTCTTGTGCAACCACCTCATGACAGTTCAGCTTAAAGTCAACTTTAGTGAGAAGTGCTATACTTGTCAACTTCCCTTTTCCTATTATAAATTGACTTTACTCACTTACTTTTCATTAACTGACCAATTGCAATAGAGAGTG
The DNA here is from genome assembly GCA_011952105.1 of Coreoperca whiteheadi. NCBI lineage: Eukaryota > Metazoa > Chordata > Actinopteri > Centrarchiformes > Sinipercidae > Coreoperca > Coreoperca whiteheadi. The sequence goes on from CM022476.1 coordinate 11,835,465, forward strand.
GGGAGTTTTATAAAGAACATAAAAGAGACTACTTTGTGAAAGCACACCATCTGGCCATTGAAATCTACCTGGTAAAGTTTTGTTTGTATATAGGTTATTTATTTGCATATTTCCCTCTGGTGAGAATGCTGGCTGCGCAAAATGCTGGCCAAAGTTGGTACATTTTACTCAGCTCCTATGAGTGGCTTCGAGATGTGTTGTGGCAGAAACATGCTATGTTGGTGTGTGTTCTATAAAAAGCCTCATAGAGAAACTTGTAATGCGTCAGACATTGTGGGTGAGGCGCAGGATGATCCTTGTCCTTTGAAGCCTCTAAAGTGCTCATTGTGGTTGATTGAGCATGTGAACGCAAAATCTAAGTTCATGGATGTACTGTACAAAGATAGTTGCTAATCCCATAGAACTCTGTTCAAAGGATAAACCTGTTCTCAGAGAATTAGGTTACAGCGAATAATTTTTTTTTCTGATGAGGAATAATGAATGGAATTTACAGGTGGTCAGAATTTACTGGTGAATAGTACGATATGTCTTTATCCTTACATTTAACTCATAGTAAAAATTTCCTGTGAGGTTTTAAGATGAGCTGTGCATGACTGATGTGCAAACGAAAATCTCTGACCAATTCACATTCACACACACACACACACACACACACACAGAAGCTGTCTCCTGCAGAAATACATGGTTAGTGTTTTTGTTTAACAACAACAATTTACTTTTCTCTTGTCCATATACAATATTACAGTATGGGTTTTACAGTTTGTTTGGTATGACTAAACAAAAGGTTGATCACAAACTTTAAATAGTGCTCAATGCTATTTTATAATAAATACATTGAACAAGATATTATAGTCTCTACTGTATTGTAAACAAAGACACACATCTAACATGCAAAATTACATTCTTACAGCCTACCACTGTTAACAAACATTTGAGGTAATGGCTGCGATTAGCAGCATCCCAATCAAAAATTACTTGACATTTTGTCTTTCCAAAGGCTCTTTCATGGACAGCCCATCAGCCAGGTTACATAGATGCAGCAGATGGAGGACATGGAGAACGCTGACTGACAGACCAGGGACAGGGTGACAAAACAAGCTCTATCCTCTGCACTGGCTATTGATTTCAGCCCAGAGGTCTATGCCTGAAATGGCAGCAGTCAGGGTTGGCTAGTCACCAAAGCTAGAGCTAGCAGGCTATTAGCCTGGAAAGTGAGATGCAGGAGAACACAATATTGTTGTCATGGCCAGTCAGAATCAGGGGTATGATACGTGCACTGCAACTTTATGATGCCATGCCCATAGGAAACAGTGGAGAAGGCACAGAGGAATTTCACCATGTTGTACCCACAATTCTTACTGACTGCTATTTTGTGTCCTCAGGCAACTTTTTTTTATAGTTATTGAACTTCTGTCAAAGATTTTGAACTTTGAATGGAAACTTGATTGTACTGCTTGAATTCACTCCAGTTGCTTGAGAATCATGATAATATAACATTTATAATTTCACATTAGAATTGGTAGAACAGTTTACAATAATGTGATTTGACATGGAAAGCTTACATTGCTGGAATTTGGTCAGTGACTGTCTACCCATTTTCTTGCACGATTAACTTCACATGGTGCCAGGACGAATGACCGTATGAGGTTACCTAGATGGCAGCAGTTTTTTCTGGATTTAATTGCTTTTTTCTTTCCATCACTCTTGTTTGCATTTTAATACAGTTTTCATGAAAAGTGTGAGCTGTGCCAAAGGGTAGAGCTGAGGCAGATTGTTTAAACCAGAGGGGTTAGCTGGCCCTCTGTATGATAAGGCCGCTTTCTTTTTTCCTGCCCAACCAGGTACTTTATTTGGCTTGCAGTTACTACCTTAGCATGGTGATAAAACTTTGTCTCAGTTAACTACAACAAACACACTGTGTTTGTTTAATTGTGTGTAAACCTGTGCCTCATACCAGTGATGCCTCATGCCTCATGATGATTTATACCTCACATCAAAACCCTGAATGTCTAACACTGAGGCTTTATTTTGTGTTTTGGTTCTTTTCAGGAATGAGATTTTGACGTATTTAGAAAATATATATATACATGTATATATGATGTTGGCATGGATCCATGACAGTGCCGTCTCGCTCGATTTGGTTCTTCCTTGCACCCCTAATGACTAATGGTGAGTGAGTTCCAATGTAAACATGGGGAGGCCAGGCCATACAGACACACCAGTCTGGCCTGTTATGTCAATTAGCCTGAGGTAGCCTGACGCTAGCTGTCTGCAGCCGACGGAGGATGGGATTACAAGTCTTACTTTCCTCTACCTGTTAAGACACCTAGCTCTATACAGCATCAAAGACAACACTGGTGCCCTTAGCGTTTTCATCTGTTTTGTAGAACTCATTACAGTACCTTGTGTTTTTTAACATGCGGCCCTCTTATTACCTTCAGTTGTCCCCCTCTGCTTTGATCTGCGACAATGTACCGTTACCGCTCTGTGCTGCTGTTGCAGCAGCATATTTCTCAAATAGGCATATTAGAGCTCAAAGTACATCTGTAGTTTTGATTTAGGTGGATATGGTTGAAATGTCCACTCAAAGCCAGACCAACCCCTTACTCACCTTGTTAGTGAGCGGATGCTCGGTGCACAGCATCTTTGGTGGATTTTCTTATGTGAAGCCAGTTGATCTGTTGTGTCTGGAACACTTCAGAAATGCTAATGAATAAACCCTGAACTCGGGCAATAGTGCACTCTTTTATGGAAGTGACCAGTGGGCTGATGAGATGCAATTGGATTGCATATCTGAAAGACTGACGGTAGCGTTATTTTATAGAAGCTGTTTTTACTGTGCCTTGGAGCTTTGCCAGATTGGTGTCTTAATGTAGGGAGTTACAGTCCTCTGGACTCAAGTTATATGTCCTTGTTCAAATGAGTTGTAGGGGTCAGCTTTTTATGTACTTTAATGATGAACGTCTGCAAAAAAAGTGAAATAAAGTGAATTCCTATACACTGTGATGTATGGGGTTGTTTGTGATGCACAAAGTCCAATTTAATCAAAAATGGTTGTATTTTACAAAAGCTGACATTGATCAGCTGATAGTTAGACAAATTAGATGCTGGCCTCATCTGAAATGTGTGCTGGACAGTCTAGGAAATGTGCTTTACGCTGGTATAAGCGTCTACTGCATAAATTAATGGGCCTTGAATGTTTCCCTCCACAAGCAAATGAATTACCACTTAGGCATAGCTTTGTCATACAGGCCACACAAGCTCTGTGAAAGAAACAGATTGGAAATTTGCTTAAAAGCCCCATTTTCACAGTTGCCTTAAGTTATATAATTGGAAAACCTGCAAGAATAATGAATGACGTTAATCTTTTTAGAATGTGTGCACATACTGTAAAATACACACTTTAACAACACTGGGGATACATGTCTAAACGCAGTGCAGGGCGTTTTGTAAGCGCAGCATTTGCTCAGTGGTAGCTGGCCTTAGTTTAACACAGGAACGATGAGAGTCTTTGGGTCACTAAGGGTTAAATGATGAGTAGGCTGATGCCATCTCTCTGACCATACACCCCATTTCTCTGATTGTATGCCTTTTTTTTTATCCCCCCTTTTTCTTTTGCCCCTGCTAGGTTAATATGCTACCCCTACTTGCATTATAAGACAGAGCTCACTAGAGTCCGGCTTGCCACTGTATCACACATAAATACCCACATGAATATGCTCTCGTACAGCTACACATCAGATACTCTCTGCCTTATTTGACCTTCACCATGACATAGTCAATGGGCATCTTGACTTATGCTTGCTGTGAAAGCCGGATTGTTTGTCAGGTTAGTTAAATTAGCCATGTGGATTTTTTTTCGTACTTGAAAAGCCCATTTTTTCTTTGTTCTTCTTTGTGTTGTTTGTTTGTTTTTACTGTTATCTGCGATTGTCACACCTTTTCTGTGCTATAATCAGAGAATAGGAAGACAGCAATAGATAGGGGATATGAGCAGAAAGAAAAACTGGTGGGTTGCACCTGAGAATAGGTTTTTAAAAAAATGCCAGAATGATGGCCTGTGATGTTGGGGACAATAGGGGCTAGAAAATCCTGACATCAAGACAATGGTTTTATGTTGCTATGATGTGGGGGCGGGGGGGTCTAGAAATAACCCAAGTTACCAGATTGTAGACAGCAGCATAGTGGAGATTTGAAATAGGCTGGGCTGGGAGGTTTTTATGTGACGAGTTACAGTAGCAGCACAGCGCCAGGGCATCATGCTTTTACAATAGAGTCACAGTTTTCAATGAGCCAGTCCATTTTTCACAGGGACAAATTGCTCCTGACAGTCCAATGGCTAGGCAAACATTTCGCAAAATGTAAAAGGTCTGGCGCAAATGAGGTCTGACCTTATCAATAGCCGGGACCCATCCATCTAAAGCCAGACCCCCTGTCGCCTCGTGCAACAAGGCTGCTTACCTTCTCCCCCCCTCCCTTCACTGCTGCCTTCCATCTCTCAATTGCTCGTTCGCTGCTGTAAGGTTCACTGTGCCTATGCACATTTCTCTCTGTATCTGTGGGCAAATGGCCCTTTCTGTCTTGGACTGTGATACCAGATACCAGATGAATTGGTCTCCATCTGGTAGTTTGTTTATCCATCCGTCACTTGCAATATCTCAGACACCACTCACTGGATTTTGATTAAACCTGACAGAATGATACATGTCTCCACTTTGATCTGGCCGTTTCACAATTGCTTTGATTACTGAAAGGGATGGTGGGCACCACATTATTATTTTGCTCCTGGGTTACAAACAATATCTTAAAAACACCTTGTCCAAAATTGCGGAAATTAATGCTTCTTTTTAAAGGACTGAGGCCCTGTTTTAATGTGTTTCGCGTAAAACGCTAAACTTTTGTTGCAGTTTGGCCATTCGTTCAAACGGCCTGAAAATGCAAACTTTTGAAACCGGCTTCCAGAGTTTTTACTTGGCATATACCACGTGACCTTACCCTAAACTGTATCCATCATGACTTGGTATCTTTCCTGGCGTTTGTCACTCATCAAGACCAGGTTTTACTTACTTTCATTTTATTATTCTTTTCCTGTTTTCTTTCATACCACAGTGGGTCCTTTGTCATCCAGTTTACCATCACATCCATCATGCACAATCAGACTGGAATGTGGCAGTACTTATACATGTGCGCATGTGAGCTCACATGTACAGTAAATGTGTGTGTGTCTGTAGGTGGAGCTCTACATTCTTGATGAATTATGCATGATTGTCAGGGGAATAACAACAATGGTATCTGGAACTCTTTGTAGCTAAAAAACTGTAGCATAAAAGTCACTGCATTATATTGCCATTAATACAGTCTGCAGAATGGCTCAGTAATGAACCTGTTCATTTAGACACAATATTTTTGAAAGGATAAAGACAAAAATAGCGTCAGGTTTGGAACCCTCTAATTAGCCCCTGAACATTTAGCTACTGAGTAATACTAAAGTTCCTGGCCAAATGTGTTGACAGAATTAAATGCGGTAAGATCCGTAAGTTTAAAGGGCAGGAAAGAAATAAGTGTAGGTAACCCATATCATGAACAAAATGTAGTGTTTTTACTGTTGAATTAATAGATGATTTTTTTCAAATTACAATTGACAAGAGGATTGTAAAGAATAATTTCATTCTTGGGTTTTCTTACACTGTTCTGTATCATGAGTCTGAGATGATTCCAGCATTTGGAATTAACCATTTTGCTGAATCCACTTTATTTAAAACTTACTTGTCTACCTGTGTCTATGTTGTTGATTTCCTACATTTTACAGATTGCTGTTGGACAAGCCCCCAACGGACGGGTATAATATTGTATTTTGTGTAAATGAAAGGAGTAACTATAGGTCAGTTTTCCAACATTGCTAACTTAAAAGTAAAAGCATTATTATCTCAAATTTCTTATATTAAATAATTCTTGTCGGTATGAAAGACTAATATGTTATATCAATTATTAGCTTAAAAATATGATCATGATTGTGACAGAGCTAGGGTCAAGCTCAAGAACCTGGCTTTGACAGTGTTGACAGTGGAAATGACCCTTTGTGAAGTGAAATTGCTCTGTCTGTGTATGTTGTAGCAGTGACCGCGCTGAACAGAACAGAACTGAGCTTGGCTTGGACTTTGGGCCCTCCCCGAGGGCAGCCAACCAGCTCACACAGTCAGATCTGCACCAACTAGAGGAGACACTTTGGACAAGTTAAACAGTGATAAATCTGCACGTCAGTATGATTTAAACTACGCCCGCTACTTTCTGTCGACGTTGTGTCATATCGCCGCCCCCGCAGGGCTCATATTGTCCGCCATGTGGCTCTTTAAGAAGCAAGGGATGATGAAAGAGTGAGAGGTAAGTGTGACAGGCTTAACTCGTGGAAGAAAAAGAACAAGCTTTGATTAATTGCAGTGGAGGTGAATTGCCGAGGGTGAACAGGTTCTGCATTAAGTGTGTGTGTTTAGGTGGTATTGGCTGTTGGCACCCTTGTGTTTGTGTTTACACAAGAGCAGGTATCAGCTGAGAGAGTGTGCACGTGTAAAAAATATACAGGAGGATGCGTAGATTAGAATTAATAATAGCTACAGTATATTCAGACTTTGTGCGGTTTCTGCCAAAATCCTTCAACAGCAAACTGGGCATAAAGAATGATTGAGATAAAAATCAAGATTTTACTTTTACAATTCTGAAATAATTCACAAATTCAAAGATATTAATCAAGTAGGCCATTATAATGTTATGCTTTCTTGTCGTTAAATATGCTTAAGTCTATGTTACGGAAAAAGCAGAACTCAATTTAGTCAAGTGGGTTTGTTTGATTCCTTGTCTTCTCTTATATCAAGGATGAATATTCCCCATCGTTCTTATTGACCTACCTTCCAGCAAGCGTATAAAATTCTACATCCACTATTAAGTGTGTCCCACTATTTTTCATGACATGAGGTCACACCAGTTAGTCTCTGCAGTTGCATTATGGCAAGGAAACCTGCTTACATATGTAAGTTGAAGTTTAAATATAAAATAACAGGCTTAAGTTTGTGAATCTTGTCAAGTCGAGACCTTAGACCCTCAATTCAGATAAGGAAAACTCCCTTAAACAACCTTGAACTGGGGAAAAAATTGGCTGCTTTTTATTTTATTTTCATTGGCAAAGCAGCACTGCAGACAAGCTGTGGTCATTTTACAAGTTTCATCACTAGAGGCCTAACTGAAGGGAAGATATCACAGGAAGTCAATGTCCTAGTATTACATTCATTTGGCAGAACCAAGTGCACCCTGGAGGAACAAAATAAATTCAACCATCCCAAATGAGAAAAAGCATTTGGATCCATTTTGGATTTAATAATCACCTGTGGAAAAATAAGCTTGACACTACTCATACAATATACAAGCCTTTAGACTATATTTTCAGACTCTTACTGCTGTGTGCTTTGTGCGAATACAGGATGTTTTTACTCAGTATGTCAGTCCATTGCATACGAAACATTAAATGGACTAATGCAATCTAGGTAACCGGTAGCAAACTGGTTCTGATCAAGTTTAATGTCTAATGAATAAAGTAAAGAAAAGTCTGAGTGTTGAGGTCACTGCACTCACTTGAAAATAACTGGCAGTCTTATGCAATAATGTGACACTTCTGCATCAAATGATGCGTTTTCGACATGTGCAACAATAATAAACTTGCCATCCCTACTATTTAGCATAGTAGAAAAAACATTAAAAGTATAACTAAAATATACGTATAAAACTACAGCAAGGTGTGGTTGTAGATTGTGCAAGATTTCAGAATGTAGCAGAACTGCACAGCAAATTTTCTCTCCTGTGTTGCGGGCTCTGAGACATCATGCTGCAAAATGCGAGTGGACCGCTGCTTGATGAATGATTCAACCTTACCTGAACAGGCTGCAGTGTACCAATTCCCTAAACCTCCTGCGCCTGTGCAACGCAACTCCAGATGGGTAAAAAACAGTGTTTTACTAAATAATCCACTTCCCACCCCATATTCCAGCCAGTTAATGTGGGCCATTAGCGTACATGCAGGATAATTGGCCATTATGTTCTTTTGAGCAGCAGTCCATCCAACATTGCCGACTAGTCCAGAGTACACATTACATTAGTGAAGCTTTTTTTTTCTGAACTTGAGGACTTACAAGTCTTAAGAGTAGCTAATTGGAGGGTGGGAGGTGTTAAGGGTTTAGAGGCTTAAACACAGTGAAGAAGGTTGTATTCATTAAATACAGGATTTATCGCCTTTATAATTTTCAAAATGTTTTGGGGTTAGACCATCAAATCCAGTGTTGTATTGTTTGACCACATATGTAGCTTGTTGTATTAGCAGTTAAGCTGTACACAAAAGCTGCTTTGGATGTATGTGGCAGATTTCAGTATAGACCCCGTTTTCACTTTTAAAGGTTGGTGTGTGTATGTGTGGGTACTTACAGTTTTTCTACATACTGTCATTTTTTTGTTGGTTGTCCAAGTTTCTTTGTGAGTTGCTCTAGTTGCGTAGGTAGCTGGTTTCTTTTTTCTACAGGCACACACACACATACTGTACACAAGGATGGGCTCTAAATCATTCATTTGTATGAAACTTTGGCCTCTCCTCTGTTTCTCCATAATAAATGAAGGGTTTGATCAGCTGCCTGGATCAATATCTTGCACACTCTCACAGTTTGTACCTACTTGACACCTAACCTCCAAGTATTCTCATATATTTAACATGTAGCTGTTCATTCTTGCCTGTAGGGGTCTCTTTAGGGGTAAATTGAGATTATGAATGGAAAGTACACACTTTTTGAGATTTTGGAGAACTATATAATTACATACACAGTGTTGTGCAAAAGTTGTATCTTCTGTTAGTGTTGAGAAATATTCATTAGGTGTTGTTTCTGCAGTCTAAATAAGTACATAATAATAACAACAACAACAACAACAACAATAATAATAATAATAATAATAATTGCATTTTCAAGCAAGAATTAGGAAGTTCTTTCCAGGGGAAGGGAAATAAAGTGCATATTACATTCTGAAGTGTAGCCAGCCTTGTGAAAAAATCGGTTCCTATTGTCCAACACAACAGACAGATTTGTCCCCACCTCTTGTCTGAAGTGGCTATAGAATACAGTGATTGCCCCTGGCCTCTCTGTTCTTTTTTCCCTCCACCTGACCCCTCCCTTGCATTACGAATAAGAGAATAATTGCATCTTTTCTCACAAACTAATATGCTGTGATGAGAGGGGGTGGGGGAGGGGGTGGTGGAAATACAAAACGGAAAAGAAAAGAAGAAATATGAGTGTGTATTGGGTTAATTTGAGCTTCATGCATCTGATATTTAAAGCATTGAAAGTGGCCTCCCAGCCACTTTCTCCAGTACCTCAACAGTAGTATCTGAAAACTAACATAGTTTTCAAAGTCCCAGGGTCCCTTTCAATTATTTAGACAATTGACAGTAAAATATTTTTGTCATTTGTTCATTTAAAATAAAATTAGATGGCACTGATCTGGTCACCTGGCGTCTTCAGGCTATACCGCTGAATTCAGTAGCCTAAGCATAAAGTGCACTTATCTGCTCACATCTCCTGATTCACGTGCCTGTTTGTAAAGGTAATGAAAAAAAATACAAGGAAGACATGGATGAGGCCTTTTACAATTTGTTCACCACCATCATCAGCGCATATTTTTTTATGAGTTCAATGTGGCATCTGAGTACATGGTACTAGTTTAAAACATTAGTGACGAACCTTTATAATGTAGTGTACTTGCAGAGAATGTACCATATTTTGAGAAAAAGGGATTAGAGACTGACATTTTATAAAAAGAAGATTAACTGACAGACAGAGGGAGATAGAGGTGCAGAGGAGGAAAACCTTCCTCTTTTCCTGAAGACATTTTTGAAGACATGCCTTCCTAGGCAGAATTTGTTCAGTTTCTGGAAAGTGTGGTGCAGGCAGATGTCTAAATGGTGGCCCACTGTTGGCAAGCAGGTAGAATAGCAATGAATTGTGGGGGGTGTAAGTAGGAAAGCTTGAGCTTTTTGTGTTCACAATGCTGACTGGATTGTCTGGCTCACAGGAAGAGGGAATCAGTGTGAGACACAAGCTATTGCTAATTGAACGCAGGGCCTGACTCGCTAACGTGAGTGATGGTTTCACACCCCAACTATAAATCGTTCGTTACTCCTGAGGTGCAAATGGAACTCGACAACCCCCCTCACCCCCACCCACTCATTTTCAATCATATATATGATTGTGTATTGCTTCTCCTGCACTGCTTTTGTAATTTGTATGGAGAAATAGACAAGCAAATGGTATAAATGAAAAACATATTTATTACTACTACTATTTACTGTACATTTATCCCAGCCATTTTAAGTGCTGGATATCATTAGATTCTTAACAATTGTAATTTTTTTGTTGTTGACACCCGTCGATTGCAGCCTGAAATTAACTGCTGCTCTGTCTATCAAAGACATGCCAAATAAAAAGTACTTTATCTGACAATAAAGATTATAAAATGCCTTTTTGAGAGATTATTTCCCTGTGGAGACATGCATTTCTTCCTGATTGACAGTAAGCAGAGCATGTCGCACTGCTCATGTACAAAGTAGTGACAGCCAAAACCTAATTAAGACTTAATGTTTGCTGTGATGGGCTATCTAGAGTGGGTCATTTTCAAGTCTGTGAGATTTTTTTTTTTTTAATACTGGACAAAAAAAAAAGCAGCAAATGTAAACCAACAGTGCTGAGTGTGTGTAGATAACCACTGAGAACAATTTAAACGAGAGAACCAGAAACTTGCCGCAGACTTGAAAAAGAATACAAAACAAGCCAATATCACCACGTAAAGGTGGGGTAAAAGGAGCAGCAAGCACTAGAGGGCACTCTCCATCTCCCTACCCCTCAGAACAGTTTTCTGTTACACACATAGCCTACACATACACACACTCACACTCATGCACACAGAGAACATGCTGAACATTCAAATATGAAAGTCAGAATGAGATGTTCTCACAGCTACTAGGAGACAATCAATTTGAATTGTATTAATCAGTGCTTGCACTCAGGCCCTCTCTAGTTCACTATTCAATTACAACTGTTACATCTCATCCCATTCTCTCTCTCTCTCTCTCTCTATGGGTATATATCTGTCTCCTACTGTAGCCACTATCTATTTTAATATTTCCCCATTGTTTTTTTTCCTGCAGCAGCATAGATGATAGATTTTAACCTAATGAAAAGCACTTCTGTTGAGATTGAAAAGCTCCTTAAACACATCACAGCAAACCCTCTGTCTTTTCGTCCTCCATCTCCTCCCCTGCTTTTCTCCTTCGCCCTCTTCTCCTCCTATTTCCTCCCACCTTATTTTCCTGCCTTATCTCCCCCTCTTCCTCCCCCTGTCGTCACCCCATTTTCTTTCTCGACATGTATGCGTCATCTGCTACACCCTGTATGGATCCTTCTAACCCCAAACACTTTTCTGCAATCCGTTCTTACATCTCCCTCTTTTCCTCCCCCTCTTCCTATGCTAAATGGGCTGCATTACTGTAATGAGCTGGTAATTTATGGAGTAGGAGTGCAGGAGTTGTATCATTTGCCCATTGAGTGTTTGGCCTTCCCAAACTCACCCACTCTCTCTGGAAACACATGCATGCAATCTCAGAGCCAAGTGCGAACACACACAGACACCCCCTCAAAAGTAAGTAGGGACATACTACTCATACACACACACACACACACACAAATACATGCACACTTACATACTGTAACAAGTGCACAAATGAGACACTCCCTTGTGTACCCCGGCTACGCATCAAAAGAAGCACAACAGCAACTGTAAGCTCTTTGTCAGTGAATCCAGCCACAGGACAAATGTGCACTAACAGGCACGCGCATCCCAGTACACAATCATACTGTGATGCAAAGAAATGTTTTGAGTTATGTGTGGAAAAGCGAGGGTGTTAAAGCAACCTCTGTAGCCAGCTGCACTGATTAATATTGAAGCATATCTCTGTTGTCAGGTGGCTTCACATAGACAACAAAAAATGTGTTTAAAACCAAAACAGATGACCCACCTGGGGGATGATTTTATTAAACAGACATAATACTTTATCATCCAACAAGCATTTTGTTTACGAATAGCTTGGTTAAAAAAAGTTAAAGTTCATGTGCGTGATACGTGTTTTTGTTGCGGTGACAGAATTTCGCAGCTTTGCAGTTTGTGCTAATTCCCATATTAGACTGCACATGTGCATATATTAGAAAATGGAAATGCAGCTATTAATTACCCTTAGGAGACAAAAGAGAAAATCGCCACATGTTCTGCTGATGTAAAATTGAGGCTGTTAACTTAGAGGAAAACTGCAAAACCTGAAATTGGTTTGTTTACTTTGTGCTGCCACTGAGCTCTTCATTTCAGCAGGAAGAGCGGTTTTCATAAAAGTTCTTCTTTGGTTCCCAGGCACAGGTTAAAGCCATCGCTACACAGGATAATTGTTATTGTGGGATGTCTTTCTATTGTGGATGTGTAACTCAATAGCCTGCAGTTGAAAGTCACAGAGAGGCGAACATCCAAAGAGAAAGAGACCTGTTTAGACCACAGGGAGATGGGGAGGAAGGGACTGCAACAGAGGAGGAAGGACAAAAATGAAACGTTCATGGAGGGAGGCTGGATGAAAGAGAGCGTAAGAGATGGAGAAGTAAACAGTGGGGGAGGTTTGCCGGATATTCTGAATGTTGTCTGTCTTGGCTCGTAACCTGAGCAGAAGATTAAAGTGTATGCAAAAGGTCAACGTCGCATGCCTCTGACATTATAAATATTGTGTATGTGCATGTTTGAATTGTGCACTATAGCCATGTACATGGATGGTCTCCCACAGGGATGTTAAACATCATGGCAGCAGGTGCTGACCCCAGTCGTAAAGAGGTGAAAGGTCAACAGAGCTACTAAGGGGGTGACGGTGACCCCGAACACAGGAACATCCTTTAGAGGATCAGGAGGAGGAGAAGACAGAGAGGGGGGAAGGGAGAGAGGATGAGGGTACGGCAAGCATTAGAGTGAGGCTGGAAGAAAAACGGGGCAGAAGTAAAGAGAGGAAGGGGTTGACAGGATGAGAGACAGGAGACTGTGAGAGGAGACCGAAGTAAGAGGTGAGATGATGGGCAAAGCAAGGGATAGGTTAAAGGAATAGATGGTGAGAGAAGACCCAAGATACATTCACACATAAACCACTCAGAGAGAAGAGAGAAAATGAGGCCCACGATACACTCTAACACCAGAAATACAGGCCCCTGTCTGTTTGCTGAGGCCGACTTTTTGATGGTATATGAAGAACAAAAACTTATTTTTCATTGCATGGTGATTGCCTTTTCAAAAGTTTTCCACAATAAGATTCTTGGCTGATTGTATTTAAGCTAGACTAAAATACCCTCGTTGCAGTTGTCAGTGGGTTCCTAAAACATTTGGGAACATTTTAAAGTCAGTAATATTCAGGTGGATGAAATAAACAAACTCATCTATTTCTTGAACTCTCAGCTCCCAGCACACTGGTTCCCTTGTTACATTTAGACAAATTGTCCTTTAAAGAAGATCTCTCGTGCAGTTTCAAGTCTTCAAGGCTGCACATTTGGTCTGTTGTGTGTTTCTCTCTCTGGCACTGACTCTGAAGTTACCTCCTGGAGAAAAGTGCATTATGTTTTTACGAGACATTCTGACTACGCCGCGGTACAAAAACAAGGTTCTTAAACTGTCATTTTGCATTTAAGAACACTTATCAATTTCATAGAGGCAGTCAAATCAGCAGTCTCAAGCAAGACATGAGTTATTCTGTGTGCGTCTGAAATGAGTCTTGGGAAAGGTTAGCCATAAACTGAAAAAGGTGTTTGATCTATAGCCAGGTATTGATCAAAAACACTGTCTAAGCTCGTGAAAATGTACATGTGTGTGTGCGCGACAGTGCAATTTGGTTAAGAGTGTGTGGTGTATACAGTAATGGCACTTGACGTGTGATTTGAGTTACAGCCAGGTATTGATCAGAAAACATCACGGCAGCTTTAAACTTTGCTAAAGAGCTTTTGGTGAGACCTGACTAAGTGCTGTTACAGACTCATGAGCCATTAGGACTTTGTATTAAAGTGGGACAAACAGGGAACGATAAGAGGAGAAAAGAATATGTTGAGTGTCAGAAGTTTTCTTATTCAGACAGCAAATCCCACTTTTACATGGAGATAATACTGTTTGTAATCTTTTTAAACAACATACAAGTGAAAGAATAGTGTCTTTTAATGATGGATGTCTGTGTTTCGGACTAATCATTCTATAAAGAATTAAAAGATGAGGGAAACCTCTGTAAGCTGAGGACATTTTGCCTCTGCTTAACTTTTTAAGGGCTTTGCTTTTAGGTTTAGGGTAAGGTTAAATTTGTATTTGGGTAGTCACATAGAAGTTAGAGCTGAGAGTTGAGACAAGAACTATAATTCAAATGCAAGAAGTACAGGATTTAACTCTGCATGGCATGTACGAGCCCATTGTTGTTATTTCCTTTGACACTTACATGACAATATTTTAACTAGCCCCAGTGCTGGTCACATTACAGATTTCTGTATGCAGTGTGTCAAGGTTACATTCTCTGTTGCTATTCTTATTGGTTTTAGGGTTCAGAGGAGGAATGGGCATCACTCAAGCCTTTCCTGAGGTGGGTCTGCCAGTTATTAACGGTCTACTAACCTAATTGTTGTGCAACTAATTGGCATTGGGTCATTTGTTTTAGGGTTATTTCAGGGGCTAAGTAGACCACTAATTCACGCACACAGACAAAACCACACACAGACTCACACTGTCTTGTGATCATAACGGTTTGGAGGGTTTTGTCAGGGGTAGGGGAAGAGGAAGTGTGCGTCTGGTTAATGATTCCCGCTGGGTTAAAGCAGACAGAGTGGACTATTAAAGGCTTGAGATAAGGCATAGAAACAGACTTAGTGGCACTTGGAATGCTGACTGTGTGTATTAGACAGAGTCAGAGGGTTTTTTTGAGGAGGAAAGGGTTAAGAAAAAAAAGTGTGGGCATGGCAAATGAAGGGTGTTACCATCTTCCTGTCTGTCAGTGTTGTTAATACTCAGTGAGAACTGAGAGTGGTGCTACTAATTATCTAATTACTCTGTGTGGGGGAACAGCTCACTATCATCACTAATTTAGATGACTAAATTCATTCCTACAATGATTACGGATACAAACAAAGAATGCTTTTCCCCCCCTTTCCATCACAAATCTAACAAAATCAGCTGATATCTCAGCAACAATGCTCTTTTACCTTCCAGACAAGTTCAAATAGTATTAAGATTGGCAGAGAATCCCATGGTGTGTTAACCTGTCCTCTGTCTAGGCAGTATGTAGGAGCAGCCAGTTTTCTTCTGGATCTTAATAAGCATGATGTAAGAGAGGCCCATTTTGGGCTCTGGATCCAATAGTAGCGTGTAATTACCTTTAAAACCTGCTCCCTATGCTAAAGGATTAGCCGTAATCCATAACCAAAGCCATAACTATTGCTACGCTACGTTACGTTAATTCCATTCAGACGCATACAACATGCAGTTCAGTGACTAGGATGCCGTCTGTCTTCATCTTCTTCCTCTTTCCTCGTCTTCACTTCCTCTCCACTCCTCTCTCACTTTGTCATTTCAAATTGAAGTTGTTTAGCTTTATGCCCCTCCATCTGTGATGTCTAAATTGGAGAGCAGTTTTCCTGTTGTATACATTACAAAATAGAGGACGAGAGAGAGTAAGTGAGAGTGATGGGAGAAAGAGACATTCAGAGAGAGCGAGAGAGAGAGAAAAGGTGGGGAGGATTAATATCCTCAAAGGAGAGGTGCATAGGAGCAGAGGTGCTGTTGGCTTGAAATAGAGCTTAATTCCTGCTTTTACTGCTGATGGCAATGGGAACCTCGGTTTGTGTGTGCGTATGAGTTTATTTTCTCCTTGTTGTCTTTGAATATAAAACACACTATTTCCACACAGATTATTCACATAACAAAACACACAAACAGAAAAGATCATAAGCCTGTGAGCATGTTATAATAAGTATTTAATGGACCCTTTTATTGGAATTTCTCTGTATTTATATACCTGTGCACCAGGGCTGCCTGGTTAATAATATTAAACTCAAGACTTTGATTCCTACATCTGTGCAATCTTGTTCTTACGTGACCACATTTCTGCTGCATTTTCATTAGCAGGGAGATCTTTTTGGTCAATCAAACCTCTCCCAATTTCTCCCTAAACTGTCTCAGCGAGTGACAAGACGACATTAATCCACCTCACAAACTGAACTATGCACAAAAATACTTTTAACGTGTGTGAGAGGGAGAGCTGGAACAGTGGAAGAAAATGATTCAAAAAACGAAAACAAAACGTGTCTCAAAAACCCTGCTGTTGACAGTGTGGGAATAAAATTATCCAATCTTAGTAGTGACAAAAACGTTGTGCCTATACTGTGAAAAAATAAGGGTCCCTCTTTGTTGTGTGGAATATTTTTGGAATCAAAGACAATAATGACAGTAAGTAGGTATAACAGCACAAATTCGTACCTGAAACCTCACCACAAAATACAATCTGGTGAATCTATCGGAGCAACAAAGATGCCACAAAGCCTTGCCACACTACCACACAAATAACTATAACTGTACCTGTCTACACTGCACCACCACACCTGACAAGATCTTAGAGATTAGATTTTTTTAAAAATAAACTATTTTCCTTTTATTTATGCACAAAAGTTTAATTGAGAGCAATGCTTTCTTCTTCACGTCTGTGCTGTTCACACCCATGTTTACACGCATTCACACCTTGAAGCTGCCCAGTACAACCAGAGTCTGATATTTTGGCCACCGAGTAGCTGCAATACACCGCTGCCCCTACTCTTAAGAGAAAATCGTATATCAGATATTTTAAGTTAATTTTTTATCCAACATCAACCCTATGCCAGAGACATTGATATAGGATGATTGTGCAAAACCCCCGGATTATGTTTAGCAACAAAAAATGTTTACATCCCGTGCCAGCGTTTTAAAATTTCCCCCTTTTGGCAACATCTGTGCATTGCAACTACTGTATGATTCATTTTAGGGAAAGACTGTGGTTATGGAAAATGAATTATTATAAGTATATGAATTGTGAGTGCATCCTGTTAGAGCAAAACATATTCATTAAATTCTCCTTTAACTGAGCAGAATTTACTGCTCTTATCGTAGACCATAATATGTTCAACCTTACTGAGTCCTGATGAATAATGCCGATGTGTCCCGTTGTCCTGTGCATGTGTGTGTGAATCGGTGACGAGTGCTTGTTCTCAGTGGTGAAGGAAAGCCTGTTGTAGGTCACCTCTGTGATAGCTCCATCTCTCCTTATCACCCCTTCACTCTGTCTATCTGTCCTTGCCCATCACTCTTCCTCTCTATCTCTCCCTCTCCCTCACTGTCACTCACTCACCTTTCCAATCTTCCTCTCCAAACTTCACATCCCCTCCACAAGGTTATCGCACATCAACCACTAAAACTGTCTGTGTGTGTGTCTCTGTGTGTGCGTGTGCTTAAGTGTATTATTTTCAGATGCTAGACCACTATAAAACATCGAAGTCACTTTTTTTTACATCACCATTTTAACATGTCAGGGTATGCTGATTGCCTCTCTCTCTCTCTCTCTCTCTCTCTCTCTCTCTCTTTCTCTCTCTCTCTCTCTCTCTCTCTCTCTCTCACTCACTCACTCACTCACTCACACACACACACGCACTCGCAGACACACACACACACACACACACACACACACACACACACTCCAAAAGCCATACAAGCACACGCTGCTACAAAATGGTATGTGTCAGCTGGTTTACATCAGATCAGAGGCTGATTGGGAAAATGCCCATGCCCTCGTTGCTCACACACACAAGAGGGCACAGTGCCTCCTCCCTGCCCTCTGGCTAATTAATTTCCCAGATCGAGCATGTCCCACCATAAAGTGCTCTCCCCCCTTCTTGTGTTGCGCTCAATCTGTTCCTCCTCTCTCCTGTGTCTTTCTACAGAGTCTGGCTCCTTTCAGTTCCCCTGGCCTTTGATTGCGTTTGCCCAAAATGTCAGGGCAAAGAACGTCACCTCGTAGAACCTCTGCCTCTCTCATTTTCTCTTTCTCCTCTTTGCTATTCCCTTTTCTCTTTCTTTATCTTTATATCTACATATTTGTATTTGGCTTGGAAGATACAGCTCAGTTTTTGTCACATCAAGTTCATGTTCATGTTTTTTTTGTTCCCCCCCCCCCCCCCCCCCCCCTAAAAATCAAGGGATAGTCTGCATGTCTTCTCCAGTTGCCTCTAGTTCTCACAGCTTGTAATTTGTTCATTCTCAGCTCACCACAGGCCAAAGTAACAGTACCTCTCTTGTCTTATGCTTCCATTGCATGTGCGTTTCAAGTGCTTTATTTGGTGTGTTGGATGTTTACTGCACTAGTCTTTGCACTCTGTGTGACCCCAGTCAGTTTGGCTGGGTACTATGAAGACGAGCATAGCGTGTTAATCAATCAGACCATGAGGCCAACGCTTGGCCAGGTCAGACAGGCAACAGAGGAGTGACGTCCTCAATGGTGCTTATTGTGGTCGCCTTACACAGTTTTTACACTGTTGTATGATGTACTGTATGTGTGCTCATGTATATATATTTACACGCATGTAAACACACTCCTGTGAGAGAGTTTTCCCATTTCTGCTCATGTTGACAACCAGAACACAAGTCATTGTCATGTTAGGCACATGCATGGAAAGTCACACACACACACGTGTATATTGTATACATACACGCTCACAGGGGGTGGAGCCCAGAACGATACAGAGCCATCAAATTTCAAGTCCTTCACGTTTAAGCATGCAAAATTAACTTTGATACGGTTATGATTAGGAGTGGGTGATATGGAAAGAATCATTATTTATCTGTTACTTGTATATAAAAATCTAATCTGCTAATTGATTTGCGACATTGACCACAGTGTCCTAATACATCAAGAGATATTAAAGGGATAGCAGTCATACTGTATAAACGGTATGGTAAGACATTTATGGTACGGCATATTTATATCATCTTATTGGTGTATATTGTCCTATTGCCCAACCCTAGTTATGAAAGGTGTATCTTTGTGTTGCACTGCTGTTGGCATTATTGTAACTTTTATGTGATGTTTATGTAATGTTACAAAATTCAGCAGAAACGAACTTGGCCTCTTTCTTGCAATAATGCATGCCAGTATTGGTAAGGGAATTGGTTAAAGTAGGAGGAAGAAAATGTATTGTAATATCCGCTTAAAAAATTGCTTTTGCATCCCTTTTAACTTCCACAACTTAAAATGAAGAGAATTGAAAGGGGGTTTTTGGTTTTGGGCATACAACAGTACAGTGGAGAGGGCAAGGCTGAGGCCAAGTTTTTAAATGCAACACAAAGAACCGAGTGAATGTCTTTCACATTAGACATGACAGTTGTGCTCTCTGGAATACATCAGCCATAATAAGCCTTTTTCTGTTGTCCCTGCTGCCATATTTATACACACACACTCATGCTCACATGCACACACTGCATCACAGTAAATCTTAACCGTATACCACCACTTCTTTCATAAGCATTCGGTCTTCATCAGTGGTTAAAATATGGCGTATCAAGTTTCAGCAGACAGGCATGGGGATGGCTTCAGAGCAATAACATAGCAGTAATGGCACACCATCATTTAAGAGAATGTAATAAGTGAATATCCAATCAGCCTATAAAAGATGCTTAACCCCTGAAGCTCTGAGGTCAGGAATAGAGATAGGAGAATAAGCTGATTAAGGAAGGTTTCTTCTCACGTTGCGGTCATCACAGGATTGACCAACTCCTGACCCCGCTGTAAGGAGTGCGGTTACCTTAGCCAAAAACAACTCCTATGTTTGGATAAATCCGCTATTTATGGTGTTTGAAAACCGCTTGTGCCTGATATGGAAAAGCAATAGGTTATGAATCTCTGTCTGGAGATAATGTAGGAGTTAATGGAACACTAAAGGTTTAGGGTTTTACTCTGTTATACACCTTTCCTCGACACTTGTTACCTTGGTTCCTAACTGAAAACTATGACAGTGCTTTACACTTAAATTCTGATATTTGGGCAGGTCTTAGTGAAAGAATTGCAAGGTATGCTGCCATGAGAAGTTGCAGGCTCTGGTTTGACACAGGGATACCGGTCCTAAAAGCACTAAATGGTCCATGGCGCTAGTTATATTGATCTGTTGATTGATTTGTTGTTTGGTGATTGATTGACAAGAAGATACGTGGCTCAAATCCCAGGAGTTGCCTAAATAAACTGAAGCAATTGGTTTGAAATGTGATCCCCACCTGTTTCTCGTATGATGACATAGTTTTATCCCCAAATGACAGACTTGGTAAAAGACAGGTGAAATGTGCCATGCTCAAAATGAATGATATCCAGGATTTAAGGTCAATCTCTGTCTCTTTCTGCTTCTTTTCACACTAAAGGGGGAGTGTATACACACACACACACACACACACACACACACACACACACACACACACACACACACAGAGAGAGAGAGCTAGATCCTAAAGCCATTTTCAGGCAGGGCAGCAGAGTGTGTCCTCATTACCGTCTGTGAGTGTGTAGTCACCACTCAGTCACAGCTCCTGCTGCCAGAATGGGATTTTCCCCTCTTTTCTCCTCTGACTCTTCCACCTCTTTTTCACCTTAACTTCTCTTGCATATCGCTTCATCTATTTCTCAGACAGAAAATCATTTTCATTCAGGAAAGACAATTTCCTGCTCCTATGGTCCCTTATACACTGCCAGTCAAAAGTTTTTGAAAACCCTACATTTTAACATGTTTTGCTTAAATTTCAAGCAATGTCAATTGTCAGTTAATAGCAACTACCCTAACAAGCAAATTGAGGAATGTTTAATCATTTTTTATTTTATTTAATATTATGTTGATAAAATTACATAAGTAAGGCCTAGGTATTAATTGATTGAAGTTGGCACATGTATCCATCAGCATTCTAACTTACAACTGAGACCAGCACTATCTTTGCGTATTGGTTGACATTTCAAGTGGGCATGTCTTCATCAGAGTGCTATTTACTGAAAGGGTCCCATTACTATACAAAGACTTGGAAAACCTCTCACACACCCAACATTCATCAGGGGAGGCAAATGTCACCTCACAAGGTTCAAAAGGCAAGCTAACATTACTCAAACAAATGACAGAATGTCTTACAGATAATTTGCACATTATGTAGGTGTGCTAAAATATCATTCGCACTGTGTATTAAACTATCAAAAGGCATCAAGTAAATGGAAGACCTCTGTTTGAACAACATCTGGCAAACGTTTTCCAATAAAAGAATTGTTTTGTGTGCATCTGTGTGTAAGTATTTATATGTATATACGCAAAGATGTACTTGTCTTTTTTTAACTTACAGTTTCACTTAATGAGACATAATGCGAAGACTGCAGTACCATTGTGTTTTCACACACACAACATTTTATTGTATGATTATACTGTTTTCAACCTATATAAAACACCTCTTTACACATTTTTGTATGTACATTTTTATATGTGTGCTTCACCACTATCTTACAATACAAAGGCGTTGAGCTCCAATTGCACTCTCTATCTCTGACAAGGTGAACAAAACTGTTCGACTGTAGTTAAAAGGTTTCACTGAAAGCTCTTCCCCTTTTGCAAAAGTAGCCAACGATTTCCATTTTCCACCGGCAGTAGCTGGAGTTTACAGTCTCCTGATAGAGGATCAAAGGAAGAGGGAGAGAAGCAGAGCACACACAGGGATATTAGACTGTAATGGCGACCAGATGAACTTGTTGATAGAGTACTAAACAAGTCTAAACAGCCTAACACTTGGCTTGTCCTGACAAAGGCATCCTCTAAGTCTGCAGTTTACCAACTTGAGAGTTTAACAAAATTATGTTGCGTGTTATTTGCTCTTCTCTTTCTCCTTGCAGCTATCTCAAGCTGCTATGTTTTCTTTATGAAGTTTCACGCCTGTAAATCAGTAATTCAGATTAAGAAGGTTGTGTGCTGAGGTGAGCGCAGAGCAGTAATCAGGAAATGCATGGACAATGTATTCACTTGCACTTCTTATGCATTCACTGTGGTAGGCACCTGTCTGCTTCTATCCCCTCACTTTGTCAGGTTGAAAGAAGTTAAGTTGAAGGGGAAGAAACAGGGACTGGGAGTGGGGAAGGGGAAGTAGAGGCAGTTCTGTTGTTTGGTTGGGTTAACTATGAAGCTCTCCACTTTTATTTGACCTCCCTGTTCCTCAGACAACTCCCAATTGCTCTGTAGGGGGTTTTAGCAGCAGCAATATGTGTGTCTTAACATCAGACGAGTGGTCTGAACCCAAGTAATCGAATTTGGGATCATGTGATTGGACATGACAAGGGGAAACAGTATGGGAAGCCATTCACCTACTTGATGTCTTTCCACTCACACACATACTCAAGCACACATACACAAAACACAAGTGTCTCCATTTTTAGAATGCTTTGCCAGGTCAACAAAAAAACAACCTTGGTGTGCTGTTCACCCATCTGGCCTGATGGAGCCTCTTCCCCATGGTGCTCTTTTACATGAAACATTCTGCAGTTTCAAAGCCATGTTACTGCCTGTTTAGCCATAATGTGCCATTATGCATGGCATCCAAGAGCATGCTGAAGTACAAAAGGAACCACATGTGGAGCGCTCCATGTGCCCAAAGCTATATATTACATATGTTACATACTGTACACAACATGGTACTTGTGTGTGTGTGTGTGTGTGTGTGTGTAGAGGAGATTCTACATTACATAGCTCCAGCTGGACAGGAGGAAAGAGGGTTAAATACATGCAATTGATTAAAAAAGCACAAGATTATTCATTTCCCTTCTCCCATGGGAACAAGCTCCCGCTCCACAGTGTAAGCACACACTTGTGATTGCATGTTATTTAATACTGTAATATGTGGAAGTATTTTGTAAAAAGTGAAAAGGGAGAGAAGAAGAGATTCACCACGAGAAAGTTTGCAAAGATTAATTTTTTCCCTCCTTATTGAAGTGGAGACGTTTGAGTCTCAAGCTTGTTTGTAAAAAAGTTAGAAGCGAAATGGATTTTTGCAAATGAGAAAACAACATCAGGGCTAAGTAACTATTTGAAGGAGCTGTCAAAGGCTTTCTCTGCCTTTACCCTCCTCCTTTCATCTTTCTCTCATCCCTCGCACCTCCACTTCCCTTCCCACTCTCATTACCGATGGTTGTGTGAGACTGGAGAACAAAGCCCAGGCCCTGCCAATCGATCACCGAGCAGCAATATCAATCGACTGGCGGAGCACAGGTCTCCTCCATCTGCCCAACGATTGACGGGTCAAAGATGGATGAAGAAGATTGTTGTGCCTCCGTGTGTGTTTGTGTGTTAATGCAACAGAGTATGTCTTTATTTGAGATCGATTACAGAAGATTTAATCTCATCTTGTTTGTCAGCTGCACATTTTGATTTGTACTCTGCTAAAAGAAAAAAAAAAGACCGTATCAAAAGAACAAGTTGGGGGGAGGTATGGTGTGTGTGTCTGTGTGAAGGTATGAAGGCACACATGTTCCAAGGTGTAACAAAGCCCCCAGACACTGACAGATATTTGTTTCAGTGGATACTCTTTACCCTGGCACTATTTTTCTGCCCTGGCAGCAATAAACACACACACACACACACACACAAGCAGAATTAAATCATACACTGGCATGGTGTCACACTTTACCCTGGCATGGTGTCATTGCCTTTCAGTGCTGTGACTCATGCCAACACTCTAATGGATGAATCCTGCAGCAGTCTGATCAAGCATGGGTGTGTGCGAGATTGTGTGTGTTTCAGCGTGTTACCCTGTGTGTATGTGTGTATATTTCCAAGGTGTAGTGTAAACATTGGAATTATGTGTCACAGCTGGCCAGGTGACTTGCCCCGGTTTCATCTCGAATTTCTGTGCGTCTCTCTGGGAGGACGATGCTGCCACATTTGCATGAGAAAGGTTGTCAGACTAACACCTTTTCTTGTTTCTCTCCCTCCCTCCTCCCCCACCTCCCTCCTCCTCCCTCTGTCTGCCTTTCTCCTGTGTCCACAGCTCTGATAGCCATAGGCCAGTACAGCAGTACCATAGAGACTGTGGATGCCGGCTGGTGTAAGGACATCACAGACCAGGGAGCCACACAGATCGCTCAGAGCAGCAAGTCCCTCCGCTACCTGGGCCTCATGAGATGTGACAAGGTAAAAAGGCTCAGCCAATAATCTATGCTGCTGTCTGGTTTCTGTGGCATGCTCTCAAAAGATGCTTCTGATTATTTTTTTAGACATAACAAATCTGATTTTGATTTTGCTGCTAAACATTTGGGGGGAAATTTGCAGTATGACATTTTTTGCCTACGTGCTACATTTTGTACCTTAAGAGCTGAAACAATTATTTCATATGTTGATTGACAGAAAACCAATCTGCAAGAACTGAGATAATTATTTGTTTGGCATTTTTTAAAACAAAAATATAAGCTTCTCTCATGTGGGGATTTGTTGTTTTTATTTGGTTTATATAGTTGTAAATCAAATCTCATTGGAGTTTGGAGAGACAAAATTAGCTATTTCAAGAAATCACCTTGGAAATTGCAATGGGCATTTTCACCATTTGCTGACATTTTATAGACTTAACCATCAAGAAAAATAATTGTCAGATTAATGATAATTATCATTAGTTGCAGCCCTACTTTCTTTATTACGATGGTAACCACCCTTTTGATGCATTTGAATGTTCTTAATTTGTGTGTATTGGTGTGTGTATGCATGCCTGTGCATATTCCTGATCGCACACCTGTTGCCATTGTAAGTAGAACTGGGCAATAATACAATAATTTTCTTATCAGAAAAATAAGATGAATAATACATATTAAAAATAGGTAATATGATTGTACTAATATAATCATATGCAAAATACTTTAAATGTAATATTGCCATAAAGCAGTCCTGCTCAGTGATGTGCAACAATGTCCATATTGGCCAATACACCCAGATACCCATTTATACCAATGATGGTTACCTGGGTATAAATGGTATATAAAAACGTCTGATAGTTGACACATTTCTGTCATCTAATGGTATATATGTATTGCACAACACTAATGCACTAATGCAATATAAACACAGAGACGTAATCAAACACATACACATGAACCCTAAAAAGACCCAGATTATCGCCACTGGCCAATTCAAAATTATCCAGCGGAGAGCGTGCGGAGTAGCTAAGCCACTCTGCTTGTGCCCAGTATGTCTATGTGATGCATGTTTCAGTCATGGGTGATAACAGAAGTAAAGCAACATAATGAGCCCTCTCAAACCTACTTTGAGATGTCTCTCGATCTGAGGGACGATCTTGCCAAAGTCACCCTTAAACTCTCATCTGGCCTCATACCCGTACAATCACTAACCTGATGGAGGCACATTTAGTTGTAGTGCCATGGTAACAACTCCACCCACCTCTCCAATTGGTTCAGTGGAGCTCCTACCTCACAGATGTATCCACTTAGTGGGGGATCATTCAGTCTGACATGAGTGGGATGAGGGCAGACAAGGAGGGGAAAGTGAACAGGTGGCTTAACCAAGAAACTTTATCCTGAGCTGATATTGTACAGCCCCGTGTCTTGTACTGTAACATGGTACACAACACAGGCCATTATCCCAATGCTGGTAGGTCTCCATATGGTGAGTGTAACAGTATGTTTTAATGAGACTTTTATTTTTTACGTTGAGGCAAAATTTTACTTTAAGTTTTTGGGCTGAACAAATTTAAAAGCCTCTGCTGTGCAGTAAAAAGTGCAAGTACAAGTTGGCAGGGAAGAAAAGGAGGGAGGAGAGATTTTGACTTATAGTCAAGGCCTTTCACCAGGTTGGGAACTCATCATTTTTATTTCTTCATTATAAAATCAGTGATATCTGTGTGTCGTGGCCTTATGGTTGACCCCATGGATTTCTCTGATAAAAATACCTACCCGGAGATCGTTATGCGCGACAAGAACATCGGTGTATCATATTTATCTATTTATACTGTAATAAAATTAAAACATATGAGGGTCTGACAGTGACCCCATATGTAAGGTCTCAGTGATGAAGCGGTGTACTCAATTCACATTATTACAGACATGAATGTGTATCTATCATATTTATCTAGGAGTAATAAAGAGTAACTGCATTACATAGCAGGTGATCACTTAGATTCCATTTTCATTTAGTTCTCTCCTGCCTCGCCGACTCAGTGACCCAACAATCGATATCTACAGCCATGCTAATAAAAATCTGTTCTGGAATGACCTACATCTTTCCTGGAATAACAATTTTTAGTTTCTCTCCACCGTATGCTTTCATGCTCCTGCCCTCCCAATGAGCATATTCACCCATGCCTCTGCCCTTATTTATCTATCTATCTCGCTCTTCAGATGTGATATACATACTCAGAATTTAGAATGGAGGATGGAAAGATAAATAATTATTCTCCCTCCACTCTGAAGGGGGAATTTGGGGATGACATAGCTAAATAAAGCTGTAATTGGTGCTATTAGAGTTGTAATGGAGTGTGAATCACGCAGAGAGAAGAGGTTGACAGTTTCCAAGGTCAGGTACATTACCGGCTCTGAATCACAGAATTAATTCACTGCATGTTTGCCCCCTTCACCCATTTCTCTGTCTTCTCTATTTCGTGTCCTAAAATTGTGTTTAGCATTGCAAATGAGCCTGGAGTGCTGGTGAGGATTGGCTAGGCTTGTGTGGGGAAAAAGACCAGCCCACGGCAGCTACGTTTTTTGTGCTATTGTTGATGTTGTTTTTGTTTTTTATTGTGTTAGGCAAGAAAGGGAGTTACAGTAGATAAGGTCAGTTTTCAGGAGGAGACAGAGAGAAGAATAGGGGTAATATGAAGTTCGCTCACAGGGGAACAAATAAACAGATATAGGTTGTTATGACCGAGGTCACAGCGAAAGTGAGCACTACAGAGCGAGTTAAAGAGGTAAAAAGGTGAGAGGCAGAAACAGACCGGGGGAATTGTGGTTATCTACAAGTCAGCCCAGGGCCAGCAGTGACCAGGCTCTGCCTTCTCCTCACATGCTACTCTCATTTCTCTCCTCCCCTGCATGCCTCAAACCTCCTTCCCCTCCTGCCCTCCTCTCGAGATTCTGCTATCGCCTCAACTGCAGATCATTGCTTCTGTCCAAAATGTCATTTGAATTTTTACGTATTTTACTGTAGCTGACACTCCTCTCCAAAACAACTTGCAGTTTGGGGCTGTTCGATATCTTTATCAAGGTCCCTTTGACAGGGTAATTATTGGTGCTTCTACCCCTTAGCCACACTGCTGCTTCACTCCCTCTCTTTGCTTGAGGGACTCAAGTGACTTCTAAATTCTTAAGTTAAGGAAATCCAATCAAATTACACACTATATTTTGTCTAAAAAATATAGCTTCACAGTAATTTTCTTCAAAGTGCTTTGACCACTGCATGTTGAAAATTTCGTTCCATAGTGGTTGTAATCTGTGTTGCATGCTGTAAATGAATCAAATCAATATTTTAAAATACTTTGCAAAATTCTTCTTAGTATAGGCAGTGCATTCAATGTGGTCATGATTTCTTTTGGTTTGCATTTGACATTTCAGCCTCTAGCAATGTTGTATCATGCTTTATTTGTGTATCGCAGCAGCAAAATCCGGAGGCATGTCCAATTCAATCTCTTGAAGAACTAATCTCATCTCTTCACTTAATGCAGTTCTGGGAAAACGCAGAAGCTGAGGGATAACTCTCAGTTCTACAAGGTTCCCACATAATGAAAGTCTTGTGCAAATTACTTAACTTTAGATAAATCTCAGCCACAGCTTCTCTTCTTTACGTTGACAAATCCATTTGAATTTTTTTTCCTCATGCCTCATCTCATTACATTCTCCTTTGTTTAAAATACGATGCAAGGCGTAGCTGAGCTTTCTACATTCATCCGTTCATCTTTTTATTTCTTCAGTCTACTGTTAAGCAGCATATAAGGTCAGCAGTACTTCTTCAGTGACGTACATATTTCTTCTTTGCTCTTAGGTTGTTCAAGAACTACTGTATATTGAAGTTTACATATTATGATTAAACATGAGACAGGAACAGGAGGGCATTCCAGGCAAACCTACTTTACTGCAGCATGTGTTCTCTATTAGATTTGGATGGTATTTTGATATGATTGAGCTTGATAGATTTTAATTGGTCTAACACTCTTGACCCGTAACAACCTCCATTTGTTTTGCTCAGCCCCAGGAGCTACACACTTGAGGAACTATCTCAATATTTACCCATTAACCAACTACTGTCCATGCCAACATACTGTAGCTAAGGAGGCCATTTAAAGTGGCCCCAACCTGCTTTTGCTTTATGTACCAACCATAAATGTTTGAATTGCGAAAATAAATTGTTATATGCACTTACACACAGTGGTCTCCTTAGCTATTTCTCATGAGAGCTGTTTTGACAGTGTTTTGGACATATTGCAAATACTCCAACGTTAATATTTCCCTTACAAGGACTTTGCTTGGTTTCTGTTCAGGATGTGTATGTTGCAGGAATTTTGTACATAACTGCAACACAGAGGTAGAAAAAAACAGCTAGGATTAGAAGTGACAATATCACAGTGACAAACAGACCTCCTCTTCAGCCATTCATAATCACCATAATCAGCCATAACCCTAATCACTGTTAGGGCTAGCCTAAGCATGTCTGTCTACAGATGTTCAGGTAACTTCTGCAGCCTACATTTGGCCAAACCGATGTGGAGTTAGGTTTCAGATTGGGTCCTGTCATTTTTAGACAAATAAAAGTCTTGTGATAACCTTGACACAGACTGCGGATGGCCCAGTCAGCTCTCCGCCTCTGCAGCGCAGCTCGGCCTGTGTAAATTTGTTTGGAGTTGTCAAAACGCTAGGAATTTTAATGTAACAGCTTCCCTGATTGTCACAGGACTTGAAAAGTGTAGAATTCATTTAAGAATTGTTAACAGGATCCATCTGGCTCTCCTCATGTAGAGCAGTGTGAAGGATCGATTTCCTCTGTCACAGTTTATACAAACGTGCTTCCGTACTGTATACATTTTACTGCCAGGCAGCCTGAATTTTGTGCCCACTGCCATTTGGAATGATATGAAGATTTTTTTTTCTACTCTGTACAAACACAGACCTAGCACAAGCAAAGATCTGAGTGAAGTCTATATGATTGTCAAGATTTTCTTATTTAGACTCTCCTTTCAGTAGCTGGGGGTGATATCCATTTGTAACATGGAATGTGTACAACGTTTTTTCTTTCCTCTGTGCCTCAGTGTGTTTATACATGCAACGTGGCTGTGTGTAACTGTGTGTGTTCTCCAAGAGGAATTTATGTTATTTGCTGTTAACACAGCTCATAATGGAGCATTGAAATCAGAATCCCTCCAGGCCTGGGCAAATGGCGTGCTCCGCCTGCCTCAAATGATTACACCCCTGAGCCCTCAGGGCCAAACGAACCCATTCTGACGAGGGGAAAGAATGTGAATGATCCAGACTCACCCAAAAATAATCAAATCAATTCATTTTGTCCTCTCTCAGCTATGACACTGTGCCAGTCTTTTGAAGTATTCAGCTGAAAGACTCAAGGAAAAAAGTGCCTTAATCTTCTGAAAAACGGATCCTTTTTGCTCTGCAGTGTCGCATATGTCTGTGTGTGTTTCAGAGAAGCCCGGCTCCCCAGTGAGTGTACTGTTGCATGTTAGGCCTTCTATGTGGGAGGAATTCATTTTTCTTAACTGCCACAAACACAATGGAACATTATGTATTAATCCAGGCAATGCTTTCGAGTGGTGTCATTGGCGTCAGAGGTAATTCTCAACTAAAATTCTAGCGATGTAGCACCGACATTCTGCTCTTTGGACTGGGCAGACACAGAGACGCGGAAACACAAATGCACATAAACATGCCAAACTCACACAAATTCACCAAATCTAACCACAAAATTAAGACAAGTGTCCAATCGCAAAGACAGGGATCCAGCGGTAGGTTGTATTGATGTGCAGAAACGCACTGTACCGCCAATAGTGTAACTCATTGCACTCCTTATCTTAATACTGTTTTCATATGTCTCCTATATGTGTTAAGCTGCTGTTTTCTATAATGGGCCCTCCTGGCCCCTCTGTGAACATGTAGAGCCTTCATTCTCTGTTGATGTATCACTTTGGGGATTTTGATCTTATTCAGCCTCAGTGGAATGTTTTCTTTAGAAGCGTTTTCACAGCTTGCTCAAATGTACCTCTTTTTCCCTCTCATCCTCTTTCTTCTCCTGTCCATTCCCTCTCCTCATCTTTTTCACGTTCCCCCTCTCCTCTTTCCTCATCTACCTTCTTTTTTTCCCTACTGCTTTTCCACTACTTCATTAGAGTGAAAACAAATGGGCAGTCCAGGTTGTGAAACAGAGAGTGGAGCAAACTCACATAGTCAGCACGAAGCCGGACTAGGAAAATAATGACACTGACTGCTACTGGCCCCTTCAGGGACAGCTGGTGGAGAGAGTAAGAGTTATCATAGTAATGGAGGAGCTGAGGGAGGAGAATAGAAAGTAAAACGAGGGGTGGCCGTGAGGAAAAAAGAATGAAAAAATGATTTAATGAATGACAGAAACCAAGAGAAAATAAAAGTACAATTAGATAAAATGAAACAATAGAGTGAATGCTGGCTATTCCCTTTACAAATGGCCCCCAAAAAAAGTGTTTTGTGTAAGCAGTTTTGAAGTGTGCTCCTATTACCTGAACTGAGGTGGAGCGGCGTTCGGGGAACAGGTATGAGCACTGCTGCTCCCCCAGATAGAGCAACCAGACAGACCTTGTTAAAAGAACAGACATCCCAATCAATATGGTCGTTCCACTGGTGCATCCAGCTGCCGGGGACTATACACAGATAGGCACGGCACAGCAATTTGCAGACATAAACAAGAGCCTAATTGTTCAGGGCCGGGAGGTTTGGAGTGAGGAAAACAAAGATGAAGTATGGTGAAGAGTTAAGAGGCATTTTAACTCTCGTTTAGGAAATGAGAGTTTGGGAGTTCAGCAAAACTTTCTTTGATGAGTGTTGTTATTGTGAACGGCAGGGATCCTTAGTTTAAAGGCTTCCAAAGCGAAGGCGAATTAGGAGAAAGATACTGCATGCACAGCATCAAGTGTCAGATGGGCAGGTTCTCTGGTTCCTATTTTCCAGGCTTGAATGTTCAAGTTGAGAAAGTAGTTTGAAAGAGTCATTTGCTATTTGTGATTTTCAGTGTAATCTTGGAGTCTCATCCCACACAGAAGAGCTGTATTGATTGGCGGTCTTAACTGAAGCCGCCTCCTGATCATCCCTTCATCTTGTTTCTAAAGGGCAGGAGCAAGGGACAGTGAAGGAGAGAGGGTGAAATAAAGTGAGACACAGACCGAGTGCACTGAGTATCTGAAGGGAATCTCAGAATTGCCCTTCAACAAAAACCTACCAGACACACACACATAAAGCTTACCACACCTGGCTCACATACACTCACATACACACACTCCTCACTTTTTTTTTTTTTTTACCCCTCTTCCCTCTTTTTGTCGCTCTGTTTCTCCCTCCCTTACCCTCCTTTAAGCAAGGACAGCCAAGGTTGTTTGACTTTTGGATGCTGCTCACATCTTTTTTTCATTCAATTAGTTCATTCAAGTTGCCCCCCGTCTTGTCTTTCAGCCTTCCCCCTTTTCTTCCCCTCCTCCTCATCTTCCCTCATCCAGTGCTGTTTACTCATCACAATGGAGGTCAACATAATCTCATGGAGTCATGGGCAGACAGTAGACAAGACTCAGTGTGGCCTGGATACTCAGACTTGCCAATCCTGATATGTTTTTGGGCAATAACTAACATTTGGTTTACCGTGGTTTTTTTTTCCTTCCCACAGACATTAAGAGAGACAGCAGGTGGTCACAGCCCGTTTTTAGCCTGCACGTACAGGGTCTGACTGTGTTGGTGATGAATTAGCTATTTAATGCTAATGACAATGTAGCTCCCCTCCCTGAATGGTATGTCTGTACAAATTTAATACATCCAGACGAGCGGGACTGATTAAGCTTCTGATTGATTTCCAGCTTTATCATTGATTGGAAACGGAGTAGCAAATGTATGTAAAAGCTTTGAATACGTTTTGCAAAGGAAAGGTGTGTAGCCAGAAATAGTGTTCCTTTGACCTGTGGCTGCTAAGTGAGCCTTTGAGAAAAAGAACACTTTTCACCTAATAGCAAAAATTCAGAAAACAAAGTTACAGATTTATCATACCTGTCAAGATTGTTCTTGACAGGACAGTGAATAAAGCAACAGGCTGAATATGTGTACACAATGTTATTTGTTGGGCTTTTAAATACGGAAGTGCT
This sequence comes from Coreoperca whiteheadi, assembly GCA_011952105.1. Classification (NCBI taxonomy): domain Eukaryota; kingdom Metazoa; phylum Chordata; class Actinopteri; order Centrarchiformes; family Sinipercidae; genus Coreoperca; species Coreoperca whiteheadi. Next base: position 11,867,994 of record CM022476.1, read on the forward strand.
TGACTTTAATTGCAGTGTTCTCTTCTGATTATTCAGAATTAAGCCGTAATTCAGAATAATCACTCTACAGTAGGTGGTGTGTACACACATTAGGCTTGCAGATGAGATCAAATGAGTATTACTCACTGCCTTGTTTGTTACTTTGACCAGTACACAAATCTAATCCAAGCTCTCCTCACTCTGAAGAGTCACAATGATTTGTGTATCATGGTGTTCTTTGTAAGGACAGGGTCAAGCTGTCCTTGTTCTTTATTTATGCTGAAGAACATGAGTCATGCGAGGCAAAAAATTAACTCTGTTGTGATTATCTTTAAGGAATTCTGCCTGCGTCTGACCTCCAGTAAGCTGCTCTGGAATTTCCTATAGTTTCTGTGTGTGTGTGTGTGTGTGTGTGTGTGTGTGTGTGTACGTACCCACCTTACTACATTGTGCTATTTGCCATTTGAAGAGAGAGAAGTCGCCTTAGTTAACAGGGCATTCAACCGGTCTGTTATTATCTCACTGTACTCCCCCCACTAACAACAACATATGACCCCAACTAGTCCCTGTAGCAGGAACATGAACGCACCATCTCTGTCTCTATCTCTGGTTCTCTCTCTGTGCTTGTTTCTCTGTCACGACACCTCTGTCTCTTTCCTTCTCCTGTGCTCTTTCTGTTTGTCTTTCTTTGTTTTTAACTATACCATCAATTTAAATAACCTACATTAAAAGTTTCGCACTGCTAAGGTTATATCTTATAACAATCAGATTTATTTTTTACTACAATTTGATATTTATTTCTATTTGTCAGATGCACTGTTTATGGTAAAAGAGCTCAGAGTATTGGTCTTCCTTTCTCTGAAATGTTGGATGCAATCCTGATAGTGAGTCCACTTGGATCCACCTGGGTATTAGACATATTGACCCACACATCTGCAATAGAATGGGACCCGACCTGGTCCCTGGTCTTGGTAACTAGGAACCTAGTAACTAATGGACATGTGTGACATGCTCTATCTTAGAGCACTGTATCCTTTCTGTTATTGGATGATTTTTATGTGTATGATGTAAGGAATAAAAAGATTAATACATCTGACATACTGTATAATCTATAATACAATACAACTTACTGTATCTTATTTGTAAGACAAAAGTTAATTATGGTTGCAGCCATATTCTGGTGACTTTGTTTTTCTTTGCTCCGGATAATTAAAGCATCATTTAATGCTATGGTTTGGCATGTTTTACCTTAATTAATAATTCAATTATGCACTTAATTTGAAGTATTAAATGCAAAAGAAATGGACGGTTATGAGCATCATTGCTACCACAAAATCCAATCTAACTCTAGGCTTGTTTGTTCACCGTGTCACCACAACACCTCCCATTTTAATTAGCTTTATTTTTGTTCTACCTAATAGATGTAGCTGTGATAGTGTTTTACCGTGTTTTCTTTTCTGAGACTAACAAATAAATTGTGTAAAGCCTCTTAAGTTGTGGAATGTTTTCTTCCAGTCTGCAGAGATAAGAAGTTTGGCGTAGAGAGAGGGATTGGGCTGAGCCTCGTACACATTTCTTTAGTTACCTTTGTCACGCGTGATGGAGTGTAGGGTTTACAAACCTGGCCTCCAGAACCTCTTTCTCTGACCCTGTTCAGTTGAGCCTGTGTGTGTGTGTGCGTGTGCGTGTGCATGCGCGCACTGACACCCTGCGTTTCACTTCTGCTGCTGTCTGATGTTGTGCAGGGGTGAGGGTATGTGAGCGGGACCAGACCTTAGTTGTCGCAAGCGGTGCCTGACCTGGTTTTTAAAAGCACATTCAGAGCCATGCACTGCAGATTTCTGTGAGGGTCGCTTGACTTTCGGAAGCTAAATCAAAATGTTTGAGCTCCGGCTTTCCCTCGGTAAAGAGCAGTATATTCCTTAAGCTTCCAAGCCAATGCATCAGTAGTTCATTTAGAAATATTGAATCCTTAAGAATAAGTTTGTGGTGACCTCTTTTCTGTTTCTACACTTCTGAAATCCTCTGCTTTGTTATTTTCTTTCTCGTCCATACATTCCTCTCCCTCTTATCAGAGACGTCGAACTGCCTTTCAGTTGTCCAGTCACTCGTTTAGAAACTTTACAACCAGGGGCTTTTCCTCTGAGCAGTTTAAAGAAGGCTATAAATCTGTCTTGTTTAAATCCAGACTTGTTTAAGGTGCCTTTTACTAAGACCTGATGCACTGCATTCTTCTGCTACCTAAACAAGCTTTTTAAACATTTACCCTAAATGTATTTACTGGTTGACTGATACACTCTGTGCATGGGAGTAGACAGGGAACGGGGGGTATTTGTCTCTCTTTATGGGCCTGGGACTAGCCGTGGCTGCCACATGGCCAAAGAAGAAAAAGAGATAAGAACCCTGCAGAGCTGTGCTGAATGTAATGAAAACACAGAGGAAATAAGAAAGAAATAGGGCCATTTTTATTGAAAGACATAATTTTTTGTCTTATAAAAAGGACCATTGAGCATATCTTTGTTTTCTGATATCTGCATGCACATTCATTTAAATTCAGTTCTGAGGTTGTTCAAAATCAGCAGTCAGTGTTTTATTGCTTTTTCCAGGGTCATTGTTGCAACGTACAATACAGCGCTCAGTGAGTTTGATATATTCAGAAGGAGGCCATATTTTTTTACACTTCTATTTCCTAAACTCTCTCCCTCTGTCTTTATTCCATTTCCCTCCCTTGATTGCTAAGAGCACTCAGAGGGTGTTCTCACCACGCTGGTCTAATATGATATGCATCTTCGTGTTTGTGTATCTGATTATCGATTTACGACCCTGTTCTTCTTTTTCCCACTGAGAATGTGAACTGCTGCTGCATTAGTCATCTTTACGACGTGTTTTACTGCACTGCTTGCTAGGGGAAGGCCCAGCGCTTATGGTAAATGTATACTTTATGTGGTGATAGAGTGCATTTGCATCAGAGGATCAGTCTTAAAAAAAGAGCTCACTGTTAAGAAAGAGAGCCCATATGAGCACTCCAAGAGAGAGCAGGGGTCAGCTCGGGAGCTTGCCATCACTTACCTTCAGCCGTCACATGTAAACGTAGAGGAGCAGTTGTCAACAGGCGCTCACACACACACGCAACCCTTTTAAAGTATTCACGTTTACTGTACAGCATGTTCAAATAAAAGGTGCTTTTTGCTGAACACTGTATCAGACATGCATCTTTTTGTTTTCCCCTCATCCCCTCTCTCGCCCTCTAGTAAACCCTGACAACGGCACATTACCCGTCAGCATGCATTACACTGCACTTAGATCTACAGGGCAGCATCTTTGAAGTTAAAATGGGGGAAAATATCATAAGTATAGGCCTCGCTCCAGATAGCTGTGGCTGCGCTCCCAGATGCCTCTCAAAGATTAGAATCATCAGCGAGTAGCGATCTGCTCTATCATATGGCTCTCCTACAGACTTGGCAGCAGGTTTGGAGGAGGGGTTGTACAGTACAGTACAGTACACTGGATCAGCACTGTATGGGGTAAAAGAAAAAAAAAAACTTCCTGCCAGAGCCATATATCTAAAGCACCATTCCAGTCACCAGAGGCCCCAGTACTTTCTGACAACATTTTTAAGCTTATGTTGCATAGCAACAAAATATCGTAAAGTACAGTTTTGCCCAGTAACAAAATTTCACTCGAGGAAGAAACAGCTGAATCACTGGTTTTAAGAAGTCAGTGGCACAACTGTTGTAACCAGAGGACTCCCCTCTCTGCCAGCCAGTTACCCACAGCATTTGGTCTGACCTTCATGTCTAATATCAGCTCTGAGCTGCAAATACCAAGCAGGTGTGGTGATGTCGTCACATCTCATTCAACATACCACAGAGCCATGCAAAAGGGCGCACAGTCTTGTTCTGGAAAGAGTTGGATTGCAACTGTGAACTCTGGGAACTTGCTAGGAGAGGGTTTCTTTTACAGAAGGCTGTTGTTTTTAGGCCGGAAAATAATTACAGTAACGCTGGGTGTTTGTGCAGTAGAGGAGAGTTAATGGATGCTATGATGTATAAACGCTTCTGTCAAATGATTTTCTGTCAACAAGATTTTCTATCCACCGGCAGTAAGTTGTTTTAAAAATGAACGAAGGCATATGTCGTTCCAAGATGCCAATTAATTAAAATAAATCTCAAACCAGGTACAAGGAGTTTCTGTGCTGTGTTGTAACCATTTAAAATTTATACAGGCTTGGATTTGATTGATAGTAAAAAAAAAAAATCAAAATGTTTTCTTCAATCTTGATTGGCTTTTGCCATAATGAGATTTTTTGAATTCCAATCATTTGACGCATGTTGTATGTGACAGTAATTACATTTCAAAACTTAAAAAACAACACAAAAAGACTAATGTTTTGCAACAAGAGCAGCACAGGTCAGTGCAATAGTTAGTATTTTCATGATTTCCATCAAAGTGATCTTGTTGCAACTCAAACATTTAGCGTTGCTGCAACCAGCAATTAGGATATGATTCATTCATTTTGATTGGGAGCCATTTTGTGTGTAACGTGTTTGCTCAGCAAGTGGAGCTGCACTAAATTAGCATTAATGAATGTTATGGCCTCCCATCAGTTTGACAGGTCTATTCTTTAGATCAGTTTTAATTGTAATTAAGCCCTGATTAACGAGCTGGAGGATGTTTCATTCTCTTTTCGAGAATATAGCATAATATGTTATGAAGGCAATCAGGGGTTTGTCATTTTATCTGCTAATGAGGCTTAGCCATATGTCATAACAAATGTAACTTCTCTGTAGTAGCAGCATTTGGAGGCCTCAGTTAAGCTGCTCGTCTGCTCCTGCTTTGGTCCTCTATGAAGGCAACATGCAGCTGTCTTTGTAGGCAAACCTCAGGTGTTTGTATGGGAAAACCAGGTGTGGGGTTGGCCCTGTGGCTTAGGGCTTCAGACGCTGATCAAGGTCCCCGGCTAAAATCTGGCCAGGCACCTTTATTGCATCTCTCTGTTCTTTGTTTCCTGTCATCGCTCCACTACCGCTACCTAATAAAGGCATTAAATGTCCCCAAAATATAATTTAAAAAATAGGAAAACCAGGTGTGAGGGTGATTCAATACCACATAAAAGCTAATGATCACTATTTGGAGCCAGTTGCTAAATTCGTTGAAAAGGCAAGAGTTAACAGACCAGACAGTAAATGAAAGTAGTGTGGTCAGACACCCGGATCAAATCCCAAAAGAGGGAAAGCTTACACTGCTTTAAACCTCGCTCCTAAGAACCACTGTTTATTATTAAAATGGACTTGATTTGTTGCCTTTGCCAGGATTTATTTAATAGTTTTGTCAAAAGGATGAACAGCCTGAAATATAACCATCTCAGTCTCACAAAAACATCTGCCCAAAAATCTGCTAATTAATGCACATTTTCATCCGCCACTGTTATGCAAATATTAGGAGCTGGGTGCATCGAGATAAACAGTTAATGGTGCTAATTCTCCAATCGGGAAGCCTTTAAACCGTTGCAGAAGAGGACGATGCACCGAGATGACGTAATTAACAGTGAGAGTGCCAGTCAAACCTCAAATGAGCGAAAATTATGTGAAAAAGTTGACGGAAAGAGTGCATTTATGTTTGTTTCATGTATTCATTTGAGGATCAGTGGAAGCTTGCGTCACATTTCATGTACATCCTGATTTATTTGCCAAGTCTGTTTCCATTGCACTTTGCATTTAGTTTTATTCAATACACCAACATTTAGACTTTTTTCAGAATTTCTAGCATTTCCACTCAGGTTTTTTTTTTTAATGTGCAAATCACAAATACGCATAAAACAGGTTTATGGAAATGCACTTATTGTAATAATAAAATGCACTCCACAGGTTTCTTTTGGCCCAGCCAGTGAATCTCATGAAATCATCTAGAAAAAGGCACAGAGATTCAGATTATATCCTCGTTCGTGCCTTGTCTGAATAAACTGTCAGATTAAAATATTCAAAAGGTCTCCTGTTTTTGGCCAGTGTGGTCAACAGTACTGTTTCACTTGATCTTTTCATTACAAGAGAGAATGTGGTAGTTTGTTTTGTAAAACTGTCAGACATTATCTCATAATAATAGTGTGAATTCTTTAAGGCAATATCCTGAAACACTGTTTTATTAATGCATCAGCTTCACTAATGAATCATTGATCCCAGCACTGAAAGGGTTGCTGGAATTTTCTCATTTCCACTCTTACCTGCCGATTTAAGGCACCCATTTTTATTTCAAGTATTATTTCAAATTGAAATGCATTCTGCCAGTCTCTGTTGTCTTTCTCTTCAACACTGACTGGAGAGAGACCTGAGGCAGGACTGTTTTTTGGCACTTGTTTTCCGAATTTTCTCTTAGAGTTTGATCAGAAAGACAAAAAACAGATGAAACTAAGAAAGACTTTTTGACCCTGTGGTCTTGATTTTATATTTTTCCTGTATCGGCGGTATTCTGAAAGAGTCTGTTAAGCCTTTGTGTGTTGGCGTCAAGAACCCGAACTCCAGCTCGCTGTTTCTTCTTTGGCAATCAAAGGGAAAGCTAACAGGCTGTTGTTGCCTTTTAGTCTTATTGAATTCACTTGTGCTGTGCAGAGTTTCCATCTTCCTCCTGTGACCCGAGAGGCATTGGTGGTCTGTTCGCTCAAACGCACTTATTTCTCTCTCTGATTCTGCTGGTTTTATCCTGACTCTGTCGATCGTTTTGTCCATCTGTCTGTCCATTTGTTTTCTCAATTTCTCTGCTTGACAAGAAATTGCTGATAGCATCCACTTAAAGAAATTGTGTTCAATGAAGAGAAAGAAGGAATTAGACAGAAAATGACAACCAAAACCGATCATAACCTGAGCCAGAGCCAGGGAACTCTTACCATGCAAGACTTTCTTCCAGAAAACACAGAAACCAAAGGGCTCTCGGGCAATGAGCTCGGGGAAAACTGTGAAACACTTTGTCGCTGCTTTGGCAACAACGAATGACTGTGTGCTCAACATGTGTGTGAGTGTTTATACATCATTTCCCCTGGAAAGTGTCATGCTCGCGGGTGGGCGGGGGTTGGTTCTGGGTGGGTTGCGGTTAACCCCTCAAGGTCTCCAGGGCTACTCTGCCTCTGCTCTTTGTCAGATTCTCAGGCTTTCTCACTCTTGGCTCTTAGTGATGGTCTTAGAGAGTGTTAGACTGGCAAAGAAGTGCGGGAGTGGCTATTAGCTGCTTGTCTTTCTAGTCCTCTGAGAACATGAAGGCCTCATTAGCCTTGTGAGCTCAGCTGTCCTCTGATGCTAACCCCATTGCCATAGTCCAATTGTATGTGTAAGTGTGCATACCCTCTATGCTCTTAGGAAGTTGCCTATCCTTCTTATTAGTCTAGTCAACTTGCATTTTGACAGGGCGCTAAGAGTTCAATCTGGATTTTTATTTATCTTAATAAGGCATCATGGGCCGATTCAGAGAAGGTCAACACATTTTTAAATTACTTACATTTAAATTAAGTAAATTAAAAAATTATATTTATTAGACCTAAAGCAATATTTTGTTGCATTTATATGGTTTTAATGATTGCCTCTTTTTAATTATCTATCCAGGAATCTGTTCTGATACTGAGTGAAAGATTCCTGAATGATTCTGGAATAACGTGCTTGACTGGTTGACTTACACAGTATCATGATATGCTCAGTATGTTGACGCAGGGCTGGACAAACGACCAAATTCATCAAATTACCAACATCCTGAATCTTTCACTACATTTACTAATATTGCAAATGTGATAAATGCCTACAAAGTAACAATAGTTACAACAACCAGTAACGTCTAACCAGAAGTTCGAACAAACAGTCATTCAAGTAGCCCAGTGTCTTTAAGGGATCGGTTCAAAATTTTACTAGTCTGTATTAAAATAAAAGTCAGGTGCTCATATAAACATTAGAACAGGTTTGTTTGCTGTAATAATTCCTACTGCTCATACTGGACATGAAAAGATCCTTTCATAATGCACTTCCATTGTAACTGATGTCCACAGTTCTCAAAAACAAATGAGTAAGTGGACCTTTGGTTAAGATTGATTTGCCAGCGTCCATTAATATTTTAAAAAATCTAAGTCACTGAGGTAAATCTGATCATTTGAGGATTACGTTGTGTGTGTGTTTTGCAGGTGAACGAGGAGACAGTGGAGAGGCTGGTGGTCCAGTACCCTCACATTGTTTTCAGCACGGTGATGCAGGACTGCAAGAGAACCCTGGAGAGAGCTTATCAAATGGGCTGGAGCCCCAACACATCGAACACTTCATAGCTACTGCTGGATCTCTCTCTCACACACACACACACACACACACACACACACACACACACACGCACACACATACACACAGAGGCCGTTTTTGTGTACAGACACACATACACAACATTTGCTGCTCAGTCATGTTTGCTTCTCATCCACTGTTCAAACATGCATGTAGCTACACACTCACGGACAAAGGTGCAGTCCGTCAACTGTTTCATTTGAAGCCAATCTCCCATTTTAATAATTCAAGTAAAATATGGGCTGGTATTTTAAAAGTAAGTGACACTTCATACACCCACCACTTACTGGTTTTAGTCAACTTGACTGAATCGTCCTCATAATCATCGGCTATAAGTTAGATTCCATGCAACAAGTATTCTCAGACTAGTTTGTTTTGGTGCAAAGCAGTGCACTATCAAGTGTTTTTGATATCTGCTTTAAGTGAGTGTTACTCAGTTGATAGAATATTAAGCCTCATACATCTTAAGTCCTCCGCATCGCGTTGGATGGAGTGACGGTAAAGATGCATGACGAGGTGGGCAGACTGGTCTTGAACATGTAAAAAAGGTCCAAACTAACGCATCATTAAATCAAAGACATTCAGCGATGGTCGGACCAGAAATGTTTTTACTGAGAATAGATTAAAACTGGTTTGTCGCCTCCAACTGGAACCGATGTTCCTGAGCACTGCGCCCATGTCAGCCCTCTGCAGTGTTTACAGTGCAAACAGAACTCAGCTGCTGCAGTGACATCGCACTAGACAGAGCAGAGACTTGGAGATCACGAGACAACATCCCACAACTTCAGTCTGGAAGACAACTGAACTGCCAGGGCTTCAGACCTCACATGAGGCATTTTGCGAAATCCGTGGTGTTTTTTTGTCCATTTAGAAGATTTTTCCTTTCTTGGATGTTCAGTAAAGGCATTTGTGGACTCATACGTGTTGAGATTGATGACAAGGCTCCCATTTGAAGGACAGAACTCTTTGCTGTAACTTAATATGCACATTGTCATGCTACAGAATAAATATTTAGGCCAGGATCAGTCAAACCCCTGGCAAATGCATGGCAGGAAAACAGCGTTGATTATTACTCAAAAACTGCATGTTCACATAGAGATTCTCATCTTATTTTTGGGAACAATGCTGTTTTTGATGCCATGCATTGATTTAGGGTTGACTGAGAATCACATTGAGTCAGTACAGGATGAAATCAAACAGTGCTTGAAATAGAAGTTGCCTTTACTTAAAAACCCTGGGTCATGTTATCAGAATATTAGCCACAGCCACCTTGATGACAGTAAGAAGAAATGTTGCCTTAAGTGGTTATTAGGTAATTGCCATCCAATTGGCAACCTGAAATCAACCCAGAATTTACTAAAGAAACGTTTATCTGCTCTGAGTTTATCTGATACCCTATTCCCATTATTTGATCTGATATATACATATAAATAAATACTTTGTGGGATTTTCTTAGCCTATTATTGGTTTTGAGCATATACTTGTAACATTATCTATGTAGCAATGCAATGAGGGATTTATCTTTCTTAGTGGTGTAGGATGTAAAGAAAAAAACTGGCTTGGGCCTATAGCCAGGGCAAGTAGAAGTTGGTAGGTAAGAGTTTATCATTTTCCTTCATTTCTATAGAAGCGCAGTAGTGTACAGTTAAAAATGCAAATAACCAGGGTATTTTTCTATGGTGTGAACCAGCTCTGGGATCAGCCTCCATACACTGTCACAGTCAGATATGAACAATAGGTTACTGAGTTTAGGATTTGAGTAGATGGTAAACGTTCTACAGCATATAGAGATTTCAGACAATTAAAAACATGTTCATTTTACCCTTGTCAGGATTTGTAGACTTATCAGTGGAGAGTTTCTCCCTTGGCCAGTTTTTGTCCTGTTTCTGTTCTTTTGTAATCCCCATATGCACTTTCTTCTCTGCTAGATGTTGACACACTTGATTCCTGATTTGTTAAGGCAACCGTAAATGACTGGATTTACATAAAGATGAATAAAACACTACTACTTAAAGCTTTTTTTCTCTTTTCCTTTTGTATGTGTGGAATTGAGGCAGGAGAAGAATATTCAGAATGACAGTGGAATACTTTTCCACTCATTTTACATCATCTGTGGACTGCTTGAACACATTTCCTGCAGGTTTTTCCAGACTTACGTCAATGAATTTCAACACAAAGACCATAATGACTATAATGGTAGACATGGTGACATTTAAATTTAACACAGTTTGCATTTGTATTCTCAGGTAAAATGCAAATCAGGATACCAGCATGTTTTCCATCACAACCAAAGGCCTTGGAATGTGCAAGTATGACATAGCGAAGTCTCTGTATTGTTAGAAATAAATGCTTTCCACAGATACCCATGCATTATCTCATCTCTATCCTATTTTGCACCATGACACAACAATCAACCTGCATTTCCATTAAGGTACACTTGTGATGTCAAGGTCAGAACTACTGTCACAATCACAGGAGCTTCACATCTGAGACAAAGTGGGGAGGCATCAGCTTGCTGCCCAGCACGAGAGCAGGGGGCTCAAAGACCTAAAAAGCTGTCACTCAGTATGTCCCCAGTCTTTGACAATATTGTCCCTTTCAAGTGCCTATTTTACTTTTCAGTGTGTTTGTGTTGTTTCATGTCTGGCGATCAAACACGGGAGATAGTATCAAAAAGGATGCGAAGGTTGGTTCTTCCCAAATAGATTCTTTGTGTTGTCAACACAATTTTGTCAACTCGCGGCGCAATTAACTTGAGTCACAGCTAAAGGAGTTTTAATAAAAGCATTTGGTTATATCTGCAAGTTTCTGTTTCATTTTCTATGAAGTACAAATGCATGAATACATGGAGCAAACACAGATATACATACAACACATCTATATGTTGTATAATTAAAAAACTACTGTATACACATCTTTCTTGCAGAGATAAGTGAGGAGAACTTGTGCTTATCAATTGTAAACATACATTTTCCACTTTTCCACGGCATTGTACTGGGAATGAACACGCTAACACCTGTGGAATGACCAGTTACAATCACTCTACAGGAACTATTACCTTTGTGAGCTTCTAATTTAAAAGTTTTTCCGGGACTGCGTCAGAAATGTGTTGTATCGATACAAAACTGTGTTTAGTTCTGTAATTTGTCATTTTGTACCAGATTGCATAATATTGAAATGTTTCTGTTGTATTATTCTCTATACCTCTTTGGAATATTATAAGCTTCACAGGGTAATATTTTTTTTACATGAATGGGCTATTGTGTTGGATTGCAATAAATTTCAGATTTATTATATTGTGTCTACCTCCCGTAGCTGTTTGAACAACAGCTGCTTGAAACCGAGCAGATTGTAAATATAAAACAGTTGAAAAGTTGTGTATCACTTACATTTTTTCTGAAATGTTCTGAAAGAGCTGTTGTTTGCGTAACAAAAAAATGTCATGTCATATTTCCACCAGAAAAATAGGAAATTTGGAACAGTTTCGTTCAAGATCATTTTTTTTATAATTATTTTTGGCATTTCCCCTTTATTAGATAGTGGCAGTGTAGATACGGGCAGTAAACAGGGAGAAAGAAAGAAGGGTATATGACATGCAACAAAAGTCCGTAGCCAGAATCAAACTACAGATATTGCAATTATGTGGTATGTGTCTTAATCACTAGGCATGTTTGTCCACAGTTCATGAAGGGTACACCGAAGTCCTACTGCTGTAGCACTACCATACAGTTAAAGTTTTCTGCTTCTCTGTGGCCGGTCTGAAGTCTGTGATGGACTCAGAGGGTGATATCCTTAGAGACCCACAGGGTAGTCTGTGGTAAAAGCCACACTTTCTAACTTACTCTTCCTCTCCTCGGCACTCCCTTCTGATCTCACTTCCTCTTCGCTTTCTTATCAGATAAAAAGGGTTAAAATAGTGCACTTATTGTCGCGAGGGGAGTTGAGGCCTTTCCCTCTATGCCTTCTTTCACCAACTGTATAAGATATTAGAGATAAATATTCACTGAATGTTGTTATCTCAGGTGTAATTGCAGTTGCATTGTTAGATGTTTTTTTTTCCTTGTGTGTTGGGCTTTGTGTTTAGCTAATTCTGTATATCCGCATAACAATGTTGGGTAGAGCGAAGAGAGTCAGGCGTTGCCAGTGAGACTCTGTCTCAGGTTTTCAATGTTAATTCTCCAGCAAGAAAAATCCTCCTTCAAGAGCTTGTACTTCATTGGCCCTGACAAGCAGAGACATTAATAATTTGGCCTTTGGCTTGGTTTCCTCTGCATCTGTTGAAGCCCTTTTGATTTTAGAATTACAGGGTTTTTTAATACCTCTGCTTCAAATGAGCTGATCGCCCTGCACGCCGCATTATTTTCTCTGTTGGGTAAATTATGCAGCTTGGTGAATTTTACTGCCACCAATTAGCGCCTTTGCAAATGTGAGTGTATGCCATCGATTCTCCTGCTGATTGAGGTGGATTCCATCAATGGCTCACACTCCTCGGACTTCTGCAATATTCATCAAGGTGGAAGGAGGCGTTCGTCCAGCACATGGGAGAGAGACTGCCCTCCGGAAAGGAAAAGAGTGTGCAGGGCACGGCAGAATAGCAATAGAGAGCAGTAATTAAACTTGGTAAATATTCATGTGGTCATTACATTTTTAATGAGGTGCTGATAAGAATTGACGTTGACCATAGGACATTTGTCATGTCGAACCTGCAAGGACGTTAGTCTAGTCTTTCCAAGAAATTAGTATTTTTCAAGACCTAATCATAGCTGACATTGACGGATGTCCTCGACTGAAAAAGTAGGGGCTCCTTTGAACTTCCTCACAAGAATTGATACAGAGCACCTAGTCACAATGAAGTCTGTGTTCTAGAAACAAGAGTCCACTTAAGCATTAAGCATTGGTGTGTTGTCAAGAACAAAGTATGTCAGATCCTTTGAGTTTGTAATGCATCAGCACAAGATGTGGACTCTTGTGAGCAAACACTACATGCAGTAACTTGTTGATCCAGCCAGTGGTGGTGCCCATGATATGGTTGGACAGTACGTGATCGTATTTACTGTAAATGATATAGTGCAGCCCCTATCACTAGTTTTGGAACATCTCTCCTTTGTATTTTCAAAACTGTAAAGTGCACAGCATGTTTCTTCTTCATAGTTTCCTTAAACTAGTCATGTCTTGTCTTTTTTATGTAACTTTGGTTGTTCATCTTCGCCTCAGATACCTTCCTTGTGGTTAAATTGTCTCCTTCTCTTTCTGACTGGCTCCCACTCACTGACTGTGGAGGGTCTACTCAGCGAAAGCTTCCCTTCATCCTATTCATCCTACACTGAATCAACTTTACTCTGGCACCTCCCAGCATTCCCTCCGCTTCACCCCTGCCCTCTCCAAACCCAGATTCTCCCTGTCTCTTGGAAATGATGTCAATCATTTGTCTGCATCTGGCCTGAGTGCTCCAAGAGCTTCAATATTTATCAACATATAAAAGAAAAATATTTCCTGTCCATCATCATATACTGTTCTCACCCCACTCCCTAGGGAGCAAGGAGGTATTTTGCCTAGCTACCTGAGGTATTCTGCCTGCCCATTGACTTGTGTTGATTCTGCAGTTGGGAAAGAGCGTCACGTTCAATAGTGAAGATGTTAATGGGTTGACTTTGTAACTGACACTGCCTTTGAGCTGCAGGAGTGAGCTCCGATGGAGTTCAGGCCCAGACGAGACCCACAGAGAACACCAAAAGAGAGTGTTTGAATTACACAGGCTCGTTTACTTGTTTTGGTTGGTTGAAGTCGGTTAGAGGAGGACGAATTTTCTTCCCAGTCACTGCATTTGGAAATTGAACTTGAACATGATAGACCCCAGCCGTCCTTGGCTTGATGTATGAAGATTTATGAGTATGAATTCCCCTATATTGGTTTGCCTCTCACCAGGGGCTACGACTAAACCAGCTTTCCTGTCCAACCTCGTGAAGATAAAAAGAAATGAGATTTGTTAATCCACCAAATTTTGACATCCTCCCAATAGGCTCACTCCTGCCGCCTGGGGAAAATATCAACCAATGAGTGAGGTGTGTGTAGTAAGTGTTGGCAAGGATAATGAAGTCACTGTGACTCCCCCCTCGTTGTATGGCTCCATCTAGATGTTGTCTCTCTGTCTTTTAAGCTGGAGTTAATTGCGGTGTTTAGGCAGAGCTCACTCTAGCTTCTAAACGGCAAAGGTTAATTAGCAACAGAAGGATCTCCACACAAGATATGTTGACATTTACATTTCCTTCCTGGCTAAAATGAGAAAGAACCCCATTTTGTGGCATTGGGATCGGAAAGGGGAGAAAAACGATTCCTTTACAAACATCCTAATTTCTATGCAAGGCTTGGCGTTGATATGCAGATTTGGCAGTTGGATGACATTTAAAAGTAGTTAATTGTGCAAATCTTTGTTTTAGACTGGAAAGGTCGTGGATAGTGAGAGTCTTTCATCATGAACTAACCCCCCCCTCATCAGCACAGCTGCAGAGAAGGGAGAGGGGTTTGTTGGTTTCTCCACTGACCGCCTTATAAAGTTGCCCATCGCTTTTCAAGGTGGTTCATGAATATTTATACGCACAAACTCTTTGGAAAATGAAAATTAATCTGCAGCCCGACGGGAGATGACTTGGCTATCTGTTTTCACCAGAGAACGTAATTCTCTCCATTCAGGATGAGAATGCTCCATTGTTTTCTTTCTCATATTCCTAAATGTCTGGATATCAAATTAAGTATGTTGCTTCTTGATGAGAGACAATTTTGTTTTATTGCAATGCGTTCTTGCTCTTATTACAGCACAACTCAACTATTCTGTAATGTTTCTCGCTATAAGATTTGTTTGTGTTTGGCTATCATCACTTAGCTATTGCAATTTTTGGGAGAAACTTACACAGGAAAAACAATTGTTTTCTTTGGAAGCAATATGATTATGCTAAATAGATTTATTGCATGTAATATTTTGTCCATATTTTGGATATTACCATCTAACAGGCAACACTGGTGAGAAAGCACAATGAATTAAAGATAGAGCAGGTGCACAGATTGGAAATTTTACACCTGGTTTCACCTGAATAGCACAAATGGATACATAATTGCCCCATTTCATCACTTCCCTTCGCTGGGTGACATTAAACGGAGCTCTTTGAGAGAACGGAATAAGGATGAATATATCCAACTAGGGACTTGAGCAATGCTCAAATCTGATCATGCATATTTCTATTTGTCTTTCAGCTGAAAAAAACCTCTCTCTTTGATTTAGCTACCATTAGGGTTCCTCCAAGGATACGCTGGTCTTGTTTGCTTGCTGAAATAACTCACGCACATTTAATCAACGCCTGGTTCAACAACCGACTTTGCTTTCTATTTGAAGCACAATCTTACATCCTCCCCGGAGCGGTTTTCATCAATTAAAACAGTCCAGCCCTGTTCTAAAGCTACAGATGGCCAGCGTCAGACCCCACCGGATTCAGGGTGCCCCAGCCAACTGCTCTGACATGTCAGACATGCTGGTATGCCTTGTCACTCCCCACTCGTCCACTGTAACAAAGGTTGGGCCGACTCCCCTCTGGAGCGCCAGGCCCAAGTGACTCGCAGAGACATGAGGCGTGACGGAACCCCAGTCTCAAGGCCAAGAGTGCACCCCCAGACGTCCTTTCAAAGCAGCCCCTCCTTTCTACCCTCCTCCTTCTGAAACCTAGTGTCCATTTAATCCTTCTTCAATTCCATCTCTCACCACCCAAACCCTCCAATCAACACTCCCTCCGCTCCCTCCAGATCAGTCACATACACACATTCCTTTTTCCATTTTCCTCACTGAATTCGCCCCTCATTTTCCATCTCCAAACCTCACACTCTCACACTTGCTACTTGCCACCTCTTTGCCCCTCACCACTCCAACCGCCCAGTCCCTCCACCCACCTTGGTTGCTTTCCAGGGGTGTGTATTTCACGCCCTGGTGGCTGGACAGGGTCTGGGTGATTTCCCAAGGTGGGGGCTGAAGGCTGGGCAGGAACCAGTGGTGTGGAGTGATGTCAGAGCAGGGACTAGGAATTTTGTGTCTCTGTGTGTGGTGTCACGGCATATCTATGTGTCTGGATGTGTAGGAGTATATAGTTTGAACTCCCTTCAAAAGGCCAGCTGTACAAATGCTGCTCTGAATGAGAGAGGTGTTGAATTAACAAGCCTATAGGCACCCTATTCTCCTGTGTTGCTCCATACACTGACCTGGCAATAATGAGGCAGAGACACATTACAATGGTTCTTTATGGGTTATGTTCTGAGCATTACTAGACCAAAGGGGCTAATGTGCTGGTGTGCGGAAAGCCAGATGAAATGACAGTGCAGCGAGCCAACTGAGCGTAATGAGAATATTGTGTTTTGAATAAACTGAAATGTGGTGAATTTGCACAGGATGTGGGGCAGGGCAGCGTTCCCTGCTGTGCTCTGTAGACAGTGTTCGGGGATCTTTTTCAAACCAGCATGACAGTGCTTCCTCTGCTCCTCTGGCTGGGCTCTAAAAAACAGGCTTTATTTATTTATTTACCTCTATTTACTCAGGCTAGTTTGACCGAGCGTGCCAGGCTGCTTTTCAGAAACGCCTTGCTTCACCCACATTCAGTTACACACATTCGCACCTCTGGGAGCCAAGGTTTCCCAACTGTTGTTCACCGAGCGTTTATACTTGGCCAGCCGGGTGTTAATTGCCTTGCTCAGGGTCACTTCCTCAAAAGTTACTTGGGAATGTGCTAGCTTTTTCTTTTGCTCTGCCCCCATGTTCCCAGCTCAGGGATTTGAAGAAACAGCCTTCCAGACAAAAGTCAAATTCTCTGAGCTACTCTCATGGTTGGTGCAGAAAAAGGTAGTCGGAGAGAAGCTTTTTGAGTAAGCTTCTAGTTTTCTGACGCACACTCAGAATGACCTGCTCACCATGTGAATGTCATAATGTTAACTGCAGACCCCTAGCTCATTGTATTTGGTTCCATTTTATTGTCCTTTAGTAAACTGACCTCAGTGTAATTAGCTAAAAGTCTACATGTCAACACTGTGGCTACGTTCAGCTACGTGCCGACCAAGCACGTCTCTCTAACTTTCTAGCCAGAAATGACTTCATCAAAAGGAGGCAGGATTCGTATCTCAAAACTAAACATGTTGAACAATACACTGGCACCAGCACCAGTGTGTGTGTAGGCATGTGCACCAGGCTGTGCCTACAGGCATACAGTACATGACCAGCTTCCAGGAGTCTTGTCTGCCTATCCAACTCCCACCATTGTAATCCCATAAACAACATGTAAAGGCACTATTCAGGAAATGAATGTGGTTGACACACTGACAACCTGTCTCCTCACAGCTATTCTCAGAGAGTTTTTTTTTTTTAAAGATCCTGCTATTTGTAGTGAAAGGAAACAAAAGGAAGGGTCAGACAAGGGGGAATTGTTTTCATGTTCTCTTTGAATGGTTTTTCTACTTTACTTTGTTTCTCATCATTCTTATTTTTCTAAAATTCTGTTGTTGTTTTTTTTTACATAAGCAATCTTATTTTAGATGAGAGGTCAGCATCATGTCAAGTCAGTGCTGTTGCCCAATTTTCCAAATTCCACACTAAGAGACTTTGATTCCAATTTATAAAGTGACACCTTGATTTGATGAATAATTACAACAAAGAATAAATAAACGGAGTTAGTTATGTTTTTTTAAGGTGGGAAACCTTAATCATGGCTGCAATAAAAATATATACACACACATAATGGATCTTCTCTATTTTTGGACTGTGAAGTGACAAACCTTAGACAGAGACTGTAACATTACTATATAATAAACTCAGCCAAACCAATTCAAAAGTTTTTTGCAATAACACAACTTTCTCAGTTAAATCTAATACCTCCAAATGTATGCTTTTATATAGACATGTCACTTTTCATCCTCAGTGGAAAATGTTGGAATTTCCCCACTGAACCACAAACAGTAATAAATGTGTAATAAGGGTAATAAAAAGCATAAATCAGCAAAAGGCAGCCTCTTCCAAATCCGTCTCAGCCAACATAGATAAGATGGGTCAAGACAAGGTAAAGAAGAAATAAGAGCTGAGACAACAGTCATTGAAATATCGCCAGTATCTGATTGGCCTGATGGCTTTGTTTGGGAGCCAAGTTAATGTTTCCCTGGGATGGTTGTTCATGCTTTCTTGATGGACAATAACAGATTATTTCCATAAAAGACGATGAACTCTTCCTGCTGTTGTTCACCAGTTCCTTTTTTCCACTCTGGATCTTTTCTCTATCTTTTATCTGTCTGGCTTGTCCTCATGTGTCTCTTTTTCCAGAACTGGTGTATGGCTTTACTTTCTCTTCTAGCTTGTATATCAAAGAGGAGGCAGGTGTGGTTTGTTAACACTGTGTCATGCAGATGATCAAGATTTGCTTACTGTAAGTGGGAGGATCCAGGTCAGCTGTGGTCAGGACGAATGCTTGTCTGAATGGGAAGTGATTTACAGTTCATTGGAGGATCGAATCGAGCCTCTCCCTGTCAGACAGAGAGGAGGAATGTGGAGACCAATATGAGTAATCCTCCTGACGTTATCATTGGATGAGCTAAAAAACACCCTCAGGAACCTCTGCAGCCATGTAAACATTAGAAAATAAAAAATGAAACCTGTTGCCTGTTTGATTAGGTGTGATTAGACCGCGAGAGAGTATGTCTCTGTGTTTTTGCGTACGTGCATGTGTGTGTGCATGGGAATGGGATTGTATTTTAACGCAAGTGTGTGTTTACCCACATACTGTACAGCAGAAAAGCTCTTGCACACAAGGAAGTGAAAGGCAGTTAGAAAGTGTAAGCTGTGACAGCAAAAGGACAGAGCACAATAGAGATACTGTTTGAACATAGATCACGTGAATAAAGGGCAAGCTAAGAGGAATAAATATACATTTTTTTCACCCTGCAAAGTTAAAAATGATTAGGAATTTCTAGTTTGTTCACATCTACAGATGCATGTGTGGAGCAGCAGATTTGTTCTCCCATAATCCAAAATGGAAAGGAAGATGATTACACAGTCACTCGAAGTGACTGTGTAATCAATTTATGTTATACAGCAAAACACTGATGAAACTCTCTGCTATAATAATTACTCTAAGTGACTGCAATAATTTCCTAGGCTAGTTGCACCATTTTAGATACTATATAGAAACATGAACTCTTTATGAATGAATACTTTTAATTCACTTTAAGCTTAAATGACTACATATTGTGCTAGGCGAACAAAATTAACTCAGCACATTAGATTAAGAAAGTAATTGGAGTGAATCTTTGACTGTCTAATTGACTTGCAGTCAAAACAGAGTCAGGCTGCAGAATGAGATATTTCAGTAAAGACAGAATGTATTTTGTCTCACTTTGTCAAGCTTTTCCTCTCTCAGATTAGTGACGCTACACAAAGCGAAACAGCTGCTCACATGAAATAATGACTTGGAAATTACTTTTATTCGGGAATATAAGAACCAACAACTGTATTGTCCCTATAGTTTATACTGTGCACTTTAAATGTAACAAAGCAATTCATCTGGATTGTGTACATCACTCATTTACTCATAATTAATGATGATCTCTTTTTAATAAAAAAGTCCATATTGACAAACACATCTGGCAGCAGACGGCCTTTGTAACATAGATTAATTACTGCTAACTGAGGGTAGTTGAGGTTTGTGGCCTCAGGGCACATTTCCTGTTAATCATGCAAATTTTGACTCTCCCCCAAATAATCAAAGACTGCCTAACAAAAATCTTTTGCTTTCAAGATTAATTACGGACAGTTCTAGATTCTCTAACAACGCCTGGCCTGTGAACATGCTGACCAGCTACAGCAGCAGACTCATACACCATGCAGAAGGACTGCATTCATCAGCCTGTCAGTTCAATAGCATCAATAGCCCCACGGCCAATGGTTAATCCAGCTACTTAGAGGTCCACAGAGCCACACCTCTCCTCTGATCACAGCAGATGTGTCCAATTCTCAGCCACCCTGGTGCGTTTACTCACTCGATTCTAATCACAGTCTCTTTCTGTTTTCCCTCTTCCTCACCCAGACTCTTGAATAGACCTGATGGCGCTGACCAGGAGAGATAATCAGGCTGAGAGACTTTGTATTAAAGGTAGTGATTGCAGCGTCATACGAGTATCCCTACATAGCCTTCGATGTCTTTAGGAGCACCATTACAGTGCATGAGAATAATGTAAATTTCCAGAGAAAGGCTCAACAAGGAGACTGAATTGACTTTGATTTCCTTCTGTATCTGTCTGTGTTTCATCCTGAATGGAGCAGCTCTCTGTGATCTCAGGGGCTGCTCCACGATCTGTTATTCCGGTGCTTTCTGGTTGTCTGTCTCTCTGTATTACTCCCTGCAGACCTCCCCCTACTCTGATCCGGGATCAGCAAGCTTTAACAGTGAGGATTGTCCCGAGTGTGTTTCTCTCAGTAGGACTCTCTGTGGAGAAGGATTCTCTTACACAGGATCTGTGCCCTTAAACGCATCTGTCAGTTCTTCTTGATTCCATTGATTTTCTACAGTCTGAAGGCTTAAAGCTGCTTATTTGAAACTGTATTTTTTTTCTCTATGTGTTTTGAAAGACAGAGAGGAAAGAAATATTTTGTGTGTTTGTGTCTTGTCTGGCTGATTCACAAACATGAGAAGAGAACCTCATGTGTACATGTGTGAAAGACATGGGGTCGTGGCCTTGGCTAGCTCTCATCTTTCTGACTCCAGCCTTTGTCCCTCACTGCCACAAACTGCCTCTCTCTGGCTCTAACCTTTCTCCATCTGACCCAAACCCTCATCACCTTTATCCCTCCCCTTACACTGCATCAGATCCATGAGGTAATATACACAACTAGTAGCCTGACCTCTCACACAAAGCTCACAGTAGAACGCAGCTCTCAGTCTGGTATGACAAGAATCTCTTTTTCTCTCTTTTCCTTCTCTTTACAAGTCAGAGTGATGTAGAGAAAAGTGTATTGACTTTGAAGGTTGGCTACAGAAACATCACAGGCGTTGTGCTCAAAGCTGTCCGAGGTAAAAAGCAGATCAATACTTTTCATATTCCGCTGCGGTGGAGTGCTATCGACCAGGGCCTCGACATAGCCACGCCGCTTCACAACCAGCATGGCGCATCGTTCCAAAACGTGCTATTTTAATCAGAGAAAGACACTCTATATGTCTGACAAGTCTGCTCTCATCTTCATCCACTACACTCTTCCTCTCTGTCTTCATTTCTCCTCTCCTGTCCTCTTGTCTTCTCAAGGATTGATAGATCAGAAAAGTGGTTCCGTCCACAGAATAAGAGTCTAAAGAGAAGCTGTCAGAACCAAAGTGACACAGCGAGATAGAGGCATCCTCCGGAATGCATGTGTCGTTACAAGACAGGGTGACACTTAAGAGGCTGTTTGACAGTGTAAGTAGTAGAGCTGGGGCTCAAAGTGTTCTTTGCTGGTGGCAAAAAAACAGACACTCCTACGGTTTAAAAGTGATGATTTTCTGCCCTGTTTCTTCTTCAAGAGGCCTGACTTATGTCTATTTCATTGTTCAAACTCCATACTAGAGACACTCTCATTTTTGAATTCAAACATACACAAGTCCATATACACACTTACCTCCAAACACCCTCCAGTAAATTGCTTGCAATTTTTGGATCCTTCTCCACTGCCCTTCACGATGTAATACAGAAACAGTTGGAGGCCTGTGTGTTGATGACAAGCCTGGGGTCCAATCACATTCATTCCACTTAATGTGATTTCACCTATCCTGCTGCTGCTGGCCTGGACCCCTACTGTCATCCTGATATAGCCAGCGTATTTGCTGCCCTTCTCTTTACCTGTGAAAGACTCAACGCTGTCATTGGCAGAAATAGTAGATCATGATCATCATCATGCTCATCACTACCACCAGTGCCGCCATCACTCTCACTATCATCATGTTCATCTTCACTATCACCATCATCTTATAGAGCGAGCAGTAGGTATCGCTGTCAGAATACGGGTTTGAAATGTGAAAGAGGAGGGTTCTCTCTTCACGTGGCCACAACCTGTGATGTTTGGTTTCTAGCCCCACAGAGAAACACAGAGAATGTAATTTAAGTCTTTTCAGAATAGACAAACTATTGTGGTGTATGAACGCATGCATGGAAAATGTTAAGCTTAAGCTCAGTATATCAAACACGGATTTGTATAACCATGTTTCATGATGCAAAAATCATGTAAATTGAAACTCTGTCATCACTGTAGGATGTTAAAGTTATAAGATGTCAGTCCTGGTTGATTTGGTCCCAGAGTTCAGTTCAAAATTACACCTATTGATGTCCAGAGGCAGTAAACAAGAGCAACTTGTCTGTGTGCTTACAGTGTTGCCAAACAAACCATGGGCTGAAAAGATTCAACACTTTTTGTTTAATAAGGGATACTACAGTCTCATATGTAAGTCGCTTTGGATAAAAGCGTCTGCTAAATGACTAAATGTAAATGTAAATATAAATGTACAGTAATACCGAACTATTGTCTTCTTCATTACGTGAAATGCATGCAAATTCGTAGCCATAAATACCATTAAAAATGGTTATTATAAATTTTTAGAAATAACATTTTATAGGACTATATATTTTTAAAGGTTGGTGCTTAGCCAATGAAGTCTTTACATTGCTTTACTTTCATTTCTTCCATAGGAGCAAGAGCTAGATGTCATCCAAAATTGGAACCAGATCCCTCCAAAACAAACAGCTAAAAGCATGATCAGTTCTACAATACAAGTATCTAAAGTTTTTTATTATGCCTTGTTTTTGTTTTAAATAAATAAATTAGAAGAAATTGGGATCTTGTTGAGCAAAAGCATGTTATGTTTACAGTATGCTAAATGGTGCTGCTCATGCTTTTACAGTCTCCTCTCATTCTAGCAAACCCATTCTCTATGTTCGCTCTCTGTTTCCAGTCCTAGAGCTTACACACAAAGTACACCTTGGAAATCTTGCATTGCATATGCAGTACTCAAATATGCATACTTGCACAAACACACAACTTAGAGACTCTAATCAGCAGTGAAATATTACGAGTGAAGATATGTTGATATCTCAAGTACTCCTTCACACTAGTATGGGAGAAGTGCATTCTCATAAGGCCTAGGGATGCTGTATGTAGTGTGATAATGTGTAGGAAGATAAATCATGTCTGTGTTTTTCATTGTCATGCATGAAGTTGACATATTACTGCTTGAAGCCAGTTAGACAACATGATGAGGAAGTTAACTGTGCCAGATACACACTCATCTAATTGTTAAAACTTTTGTTTACATTGGTGCTCCCTAGAGATTTAGGTGTAGGAGTTTGAGTATTCCCAACTTGACACATTGGTTATTATTTAGGTCTGCTGTGGTATGGCAGATGTGGCGGTAGGTGGAGTGAGTACTGTCTCATTGAAACTCTGTACTGCATAGTTGCCTCCTTCTGTGCAGCTGATAATACCATGATTGTTTGCATTGATTGCAGGTTGGATTATAGATTTATATAATAATAATACTGTGCTGCACTAATCCAGACACAACATATATCTCCCATTGTGTTTGTTCGTTTTCCCCCAGTGAATTACAGTAGATGCAGTCCCAACTCCCTTAGTAATTCAACACTGGGTGCCAATTATCAGCTGGTGCCAACAGCTGGTGCCCTTTAATCCCTAAAAACTTGTGGGTGTTCATTTCAGCTCAACAGAAACGCCAATAATGTCAAATAGGGTTATAGTGGTACAAACAATCCATGTTATTGCTTGCCAGAAATAAAAATATGTTCCCAATGTACCAACCACATAGTCATCATAGAAAGTTCTTCTCAAATACCAGTATATTTTAACATGTAAGAAAGTTTAGTCAAATCTGGCAAGGTAATAGAAAAATCTTTTACAGCTGTAATGACTACAAGTGGTCAGCAAAGTCACGATAAAACTAAACTAAAACGATGTACTGCAAATGCCCTCACCCTTTCTTTTCTCTCTTCATCTGCAGTATTTTGCCCTGCATGGGTAGAGACAGCTTCGTGGTCAGAAAGGAAGAATGTGGTTACGTGCTGTGGGTATGCTGGTGCATAGGGGCTCTACAGTATGTGGCTCACGTTGAGATAAAACATAGAACGTATTACACAATAATAACCTCACAATAACCTTTCATCCAAACGAGAGGTGAGGTTGTGAAGCTGTTTATTCCAAGATTCATGCAAACATTTTTATTCTCATTACATATTACATACTTTAAAGAGTTTCCCCTCGGGGATTAATAAAGTATTTCTGATTCTGAAAAATGTTTGAGAAATACACTTATTCACTTTCTTGCCAAGAGTTAGATGAGAAGATGAAGACCACTCTCATGTCTGTATAGTATGAAGCTATAACCAGCAGATGGTTGGCTTAGCTTAGCATGAAGACTGGAAACAGGGGGAAACGGCTAGCCTTCTACTGTCTACAGTAGGTGTGTATGTGTGTATGTGTATTCGTCCTGAACTGTTTAGTACAAGACATTCGGTTCGGAATGCATTTTCCTCGGTTCGGTACGCCTTGTGACCCAAACAATTACTGTCAAAATAGTCTATTTATATCTACTACTCTCACGCGCAGAACAGAAATTCTAGAGCGCGAGTTTTACCCAGAAAGCTTTGGCACGCTCCAGTTGTTGTCGACTTAGCTCATAGTGTCGCTGCCTCCGAATGGTAAGCACAAATGAGAGTCCAGCGCTGAAGGATCCTCCCGTGACATTTGGATTCGCTGTACGGGAGTGTTACAGTTTCCCGGTTAGTTACAGAGAAAATGGGCAACGATTAGTGTCAAACTCTATGCCGACATTGTTCAACTGAAGTCGGGTATGTCTGGAAACACTTCAAACATGACATTTATGACTGCATCCCCCGCATGTGTTGATTAGTGAAATGAGACAAAAACAGACTGGAAGGCGAGTCCTTCCCCACAGCCTGAACGCTGTCAAAGTCATGACTAATGCTATAGGAGTGTTTATCACAGCAGATATGCAACCGTACTACTCGGTCATAGAGAATACAGGATTTATTATGGTCAAAGTACTCGAGCCCCACTACAATGTCCCTTCACTTGTGCATTTTAGACAATCTGTTGTGCCTGCCCTGTACAAAAAAGCACAAGCTGCAGTTGTTCAGGAATTATCAACAGGTCAGAGTCTTATGATGAAGCATTACTGACATTTTTTTTATTTATTTGTTCATATTGACAATATGCCAGTATTTGAGTGTCTTAACTCTTACAGTAAGTATTATGGCCAATGAGCCACTGTGGAATGTTTGCATTTTTCCAAATAAATGACAAAAATTATATTTTCTAAATTTTTTTTGTTTTCCCTGCTGTACTGAAAAACGTACCGAACCATTACCTTAAAACCAAGGCATATACTGAACCGTGAACTGGTCATTGATCTGCTAGTTACCTGGCACAAAACCCTTCGTAAAAATCAAAATGTGACAGTTTTGCTGTTTTTTTTTTTACAGATTAAACAAACAAGATATGGCATGTTAATTAGTGAGCTTTTATTGGCACTGGTAGGCAGATTTGTTTTCGGACAGAGCCTGAGTAGCTGTTTCCCCCTGTTTCCAATCTTTGTGCTAAGCTAACCGGTTGCTGGTGGTAGCTTCATTTTACTGTACAGGCATGAAAATGGTATCAATCTTCTCATCTAACTTTTAGCAAGAAATATCTCTGCATTTCACTATTTCCCAAAATGTTGAATTATCATTTAAACTCTGAATACAAAATGATGAATAGTCCAAGTAATAATATTTACCACAATGTACCATTTCCACTGTTCACTAGCACTTTCTTTGTGTAGTTAATTGCTTATACTCAGCTGTTATCAGGTTACAAAAAGCTGGATGTGTCAGTCAAAGTGTTAATTTACTATATGCTGTATCTATACAGACTATTTAACCCTAACCTGACCTCTGACCACTTTCTCTAACTCTAATGCACACATTTAATATCTTTAGGCTGCTTTTCATACTATTGTAACACCCCCTTTACACATTAGGTTGTTGTTACTTAAGACCTTGATGATATTAAATAGTAAAGCTTTTGAGTTTTCTTCAAATGCCGTGAAACAGGAAGTTGTTGTCCAAATTTCACATGTTTGATAAGAGTCCTGGCCTGGGGACATCTAAATGCCGATTAGGAGTCATAGTCACTGGCAACAGGAAGTGAGCCTTGTGTGACAATCATAATTTCATTTACATCAAAATTCTCATGGTGTAGTCTACACTTGATACACTGGAACATAATGTACAATTAGTGGGTGTTCTCTAGCACCATGTAGTAGACCCAGGAAGTGACATTCAGTTCCTCCATGTCCAAAACACCAAAATTCAGAGCCGCGTCGACCAACCTCAGATAACGATGCCACTACTGTGGCACACCCCGAAGTCCGGGGAAGGTGCGAGGGCCTGTTCATCACTGCTTGCAGCTTTAATTGTCTGATTGTCACTCTAATAAGTATATATTATTCATGTACTTTATCATGCAAACTGGATCAAATTTCTTGAAAGTGGAACAATATTTTAATGCTTTTGAAGAAAAATTAAGCATGTGAGCATCACGTATGTATATTGCAGGCATATAATTCTCTTATTATGTTTTCCCGGTACTTGCAGATCTCCTACTTTGTATATTGTACTTTTCTATATTGAAATTCCTATCTGTGTACTATGTTCATATGAGACTTATGCATGTATATGCGGTCTGTCTGGAAGAGGGTTCCCTCCTTTTTTGGTCTTTCTGCGGTGACTCACATTTGTTTCCAGATAAAGGTTTGTTTTAGGTATTTTTTTTAAATGTAGGGAGTAAGGATATAGGTGTTGATGCTTTACCGATTGCAGAGCTCTCTGGCGCAAACTTGTAATTTTTGACAATTTAAATAAACTTGGCTCGACATGTATCTCATGATGAAGGCACTCAAAGATAAGTGGTGACATCCTGCTTTTTTTGGCTATGGAAGGGAGTCACAAGCTTTCACAAGCAGGCATGGGGTTGATTATCTTGCAGCTCCATGGCCACGCTCCATACGGAAACATCACTGTGTCTCTTCTTTGTGTGGTGTTGCGAGGCAGGCAGGATCCTGGCACAGCCTGTAGACTTCCACTGTGAGCTTTTTATGGTCAGCTTGAATGGTGCACTGATGAAAAATGGAGATCACTTCAGGCCCCACTGTTCTTGTCAGATTTTGCTCTTGGGAACCACATTTATTAAAAAACTTTTTTATGTCTTGTGACCCAGACTGATTTTTGTGCCAATTTCTATGCTAATCTGGGAAAATGTATCAGTATCCTTTCAGGACACAAAGCAACCTCCTTATTTCGTGTGCTATTATATTTTATTCAGACAGTCTTGCATTGTGACTTCATAGAGGTAAGGAGCCCAGAGCCTATACTTATGTATTTGCTGTTTTTGATCTGATATATCTCAAGGACATTTTGAAGTGAAATATTTGCATTCCCCCTATACCATCCTACAACTCTCAGTCCCATATTGTATTATCCTTTGAACCTGCTATGTGTCTGCCCCTGTTATAGGTCCCTTATCTGTGAAAACACACCTATGAATAGACTCTCATCCTAACATGTACATACATGCGGGTGCACACAGAAATATGGGGACATGAAGCGGAGATCTTGCTCAGGCCAGATCATTAATGCAGCATCACAGACCCAGGCCAGATCCAATGCCCAGCACATCACACACATAAAATTGACTGTACATGTCTGTCAGACCTTCATTGCCTGCCACCGTACCTAAAGTTTGTACTTGTTCTTCCGCTCTTATCCTTCTCTGAAATCCCAGTCAATATGTTTGTTTTGGGAGAATGTGTGGGAGGCAGGGAGAGTGAAAGGGTGAGAAAGACTGTTTGATTAAAAGGCTGTATTGACAGAGTCAACAGGAACAAATCTCTGTTGCGTAGCTATATACAATGGTCATCAAACTCAGAGGAGCGGGTAAGCATGTGTTTGTGGGTAGATGAGTACATCATGAGAGTTTATATGTGCCTTTTCCTGTTGTCTTACCTGTTGTCTGTCCTGTATGGTGGCACTCGGTTTCCCTTTTGGGGGATTCATAACGTATTTTGTATTGTATTGTATCGTGTGGTTTGATATATGTTGGTAAGTGGTGGAGTATTTCAGTCAAATTGTGTCTCTGCCTGCAGTGAAAGCCGACAGTGTCCTGTGGTTAAATCATTTTACTCAGTGGAGAGTATTGGAAGAAACACCAAAGCTACAGTTAAAACTAACTCACTGGCAAGACCTCACATGTGACCCTGGTCAAAAACCCAGAGTGAATACAAGTGGAAAAAGATTTCAGAAGCTTTCAGGCTGTGTAAACCAAAGGTCAAGTGGTCATCAACCTAAAACGTGAGAAAATCAGTTGTGTGTAAGTGCATTCTAAAAGCCCTTTTCCACTGGAGGAACTTTTCATGAAAACCAGGAACCTTTCTAGGAATTTAGGAACTTTACTTGTGGGTCCATCAGAGTAATTAGGTTCTAAATTTGTGTCTGGGCCACAGAAAGTCTCAGCTCCAGGTGTAGTACTTTCCTATGGCTTGAGAATATTGGGGTGGAGTTTGTTGTACTGAGTGTAACTGAACAAACACAAGCCTCGTACACAACTTGTGTACAATATTAGGACTGGGGTGGCATTTCTTGACATTAAAGCAATAATTTGACTTTTTGGGAAATATGTTTATTGCTTTCTTGGCAAGAGTTTGATGAGAAAAATTATACCACTCTTACTTTTGTACGGTCTTGAAATAATTGCCTAAAACTAACTTTACTTTGGTGAGGCAAAGATATTGCACAGCGCCAAGATTACATACTTGGCCATCTGATCACCGTCATTGCTTATGTATTAGTGAATTGGATGATCTTGTCTTTGATTATGTCAACAACTTCAGGAAACTGGAAAAGCAGCTGAATCTGTGAAAAAGCGTGACTAGAGGTCGTGTCCTACAATAAACGTAAACATGGGTTGTAATAAGCTGCTTGCACAGCCGATCTATATATGGACGTTTTCCAGGTGAGGACAGTCTTCTCGTTTGTTTAACGCAGACAAAACCAAAGTGTAAAAGTGACACGCTGTGATGTTACAGGTGGCTTTATGCTGGACTATTTCTTGGGTGGGCGCAGTCACTTCCTGGAGTCTCCGCTGGTTGCAAATTGTCCTTTTTACTTAGAATTGTGTAGCTAATTTGTAGATGTAGGTGTTCGCTTCTGGCGTTTTCAGTCTCCCTTTCAACCTCTGTATGTCTCCTTTCCAACATCCTTTCAAATATTGCAGTTGCATAACCGTAAACTGCAAAGAACATTATGTTTTGCTGTTAGTTAGTAACAAAGTTAGTTTTTAAATCTGTTATGTGTCTAATTGACTGTCTACACAGTTCTTCAGATGGGGTGGAAACACAATCAAGAATGCACAAAAGGCACTTTTAGCTCCTGAGTTAGTTCCTGGGACTGTTTGAATAAAAAGGGGCTGAGATTGTGCAAATGTGTTACAAAAGAAATTGATGAGACTGATTTATCCTTGTGTGTAGTGTGTCTCTTGCTGCTCATGCATAAATAACAACAGTTTGAGTTTTGTGTGGGTAGATATTTTACACACTCTAGAGATGTGATGTGTGATTGTGTGTGTGCTTGTGTGTGAGGGAGCAAAAGAGAAATGTGATTCAATCTTGACAAGTAAAGGCAGTTAAGCAGCGAAAGCACACATGAAGAGAGAGAAGGAGTCTGACTGGGGAGGGCAATGTAAAAGTGTGGATGGAGGGAGCTGAAAATGTCAGAGTGAAGAAGAAAGAATGTTTAGGCAGTGAGGGATGAGAAGAAAAATGCAATCTGGGCCCAGACAGAGGTGTAACAGACCAATTTGTTTGTGGTGTAATGGAGAGAAGATGGGTTGGCCTGGGTGATAAGTTGGCCAGTTCTGGGCCAGGCTGGACTGGGAGGATAAGAGAGGTTCTGAGGTCTGTGTGGAAAACATTCAGATAGACAAATATGTGGTGCAGCTGGGAAAAAAGGTAAAGTTAACACGACCAAAAAGGCGTAGATGTGATATAGCAATATAAAGCAGACGGCTTATTTCTAGAGCTGTTTGAAATCTTTTTCCGGGCAGTTCAAGTCGAAT
The DNA here is from genome assembly GCA_011952105.1 of Coreoperca whiteheadi. NCBI lineage: Eukaryota > Metazoa > Chordata > Actinopteri > Centrarchiformes > Sinipercidae > Coreoperca > Coreoperca whiteheadi. The sequence goes on from CM022476.1 coordinate 11,898,492, forward strand.
CTCAAAGAATTCAGTACAAGTCCTAGTCAAGTTTAAAGGTCCAGCATGTAGGATTTAGTGGCATCTAGCGGTGAAACTGCAGTTTGCAACCATTTCAATATCACTCACCTCACTCTCCCATTCCAAGCGTGTAGGAGAAAGTGCAGTGACTGTGAAACTTGCGAAAACAACCATTGTAGAAACATGGCGGTGCAAAATGGCGACCTCCAAGGAAGGGGACCCGCTCTCTCTGTAAATAAAAACGGCTCATTCTAAGGTAACGAAAACACAACAATTCTTATTTTCAGGTGATTATACACTAATGAAAACATATTTCTAAATATTATATTACATTTCTGCCAATAGCGCCTTCTAAATGTTACACACTAAAGGGATAGTTTGTTTTTTTGTGGAGTTGTGAGGTATTTATCCATAGTCCTTGTATTACCTACAGTAGGCACGCCCCCAGTTTGGAGAAGCAGAGAGTTGTACTGGCAAAGAAGCTAAGCAATGTACTCCTGTGGACAGGGTCAGCAGCAAAACTTATTTTTGCCACCATAAAAAATAAATAAGCCTATGGTATATGTTGAATATTTTCAGCGCTTTACCTTGCCGTCAGAGAGCCATTTCCTTTGGAACTTAATTTTCTCAACCATAGAACTTCCTTATTCCGAAGCATAAGCACGACTTGGCGGCGCATTGTATAACACTGCGAGAGATCAGCTGTTTGGGTCAGAAAGTGCGGTTGCGAGATCAGACTTTGCTTTCATTTAGTCAGAGATGGCACCAGAAAGTGACACAGCAAAATTCATATGTTCTTCTTTGCAAAATATTTGGCAGAAGATTGGTTGCATAGTGACTACTTGTGGGGTTAGTTGGTGAACTAGCCTACTGTGGCTGGCAAGATAAAAGCAAGTGTGTATCTGTAGCTACCTCAGACTGTATGCATTTTAACATTACTGCATATAGTCTATGTTAGCTCATTAGCTGCCAGCATCTAGCTTTCCAAAGAAAAACGTATGACGTGTGATTTCTAAAACGAGCAGTGGTGAAAGTTATATTCTGCGATGATCAAAAATTGTCTCCTTCCACTTTAAAATGTTGATTAAAAACATTGCGGTCTGTTGATACTTTGAGCCTTTGACTAGAGCTGAAAATTTTGGATCTAAACATTGAGAAACAAGGCAACTTAGCTTCTTCACGTCGAACCTCCCTCTTGTCCCTATGAGAAAGATTAGCCGAACTAAAAACTGACTGAGATCTGTTTCTGCTTATTGGTGTGCTTCTGACTGGCCAAATTAAAAAATTATTGACAGTTACCCCACCCATTTAAAGTAAGCCTCGGTAAGACTCTGATTGGCCAAATTAAAAAATAACTGACAGTTACCCCACCCATTTAAAATCTTCTGTCTGAGATACCCTACCCGATAAAAGCTAAGCTAAGGTATCATGGCTGGCATACTGTTGTGTGGCTGGGTCCCACTTACAGAGCCATGGCTGTGTACAAACACCAGAGTTTTTTTCAGAGCGCACACTGAACGGACAGCTAGCAGACCATGAGGAGATATTTGCTAAATTTGACAAAAGACGTGTATTGGATTAAAATAGCATACTCCACCTTTAAGACGAATCATAAGCCTCATCAGATGCTTATCCTGATCAGACGCATTTGATCTGAAAAAGCAGCACAATGAGATATTTCCAATATATCCATTTCCAATCTGGCCTGGGAATATCTTGAGATCTTCCCAAGACTATAAAATTATTTAAATGCTAATTTTATCCTGTTCATTGACTTTCTAAGCCCTATTGTGATACTCAAGGCCTGCCTGCTGCTGTCATATTCAGCTTTTATTGTTCCATTATTTTACTGGGTCAAAATGGATATTTTGTATTAATCATCAGTGATAATGTGACTTGCAACATGCATTCAAGTCAAGTCCTCAGGCAGTCAAGTAGGGGAAGTTTCCCTGCAAACAAGTTTAAATCATGTTTTATGTTTGTATTTTCACAACTTAAATCTGACTCCAAGGTCCAAATCTCTTGTCTGCTTGGCTCATATGACACTGTTCTGTGACCAGAAAAACACTGTAGATGTTAACTTTGAATTCCGCACATACCCATCTAAAATTGTTTAACTGAAAAAAACAACAACTTTACAGCTCAGAGCTTATTTTCTTTGCAGCAGTAATGATGTACACTAGTGCTGGAAAGAAGTCTGAAAGCACACAGAAAAGAAGCAGTGCTTTTTGGACCCTAAATAGGTCAGATGTTTTGTGTTCAAGCAAATAAAATTGTTTGGAATTCCAAGTGTCGGTTTTCTGCAGTGGGGCTCGGTTTTTGTTATATTTGGATTACAGCTATGGGCTTTTCCAGCAGTACTGCTATCGGCAAAGTAGATTGGCACCTAGTGTTACTGGGAAGAGCAGGAGAGTAGGAGCAAAGGGTCAGGCCAAGAGGTCAGGAGTTGACCAATCATGAGAGGACAAAGGGAAGGGGAAAGGAGGAGAAGAGGAAAGTGATATGGGAGGAAGGGACCTGGAGCACTGACACATGGAGATGGAAGGGGGAAGGGAGGAAGGAGAGGATGAGGGCAGAAAGGTGACACACTCAGACACCGAGAGAGAGAGAGGGATGGGGGGAATGATGGGGAAAAGGATGAATGGAGTAGGGGATGCTGCTGAGCCACCGGTTTGACCTTGCAGACAGTCTGCTCGTACTGCTCATACACTTGTGTTTGTGTGTGTGTGTGTGTGTGTGTGTGTGTGTGAGAGAGAGAGAGAGAGAGAGAGTATGAGTGACTCTTTTTATTTCCAGCATGAGCAAGCTGTGCTTTATTTGCAAGGCAGGGTCAAGTCAACACAAACACACACACAAAGTCCATCCATTACACCACCGAGAAATCTCTCTAATCTCACCTACAATCAACAAATCGATGACCAAAACATTCTGCTTGGATGATTGGTCAAAGTGTCTGTGAACCGGCCCAACTATGTTTCTAGAAGAAATCTGTTTGCTGGACTTCTCATACTCCGTGTTTGGTATGTTGTTGGTGCTCTTTTTTACAATGGCACAATCCACATTGTGTTATCCTTGAATTCAGCTCATACCTATTTAAAATAATTTTTTATTTAGCAGCTCTTGGCTATTTTCTGATGTACACCTGTGCTGAAAAGATGCCTGAAAGCACACAGAAAAGAAGCAGTATTTTTTAACTCTAAATATGACATGTTTTGTGTTCAAATAAATATAAATGTTTCACATTCCAACTGTCTATCTATAGCTTTGTTTAAGTATTCGCTTTGCAGCCACTGTATGGGCTTTTCTGCATTTGTAACTCTCAGGTTTAATGTAGAGTCTCTTTTCTCTATGTAGTGCATTATTCATGGTTCTACTTACAGTTTACTATGAGCTCCCAAACTCAATTTTTTGGAATCTAACTGGATGTGAACAGTGTTGGTGATTGTTGCTAACTCTTGTAACTGCAGCGTTTAGCCTCAATATATTGCCTATGCATCATGGCCACTGCCACGGTGCAACATATCGACCATTGTTTGATTAATGACGGTGGCTATCTCAACTGCAATCATCTCTCATCCTCTAGTAATCACGGTCTCACTTGCCCATCTGTCTGCTCCACTTTCAAATCATACCATCTACCTGCCAACCTGTCGGCAACCAGAGCCCCAGTAATGATCCGATCTGCCCTTGTTTCTTGGTGTAAAAATAGTCAGATACATAATTAACATCATCGCTCATAACAGCTTCAATAACTGACTGTCTTGGGTGGGGGGGATGAAGGATGAGGGTGCGGCTCATCTGAAAGCAGAATGTTGTTAGTCCAAAAACTACTCAATCATTCCGTCTTTACACTTCCTGCACGGCAATTGGAAGGTTGCCAAACACTGCTGCAGTCCTTAATTTGCACTCAATTTAGATGGTTTGGTGCCCAGGTTTTTGTGTGTCTATTGCGTCGCTAGTCTCTTCTGTCTCCCTTATCGCTCTCTTATTCACTCCCTTTCTGTCTAACTCTCCCTATTTCCTCTGCTTTTCGTCTGCCATTTGTCTGTTTCCCACCATATCTTTCCTGCTTCTCTTCCATCTGTGTTTTCACTACAGACTTGTCCTTATCTCTTTTTCTTTTGTCTTCTGAAACTCTCTACCTTCTCTCACCTCTTCATCACACTCCCACCCTCTCTTTGTCTCATATGTCGTCTCCTTCTTCTGCCTCTTGACTCATGGTTTTACTTGACAATCTTAGCTGGCTGTTAGTCTGCTGAGGGTTTATGGAGTTCACTGTGCTTTAACAGAACCAGCTCAGGTCCTTGCTGTAGAGCCTGTCTCGTCTGGTTTCCACTGCCAGGCTGAGAGCAACTAGCTCAGGACATGCTCATTATTTGCAACACAGCCAGTGGTGGCCTTCACACACTCACACACAAACACACACACACACAAGATGAAGTTATTTAGCTTGACAATGACATGACTGACTCATTAAAATCTGAAGCTCAGACTGAATTCATCACTAAAGCCACAGGTGGGATGAAAAAAAAAAAAAGCTTATTCTGCAGGAAGTCGTGTCTTCTTCTAACATGTAAGAGACGTTTTCAGCTATGTGGTCAGCAGGCGTGCAAAAGTGAACTAATAGTTTGCTGCCAGTCTTTACTTACCAGTCTGCGCATATTTTTCTCCATGGTTCAAATCCAAAATGTAATTCTCAAATATCACTCACAGGTAAAACCTTTGAATTACGCCATGTTAGTGCAAACTGAGAAATATGCTGCCGTGACATTCACTAACCTGGTTACCTGCTGCGTTTGTGCACCTTTAGATCCCCAGCTCAACCCATTGTTTAACCCTCTGTGGGCAGGGATGGAGATGAGTGGGGCAGAGCTGTTGATTTTCTTTGCCAGATTCATTTTGGAGGAAATGGTGTTGATGCCTGGATCGCTTTCACTGACAGCGTTTTTACCATTCCAGGGTGTGTGGCATCCTTAACACAGAGGTCAAAGGGAGAAGGTCAGGGTGAATGGTAGGGTGAATGGTAGGGCAAACAAAGTGAAGCCCAATGTTGACACTAGAGACTGGAGTTGGTTTCCTGCATCCCGCTTTTTATTAGGTTTCACCTGTTTACAGTTAGGAAAAAGTTGTGATTTTGTGGTTTTTGGTATTGTAGTTAAATATTAAAAAAGTCAATGCATCACATTTCATTCTTCAAGTTTATAGTACATTTTATTTATTTTACCAAGTGTCTAAACATAACCATAACACTGTTAATCATGCTTTGGGTGCCAGAAGAGGATATTGGAGAGAAAACAAATTAAATACGTTAACAGTGAACTGCAGCAGAAGATACTTTCAGCGTCAAGCATTTTACTTTAGCATTTTTGTGATTGTGTTTGTTTACACTGTATTTCCAACAGAAGTGACTTGTCAGATTGTGCAGGGGATTCCAGTAAATCAGCTGTGTTTTCAGTCGCTTGTTATAACTGTCTGAACTGAGCCCTGGGCCTCGCAAAACCTGCTTGGCCCTTCTGTTGAATAGATGCCTGTCTCTCTTGCTCTCTGTCACGCTCCCTTTATGCTCCTCTACCATACCACCAGGGTTGACGCTGCCATCTGATCCAGTGAGTTCAGCAGAGCTCCAGCTAGGAGAGAAACTTCCCAGAACAAAGAATGGAGCAGTGACCTGGCATTCCACTGCTGAGGAGCAACTGCCAAGCTCACTGATTGAAACCTTCCCTCAGCCAGCTCCCCCTCCATCCATCCTTCTTCCCCCTACCCCACTCTTTCACCCCTCCCACCCTGCCTTTCCCCTTATTCCACTCCACCTGACTGCTACAGGGACACATAGACGGCCACCGAGTGTGAGAGAGAAATAGAGTAGGCGAGCTCTCGATCAGAATGCGAGCGGTGCTTGACTCTCCCAAGCACACAAACAAACCTGTCGGCTGGAGAGTTTGGCACTCAGTGACCTGACCTTATGGTCCAGGGTTCATGTGCTCTTTGACAAACTGCAGCTCCAAAGTTTCTCTTCACCTCGTAAGAGCATGGCACAGAATATCTATAAGGATCGAGAGTGGCGTGCAATCATAATCCCACTGATTTTTTCTATTAAGACCTACAATGAGAGAAGGGGATAAAAGTATGCATACACTTTATAATGTCAGTGTGCTGTTGTTATCTCTGTAATAATTATATTGTTATTGAAATCCACTTGAAGGCCATTTTATTACACACTGTGGACTCACACCCCTTTTATCTTGAATGTATCAGTGCAGCATATTCACAAGAGGAGGAAGACCTTGGTCCCATTGAATCCAGCTTTGGGACTGTTTGGGCTAATAGACACTGCAATCTAACTGCAGATGATTCACTCCATTTTTGTTTTCTAAATGTTGGTTTCTCAGAGATCTCAGATGTATGTATTCATGCAAACTGTTTCAATTGTTCAGTTGTTGGAGACAGACAATTCCAATTCAGAATCCACAACATTACAATTTGTCCATTTCATCATTCAAATTCATATTTGGAATCCACAAACCTGTCACCAGACAGAACTTTTCACACTGGACGATTCTGCAAAACCCCAGATTATATTTAATTACAACATTTTTGAAAATTCTGTGCCAAAAATCTTTTAATTATGTATTTCTACTATATCCAAGCACGGCAACTACCGTATGGTTATGTAAATGTTTATTGTAATACAATGGGTCTAGGTGGGCTACATTTATGCTTTGGGTTACAGCCAAAACATAAAAGCACACACACAAAAAAATGGGACATGTAAAAAGGCCCAAACTTTGAATATTGGCATTGGATGTAAATTGCTTGCTGCAGAACTGTCCAATATACACAATGGAAGTGGGAATTAAGGAGGAGCCCAACTTGCCCAACTTGCCCAACTGCAATGTATGGATCCTGCCAGAATGAGCACAACTGGCACTGTCACATTTTGTCCGTTTTCAAATTTTTTTTATCTCTACTTAATCTCTTGAGATTGAAATCTCTATTTCTAACAGCGTCAAATTGTACAACTGTAAAACACAACAGAAACAAACTCAACCTGACAATATAATTTACAGTTAAAATAGACACGCTTGCATTTGTTGACAGGTCCACCTCTCTGGCTTGCTGTCTCTTCCTCACAGAGCAACTCAACACACACAGGAAGAAACTTTGATCAGAGGTAAATCAATGTTTTTGCCCCAACATTATTTTACAGCATGTCACCATGCACAATAACAGATGCCAATCTCTTTACCTAAAATGCATGTTAATAATCTGGCAGTAGCCCAAAATTGAAAATCCTGAACCAGACCGCAAACCTATGGGTAGAGTAGCAGAACTCTGAGATTGATGAAAGACTGGCAGAGTTTCTTGAAAAAATTAGATCAATCCCTCTCATGAGCCACGGCAAAAATCCATTGCAATATGTCTCCATCTTTTTGTCACTTGCTCAGTGTCTTTGTTGAAGGTACTCATCCTCTCAGCATTGCCTTCCTGTAATGATTGTCTTGGATGATGTTTTTCTTAAACCCCAGCATTTTCCCTTGTAAATAAGTCCTAGATAGTATAGGTCACAATAAGCATCCGTGCAAAATTGTGTTTAAAGTATGTTGTAAAAGTAAAAAAAGTCTACACAACATTCTTACTAAACACTGCTCAAGCTAGTCTTTATTTTGAGTGTTTGACATGAAAATAAAAGATGAAACTAGAATATTATTCCAACAAACTTTATCTTTTACAGTGTAATTTATGGCCATCATCAGGGGAAAAAAAGCAGATGTGTGCCTCACTTTGATTTAGACAAAAGTTCAATGTTGCAGGCATACATCCCAAACTTGATCTTTAGTTGTTACTAGAAGTTGGCTGGGTGTAGCAGATAGTTCTCATCAGGTTTTTTGTTGCTGTGAGATGGAAACAGGCTCTTCCTTTAATTAGAAAAACAGTCTCTTCCAGAGAGGTGACACTGCTCTCTTTCACTGGAGAGGAAGTATGGCATATGGATACTAAGCTACAGTACCTGGTGCAAATGTGTGTGGGTGTTCAGATGTGTTACAGTTTGTCTGTAGGTGTTTGTCAGTCTAACAAACAAAACCGCTTAAGACCATCTGCCTTGTTAATGGGGGAGCGTGGTGCCAGTAGATGCTTTGATAGCAACCTTTGAAACGATGGACATCTGTGTGTGTGTGTGTGTGTGTGTGTGTGTTGTTGGGAGAGATGGCTCCATCTGTTTGTATTGTTTCCCTCCTTGATTGCTCCGCTTCCAGCAAACTTGTATTCTGGGACTGTTTTATTTTGGAACACACACCCACGCATGCATACCTGCGAGGAAGCATGTGCATGCACACACACACACACAGACACACAAAGAGAATTGAGTGACATATCCTAAGGAGTACAGTATGTGCACAGATGTGTATTTGGGAAATAGAACACAATAGAAAACTTGGCCAGTGATTGTTATTGTTCAAAAGAGTCTTTGTCTCTTCTCCAAACCGCTGGAAATTTGTGGATGATGGAAGATTTTCGGAACTCCATAATTACATGGGTTGCCCAGAAGCCAAATGTTTAACAATACAGCGTGATTATTTTTTGTTAATTATAACTAAGTTGTTGCTTAATCTTTAAGCTATATTTGACATTTTCAATTTTCTTTTTCATTCTGTCACTTTCTCTCTTCCGCAGTGTTCATTTTTGCTTTGTTATCATAGCTTGTTTTTGTGTGAGAGTGCGTGTTTTGCGAGTCATGTCCTGTGATGTCAGTGCGTGCATGTGTGAAGTGGCCCAGTGTCAGGCTCCTGGGACCAGAGAGACATAAGGCAGAGACAGGGGTAAAAGGTTAATAAACACACACACGAACACTCACACATTCATTCATGCACAGAAATGTTAAAACATTCACCAGACACTAGACATGTGCATTCATTTGTCATTATTTCATTTTTGTTTTTCCATTCAAATAAATTAATAAAAGTATTAAATAGTTCTAAGTACAAGACATACTATGAGTCATTAAAGGGACAGTTCACCCTCAAATCAAAAATACATATTATTCCTGTAGCCTGTAGTGCTATTGATCCATTTTGATTATTTTGGTGTGAGTTGCCCAGTTTTGGAGATGTCTGCTGTCTCTCGAATATAATAGAAGTGGATGGCACTAATCTTGTGGTGCTCAAAACTCCAAAAAAAAACATACGAAAAATTCAATACCATTGTCTCTTTCCAGAAATCATGACCCTGTTAATCAAGATAATCCACAGTCCTTGTTTTGAGCAGTTTCATGTAGAAACTATTTTCTATCGAAGTACACTCGCCAACCGTATCACCATGCAGAAGAAAGCGTGCATCTACTCATGGACGAGAGGTACTACCATGGAGGATGTCTGAGCTCAGATGAACAGAAGTCCAAGTTAAGTGCTTCTTTTTTTGTTTTAATGCAGGGAACGTATACTGAAACCTGAGGAGAGCTCACGGACACACATACAGCCACGTGTATCACAAACAGTGCACGTGTTTTGCCCCCGGGGCCAGCGGTGCATTGTAAGAATCGCTGGGGCCAGGAGGGACCTCACTCTGTCTCTGTTCATATTATTCAAAAGAATAAAAGCTTTTTTCCAGTAAATTGAAATTCGAAACAAAATGCCGATTAAGAGCTACGAGACCTCCCTGGAGTAAAGAGCGCTGGCATTTAACATGCAGACCCAGTGTTAGGCCCCAGTCCTTTCAAAAAGCAACACAGGCAAACCAATCTCCCTGAGAATGGCACAGCAAATTTCTTGCGGATGAGTTTCGGCTGGGGCCCAGATATACAAAGTGAAATGAAGGCTTCATGGTTTATCAAAGCAGCCATAGTGTTTATTCTACTAGGAGCAAACATACAGGCTGCCTAATAACACTGGAAGAGGATATTTCCTCCAACTAATATACAAGAGGACCTGAAAGCTACTGTATGGCCCTCAGTGAAATTTATGTGAACTGGCTTATGTTCACACAGAGGTGAGTGCATCTTGCAATGCATGAGATGTGAGACCTTGTATGGAAATAATGATTTAAATGGCATGAAAACAGTTCACATGCACATATCCCCCCCTCAGACGGCAGTTTTAGTGTTAAACTGCTGGAATGAGAGACTATGTCAGACTCAAGACATTTGGTAAACAGTGGGGTGTGACTGTGTCATGCAATGTAGCTATGTTAATCCTCTCAGGGGTCAGTGGTCAACATTTTTAAAAGACGTATTTGTGCAGAACAATGAGACAGTCACTGCACCAGGATTGCTGGGAGCTGAGACATACTTCTGGGATCAAGTGAAAGCATGGGGAACACATTGTAAATTGAAAAAATGTGTGAAAGCCAATTTGAATTTTTCTATGGTTTTTGAATATTCTCTCAATGTGCATCTGTGACTAAATATATATTACTAATTTGATTTGCCGAATGTATTTGAAAGATATGCAATTCCTGCTTGGATCAAATTTGGCAATGTTTTTTACAATCCAAGAAGTGTGACATCCTTATACTATACAGGGAAGAGGTCGAAGTTTAGGCATACAAAGCATAGGACTTTGTTATGGGTTTAGGCCCTGAATAGATTGTGGGTTTTGGTTAAATAATGAACAAGTCAGCACATCCAGTCTTGGGCTTTAAGTCACTATTGATTTTCTCAGTATTTAACCAAAGCCACACTCTTTCCATAACCTTAACCAAGTTCTTTGAGTTACCATAAAAACATTTTATTTGCCTTATTTGTCAGAAGCAGATATTAAAGGGAAAACAAATGAAGCACGGTGACAGTGAACATTTTGCAGATTCAATCAGGATGAACATTTTGACATAGCAGCAGTTTACAGATCTGTTCAATAAAAATGCCCTCATTATGTTGACAAAAATCTTTATGATGTCTTTACATTTCCTTCAAAACTGTTATGCAAATATATATAAGCATATTTTTTTTTACAGAATAGGGTTGCATAATAATGTTGTTTCATAGCTTCTTATTGTATATGTCAGGCAACATTAGCATAACAGAACACTCGGCTGTGTGCTTATACAGTACAGTGATAAATGCTGACTGTGAGCACACTTGCACTCAAAAACACTCGGCAAACACTACCTATCCCTTTGTGCCGTTGCTCTGTGAGGGCTGAATTTATTCTTTGCCTATTTATTTGATGTTGATGAAAGAGTGGATCAAGTCCAATCGCATCAATCACATCAAAGACATGCTGTGTAACGTGAGGAATGGCACACATGATGCACACATATACACACATAAGTGCACTGGCTCACAGTCTGGTCAACCTTTATAGTTTGATCAGTGTCCTGATCTTGAGGAAAACTTATCTACCCCTTTCAGAGGAATGTGAAATATCTAACGGAGACAGTGTGCTTTTCAGCAGAATCTCTAGGCTCTACCAGCGTCCTCTATGACTACACTAAATGCAGACAGTGTTTTCACTGAGAAAGGAGGCAGGAGTATGACTTTAAAGTATTTAACTGCCATCGTCCCCTGCAGCACCACACACCATTGCCCCTTCTCTTTCTTGGTATCCTCCGTCTCTCATGCCTTCCCACATACAGTAGATAGTAAACACACTGAGAAATAAGCCATTCAAGCTACATTCAAGTTATTTGCAGTGCCGACTAACCAGAGATCGCTCTTTATTTCCCACAGGTCAGCTGATGCTTTTCTCTCCACTATCATGGGCATTCTCTATACCCGGCCCGCCACCGCTGAACGGACAGACGTGTGAGTGTCTGTGTGTGTCTGATGCGACGGGCATGACGAACATGATACATCTCATCACATGCTTCTCCTTAGCGGATTAACAGGCAGGCTTCCAACAGCATTTATGCCAATGCTCCTGTGGGGACTGGCTTTGTGCAGGCAACGGGAAAATTCAATCACTGCCTAAAGGATAGGAACGGGCGGAATGAAACGCTACTTTGGTTCCATTTCCGTGTTAACCGCTGTTTTTCAAGGCTGCAAATGAGGAAAGAGAGAGAGAGCTGGAGTGCAACTTCTCAATCTGTCCTGCTCGTATTTCTGACTCTCTGTCAGGGAACGAGGTTGTGGCAGGATGGATTTAGGAAATGGATCATGAAGACACACCTGGTGTCTAGAAAGATCTCATGATAAACTTGTTTCTGAAGTTTGTCTAGGTTTAATTCCACCTGTGTTGCTTATAAATCTTGATACTGATATGGAAGAGATCCCATTCAAATGGCATTTTACAGTTATAAATCCTCCCACATTTTGAAAAGTCAGCTTCATGTAAAAAAAAGAATCCCAGTGGCAAGTGGACAGTGACTATGTAGCATTGATCAACTCCCTTTTTATGGCACTTGAATTAAATTGAATTACTTTTGTATAATACGTTATACTGACTACTGTCAATAGTTTTCCTTTTTTTGGTCACATCATAGCACTGCAACAATAACTTATTTTCCCATGAAGCTCAACCTGATAAAATGTGATGCAAGAAAGACGTATTTTCTAAGGGCCTTTTAGAATTACACTATTGTCCTTTCACAAGCTGGACTTTAATATAACCTTGAAGAATTCCCTCCATTTTCCATTTGCACCACTTTCAGCAAACAATGTATTAAGGATGTGTCCATGTTTTCAGACATCATGTGGTGAAAAGAGGCCCATGATGTGGTATTATAAATTAAATACAAGGGTAAGTTGAAAGATATCTATCATAACCGTGTATTAGAATGAGCAGGCTATACACAATAAAAGTACTTTGACCTGTTCTGGTACCACACATGCGTTAGGTCCTCTGACAAATAAAAAATCAGAGAAAGAAAAGAAGGGAGTTTTATGTATGTGACAGGCAATGTGTGTGACTTAGAATTTCCAACATTATGCTACAGCACATTATATCTACTTTGAGCGTCTACACTATACTAGACATCTGTTCATGCATTTATGCCTCAGAGGCTATTACCACGATGATAGGTATCTCCTGCAAAACATCTGCCTGGAAAAACGGCCCAGTCCCAGGCTAAACAATACAATTGTCAAATACACTCGTGTATGGTTTGCCAACCATGCCAAGATCCAAAGGGAAGATCCCAATGTCTTAATTTGAGCACAATATTACCTACGCCAGTGCAAGCACTAAGAAAGTAAGTGTCAGTAAAACGTCAGTGCATGCAGTCTCTAGAAGCCTTATCAGCACAGTGTGTTCATTATATTTGTGTTGTTTGATCCCTGTGGTATTTATGAAAACAGAGCTATGCATTTGCAGGAACCGATGATCCGATCCATTCTTGAATGTATTTAACAGTGTTGTTATTGAGCCTGAGCTACCAGCATCTCTGAAGACAGGCATTTACATCGGTAGATGTCAGAAATGAAGGCAATACCTGTCCAAACTTCAATTATCCTCTTCATTAACTGTGCTCCAGTTAAATCTATTGTGGCACAGGTGCCAATTACAACATGTCATTTTGTAAAGTATGGTGAAGAATGTATTATGACTCTTTTAGTATTTGAAACACAGACTTTATTACTATGAGATCGACTTGGGGCTTAAGCTGAGACTTGAAACTGACTCATGACTTTTCCACACCTCTGGCAGATACTAGATGTCTGAGATATTGTCAGTCATATATCCCTGAGTGCAACTGAATGAGTAATGCATGTGCGTGTACTTGAATGTGAATATGCGCATGAATGCTCTGATGCTTGTTATACCTCTGTGTTTGTGTGTCTGGCTGCTGTGGGACTTGGAGAGGAACAGAAAGAGAGAGTGAGCGAGAAAAAGAGAAAGAAAGAAAGAGAGAGCAGTAGGGGAGGAGAGGTAAACTAAAGCTGCATGACGAGTACATCGGGGCACAGAGCCCCGACCGGGAGCGACAGTCTGAACATAGATACACCGTGTCCAAGCAGACAGTGAGGAGTAGAGGAGATTTCCCTATGGAGGCAGGCCTGGGATGCTTGACACCTGAACACACATGGATATACACACATACAGTGAGCTTGAACTTACAATCCTGCAAGCAACCACTACAAAACACAAACAAATGATCACACACCCACACGCATGCATATATTCTGTACAAAAATACGTAAATAGATGAGCGTGCACACTTGGGACACACATAAACAGTCAGAGATAAGAATATCGGAAGGAGTGATGATATTTTTGCATCTCAGTAAGTTGAATTTTCCCTTACACCTTTAAATGTAAAGTCGACTTCCACATCCCATCAGCATTAAGTCCTGACCAGAATACACAATGCATATGAGGTGACTGGAGGTGAGTGTTGTCCTGGCCCCATCTCGATACACTATCACTGTCAAATTCCCCATCACGCACATTCTCTTTCTTCACAGAGGCAACAGGAAAAAAAAAAAAAAGCAACAACAAACATCAGTGTTGAGGCAATAATATTGGATATGCACATGATGCCTGGTGCTTACAGCAATCCCCTAAGATGGGCAATGTGAGACGAATGTGGTGTGGTCTGTGTGTGTGTGTGCATGTTTGTTTGATTGTCTGAGTCGTGATCTGATTGACATATTTAATAAATGTCCTGTGATGATTCTGTGTGCGTGACAGAACGACAGACGGATGAATCAACATAATGGCTTCAGTGCTCACAAACAGACAAAGAGCTGAACAGAAAGTGATGAATAAAGTGTTGTGAATGAAAATTACCAAGAGAAGTGAAAATCTATTTTTACATTATTCTCCTTTGAAGGAAAGAATACTTTACGATATGCATTATACTAAATGAAAGACTGTGTTTTGGGAATAGACAAAAGTTTTGATTGACACGGAGATGAAACAGTTCATTCTAGGGCGTCAAAATGACAATATTTCAATGTGACACTCTGTTCTAAAGGAGACCATCATTGAAGAAGAGAGCTAACAGCTATCACTTGAAAAGACTCTTGTAAAGTAAAATCTTACACTTATAACATGCTGTCGTCCACCCACAGGGAGGAGAGAACGAGGAGGAAAAGAGGTAAAGAAACATTGTTGAAGGACTGTGACCAATCTAGTGTTTCTGATTGGCAAGTGTTATCCCTCAGGATTAGTTTGGGATTGTGTGGGTGGAACAACCACCAAGGTACCTAAGTGGGTTTCCTACAGTTGATTCTGAGACAGTTCTATTACTGACATGTCATACTTTTTTGAACCTGTCTGCGTCTGTGAGAGGACGAGGGTGACAAAGATGATTTTAGGTCCCAAATGGCTGGCTAACTTTTTTATGGGCCCTTTCACGTATACATCCCATTGATTTCAGTCTTCTTAAATACAATGTTTCACCCCCAAATTTAAACCTAATTGTTGATTACTTACTCCCAATGTCAGGCTGAATTCCCAATAAGCTCACCCAAAAACCAAACACAGAGCAAATTAGCCCCTGTAGTTCAGTCTAATTGCATTGTTCTGGAAGCTTCTTCTGATAATGTCAAGTTGGAAGAGTACATACCCCAAATATACACTATTACTGTACACTGTCAAGACATTAACTGCAGGGTTTATTGCAGTGAGTTTAGTACAGTGAGATAAAACTATTGGAGCTAAGATGTGACTTTTGGAAGAACTGTAATGGCATTTTGACTCAAATAACGGTCAGTGGTCAAATCCCCAATTCACAAGGACATGCATAGGACATTTTCCTTCCCCAAATTCACAATCCACATAGTCAAAATTTGCTGGCCGTGTATTGTTAACTAAATGGGCTGCATTTAAAATATAAACTATGTGGACGAGGATGGTAGGTTTGCAATAGAGAAGTGTAGACCAATCACAGATGGGGGCTACAATGACTGAATTTTAATGTTGGGATGAACTGTTCCTTTAAAACTCTTCAGATCCCCTAGCCACACTTTGAGGAACCTTGAGGCCTACGGAGGTCAGTAACTAAAAGGTTATGGCAGATAGGGTATGTCAGTGTCATGAATGCTAATAAGTAAATAGCCTACACTATCTTTATGATCTTGAATCAGGGTTGGAGGTTATGGCTGAGGTTAGTAGGTTACAATCGTTATTTTTTTGCTTCAGTTCACAGACATTCATCCGTTCATTGCACTGTGCTCACAACAGGGGAGGTCATTCAGATTTGGATACAAATCAGCATAGTGAAAAAAGCAGCTGTGGTGGTAAACCACACAACCAGACAACCCAGAGCCCAAGCACATAATGTGTGTGGCTGTCTTATAGGTCTAAATAAAACTGCAGTATGGAGCCATCTTTCTTTGACACACAGCATGTGTCCACGATGGACAAGACAGGAAGGAATGCTACTTATGCCAATAAATTATATTTTTATTGACCAGAGAAAATAGCCTTGTCAATGCACTCTCTCTGATTAGCTAACCTCATCATTGATAATATGGGCTATTGACTGAGCGCATCAGAGTGCTCGTCATAAGGGCTATAAATGAGGAGAGGTGTCTCTGGTCCATTGATCCCTGTCTCTTGGGCACTGGGGAGCTGTTAACAATAGGAGAATAAAATCCTTCACAAATGCTACTGAACCTAAGGCATGTTGCACAAACTTGTTGTTTTTGCTATGGGACGGAAAAACTCTTCTATCATATACTGTCGGTATCCTACAAGGTTTTGTATAAAAGAAAACATATAATTTGGTTCAACACTCCAGTCTAGTTTTGCTCAATTGTCAAAAAAGTAGAAGTCAAGTATGGTAGATGGTTCTGAAACCTGAGAAAAACATCAGAATTGACTGTTTCAAACCATTCCTTTATGAGCAAAGACTTTAGCTCTACAATCTAGTCTGGCATTACTCCAAAGTATTTCTTGAAGGAGGATGAGAAAATGCGAAACCTGGCCTATCAATAAAAGTCTTGCTTCATTAAGACTTTGAATTCCAGATTAGATGAGTTTCACTAAAATAACTTGTGATTTCTCTGGTCTGTGCATTCAGATGACATTCATTTAAAAGCAGGACAAATTGAGGAAAGCGCAAATCAAAATCATTAATGGCAGAAATCACTCCAGAAGTACAAGCTGTGTTCTTCACAGCTACAGAAAAGGAGCTGATAAAGCAGTTTGAGGACAGTGAGCATTTAATGACCAAAAAGACAACATGAATGTCAAACTATATAAAGTCAGGAATGTATTCTTGTGGTCTACTTCCAACCTCATCAGAGTGGGAGTTAGATATGCAATCATAAAGTTGTATTACATTTGCATTAAAGGATGCTTTAATGCTGAAATAGATGATGAAGTGAAGTCGAGCTCTGACTTAAACCTGTCTGTAATCAAGTTCGGCTGACTTAGTTACTATAGGCTACTAATTTAACGTGCATCTATCCAAGCATGACAAGCTTGTTGTGTGAGTTATCTTCTTGACATACTGTACTCAGTTCACAAGGAAGCCCCCATTGGGCTTTCTTCCTTTATGTTCATCTTACAAATTTAAACCACCCTTATTATGACTGACAAAAGCATATGAATGCTCTGTATATTTCACTGGCATGTAACGACATGCTTTTAAACCAATAGAATATCTGGCAACAGCTTGGCTTGGCTCATAGCACTCAGCAGCCAGATTGCTATATCAGCTTAGTTGAATTTTAAAAATATTTATTGTTGTTTAGTTCACATCTGAATACGTGCTTATGATATTTACTGTAAGGTTGTGATATTTCTTCCGCGGTGGCGTAAAATCAATATCTTCTAAATAAACCTGAGTGGCGTCTCAACTAAGGCGGCTATTTGTTACGACCTCGTTCAGTTGGGCCTGTGAGTGTTTAAAAGGTCTGATGGAGAGTCATTCATCTAGACATTTTAGACAGCCACCAACTTGCTGATATGAAACAGCGTCTCAATAGCTTGTTATTAACTGTTATGGTGTTTTATCATTTATTTTGATAAGTGAAATCAAATTTGGGACTCTGGCCAGGCTGCTATTACCCACTGAGCTATAGTGGAGTAGGCCAAAGTGAGTGTATGTGCACTCTCAGGTTTGTGTGGGTATGTCTGTGTATATGAGTGTGAAACAGAGAGAAAAAAGATGGCATTAATGTTCATTTGTTATCTTTCTGCTTGGGTGGATAAACAGACTGGAAACCTATGAGATCAGTGGTATGTAGCCTAGGACAGGGCACTGAGGACAAGGCGAGGCCTGAATGAATCCCTTAAAGATGTTATTAATGGCCATGGGCACACACACACACACCCACACACACACACACACCCTGTTTGCAATTCATAACTCAGTAGTAAGCCTCTTTCTGGGTTCTGTCACAAGCGATGGGGAGCAGAAAGCAGAACAGGGTGACTTTATAATCCCTGCTGTATTTATACTACACCCTACTGACTTCTGCACTTCCCACCCTTCTTCTTTCCTTTTTCTTTCCATTTCTTCATCATCAACCGTCTGCTATATACACATATCTGATCTTATCTGGCTTCAAAAACCTAACCCTCTTTCTTATATTGTATTTCACAGTCTGTTTTTTTATTATTCCATCAGGGTCTTTTCGACTTTCCTCATCTCCTCTTTTTCCACCACGTTTTTCCAGGGGCTCTCATTCTTGTTTTTCATTCCATCTCCTCCATGTTCCTCTTTTTTGCCCTTTCCCTTTCTCAAAGTCATAGGGAAGCAAAGAGCAATGAGCTAAAATGCCTGACCTTGTTCCTTTACTCTGTCTGGTAGGTTTCTCATCAAACATAATATTTCTTTTCCAACTGACCCAGTTCTGCCTCCCATTGTCTCCTGTTTTTTTAAATTTATTTTTCTATGTTTGATTTCCCCCCCCTCATATCTTGTAGTGTATGTGGCTGTTTACCAATACCCAACAAGACATCCATGCACATAGGACATACACATGTATGCTTGCATGCAACACATAGAAGCAGTCATTAACACACAAACACTCACACACACACACAAACAAAAAGATAAAGGTCGGGAGAGAAAAGGAGAGGAGTGTGTGGAAACTGACTGAAAAGGTGTGGAGAGGTCTCTCTCAGACTGTACCAATTCCCCGACTCAGAGGATCTCCAAACTTTTAGGGATGCGGAAGAAGAAAGAGACAGCCGATTGCAATAGAAAATATCAATGTAAAAGACACCATAATAGGCCAAAAACCAAAATGATCAAAAACATTTCCACACAATAAACTGGTTTGTGTGGATCCTTTTAAAGGTTTCTTTACTTTGCAGGTGTCACCATCAACATGTCAAGGTACTCTGCCCTCTTTAGTGTTTTTCAGTTCACACCATGCTAGCTATTGCTCCACTCTGGACGAATCCCAGCAGACAAGCCGAGAGTGTAAATCAATGCTTCTGAACTGACGTGCTTAGGCACAGCAGTGTTCCCCAGGCTTAGCTCAGGTGTACCTTAAAAGCAGTGACAAAGAAACATGTTGAACGATACATTAATACATTTTCAGGGGCCAATATCATATATACACTGTCTTAATGTTGGCCATTTAGCTCTTTCTAAATACATGACAGTATTTTGGCATTAATCAGTCCTTTTTTAAATTAATTACGGTAATGCAAATTCAACAAATCCCTACAATATATGCTTGAAACCTTGAGTTTGCCAAATTAAAATCCAAATTTTCAGTTGAAAACGACCTCAAAAATGTAACTTCCTTTTCGGAGATGCTATTGACCATGAGACCTTATTTTCCCCAAGGTTGTCTTGTTAGATTGTGTAGGCCCCCAAAAAGCTTTCTGTGGATCCTCAATTTTGAAACATTACTACAAAAAAAGCTGCATTGCTTTACAGTTTCTTTCTGAAAAGCTAATGCAAACTAACTCAGTTACAGTTGTAATTAATTACAGACACACACAAAACAAAAACAACTGACAAACTATTGATACACTTGACACTCATCATAGAGGCCCTTAGCACCAAAAGATTGACAATCCCGACAGCTAACAACATTATTTTCACCCAAATCTGGTCTTTTTTCTCTCTCTCTCTTCTGAATTTGAGACATCGGCTACTTCTGGTTGTCCTCCTCCTTTTCCTTCTTGTGGTTTTGTATATCAGTCGCATTGCATTTCTAGACCACAGTTTATTTTAGTTTATTATATGTAGTTATTATATTTATTTTAATTTTATGAATCTGGACACAAGTTTAGACCTCCAAAGTCTGAGCTGTTCTTTACAGCCCACATGAGTAAAGACCCACCTGGAATTCAAGATGGGCTAAGGTACTTTCATTATTCCAATGAATGCAACACCATTTGCTTTTATAGCCTGCCCCACTGTACTCTCTTCATAAAAAAAACAAGTTTTATCTAGTTCAACTAATTCCTTCTGTTATGTGCTCTGTGTTAATGACTGGCTTTTGAAGTGTTTATAAAATCACCTGAAAACACCAAAACGTGTTGAGCAAAGCAGTTTAGTGCCGTTGTTACAACTTGGAGAATAGTAACACAATATTAAACTGGCTTAGGCAACGCAGCTAGAACATCTCAGAACTACTTTGTGGTAGAGTATAGCTGCTCATGCTTGTGGGTTTAGCTATAATACTTCAGGTAAGAATGCACATTTGTAATTTCCATAAAACCGCTCTTAGCTGTGGTCCACTGCCACAGTTTCTTCAACCTAAAATTTGGATAAGCTGGCAGTTGAACAACCTCAATTGTTTTACATCAAACATCTCCTCAAGTCCGATTGCTGGTTGTCATTATTCATCAACAAGTTAATATGCTGGTATTAGTGTGAAAGAGCAATATGCATCCATGGCAAGAGACACATTACTCTTTGTTCCTTATCATTTTTTAATGATCTCATTTTCTGCCTTATTGATTTTTCATCTCGCTCCCTCTCTTACCCTTGCTGTCTTCCTCCTCCTCCTAATACCACACAGAGGCACAGGCAACTTAGACAACTTGTAAACCCAGATAAGGAGGCTGAAAGCACATCTCACTTTGACATATATAGGGTCATTTTTACAACCAGTTTATACAATCTTTGGCCTTTTACTCCTTTCCTTTACTTCGTCTCTTCACGCACTCGCAAATTGGATGGCAACTTTTACATGTCGAGTTTGACAGAAAGAGGTCACACGAGTCAATCACAGCAATTTGGCATGCGTGTGTGTGAATGTGAAGTCTGAGGTGTTTAAAGCTGGACATGCTGCTGTCATAAATATAACAGAAGACACAAACGCCTCATGGATCCCAGAACATACCAGCACAGACATTTTATTGGACAGTCCTCTGTCCTGTTTGCGCTTCTGGGAGAGAGGAGAGAGACAGAGAGTGAGAAAGAGAGGGAGGGAGATTTACACATCTGCAGAGTAAAGGGGTAACAAGCACTTAAGCCTGGGCATGGGCAGTGGAAGGGGCGCGGCCCTCTCTCGTTAACTTTAATAAAACACTCCCCCAGTCAATGCCCCAGGCTGTAAAACTTCTGCATCTAACACTCTCCAGCTCCACTCCAACCGTATATCTCCAAACTTTTCCTCTAAACACACACAGACACACACCCTGATAATTTATACTCCTATTTTTCCACCCTTCACACAATCATTTCCAAAATCGGGTCCAAGCATGATCCATTTGCAGGTTAAGGCAATTTCAAACTGTGTTTTAATTTACCATGTTGTATTATGATAGCAACTTTCATTTGGAATGATGTATGTATGAAAAAATAAACAAGCCCTTTCATATCATCAACACAGATCAGATATTCATTTGACTTTCTGAGATGGGACGTCTTTGCCCTGAACTGAGGATGGTAGGCTGAGGAGGGAGGGAAGAAAAGGAAATGAAGAGTTAGGGAAGGAACTGACAGTGCAGGAAAGGAAGATATAAGGAAAGGAAAGGAAAGGAGGAGTTAGACAATGAAATGAGGTAAAGAATGGACTAGGGGAATTGAGATGGAAATGAGGGGGTAGAAAATGAGGAAGAATGGAAGGAAAGGAGGTGTAGAAGGAAATTAAGGTGTAGAGAAGAGTTTATTTTACAATTTACTCCTAAGAAGAATCTTCACATAGATATCAAGAAAGGTCAGTACTCATCCAGCTTCCCCAAATGATTCTGTACGTGAACATTCCCAGCCATAAGCCTGAAATTCCTCAAACATTTTCATCAAAGTCCTATGAGCCCATATCTTCTATCATGTTACATGCCAAGTGGTTAATTAGGATATATGACAGCGCCGCCTCTCTCCCAGATGTTGACGTATATCATCAACATGTCCACGTGCCTCCGCCTCCAATTCTACTTGATTGCAACTGAAAAAAAATATTTTCTTTCAAGTTAATCTAATGAGATTTAAGAGATTAATCTTGAGTGTGTCAGGAGGGCGCTGTGTTGGTAGATCTAAATCATACTGCCACCACAAACACTACTTGTGTGGACACCTGAAACATCCAGCTAATGAAAGATGAGGACGTTGGTGGTTACTCAGGACTGCACTAGAGTTAAGGAGATTAAGGAACCAAAACACTGGTGCTGTGTCAAGGCTGATGTTTGAAGTACGGTCTGATATGTGGCTTTATATAATTTGTTAGTTCTTCATATTGTTAAAATAATGCAAAAAAAAAAAAAAGAATAATTAACATAAAAAATTGGGGGTCTAAATGGAGGCAAGGCAAAAACAGTGTAGTATTCTTAACATGCCCCTATTAATGAATGTTAACCACCTAAGGCTACTTACTGCTTAAACAGATGTTAATCACTTAATCAGATATGAGCCTGTGCCTTATGAAGTTTAATATATGGAGACACACACGTATGCAGACGTGCTGAGTGATGCAGCGGAGAAGGCTGATTAATAAGTTTGGATGCGATGCAATCTCCATCTTTATTAAGATGTTGAAAGACACAAGACATTAAGCCACACACACTCTTGGTCACACATGCAGTAGGTCCTTACAAAAGGAATTTGCTTTCTGAATGACCACACACAAATAACAGAAAGGGGAAAGGTCTAGGATTTAAGGGCTTTGACAATGTAAAACACAAGGACAAAATGATTGTGTATACATTTACAAACATATCGTTAAATGACTTAAATCACTAAAGGTGTAACTGCAAAAGGTGGTGTGTAAGGAGTTGTGGAGCATGAGGGAGAAGATGGAGGGAGGGATTGTTTTTGGCCCAAGAATAATGAACAAAATGAGTGCAGATGGAAGAGGCAGATGGTTTCATTTGTGATGGGCAGCCCAGGGCTGCCATGGTGCTTGATGGGTAATGGATATTACTCCATGGGGCCCAAGGCCCTTCCTGAGGATTGTGGCACGATGTCAGTCACATGCTGATAGAGGACCAGTTTAGCATGTGATCCTTTAATTGTCCAGGTCAGGATTCAGTGAGAGTAATTTGATCCTTTTTCTGTATCTGAGGGGGGACAACAGGACAACCTGTGACTGACTTACTTTTGTATACAAAAACATGTAATGCATCCAATAATAATTTATCTTTTCACGTATTTAACCATCTATATGATTTTTTATTGATCTCTCCATTTATTTGACTACTTATCTATCTATCTAGTTTTATGTCTGGCAATGTGTAATTTATTTCTGGTCATTGACTAAATGTGGAAAACATGTGGGTCACACTAGGTAAACTTGAGATTTTCCAGGGCTTTGTAAATGCAATTTGAATGTTCTGCAAGTTAAATCTGGGTAAGAGAGATGGGAAAACTGCAACAATAACAGGAAACATAAGGAAATAACTGTACATGGCAGCACTGGCCAGAACAAACAAGCTAGATCAGCACTCCAAGATACTCGGATAAATGGGCAAAATGAGCAGACAGATGTGGACAAGATAAGGTCAGGCAGATTTCATTTCCACTGCCACTTGAAACTGCAATGATGTTTGTGTGTGAAAATAGTATTATTTTAAAAGTATAAGCAGCATCAGACTACCTGAATCCCTTAATTGAAAGTGCAAATAAACTCTTGGGTGCTTCTGTCCTCGGTAAAAGTAACCAAACCCATACATGACTTCTGCAAATGCCGCAACAGGACAGTGAAAACAGAGCCGCAGAAATACTCAAAAGGAGGGTGATTATGTATTCAAGGCTAGGTTAGAATTATTCTCATTCCCAAATCACAGGATTATCAGGCCACATCTGCTGGCCATTCACTGGCTGCATATGTTTTAATCATGATGTGAAGAGTAATTACCATTATGGAGCTTTGTGAATGTGTGAAGAAAGACAGCAGGGGCACCATTTTTTTTCCCATAATGCTCCACATTCCAGAAGCGCAGTTGAAAGAGTTAAGAGTGACAGATCTTTGGAAATGTCACCCGCAAAATAACTCATGATGCCCTGATAATAAGAAACAGAGGGAATGTGTGTGTGTTTCTGTCTTTGTGTGTGTGTGTGTGTATGTGTGAGAGAGAAATGACTTGTTTATTGTGGATATATTGTTTTAATTGTGCATGTGTGTGTAGACTTGTTTGTGGTGTCTTTGTGGGTGCAGGTGTGTGCACTCTGGACTACATGACGGTGTGAAGGTGTTAGTAAGTTTAAGGCTTGTTTTTCTAGTATGTGTGCAGGTTTTGTGTGTTAACTAAGTGACAGAGTGTGTATATATGTGTGTGTTTTTGCTCCTATGCTGCTGTGTTGTATTGTATTAGTATGGATGTGTTGGGCTCAAGGTCCACTTTACGGTATCGCATTCAAAATCAAAGTTCTAAATGCTGCATAGATGTGTTGCTCTGAATGGAGTTTTGCTATGCTACTGGACTCTCCCACTGAAGCTCCTCTCTCCTCTCCTCCCATAGACAACCCAGCAATTTGCCTTAATCCATATTGACTGCTCTTCCATGACCTCACTCCACAGGGTCCAGCACTGAGGATTTACTCTGAGACAGCCAATCTAAACAACCTGATTTAACTTCTTTCCCTCAGTATGACTGTGTGTGTGAGCAAGAGAGAGAGACAGAGAGAGGAAGATGTAGGTAGGTAGATGTAGAAAATGTGGCAGAGCGGTCTATGTGTACGTGAGTAAAGCTTTTCACTATCAGGCTTTGACATGATGAATGGGACAAAGATGTAAAGTCAGAGATAAACCAAAGCCCCAGTGGCTCCCTGGAAGCTCCACAGCCAAGCCATAAAAGTCTCCTCTCTTTTCACAACCAGTCGTTAGCTCCATACATGCAGGTCTGGCTACGCAACCCAACCACGCACATATATTTTAACAGCAGGTTTGATTGTGGAATGGGGGGGAGGAGCTGTTATAAAGTAAGCTACATGCGGCTAAACCATTCACACACAAAAAAACAGACACGGTTAGACGATGAAGGGAAAATCGTTAAGTGAAAGTGTTTTCTTGCTCACTGACTAATTGTTTCTCGCCTGCAGACAGACTCTCAACAGTGTAGATTTTGTCTGTGTACATGTGCATGCAGAAGTGTGTTTGCTCCTGTCTACATTTGTGCATTTTTTGGGGGGGTGGGTATGTAAATACACTTGTATGCGTGTGTACGTACAGATTGTATTTGGGTGTGCGCTCTGAGTATATCATGTGTATAGGTTGTACCACCAGCTGGGTCAATTTCTATCTCTTTGCTTAATTAATGGTTTGCCTCTGGCAGCACTGTGCAGAGAGCTCCGATCTGTCTGCTCCTGCAGCTTTTGCACTAGCTACACTGTGTACACACACAGACAATATATTCCCTCTGACATGCACAGATACCCCAACAGGTGCACAAACGCTTGTGCAGGAAGACAAGAAGAGAACAAACAACAACAGCAATGCATCCCTCACATAGGATTGCATGCTCCCAACACAAGAAAATCAGTGAAAATAAGGACATAGGACATTTGACTGTAACCTAAACACTTGCATGTATTTTATGGAAGGTAGGAACTTTAGCAGGTTGTGTGAATCAAATGGTCTGTTGCCTGTGGTGGCAGAAGCCTCAATAAATTTAAGTAGCTCAAGGAACAACATGGTGGCATTGTGAAATAAGAACTGAATGCCATTTTTAAGGATTTAGATTACAACCTTCCCCATGACTTACTGTTTTTCCCCTTAATGACACTCCGTCATTGTCTAACCTTTTACCATTATTTGTGGACCTGCCAAAACAATGACCTCTTTACCCCGCCACTCCCCATCACAGTCAAACTCTCTTCAATCTGTCCTCTCCTATTCATCCATAGCCCTGTGAAGAGGATGCAGCCCTTGTTGGGGTATTCATGCATTCTGCCCTTGTAGGAAGCAGGAATCTGATTCACCATGACTGCAGAAAGCACCGGAGATCCCATTCAGGGTTGTGTTCTTATTCCCATGCAGTGTTATTAAGATGCATATGTTTAATTTATGATCGGAGACTTTCAAAGGGGATCTGTTGTATCAGAATCAAGCTTTGTCCATATCTTCCATATATATTGCCTCATTCTCTGTCTCTCTCCATTTTCTTATCCCCTTTATCTTGTTAGTGCTGTCATGCCTACATGGGAGACTCTTGAAGGGAGTATACCCTCATGCACACTAGCACACACACACAACACGCACACATTCCTATATAGCAAGCACTTGTGAACTGAACGATCACACAAGGGTGTGCGGGACCCTAAAAGCACCAGGAGGAAAATCCCCAGCTGATTCCAGTTAATACCAGAAAAACAACATTAGATGTGACGTGCTTGATGTGCCATTGTTTCACAGGCACAGAGTGTCTATCTGAACTATATCCTGTGTCAAGTCTATAATGAAACCGGCGATAAATCTCTCAGATTTGTGAGTCTGCTATCAGTCTACGCAGGCCGGGGAATAGAAAGATAAGAGCTGACAATGTGTAAAACAACCAATAACCGATTATAATAGATAGTGGTAATATGGAGCTGGGGATTGGTGTTAAGCAATAATGAAAATTATTTAATTAAATGCGTCATGGCAACGATATTGTAACTCAGTGAAAAAAAGAGTTCCAAAAGTTATTCATAAATCAAGTCCTTCAAATAAAATTATAAAACAGGTTGTTTGTCTTTGCCTTCCCAAATGACCCATGGAGGCGTTTTCTGATTTGGCGCCTTGATCACCAGGATGTCAGAATTGTTACAAAATGCATATATTACAAAAATGATTCATATGAGTGTTTTGTGATCTCTTTGGTTAATTTTTGGCTTATGTTAGGCAGCAAATGCATTTTTTTTTTATTTGATTGCTGTAGAGATGTCTGCATTTTTAAAATATAATGGGAATATATGGCACAAAAAAATACATTTAAAAAACGCAATTGCAATGTCTCCTTCCAGAAATCATTATGAAAATGTTCAGTCTGCTTTAGCGGTAACTCAACACAGCTCATTAGTGTTGTAAAGCGATTGGTCAACAGTAAGGCTGATAGCTGAAGAACGAACGGGAGCGTAGTAGTGAAACTAAACTTAAAACCACAGGGATTGAGTCACAAGTTACACAAGTACTATAAGATAAACACTGGGATTTTTCAAAGCATTTCTTTCTCTGTAGTCACCAGCACATCCAAACATGTAAGCCTGAGCCAATCAAATTAGTGGAAGTCTCAGCTTTGGTTGGAGGGATGAGACTGTGTCAGGTTGGCAACGCAGGTACATGTGGAAAAACGTGTACGAATGGATAAACTACTTGGTTTAAGTTAGGAAAATTGTGGTGAATAGAAAGAAAACAATGTTGACTGTTAGTTGGAAACAGGATGCGAACAATGATCTCTGGTGACCCCTACCCTTCACCTTTGCTTCTGGGGACGCTGCGGACATGTCCCCACCACTTTTGAAATGGCTGATTTTGTCCCCATCTGTTTTTTAAAAGCATAATTTAAAAGACTGAATAAAATATACAATATAAAATCAATGATTTGAGTTTGTTTAAGATTAATATGGATAAAGAAATGGAAATTTCTTATCCCTGTTCCAGTTTAATTCATGTTCTCACATATTGATATTCAAACCATATGCTTAGAATGAGTCATGAATGTCATATTTTAATTAAGGTTGATATCGCTGGGCTGACTGACAGTAGATGTGATTTTGGCAGTGTTTGATTGACATGGATGACCGTTACTTGTGCAGTCGACGTTTATTGCGTCATATATGCATTTTATGTTGAGTATTTTTGTATTGCAGACGCTGTAGTAGCCTAGGCTATGCCCTTTTAATGTGCTGTTATGCAATTTTTTTTATCTATTCTGACGTCATACTTATCCCCTATTACATTTCCTAAAATCCCAAGACCTTTTAAAAAATGTGTTCTTATGTCCCCACTACGTTTCAACACAAAGTGACACCGTTGTTCTCCGAGACAACAGTCATTACGTACACGGCTACAGGAGGTTCTTCATCAGAAAATGATAACAGAAGTAATTTTAAGTGATTGACTAAACAACTGATTTTGTTATTGTTTTCTGGTGAGGACACTCCCTTTAACATGGCAACTTCCTGGCAGCAACTGTAAAATGTAAATGAATAAAATGGTCCAAAAAGTTTTTTTTTTTTTTGTAATAGCAGCAATTGATGTACAAGGGTACATGACAGAACTGAAGGGAATAGTGACCCCATTACTGTATCATATATGTGGTTGTAAATTACTACGCAGCATGTACTTCCACCACAAATGTCAAAAAGTCATTGTGTGATTTGCATATTTAATTGGCTTGTTTCCTAGGGTAGGCAGTTGAACAGTCTCTCTCTCTCTCTCTAACCTCCTTTCTGTTGCTCCCCCACTCTCCCTCTCTCGCCCCCTCTCCCCTTCACCACAGAGCCTCGAGGCCTGCGGTAGTGTGCAAATCCATTGGAGAGCTGTCATTGCTACCTGTGTTCCTGCCTCACCAGTGGCAGGTGGTCCTATGTCCTGCCTGGGGCAAGGAAGTGAGAGAGAGGCACACCAGTGAGATATTGCTACAGGTGAGAAAGTGAATATACTTCATGGGTGGCTGACAGTGAGCACGCTTGTGGTCATTTATCTTTGAAAAGGATTCATATGTCTCCTTTCATCGCCGCGTTTCCTTAAGATGTGAGAGTGATTGACATGAAGGGAGATCTGTTTTGTTTTAATGCTGCTCACACTTGAGACATGCCAGAGAAATGGGTGATGTGAGACTCCTTTATTCAACATATATTCAGTTTTATGCATGTTAAATTTCTACCTTGAGGCAAACACAACGGGATCCAAAAATGTTCACTATTTGGCTCTGCATGAACTTGTAAACTACATGAAAAACTTGTGTGAGGAAATGTATCATCTGGACTGTGACAATGTTATGTTTCATGGTCTTAAAATTGATTACTGTCATTTTTCTTCTGGATCACAAGAGACAAGGGCAATATATGTAATTTAATGAGCCCATGTCCTTGTCCAAGACGTTACCTTGTCATCTGGATTCTTTGATGGAAATGTTAAATATCCTGTGGCCCCTGACCTAAAAAAAAGGTTTCTGATGGACACCACATGTGTTTTTATGGAAGCATGTTAGCCTTCAGATGCATGCAGTATTTTGTATTGCAAACTGTGATACCAAAAATACGTCTTCCTCCTCTTTCTCCTGTTTCCTTTAGCTATCTACTCTCATCCCTCTCTCCCTAGTGTTTCTGGCGGTGTGTATGGGTCCCATGCAGAGGAACACAAGGCCAACAATAACAACACACACATCAGTGCATTATCAGTCCCACCACTAAGCTTCCTCTTACACACTGCTCTCATACTGGTCCACCCATGGAGATAGTGCTGTTTGATGAGGCAGGAGAGAAAGGTAGAGATTCAAGGCAAAGAGGAGCATTATCATCCCCGTTCCCCTGGGGGTTGACAATTAGCAGGCACAGCAACTGTTGATAACGCTAGAGTTTTAGCTGCAGCAACACTTTGAACTACAGTTAAAGGAGTCAGAAGGGCAAAAAAGGAAACACTCTTTTTGTTTTTGGTGGATTCAAATGAAAAAGAAACTCTTTCTCATTCCACTGTTTAACTGAACAACAAATTAATTCAAAGCGCATCATGAGAGACTGTTTATGATGCAAATGATTTGGGTGGAAAGTTGCTGATTGGCACAATGGCCCCTTAGGCAACAACATCCATTTGAGAGGCGGGTGAAAGACCTCTCTCTATCTGATAGATCTCTCTCTCTCTTTCTCTATGCTAAAACATCTCGGTGGAGGCCAGGCCTGCTTGGCCTCTCTGTCAGCAAATGTCACTGCTAATTATGACAGGCTCCTTGTTCCCTAACAAATCAGCGTTGGCGCTGTTAGGTCTGTTTGACTGGGTCCTACAGATGAATTGGGCTCCAATGACCCCTGTGCTCCTAGGGGGTGCTGTATGAAGGTAATTGCTCCAATATCCTGAGCTGCAGGGATACATAGTGCTGACAAGTTAGTATTAGTCAAACATATCAGTTCAGAGGGCGGCTCTGTGTTATATGGCCTGCTGGCCAGCAGGTGTGAGAGTCTGATGGGTGGATGTGCAATACTGATACTAAACTACTTTTTACACAGCGATGATTGGGTTTTGTAATGTGATTGTTGTTTTATCTGCCTTAAAGGATGACCTTTGAGAGTTAAAATTGTGCAAAATTCTTACACACTAACAGATATCTAAAATAGTTAAAAAAACATCCAAAATCAAAAGTACTCCTTAAAGGTTTGGTTCACACAAATTACCAAAAACATATACAGTATATACCCCACCTTTAAGTGCTTCACATCAGAGCAGATGATTTCAGTGAGATGCTGTTCTCACTGGATTTTGCTGCCTTGAGGACAACAAATACTGTACGTATGATCCACTGGTACTAATCATTGTAATTAAAGTGTCACACTGCAGTAATATAAGGCCTAAGCTATGATTAAATCAAAATGGCAGTGACATTATTTTCCTGATCCATGTGTTTAGGAGGTGCTGATCCACTCTGAGCACAGCTCTGCCTTGGATTGAACTTTGGTTTTCTGGAAGACATTATGATTGATGTGACTTTTGGGGAAACTGGAGTGACCTCACATTTCCCTGGATCGCATCATTGGACAGGCCGCTGAATGATGACCTCATATTTCATAAAGAACTGAGGAGAAAATTGATGACATCACAACACAGGTATGATGGGCATCGCTCCCAAAACAGAAAGTCACAGCAAGAGACAGGCCTGTGTACGTGTTTGTGTATATACATTATAAAGTGTATGAGGTGAGTGGAGTCACATTTGCTCATATTGCTGTATCTTCATTATTCCAAACAGTGTGCCAACACCAAATAATGTGGTTTCTCACTTTCCTATCAGATGTGATTACACTAAACATTTTCTCTGTGGAAAAACACATCCTGAAGGTTTCCACCCCATAATTTCCACAGGCTGTATTTTCATGCCTCTGTGTCTATGATTATGCATGTGAGAATCTGAGCCCTTCTACTTCTACATGTGTTTAGCTATGCACAAGCATTCAAACATGAATCTGTGCTGCATGTCATTGTGATAACTGTGTGTGCGTGTGCATGTGCGTGTTTCCTGCCAGTTGTGTGCAAATGCATGCACACACAACTGACAGCAAATCAGATGCGAGTTTACCCCGAGCTCTTATGTGTCCTTCATTCCTTCCATTAAAAAAGATAAATTAAGAACATGAGAAGGAAATGGTCTATCTCAGTGACTGAGTGATATCTGGAGAGGGAGGATTACTATGGCGTCAGGGGGATATAAAACATTCTCACATTCATACGGACAGTCAGAAATGTATGACTGACACAATGGGGCCAAGATTATACACATAAAATGACATTATTTTGTTGAAGTTTGATGTTTGTAATAACACCTCTGGAAAGAAAATGCCCTGTATATGAAAATGAATGGACCGTAGATGGAAACATTCTTGGATATGCAATGTGCATACCAAATACCTACTCATAAATACCGCAGGGCAAATCTCTTTGTCAATAGTCTGTCAGTGATACTCTCCAAGGCAATCGTATTTCTCATTATCAGGTATTCCTGTTGGGAGAAAATGATCTTAATTTGATCAGCGTCATAAGCCCTCTTGCAAGCTTGGATCTCAGCTTATCCTTTTATGTGCGGAATTACAAATGGCCCGATTAGAAAACTTTCCATAATGGCGGTGAGAATTTGCAGGCTAAGCATACACTAATGCTATTGTACCCTCATCAATGATGTATAGCTGAGCTCTTCAATGGTGGCCTTTTCCACAGAGCAACACCCGCTAGAGAATGAGAGAGAAGGAAAGACAGAAGCAGAGAAAGTACAGTTTGAAAAGAGAATCAACTGGTATTAATAAGAGATTAATGTTCTTTGGCTTGAACTGACACACGGCACTATTATTTTGCTCCTTTGCTTTGAACAAGTCTGGCTATTAGCTTTGTCCTGGGCCTATGAATCTATATTTCCTTTCGACAGAAGAGTCATAAAGGGACAGTGGAACATCAATTTCTTCCTGGGACTTCAAAGAGAGACGTGAGGCCCCATAGAGCCAAATGACTGCTGCGTTGCACACTGTAGCCAGGGATATCAAAGGCTTTTTTACATTCATTGCTATAATGAAAGAGCAGAGAGAGAGTACAAAAGAGGACTCGATAGTTGCCCACCCTCTCTCCTCCCAGCTTTTTGGTCATGATTGTATGTAAGTATTACTCAGAGTTGAGGATAGCCTCTCCAAATTGAGGCCCTTATTGCAGAAGCCAGCTGAAGCACCATTCACATTATGGAAGGGACAATGTGCTCATAATATCTATATCAGCGGTGTCCTGTCTTAATTCACTTTTATTACATCCATTCATAATGCTCTCATAATGATGAGATGGATCCCAGCCAAGGGATTTTCACAGTGTCACCTTTATTATCGCATACTGTGATTTGTCATTTGCTCCTCTACAGGTCCCTGTAATGAGGATAAGTTAGACTTCTCTGAATTAGATCTAAGGATAGAATGCCACCATGCAATATACTCTTTATCATTAACCCTGTATTTGCCCACTGGAAGTAATACACTTAAGGGTAATAAATGGAAAGAGTTTGGTTTAAAACAACAACAAGAAAAAGTAACTCAATACAATTGTAGCTAATAAAACCCTTACATTTTAAGCACACACACTTGTGCACATTCATAATGTGTATGCTGCATGCATGTGCACACACATGGAGTTATATACTTTGTTTCTCAGTGAAATTGGGAACACACACAGCACACAGCTGGAGCTGGTGTCGTTAGTGTGCCGTGCCGTGTGATAAAATATCGCACAACACAATACATCAAACATAGACATACAGAAAAAAGGGCTTTGTTTCAGGCCAAATAAACATTTATACTACTGGGACAGGGGGCTGTTTGTGGTTTGTGTCTGTGTGTGTGAGCGAGCCTTTGTTCATTTAACTGTGGACAGAATGGGAGGAAAAAAACAGACAGCATTACTGTAAGGCTGCTGAAAAACTGGGTGTAGGTCAGGCATAAAACAGCTGTTTTCACACCAGTGTTGGCTGATAACGTCCAGCTGAAGAATGAAGAATGTTCTTATTAATTCTTTATCATCTGATGGTATGTCCCAAACCGCTGGAGAAACAAGCCTGTGTGGACATTCTCATTCATCCAAGAAAGTAAAACTGCTTTTTGGAATATTTGCTTTGTGATACAAGATAAGACTCAAGACTTTAAAAGCAAAACTCTCTCTGAGACATTTATGATTGATCTTAAATACACATATATATCCCACATACATTACACGCATGCACTACATTACATACATGCACTCTTGCGCTCTATACATGTGAGGACCTTAAACGGACCTTGCTTTGGTGAAGGCAAAGAAATTCTGTACAACGTGGGGGACTGAAGAAGGGCATTCATTACCGAAAAAGTTAGACATTTTGGGAAATACTCTTATTCATGTGGTTGCAGAGAGTTAGTTGAGAATATCAATACAACTTGGAACAGGGGAAACAAGTCTTTGTGCTAAATTAAGCTAACCACCTTCTGGCAATACGCAAGGAAGGCAGCAGGCACGCAAATTACCCACTCCAGACTCGGGGACGTGACAAAAAATAATACAGGACTCTTTCAAGCCCTGTAATTAGAATGAGTACACTTTTCCTTTAGGCAATATTATGTAGAAACACTCCATAAACATTCATTATTATGTGGATGATACCCAATTACCCTATATCTATCGATCAATCCAGATGAAACTAATCAGTTAACTAAACTTTAAACATGCCTTAAGGACATAACAACCTGGATGACCTGCAATTTTCTGTTGTTAAAGTCAGACAAAACTGAAGTTATTGTACTTGGCCCTAAACAACTCTGAGACACGTTATCTAAAGATATAGTTACTCTAGATGGTATTGCTCTCGCAAAGTTTCAAAGTTTTTCCTTGCCACTCAGCCCTTCATTCCTACCTTTTAACAGTTATACTAATCTAAACTTTGTCCAAACTGAGATTATCCTCAACGGAGAAATTGTAACATTGGTTGTTTGTTGTTCAAAGTATGTAACTTTGACACTGGTGACTGCAGTTTGCAGTCTGTCTCCTACAAGCAGTCAGTTTTGGTTTCTTTTAACCAAGACCACGGTCTTTCCCAAACTTTATCCAAGTAGTTTTCGTTGCCTAAAGGTAACCAAACCTCGGAAAATGAATCATTATCACATGGGTTTGGACGATCTATTTTGTTGTTTAGCTATAAGTTCAAATCCTCACATAGTTCTTTGAAGATTGGCAGAATGTTCATCATCATTCTGTCCTTGTGAGGACCTGTGGTCCTCATAAGTATAACCACACAAGAACAAATGCACACACACAAACTCTTACTTTATCTCTCTCTCTTGTTCTCTTGCACCCGCACAAACACAAGCAAGCACTTGCCACTGTAGATTGTGGCTTTCCCTCTATGAATAGAAGGACCTTGGCTGTCCCTATTGAAAACCTGATTCCTCACTGAATAGGAAGCCCTTGTCCTTACATCACTTTGTCTACTGCACTGATGGTGTACTAATGGCAACATCAGTCCCAATCTGGTGTCCATCATTTGGATTCAGGGCAGGGCCCATCCCAGCAGATACATCCGATTAGTCCCTCTCATCGATTTGTGCTGGCTCGTCATGACTTAGTCAACCCAAGGTGTCTCTTCTATGACATGCTGTCTCCCTGTGATTTAGTTTGCCAGCGCTCTAAGTGCATTGAATGTGACAATAAAATCTTTAATCTAATATGCATCCTAAAGAGGCAGGTGGTGGAGAATTAAGAGATAGTGTGAGAGCGAGACAGAGAAGGGAAGTAATGTTCTCGATGAGCTTGGATGTAATGAGAAAGATTTGTGTCAAGTTTATGAATATACAGGATATAGATAGTAATGTTTTGAATGCTACACTTGCTTTTTGATCCTGACTGATGAATGTGAGATTTCAGGTGTAAAATATATCATGAAACAGGCTTCTTAGTTATCAAATGATGAATATACACAGGTACCAAGTGCTTGTTTTTAACTCTTTGTGGAACCCATCTCCTCTTGCATAAAGGAAAAATTTGATTATTATCCTCTGAAATGGACATGAAAATGTCACATCTGTGCTCTGCAGAGGTGAAATCCTATTTTCTCCTCATATGTAACCCAGCCTAATCTGCCTTCGCAGTCTGAAGTATATGATAGTGTGAATGGGGTTACAGGGCACAAAGCATGCACAGTGCTCTCAGTAATTCTAACTGACAACGATCCCACTGCCTGGGCTTGTGAAAGAGCATCATATTGATATGTGAGCTGTATAACAATGTGATCTGGTGCTACACTGTCTGAGGAGATCATTACATAGATCTCCTGTACACTGCTCGATCTGTTGTATCCCAACGCTGCTCCGCATCTCAGTAAACAGACATTACATTAGGGAAATCCTATACAATGCAAGACATACAGTGGTAATGTACTGCAAAACTGTAGGGATACTTTATAGAAATTTGATGATGAGGAGGGATGATTTTAAAGGTGTCTTGAGAGCAGATTTAATGTTTCCTTTTAATGGTTTAGGGTATTAAAAGCAAGCCATTATATCTGCAAGGTGCCACTTTGTCTGCATCCACTCAGTTGTTTAGTTTTATATCTCTTTTGATGTAATGGCATCTCATTGACTGAATCATGAAATCGCTTTTAATGGATACAGTATATCTCAATTCAAAAAAGGTGATTAGATTGTACACATAGTTTTAATTAATGCTTTGCAAACAGTTTGACATGTTTTTTTGCCACTGTCACACACCTCTAATTGACATATATTTTCAAGAGAATGTATTCAAAGGATCCTTTTGCGCTTTTCATGTCCGTAATTGCCTGTTGGTGTCAGGTTGACACCAGACATACTGAGCCGAATTCTCACGTCTTTTTAATGAGTCTGTGTTATGATGCGGTCTCTAATTGTCCTGTTGGCAAAAGAACAATAACATTTTAAAAAAGTTAGGAACCACCCAGCCAGTCAGTCGGTCAGTCAGCCTTCCCATCTCACCCTGCTGTGACCCTGGCTGTGTGAGAGTACAGATTACTGTGTGTGAGAGGAGGAAAATCTTGGGCTTGAAGCCAGACACTTGTCATTTTGGCCAGAATGACTTCTATATATCAAATGGAAGCTCTTGATAAAGCCAGTTATCTTGTATCAAAAAGGCATTACTAGAATCATGACCAAAATTGAATTGGACAATAAAACCTTAAAGTTACATAGGTTTTTAGAGGGAAAGACGAGGCTCTGCAGTAAAATTAAAGATACTTAGTGTGCACAAGATGTGAATGTATACAATTTATGAGGGAGAATAACAAAGGGAGCTGAAGGAGATGCAAGAGACAGAGGAAAAGAGAGGAGAAATACATGCATGTGCACGTAAGAGTCCGTCAAAGTTTCATCCCTTTAAAAAGAAAAGACATCACCTGATCACTGATAGTCCATTTTAGTATTGTTTTCCTCCTCACTAATCAATCAAATGAAAAAAATAAATCCAGCTTTTTGAAAATAGAGGTCAAGACATATTTGCAGCACTCTGCTGGAACATGTGGATGGGGGTGAGGGAGAAAATAGGCCCGCATGAGAAGTAATCAACACAGCCCACTATGATATTGACAGCAGGTTAAGAAGGGGATGGGGAGGGAAAGCCCTGCTTCTATGCCAGAGAAAATGAAAGCAGCTGGGGGTATACGCTCTGCGCACTAGTCAGTCATATATGCTTGTTATCAAGTGTGTTTTGTGTGTGTGTGTGTGTGTGAGTGAGAGAGAGTGAGAGAGAGACGAGACGCAGCAGGAGAGGAATGCAGTTATGGCTGTAAAGTGGGTGTGAAAACAGCCATGTTGACTGACCTCCATGCTGACCTCCCCACCCCTCCTCCCCTGGTAGTTGATAGTGTCCTTAGTGTGCGTGTATGTCTGTGTGTGTGGGAGTGTGTGCATTGCAAAAATGCTTGAGAAAATGTGTGTGTATGTGATAACACTTGACGCTGGGGTTTGTGCGCTGGAAGGGGTCTTTGTGTGTGTGGTTTCAGCGTGAGTGCCCTTCTCTCTCTCTCTCTCTTTGTGTGTATGTGGTGATAGCTGTAAGTGAATGGCCCTGAGTTTACAATAGTCCATGGGAAGAGGTCAAGAGGATTATCATAAAATATTAGCTGCCCTCTTACCCCTTCCTCCCTCCTTCTGTCTTCCCTTTTTTCTCTCTCCTCCTGTATCCTTGAAGGCAAACAGTAGCACCTGTTGCACACGCGCGCGCACGCGCACACACACACACACGCACACACACACACACACACACACACACAGTAACTACATCTGATTGTCTTGACTTAACAAAGATAAAAATATAGATGTCAAATCTGAGCTGTTTCTCATCTGAATTTAATAATTAATTTGTATTATTTATTGGCTGTAAGACACATTACAGAAAAAGTAAGAAGAGGTTAAAAAAAATACTAAAAGAATCTTCACTTACCTCTTTAGAATCATCAGCTTTTAAGCTTATATATTTTTTTATTTCTTTTATAATTTTATATTACATATTATTTCAAGATTTATATTTCCACTCCCACTACTTTGTGCTTGTATTCTTCTACTTCTACTTAGACTGTATTGTTGTTCTACATGGCATGTGTGCCCGAAGAATAAATAAGTTCACTTCACTTTTGAAAAACACATTTGCCATATACCGCACTTTTAAAACACGCGCGCACACACACACACACACACACACACACACACACACACACGCAGACAGACAGACGGACACACACACCTATAATTTTTAAACACGCCATAAGACCCGTCACTATAAACTCACTCCAGACGTTCTGCACATTGTATCCGTATGAATTCATGTTACAGTTATTTTCGTTAGGGATTTCCCACCTGAATTTAGGCCTGCTGCTCATTTTCTAAAGTTTCATAAATCCTCCTTGTGAGCACTTGTCTGATTTAAGGCGACGACAGACGCGGTTCCACTGGCGCACTCGAACTTGGATTTGTCCCCGGCTGAGTCAACTATCCCGCCTGCTCGCCACTGCGGGGCATCTGGGCGCTGGAGCGGCGCCTCGAACCCCTTCAGTCTGCTCCCCGCAACAGGCTGCCTCGTTACATCTACCCGGAGCCCCGCATGGCCATCATCTCTCAGCATTACACCATCAAACAGATTGTGAGGCACCAGCCCCCTCCGCCTCTCTTTCTTCATAAACCTGTGGGATAGATGTGACCTTTCTGGAGTTCAATTTCTCACAATTATAGATTAAAATATGAACAAAAAATATGTTTGAATTAGTAATAGTGGGGGACAAAAACAAAGGACAATATCATTGAATCGGTGCAACAGCCCAATATTAACATTTTGCCATGTTATTAGGCAATAGGCTACATTATCTTTTGAACTAATATTTAGATTTAAAATTAGCACTAATTAGGCTATGTTACCGTCCACTCTATAATACATCAACACGGGCTTCTTTCCTGTTATTAGAAAAAAAAGAACATTTGAACTTAGTTGAATTGAACTGACAGAGAGTAATTGGAGTCCATGGTCTTCTTTGCTCCGCTGCGTCCGTTTGCAAGTAATTAAATAGCGCCGTGCGCACTTATCTGACAGAGTATGTGAAAGTGGTCCCTGTCCTGTGCACCTCTTTCCCGCGTCCCCTTCCAGCTCTACCTCTCGGTAATTGAATTAGCTCGGTTTTAGGCGGGGGAGGGGCTTGGCTTTGTTCGAGTGACGCCCATTCAAATCATCTCAAACCAATGGGACCATCCCCCGCTTCGCCGTAACCAAACCCACTCTCTCAGTCGGCGTCTGGGGCTGCCTGCCTTTGCTCTCACCTTCCTGCGTGTCCCGGCGTTTTAAACCCAAACACAAGAAAGAGGAAGACTGTACAGCACGCACATGGGAGAACGCAAGGTTTTTTTCATTCCTGCACGTCGTACGATGGCTTATATATGACGAGGACACTTTGGGGTGAGGACAAACACAAGCGTCTCCACGGAGAGAAGCACATGAGAAAACACAACGCTGTCCGTCCTCCGACACCGAGAAGGACTACTCCCCACCTCGGCCGTGACACCTCCGGTAAATCGCCGAGAAAGGATAGCAGTCTTTTTTACGCTGGAGACGAAAGACCGAGTCTAACGTTACCATTCAACTGCCAGTGACTGACTGACTGACTGTATGGCTTTAAAAAGTTGCCTGGAGAACATGGACATCTGACGCGCGCCACACGGCGTCATTGGACACATTGAGCCTCTCTCTCTTTTCTCCATCACCTCTTGGACTGACTAATCCCCTGCGCTTTGGGTTGGGAGTAAGAAGAAGTGTTCAGCAGTTGTCATTTGCCCTGACACAGACCACATCCAGTAGCTCCCTGCATAAGGGGAACATTATCACACCACAGAAGACACTGCCTGTTGTGCTGCATTCGCGTGTGTTGAGCGACTGTGCATTGGTGGGAGAAATATTTTGTCAGCCCACCGCGGATTTGTCAGAGCTGACATCCTGCATGAAATAAAGCCTATGTTTCACCGGGATCATCGACCTGCATCAGAGAGAAAGCACAGTGACGCGTTTGGTTTCGTAACTTTACATTTCCGTCAACCTGAACAAGTGTCCCTTTGAATGGTCACATTCTCCCTATTCCCTTCGCGTTGTCTATGTTGTGCGCGTTTGTATTTGTTTAGCATCCACAAACTGCGCCAGTAACACACCGCCACATGTGAATGAGACTCATCACCTGTCCCGGTTGAAGCGCCCCTACAACTCGACTCACTGACTGGCCGACACCGAAGAGGAATACGTGCCGAAGTTTTGCTGTAGTGATGCTGCAAATGGAAATGGTCATCTTCATCTGCCTGGTGCTGTTGATGTGTGTATTTAGCCAGGAGCCCAGTTCCAAAGTGGTGGCCGACCGCTACGCCGTCTTCTGGAACCGGACCAACGCCAAGTAAGTGGCACCACACCGGGCAGGTTTACCGCTAAGAGTCGGCGATGTTCCGTCTCCTCGCATTTGCATGAACCACGGGGCTCGCAGGTTGGCTGGACCACATCGGTGTTTATTCTCCGCAGTGAGGGCATAATGCCAGTAGCTGTAGGTACAGACTATAGCTGAGGATAAGAATCGGAGTGTAAAAGGCTAC
The DNA here is from genome assembly GCA_011952105.1 of Coreoperca whiteheadi. Classification (NCBI taxonomy): domain Eukaryota; kingdom Metazoa; phylum Chordata; class Actinopteri; order Centrarchiformes; family Sinipercidae; genus Coreoperca; species Coreoperca whiteheadi. The sequence continues at coordinate 11,938,995 of CM022476.1, forward strand.
TGTGTCTTAGCCTATTTTCAATGCGTGGCTGCTCATTAACAGCGCGTCCCCTGAGGAAACTATAGATTGAAACCGTGCGTACTAAGGCCTGGACGTAACATGCGTCGCCTGATGTTGCATCGCTTTACCCACTGTCAATATCGTCCAAATAATAAAATGAATCGTTTGCTTTGGAATTATTCGGCTGTAGGTACAGGGTCAGAGCTTGAACGGGCGAAATGACCAGGATCATTATAATGTGTTGTTTCTCTGTCTTGCGGACTCAGGCTGGGCATTTACACGACCCAAATGGACTTATCAACACCAGCATCTAACCAATCTCAACTTAAACACCAAATAATCAGCACCAATCCACAAAGTCCATTTAACGTGGGCATCATTTCCTCACTTCAGACTGTGTAGGTTCATTGCCTTGCTTTCGGAAAACTTAACTTGTAGGCGTACGTACAGGCCAAACGTCTTAAGAAGGGAAGCTTTTGTATGTGGTTCACAGTTTAGGGTATTTGAGTGGCTTCATCACTAACTAGCTAGGTACTAGATACTAAATGTGTGCAGTGAGTGCGTAATGTATCAGTCTGTCTTAAACAGCTCCCTCACGAAAAGTAATAGCAGTACAGTTTCCATAATTCAATTTATGGGCATACAACGGTCTCAGCAGTTCTAAAAGTACATAAAGGAGTGCTTCATGACAGACAAATTACACAATATGATAAACTCATTTTTGAGTAACAAAGACACACATTAGGCTGAAGCTCCAGTGGAATATTATGTTGATTTTTACATCAGAGTTTGTTGGTGTTTTCGGCTCTGTAGAGCTCAAGTTGTTTTTTCTATTTATTATGAATCTTTAAAATCGTGCTTGAATATGTTGAGCAAAATATTATTTATTATTAATTTTGGTAAAGTTTTTGTTTTGTGCAGCATTATGAAGTGGGATCATTGACATTTGAATGAAGTACACTATTTTAAAGTAGAAAAAATAAAAGGGAATTTGGTCAGGACTTGTTTTTAAGCTTTTAGAGAACAAATAATAGATTTACTTGCTAAAATTGCACTGTAAATAAAGCAAATATATTTTGGAACATAAAACCCAAAGTAGCGTGATTATATGAAACTGTGAAAGGGTTTTTATTTCACTAAGTGTAGTGATGGCTGTACAGTATTGAAATCATGAACTTTCCCATTCAAAACTTTTGAAAACTTTCACTGTGTAACAGTGTGGAGCTTCCTCATTCTAAGTTCCCCCACATTTAACTTCAAGTATTGTTTTTTCAATTTTTCTTTGCATATTGAATGGTTGCTCATTCATAGATTCAGAGGCACAAGTCATGTTCTGACCTAATGTCTCAGGATAAACATATCCAAACAGTTCATTTAAATATTGTTAAATGTTTTAGGAATAAAAAGTGAATGCACATAACTTTTCATTTACATTAATTAAAGTACAAGCGTGTGTTCAACCTGAGACTCACCACAGTTTTGAAGTGAACTGAGGATTTTATGTGTTTATGGGCCACACGAGAGAATGTCAGCAAAGTTAAAATAAGTTTCTCCAGAATTCTGGAGTCAAACTCCTCTCTGCTAGGACAGCCTTGAGTCAACCTCAGCGTTTAGTGTACATGTTTGTTGAGACAGCGTTTCCCACTAAAAGTCCCTTACGGAGCTGGACTGTACAGCCTTGTCCCGGGCTTATTAAGTCTAAACACTGCTGGTGGAGTTTACAGAGATCTTTCAGTCAACTGCCAACAGCACTTAGTATTTGTTGAATAAAATCCCCAGCTTACCCTCCAAGTGCGCACAAAGCCATTAATAGCACATGCTGAATTTGTTGCACAACTATTTATATTCAGTTTGAAGTTTTGGAAAACATGATTTATTGCATGAAGCAATTAGTGGTCAGGGGTACAAACGGAGGGCTGACTGTAAGCCCTCTCCTGAAGTCGGGGCCAGTCTAGCGGGGTGGGTAGATTCTCGGCCTGATATACCGTAGACCATGACTGTTGTGGTCTAGGTCTCTACTCCAACTTACCCTGGCTGTTTATTTATGGGCCGCTTTCGTCAATAGAAGCAAACACAATTTTGAGTTGAATCTTGATTTCTGCCGTTGATAGACATACTTTCATTAGACAGTACTTTTTTTTTTTTCTTCAACAAAAACGTTTTGACTTGACTGGCCGCTCAGTTAACTTGATATCTTCCAGATGTGCTGACAAGTTTTCTCAGTTTCGTTGAAGGGGAATTTAAGTAAATCTACTGTTAATCTCAGATCTGACACACTAACACTGAAAGAGAGAGGGGAGAACACAAGAACTTTTTGATCCACTTGGCTGCATGCATGTTGTGCCTTTTACTCTCTTTGGGGCCCAAGTAAAATCTGAGAAATAGATAGATTCCCGAGTCTCATCCATTTCTGAAGCTCTGACTTGCCTGAGGAAAGGAAACAGGTTTTCACAGAGGCTGTAATGCTGCTAACACCAGTCACTCCGTTCTACTTACTCTAAATAGAGTTTGTTTGACTCTCCCTGCAGGGCTGAGGCAGGAAGCCAGAAAGGTAACATAACAGCTGAGAGGAGACGGAGAGAGGGAGCGATAGCAAACTTGTCTTATTGATGACTCAGTTAATAAATATTGAGTCCCTTTCTTCATGCATTACTGTAGAGCGCTGGTGTGGCACTGTAACGCAACTTGCCTGCCTCTGCCTTTGTTCTGAGGCTGCACAGTCACACCGAAAGCACGGCTGCTCCAAGAATTGACTGTGTGAACGCCCAATGCTACACAAACAGTCACATTTGAGCCAAAGTTACATGTTACTTCATGATAGCAATAAATTAAAACTAATAATGTAATTTGTCATACATAATATTAGCAGGTAACTTAAGGGATAATTTCAGTTTTTTCAGTTTCTTCTAGTTTGACTCTCTTTTTACATTCTTTCTTGTTGGTGTCTGAACACAATCGTTCAGGACTCGTTTTTACTATTTCCAGAAAAATCTATTTGTCGCCATTCGTTTTTGCACCGTATGAAACTGCAGCTTACACAAACTTGAAAATTGCCCAAGCTAGATAATCCATCACACTAAAGCTGTAGATTGAGTTTGGTTTTTGTCACAAAATCTGTTTTGCTTTTAATTCATTGTGCCCAAGTTGGATGTTTCATATCACCATGTGCAATACGTTATGCTCTGCTTACTTACTTAGTCACCTGAAATGCACAGAAAGAAATGAACACCGCCACATGGAAATACCAACTAAAACTAACCCTTTTTTTGAAGGCTGTCTAACTACAATTCATTTTGAAGTTTAAAACAAAAAAATTAGTATTTAAAGTGACCGAAAGAAATTCAATATTTAATTGTCTCATTACATGTGGCATGCATTGCAAAATGATTGGAGAAAGTGTGTGCTAGATGTAGACAGAAAAAAGCGAAAGGTCTTGAAATTCAAGGAGTCACTTCTGCTGTTGTTTCAGTCACTGGCAGACAAAGAACATTGGTGTGGACACTTTTACAGTGTAGACTTTCAGTGGTATTGAATGGGGAATCTCAGATAAGGACTTTTTGTATTTGAAATGGAACCTTTTGTCGGCAGAAATGCTTTTGCAGTTTAGAATTTCTTATATTTGGCTCTCCAGCAGTCCAAATTATAAGCAACTGGTAGATTAGTGTGGAATTTTGTATTGGTTTAGTTTATCGCAATTTGTGTTGGGTGTTTGGGTGTCTGCTGGTTGTTTGTGTTGTTGGTGATTGGGGTAGCGGCTGAGGGGATTTCCATTCCGTGTTGGCTTTGATCCATCGTGAATTACAACTCCAGTATGAGACCAGAAACTTGCTAATTGTTTCATTTTTCTAACTAGTCTTCTTCTCTATATTTTTTTTTAGTTCTGTTCATGGTTTAGATTTTCTTAGAGCTTTTCTCATGGTACCTTAATTTACATGTTCAGCATTTTCTCCATCAAAAAGTTATTTTGAGGGACAGTTTAGAGAAGTGTCTTGAAGTTTTATTTGTCTTTAGAGAGCTCCTTCAGCTTGAAATAACTTAATACAGGGACTTTTCTCTCTGTGGATTCGACCCTCTGCTATCTCGCTGACTGTCTTTGCTTGTGAGTATTTATTCTAATGAGGGGACAGACAGTGGCTCTAATGATGTCTCAGCTGTAATGCCGAAGAGACGGCCCTTCCCTTCCTTTCTCCCCCTCTGCCCTTTCTTCTTCCCCATATCCCTCCTCGCATTTCTACCGTGTTGCCTCTCGGCGCTCTGCCTCTCCCCGTCTTTCTTCCCTCCCTCCCTTCCTCCCTTTCTCTCTCTCTGTCTTTCCTTGCCGGGCACAGAAAATGAATGAATACAATTAGATATTTCGGGAGTCCCTCCACGGTTGATGGTGGAGAAAGACGCGCAGAGGTCAGGCACACTCTATGAGGCGCTAAGGGAGAGGTCACACACATACGGCGAGGAATAACGAAGCAGAAAGTTGGTCTGTGAATGACAAACTAGTAACTAGAACTCTCCTTGAAGTGGAGGGTGTTATTAACATAAACCGTGTGATGCGGTTGTGGTCATGAAAATTGCTCAAGGTGATTTGTATTTTGCTGCATAATTTGTAGCTCAACAAACAGCGTGGAAAGCATTTTTCTAACGTGCTGCGTTGTGTTGTAGTTTTGACATTTTTATCCTTACAAAGTACTGTAACTGGAGGCCTACATACAGCAGTGGTGTCACTGGTGTCAAAGACAAATTTCTTTTGTTGCAGTCATGTCTGGCTTGTCTTTGTCTGTGCATGTTTCTGTGTTTGAGTGTGCACGCGTGTGTGTGTGTGTGTGTGTGTGCGTACGTGTGTGTCCATGTGTATGCAAAGTACCAAATGAGCCATCGGGTCATATAGTGCTTGTTTCATCTCCTTCAGACTCATAGATACCAGAATAATGACCTTTTCTCCCTTGGACTTCTCATTACCTGTCACAGACCAGTGGGACATGAATAAGCGTCTTGTCAATCTGTGCTTGTATGCATGCGTGTTCATGTGTGCAAATGCTGACTGTACACTAATAAAGGCACGTATGCATGGAGCTAATATGTTAGTCCATACACCCATCTGTCTCTAGATATGAAAATTATATATTACAATATTAACTTTTATTTATAATTAAAATTCTGAAAACCTGTAATTTTTAAAGTCAAGTTTATATTTCCTATGACTGCTAAAGTGGGTAGTTTTTGACCTTATGCTAGTCTCTCCTGTGCCCCTTATCATTTTTTTACCGACTCGCTCGGAGCTGTGTTACACTCTCTCCACTGCTCTGGCTCTCGTTCTCTCCCTCCGTCTCTCTGTCTGAGGGCTGATTAGTTCTCGTTAATGACCCCTTGCTCTGTCATTCTTTTATGCCTTTGGCATTGGCAAGCACAAGCAGCAACCGAACTGCAGGGACAGCGAGTGTAGGGGACACAAAGAGAACGAGGCAGAGGATATAGAAAACTAAACACAGGACCTGACGGAAAACCAGCAAACTTTAATGATGGTGTTGTGCGATGTAATACTTCTATTAGGTTTAAATGGCACTTTGTGTTTTCTCACCAGACCTGTAAATGCACTTTCCATTTAAATTAGATTTTTTTTTCTATTAACTAGAAAATGAGCCCAGCAGGCAGTAGTCAATGCTTAGTCAATGTGCTTGGCAGAGCAGCTGTTCTTCAGCGTGCGGTGGAAGAGGGGGAGGACTCTTGGCCGTGACCCTTGTGGACTAGCTATGCGGCGGACAGAAGCAGCCCTGTCGCCGGGGGTGCCTGGTGGTCAGGCTGTAGTCTTGGATATGCTAATCCTACTGAAGTAAAGGCAGCCTACAACTGGATAGGAAAAGACATTCCCAACATTTCATAAATGTGTATATATATATATTTTTTTATTTTGATTATATGTAGATTTTAAACTGGATTATTACTGATTTATTTATATTTATATTTACATTTTGTTCTTCAAAAGTGAAAGGTTATTAGTTAGTTCTGGTATAGAAATACATTCAAACATGTTACATTTTTAAAATCAGCCTTCCAATTAACAATTGGTTGTGTTTTCTGACCTTCATTTTGGTGATTTGGTATTTACCCGAACACAACATTAGAAAACTGGTGTTTGCTCATGATTAGATAAATATTACTAAGCCTGACCAAGGTTGACAGTGTTGAATTGGTACTAAGAGCCTTAAAAATACCACCATCAATTTAAATGTTAGGTTATTCACCAAAGAGTGGACAGGATCTCTTATTATATTAAGCAAAATGGACAATATGGAATGTCAGCTTCAGTTCAGTTGCACATGTTTCCCTCCCTTGCCTGGGGAACCAGATTTTAATGTCCAGGTTTTTGTTTTCAGAGAAATCACTCCAAGGTCAGATGGAGTGCTGAAACACTGCTATCAGCTAAGCGATCTTTCTTTTAGCCCTCATTCAACCCCTGGCTTTCAGGGGAATAGTCCGTATAGCTCTACTTGGAAACAATAAAGTATTAACCAGCTTATGCAACACCCACATGTGCAAAACTCGATGTGAGACTTATTCTGTTATGAGAACATTAAAAATAATGTTTCCCTTTTTTGCTTGTTGGTTGCCATTCTACTAGAAGCATGTTTGTTTATTCAGCAATTTTTTTCTGTGGTTTCACTGTCTCCGTTTCTTTCAAAATTTCAAAGCTGTAGAAAGTTGACCCCCCCCTTTCCCCAAAAAAAACCCCAAAACTGTTTCTTTATTTTTCCAAAATGTACTTTTTGCGACCCCAGGGCAGCTGTGGGAACAGATCTGGCAGTCCAAAGTTGTATTTTTACTGTGAACACCTGAGCAGATTTGTCGTTAATATGAACATAGTAGACAGAGAAAGAGGAAAAAAATATTTGAATTCATCTCTCATCTCAGAAAACTTTGTTTCATTTTAAGACGCCAAAAAGGAGTTGTTTAACAGGAATACCGTACTGCTGCAGGTCCAATAAGGGTCGAAACGCAAGTCCAGGAATCTCGCTATTGTGTAGTATAAGTCTGCGTTTGTGGCTGAAAATGGCGCTACCATATCGTTCTTCAGCTCCTCTGCTCTCCTCTGTAAGATGGAGGCTTAGAAGCAGCTGTTACTGTAGTAACGCTTGGTTGATCTATCACCCCTGACCAGAAAGGGGCGCTACTGAGAGAGGTCTGATAGCCTCTTGTGCCCTCTGCTCTCTGCCTAAAGCCTTTCAAGTGTACAGTTGGGGTGAAAGCTACAAACATTTGCTTGATTTAAACCAGTTCTTTATGCCTTGGTTGATTTGACCTTGTTAAACTCATTTACTGTCAAACTCATATTGTATTTACAGGAACTACACCAGCATGAAAAGACCAAAACGACTGGGTTACACATTTTTTTTTTTCATCTCTTTCTGTCACCGTTCACTATTCAACTGGAAAATGTGACGGGAACGATTGAGACTGTTCGGTTTTTGCCAGACACATTTTCCACAGATAATTCCTTTCATGGTAGGCTGGCTTCGGACCTTACACTGCCGTTTTCCTTATTTAACTTGGGGAGCTGCGGGGGAGTGAATGGATGTTTTTCTAGCTGGGCAGCAGTGTGGAGAATAGATCCCAGAAGAGAACACATCTCCAGCTTGTGAATAAAGACCTAATTGACGGGTTGTAGCCAGTTGTAAATGACTCATGAGGTAATTCGTCTTTACAGACAGACTGAGAAACACACAGAGGGGCTGTACAATTGTGTGGTCTGCTTTTCCTTCTTCCCTTTCTACTTGTTTATTTCCAAATGTTTATATCCCCAAATAGAAATTTTAGAAGCCATAAAGTGCTGCTTTTAGCCAGAGATGGTGTTATCACTGCCCCACCTGTATGTAGGGAGTATCTGTCAATGGCTTACACAGCTTCTAGTGTTTTTGTTTGGTGTTTGTTTGCGTTGGCACAGTCATGAAAAGGTGAAGTGAATTCGGGTGAAAGGACTAATTGATTCCCTGGCCTTGTTTTTAATATGAACACCTCTTTGTAAAGTTCCCACAGTTTGGTCAATTTTCCACTGACAGAAATATAAATAAACAAACAATGAAACAATGTTGCTTTCACTTTGTTCAGTCTACCATTGTGGCAGGATGTGCCAATAATAAGCTAGCTGCATTAGCCTGTTTGAATTGACAGTAGAGAAAAATACTAGCAGCCAATGCCCCCCCCCCCCCCAATGCTGGGTCGTGAGACTGAAAGGCGGCCATTGTTCTGCTCTCTCTGTCCACTCCACATAGCCATGGCTGAGAGTAATGCATGCACTTTAAACGGAGAGAGGAAAAAAGGGAGGGCAAAGGAGAGGAGTGAGGGAGAGTGGTGTGAATGGCGAGGGGAAAGGGAGAGTGCACAGCTGAAGATGTAGTACGCTTTCGGACAGAAAAAGGGAGGAGAGGAGGAGTATAATGTGAGCGCCAGACACGAGGGGAGAGGCATGTACTTGCCGGGGGTGACACAGTGTGTGGAAAAGAAGAGGTGGCAGGTTCCCTCATTTCCAACTAGCTTTATCCATCCTCTCTCATCTGCCTCCCTCTACACCATCCAGCTCATCAGCCGCCTCCTCTCCCCGTCTGTCCTTGCCGAGGTTTAAAGATGTATGTGGCTTGCTGGCCCTCTGTCTGTCTCTCTGTCTCCCTGGTGGTGACCATAGTTAGTTGGTTGGTGGTGGTTCTCCAGGGGACAGACTCTGGGTCTTCACACTGAGGAGGTGTCGTCTTTGCGGTCCGGGTTTAGTGATACTGGAGCTATTTGCTATAGAGACAGGATTAAGCCTGCTCAGGTTTAGACCCCCGCTTTGTTTCCCCTGACACTGAAGACTCCCACACACAGGGCTGTGTTTACTTGAGGGTTGGTGCTGCAGTACTAAGTTGTATCTTGGTCTTAACTACCGTGACACTGTGCCCTTAAAATTGCATTTTCCAATGAAATGCATGTATCACAGTCAGAATACCAGGGTGTATGTAATGTTATGGCTTAATGAAGGGTTTCATTCCAATATGCCATATATCTGCTGTGGAGACAAATTAGTACAATAAGAAAGAGCTGTTTTTGTCCTCAGAAGTAGATCTACTTTGCAAGCGAAGGTCATAAAATGATGTGTTCCTTTCATTCTGATGAATAATTATGCATGATTGTAATTCAAATGGTGGATATCTCATCTTGTAACAACTACAGCTTGTCTCTGTAGCTGCATCAGTTTGAAGGCTTGGGGTCTAATAAGGCTAAGTGGGATTTTGACCAAAAATGAAATGCTAAATTAAGATTATCTATCATAATATATATTTTAAAAAGTCTCGTGTCAAAATTTCAAATCAGATGAACTGAACTTCAATGCCTACTTTGGCGTGAAGAGCTCTTTTATAGATCTAGTCTCCTGCCTCCAAGCCTTTTTATTAGGCGACAGATGCTTGTCTGATCTGAGCTCTAAGAAGAGTCTGGGATCAAGCAGATAATAAATCATGTTTAAAAATGTATAACACAGAACTGAATCTGACATCTTCAGTCAAATCTGGGTTTGATGTTAAGACGAGCGAGTGTTTTGTGTTTGCGGGTATCCATGTCCGTACACGTGTGCGTAGTTATTTGTGTGCATGTGTACTGCGTGTGCGTGCGTGGTTATCCTGAGCCGACCTCTGTACCGAGGCCCGCTTTAATGAAGCAGCAGAAACACACCGCCTTTACTATAGCAGAGCACAGCACTATTCTTGACCCAATTCTCTGAGCCTGCTCCTCTGAGAGCGGCTTGATAGTTTTCCCATTTTGTGAAGTTGCATTGTGTGCATGTCAGTCTTTGTTTATGTGTGGTGGTTGGTATTCCTGTGTGAAACTGTACTGAATGTGTTTTTCCCCTGAAGGGAAAATGATTGATCCCCGGAATGTGTGATAAATCCCATCTTCACCCGCTCCTCTCATCCGAGCCCAGCTTTGACTGGTCTGGCTTACACCGAACATTATCCCACATAACCAAATATGACACCCCAAAGAACATAGACCCACAGACACACATAGACACACACCCCACTCCGGTTTGGAAGGGCAGTTCATTATTTCTTTAGTGAGGTTCAAGTTGCAGGAGATGTGGTATTTATTCTGCTTGTTTATTTTCTTCCTCTAAATCAGCGAGCAGCGAGCCTTGGAGGGCAGCAGCCTTTGAACCGCGGCCTATCCCATGACTGCAGCCCTGGGTATTAACCCAGAGCCACTGAGAGGCTTAAAAAGCCATCAGCTCATTGTCCGGAGACACAAAAACCCCCTTCCTCTAAAATCCCTCCCCCCTCCATCTTTCTCTTCTCTTTTCCTCCTTCCCTCCTTTCTTAAGAATGCCTTGAGCTGGCCTCTGCTGGCATTCATATTAATCAGTTTTAAGGGTCTAATGAGATAAGCGAGACTTAAGGGAAGTCTCCAAAGTGGCCTAAGCCCTCCGGATAAACAGAGGTGATGAGCGCTGCCTATGGTTACATCCTAAGGAGTGTGTGTGTGTGTCCCTCCCTAGAATAGTCATGCATACAAGGTTTTTAATGTCCTTAATCTCACTTCTGAGCTTTGAAAACCAAAACATCACTAAACTAGATTTATTGAAGAGACAATCATCACCTTGCCTGGTAAATGGCGAGATGATGATGAAATGCTTTCATGATTTTGATTTGGTTCTGGGCTTGTTAAGGGGTTGAGAAGCTAGTGCATCTGTGAATTTGACCAACATCAGGTCTTTTCCCTCCTTTGTCCTAATCCCCCACCCAGCTCATGCCCCCTGTTCCTTATCCCGCCAAGTATCCCTGGAATATAGGCCAGTTGGTTTCCTCCCAGTCTTTTGCTCTTCTTGCCATATTGTCCTCGCTTTCCTGTCCTCCCTCCCTTCCTCTCTTCTGTCTCTGGGATCACCAGATCCTTAACTGAACTGTCCTTGTCCTTGGCTATAGGGCTCCTGCTGAGTTGACCCAACAAGCCCACTGTCAGCATTAGCCTTAATGTTGTGGCTGGAGCACTTGAGTGACAGTCGCCTAAACTCTCTCTCTCTTTCCCAATTTTTCTGTCTAAAAATATGCACCACCTCCCCATTTCTACTTAAGCTCTCAACTTCAAGACAGAGTGACCGAGCTACACAGAATGGGTATCGCGTGTTTGTGATGGAACACGGTGCTCAAACCAAGCCAGACACAAAGCAGTAAATATGGCATTGAATCAGTAATTGATTTGAAATGTTCAGAGTTTAATACATTGAAAAAATACAATAATTAGGCCAAAGTGATTAAAGTCACTTATAATCTGTAATAATCTTCCCATAATTCACCAGGTGTGGGGGTCAGTTAGGATAGGAACAACGAAGACAGACATTAAAGAATACCAGTTTTGTTTTTAAATGACACTGGAAAAGTGAATGTATTTGAATTGTTTAAATGTTGTTTTGTCCCATGAAAAGCACATTCCTGCTTCAGGGAAAACAAAGAATAGTTTTCCTGCACATTTGGGCTCTTGTGTAACAGAGGGTCTGGTTGAACCTACAGTAGAACTACTGGAGTAGCTGTGAGGCGGGACAAGTCCTCAGAGAGTTCAGTTTCACCTGCTGTTCTGTTCCTCAGGGCCACAGGACTCCACGGCCGGAGACATTCCAGCCCGGATTAGAGCGTGCATGGCAAACGGAAGCGCAAATAAGAGGGAGCGAAGGGGCTTTTTTCAGGAAACGACATAGTGTTTGGCCTGGCTGCTTTAAGGTTTTATGTCCTTGACATTTTTAACATTTTGTGCCAAATCCACTTTCATAATTTGTGGTTCCTACGAGGGCTTTGACAAATAAAACACAATTTAAAAAGTGAAATTATTAGCACATTTAAGACTAAATACAAAATTTTAGTACATCATGTTTCAATTATTTAAAAATTATTATTTAACAACAAAAAATTACAAATGTATTACAGGAACTCTCTAATTAATTTTATACTTTTCATATTTAATTAATTATGTACTTATTATTATACCATACTTTTCCATACTTTTTTTATCCATCGTATCCCGTGCATTCCTTTATATATTGAATAATTACTCTGGAATTTCAAGTTTATTTTTTATTTCAAATAGATATTCATTAATATATACTTCTCTAGTCAAATTTAATGGATTTAAAACTTTCCCATTTAAAATTTGGCTTAGCTATAGACAATGCAAACTTGCCTTCTGTTCATTATACCTTTTATGGAAAAGCCTGACAATTTGCAGATGTTTCAGTGGTATTATTTATTATGAGGTACAGAGTTGAAGTAGATTATTAGCCTGTGGGAAAAGAGATGAATCACATTTCTTGTATTGGATTAGAGTGTCTGCTTGGCTTTGGGTGGAGTGATGAAATATTCATTACTGTTTGTGATCTCAAGAAGAGTAGCACTTGCAAACCTTCGCACGCAACGCAACATGAAAAATGAAGTCAAGGTAGACATGTTTTGAGCATGAAGGTGATGGAAGGTTGTCTGGTTCGTATGACCTTAACTAAAAACATTCATGATGGCTGGCACGACTGTACACATTCCCTCTATGTTTTCTTTGTCTGCACTCTGGATTTTATTTTTAAATATGTTTTATGTTTGTAACTTATTTGTACTTCCCATAAGTTGCTTAAATAAACGAATAACATAAATATCTTGATGAAGTTGTATGATCGTCCCTGGATTCCCAGAGTGTTCTTGTTAACAGATTGACAGGTGTCAGTCGGCAGGTCCGTGACAGTGTCAGACTTGTCAGTCTGTGAGCGACAACAGGTTCACAGCTGCTTTAATAATGCAGTACAGCCACACTTTTTATGTCGTCTTCAGCTCTCATCCTCTCCTTTCTCTGGGATGTAGAGAGCTGTCCTTACATTAAGGCCAGGTCAGATTGCGTCTACCGTCGTACATTAGCAGCAAAGCCATCCTGCCTGTATCACTGGTAAGAGGAACATGGCACGAAGATGGCTGAATTATTCACACTCATAATCGGCCTTTATGTCCTGCTGCCAAGCCTGGCCCCACTGTTATTCTAGTGCATAATTGATAGTGTTCAGAAGTGGAAAAGTTAGAATAGCAGAAGTAATGTGAAGCGAAGGTGTAGTCAGGCAGGACAAGAAGGGAAGAGGGGGATTGGTGGGGTAGTGAGGGAGATAGAGGTGGGCCCCTATAGGACTTTTTACACTGAGCTTGTGTTAGCTTTTACGGGGCTTAGACCCAGCTAGCGTGAGGATCGCGTGTGTAGGCCAGCCAGACTAGTCGGGGAGGGGTCGGGGTGGCGGGGTAGGGAATAAGAGCGGGATAAGAGGGGGATGAAAGGAGGTGGGAGGGAGAGGAGATGGGGATCCAGAGTAACAAGGCCTGACGCTGAGCTGGCCCAGAATGTGGTCTTTCTCTCCCCAACAGTTACTCTGGGGCTCCTCTGTGGGCAAATATATTTTTGAAATTGAATTGAATTTGATTATTTAATGAAACATTCTTTTTTTTTGTCTTGTAAATTATTGGGGAGGAGTAATCACAACTGGTTTGTTATCAGCACAGTAGATTTGTACTCATGGATTTGGTTTTCATTTGGACCTAATCCAGCAAGTTTTTTTCATTGCCTGCTTGCTCAGGCAGGTAAAAGGCATTGACATCACATTACAACCATGTGATACAGTGATCAATAAACAACAACCTCCACAGAAGAGCAGTGATTGGCTCTATTCCAATAGTAAAGAGAGGCCATCTATTGAGAAATTGAGTGAGACAAATTTTTGAAAATGTTTCAAGACAATACTCCACTCTTGGAAACAGGAAAACGGCTGTCTGTTTCATATTTTATTTTAATTAACCTGCCATTGCATATCTTCATCTTTACCTAATTTCCCAAAGAATTTATTCCTACATTATTTTCTAGAGCTAGATAATTATATGGTTTGATATTTCTGTCAGAAATGATTTTTTCAGGCTTCTCACATCTCCAGAGATCTCCGGTTGGGAGCTCCCTCAATTGAATGGAACACCCTTACATGGAAGTTTGAATGTCTCAGGTGAAGGTGTTAACACAGCCCCAGGTGTAGTCTATTTAACACCTCTCTGACCCTTAACAAAGCCTTACTAACTGCTGCCTAGCTCTGCCTTTTGTGTTCCATAACAAAGCCCTTTAGCTTCTAATAACACCACAGCACCGCCAGTGTCAAGAGAAACCTGAGATAAGGTCCACATCAGAGAGTTGGTGGGAACTGTTTAATCCGCTTCTCGAAACCAAACCAACACACAACAGGCAGGGATCATGTTTGGCAAAGTGGCCAGCTTTGATGAAGGGATCGGGTGGTGTGAGTAGGAGGAATGGAGATGACGGAAAATAGGAAGGTGGCTAAATGCTGGTAGTCTTTTACGGAGCTGTGAAAGAGAACATCTGGAGAATAATACAGGGAGTTGTACATAGTGTGTGCTAATGCTCACACACACACACACACACACTAATAGTATCACTGCAGTCTTACATGCTGTTCTTTTTATGATCATTTTTTGATACTGCTGATTAATTCAGCATTTTCCCCTCTAATTGCAACAAAAATAAATTATTTGCTCAATTACTTCAGTTTTTTACCTGTATACAAATATATGACCATGACTGGTTACAAATAAATAGTGGCGTATCAGTTATCAGTGACATTGAAAGAGGTAGTTTTTCTTTGTTTTTCATGATTCTCTTTTATTTTCTAAAACAAGGACTGATACACTTGTTGCAGTGCCAAACACACTGTTATCATTTAAACGAAAACTCTACATCTGAGCTATATATATTTTTTTGTCAACATCACTTTTGCAATATATTAGAAAGTATCTTGCACCAGAGTCACTACAGTGTGGCCATAAAGCCGTCGAGTGGAAACATTAGCAGCGATATGTCTTAGAAACTCATAAAACCAATTTACGAGTGCACTTAAGGCCCATACACCTACTGGAGCCATTCTATAAAGATGCAGACAGAGATTGCACCAAACTCCCCCCAATTACCCACATTTAAAAGTAATAAATGTGGATCGATAAGTGATAGAGGGCCTGTTAATCTTGGACATACCCAGTTATTTCCAATGGAGACTCTCTTTTTCAAACTAAAATTGCAGCATTTACAAGCTTACCATTGATTCGTTTCATTGTTTTCTTCCTACAGGCTAAATGCTGCACTGAGGTGTTTTTGAAGTAGTCCTCTGGAATGTTTTTTGTCTTTTGTAGTGTTTAAATTCCTAAGAGACTCGTCTTTATCTTATTAAAAGAGAAATTGCAAGGACCAGAATGCTTTTTATTGCAATTGTTCTTTTTATATGCAAATAATTCATTTTTTACATATCCCAAATGAGAAAATAATTTTAATTAAAGGAAACTTCAATAATCAACACTTATTAAGTAAACAACGTGGCTGCTCTGGTGCGTGGAAACAATAGTGGCAGCCCCTTGTGAAAAATATTCGTGGTCATCCAGCAGTAGGATATGTGAATAGGCCAGTATGCATAGTTGAACTCATATGCTTTTTTATTTACTGTTTGGCTCAGCACGCCAGTGCTGGAATGCTATTAGCCCTAGCAGGTATGGATTAGAGCCCTTTCTGTCTCACTGTGAAGTTAATTGAGGGAATCCTCCTCCCACAGCGGTCTGGGACTGTCTCAGATCTGCGTGCAGACTCAGCTTATAAAGCACTACAGTTCAACTTTTAATTTGAGATGACGATTTCTGACTCCAATCTGATTAGACTGCATTCGATAAATCATTTCTCTGTGACCTTTTACACGCTTCGTCTGAAACAAGCCCTCCTCATCACAATTCCAGCCCCCCATTGCCATTAATGTAATGCTATTAATATGATATAATGGCTCATTACGGTGTCACTAATTAGATTGTACAGCAGTTAGATGTGTTATCCTATTCTTCCATTAATTGCTTCACTAATGGTTTGCCTTTGCATATTTACATGTAACTGTTTTTCTATACAATTACTCTACATGGGTTTATGTATTTACATACAGCAGCAATGCAACAGAAATGTATTTCCTGTCTTGCGATATTGTGATGAACCCTCACCATTTTCTAGACCTAACTAGTGTATTATGAAGAAAAAGTCTCATCAGAAAATGCCACTGCTAATGCCCATGGATGGCATTTAGTTTAAATACCGATGTGGCTGATGGAGGATGAGCTACTGTTTGATACATTTGTCTGAGCATGCAGTTTTTTACGTAAACAGCCAATTTTAAATGTCCCAGCAAAGCTCACATTAGCCATATGTTTATTTGCTCGCAGGGCATATGGTGTTGTATGACAGTTTGAGATAAAGCAACAGATTTTTTGATTGATGTGGTATTTTTTGCTTGCCATGACTTATCATATAGATTTATGTACAACCGCTTCCATTGCTAGAACGTGAGTTGTTTATAGCTCTGTTAATTTCATTTCATGTGTTCATGCCCTTGAAAGCCATAGAGAAAACATTACTTTTGTACATGCAGAGCTCCCAGTAGAATTGTTTGTTACTATGTCTGTTGTACAAATGTTTTACTTCCACATATCTGGACTCAGAATAATTCCTCTCCTTCTGGCTTTGTTTTCTCTGTGTCTCTGCTGGTCTTTTAATTGTGAATTTTTCCAGTGTTTTACAACCTAGTAATGATTTTATAGCAGGCTGTTTTATACCGGTGTCCAAACCTGCAGCCTGGGGAAGATTTAGTGTGTTGCTGCTGTTGGGTAGTGAGCTCTAATTGGAAGGTCATGGGGACGTGTTTCAGAGTAGCAGGAGATCACCCGCATACTGCAGATTTAAAGGTTATCCAAACCTACCCGCAGACATAAAGATGTAATTTTCCTGTAATTATATTAGCCATCTGGATAGAGAATATTGCATGACGAACTGATTTTAAAAATTGAATTTTAAAATTGGGCTGAAACATTCTTTAAAGCATAATATAAATTACACCATATACAATAATTTGGCCTTTTCTCATTTCATTCCATGATTAGCGTTTAGATCACACTATATGTACTGTATTATCATGCACAAAGGGTATTTTAGTTTGATAGATGCATACTGTGCTATTTTGAAAATTTTAGACGTAAGTGAAATGGTCCGCTTGGTTGCTTTGACACGAGGAAGACTTTTTCCATCCAGTCATGGCGTCTCTCTTAAGAACAGCTGCCTCTGGTCCTGCATGGCATGCCAGAAGTTAACCACACTGTAGGCTTGGCTGCGGGCTGAGACGTCTGTGTGCTTGACTCTATGTGTGTCTGAGGGGCTCCGTTTCTGCATTTTGTGCCACATTTCGTGTCTATCGCTAGCCCTTCTCTCACGCTTGCCTGGTCCAGTGTCGTTGATGGGGTTTGGGTGGAGGGTGGAGCGAGGAAGGCGTGGGGAGGAGGAGGGTGGCGGCTGGTAGATAAGTGGCCGATGTCTGGCTTACGCTGTCGATGTAGGCTGGGTCACGTGGTGGGCCCACAAAAAGATCTCCCTGGGTGATTCTTGGCACGCAATGTTTTGAACTTGCACACACACAGCTTGTAGGCAGACTCCTACTGTACATTCTCAGACATACATAAACACACACACACTTTTGAAATTTGGTGACACAGAAAACCAATATTTTACTGGCTTCCAGCCTAATTGTGGCGGGCATGTCTGAGCTGTGTTGTGCATTTCGTGCACCTGTCTGTATTCATGTCTATTAGTGTGTGGTGTTGTGTGTGTGTATGCATGTGCATCCAAGTGTGGCTCAGTGCTTTTCCACCCACCCTCAGTAGCAATACAGTTATTGACAACAGAAGGAAAGGTGAAAGTTCTGCAGACAAAGAGACAGAATGTGCTGACCAGAGCATCCAGCGACAAAAGGAGCGAGGAGTGTGGGCTGAGGCAAGGGTGCAGAGAAAGTAGATATTCCATAAACAGCCTGGCTCAAATGAACCGGCTTGGCTTGCTGACCAACACTCCTCTATTTTCTTTCTTCCCTTCTTCACCCTCTCTCTCTCCTTCCTCTCTTTCTTTTTCTCTCCTCTTTTTCAGAGGGCTGTCTGCCATTAAAGCAGGGAGAATTGATTTTCTCATCCTTTCTTTCCCCCCTTTCTTTTATTTAATACCCCTCTGCCATCGCCTGGCCCTCACAGCCCAAATCAATACAGTATCTGCATGTACACTGGGATAAAATACAAGCACACACTATAACAGTGTCACAGCGGTGTGCGGCTTTTCTTAAGCCAGCGTCCTCTTGTTCTTCATCCTTTTACCTGTTTTCTCTTTTAACCTCCTTTTCTAGTGTATCCACTCTCTTAAACCCACTGTCTTCATTATTTTAATATTATTATTATTTTTTTAAATGTATTTATTCAGTTTAAGTGCCTCCTCTCCTTCCTTGCTCCCTCCCTCTCATCGAAGCAAAGATGCAGAAAGGTGAGAAAGTTAAGAGATTGAGTATGCATTTAGATCTCTTCTCCTCTTTGCCTCCTCCGCCTCCTTGGAATAGATGTAATGAGAGTCTGAATGCATGTATGTGGGTGTGGGGTTTGTTTGTGTGTGAGTAAGGAGAGTCATATCAGTTCTTATGGGGTCGCTGAGATCGAACACGCACGATAGAGCAGGACTTTGTGTGATTATTGTATGTGGGTGCTATGTGCATGTGCATTTCAGTTTGTGTGTGTGTGTAGGTTATGCTATATATGCATAGCTGACTCGATCTGCAGTCCTCTCCGCTTTAACCTTCTCTTTGTCCCCAGTCAAGCTACGTCCTGAGAGAAAACCGAAACAGGCAAACACATGTAGGCCCAAACACACACACACTTCACTGAAAAGCAGTCAGGGAGGAGGACTGACACACAGTTGGAAACACACTGACACCACTTCTCCATCCCTGTCTCTTGTCCTCTCTGACTGCTACTTGACTGCTTGACTATATTCAGCGAATCTGTAGAGCGGCATTGAGAGCTGTCAGGTCCACTGTGGAGCTCCCATGCTAGGCTTGCGGTTTCCTCGAGCTCCCCTCTTTGATGACAAATGACCTGTGTCTCTAGATCAGACACTGGGAGCTGCTGTGGGGGTGGGGTGAGGGAGGGTTTAATAGTGTAAAGTGCCCGGTTATATGGACTGAATTTTAAAAAAGGTACTAGTGGAAGGCAGTAAAGGGAAAAAAACAAAAAACAAAACGAGACGCAGAGAGGCAGAATGACCCATATCTGTGAGAAATGGACCCTTTGAAGCGACACGGACCTCATTCACCTTTCTGTTCATTGAGTCACCTTTACTTTGTATTACAAAATGCAGTGTGTGTATTTTTTACCATGAATTATGTTGTTAAAACATCAGCTGTAATGTCAGTTGAACCGACATTTAGTTCAGCAAATATTTATCAAGCAACACCACCAGAAGGATACACCCCTATCTGTGGACAGTACACACAATTAAATAGACACACCTATTGAACACAATGAAGCTCATGACAGCAAAGTGTTTAGTGAACATTCGCAGTAGCTTGAATGTACTGTTTCAATTTCTACAGAGTCTTTTGGATATTCATGACAAAGAATACAATAGGTTCCCATTAGACTCAGGGAAAAATAACTTAAAAATTGACAGGGTGGTATTGCTGAGTAATTTAGGCCTATTAGAATAGCTGCTGATTGGAGACGCTATTATTTCTGTGTATTACGGAGTAAATGGCCTCTGATTCACTGCTTGTCACAGGATGGGGCAGCCCAAGGGGGGCCGGTGTGACTAACAGTTCCTCTTTGTTCACACCAAGGTTTTCATCAGGCCTTTAAGACCTCCATTTTTTAAAACAGAAATGGTAATTTTTCCCACATGGTTCCTCTCTCACTTCTTTTCCCATTGACTTTCACATTCATACACACACATCACAGATTATACCTGCACACACCCACAGCCCGAGCAGGCGCATGTATATGTACAAACACAGACAGAGACACACATTTACATGCGTACACAAGCGTACACCTTCACCCTCGGCTCCTGCCTGGCTGTATCTTCCCCAGTCAGTCAGTCAATGTTGGATATTGCTGATTCAGACAGCTGTCACCGCTGCATCAGCACTGGGGGCTACGCCAGACAGACACCATGCAAAGCCACGTAGACATTATGCTGCATGTGTGTGTGTGTTGGGGAGGGATGTGTGCATATGTGTCTGAGCATGTATCAGTGGTTTAGGTTAATTCACTTGTATGCTGTATTCAACCAAAATGTATGCTCTCTGTTATTTCACAAGGGCAGACAGGGTGGCCTTGCAGTTAGAGAGATGGTGCCATAAAAAAGAATCTGCAGATTTGACATCCAGTGTTTAGCGTTGAGTGCTCTTGATGTTGTACCCCCACCTGCTCATTCATTGTAATTTCCCCTGGATGAAAGTGTCAGCTTTGTGACAGATTGGATATGAAAGCCATTTGATGACAATGTTTTCTAGTGATTTGATTCCGAAGAAAATTCACCTCTGGAATTAACATAGTGGGGAAGTGAATTAACCTCAAACTTAAAGGGTAATCTAGTCATGCATGTTTTGTGTTATCTTTTCCTGAGATTGCTTCCTTCACCTCAGAATTTGGTTTGTGTTGCTCACAGCGTTTAAAGCGCCATAAAGAAATTCAACAGCAACGCCTCTTTCCAGAAGCAGTGTCCCTGTTGCTGTGGATAATCCATAATCACGTTGACAGTTTTCATAGGCACTATTTCTATTGGATAAATACCATGCCATATCTCAAAACTCAAAAAAAATCTTGGAAAGTTTGAAACCCAGTGTATGAAAACTTGAAATCTAATAAAAAAGGTTTTGCAAGATTGAAACAAAGTTTTAAAGGCATCCATAATGTTTTGATAGGCTGATCCTTCACAACAGCAGCACTCTTTTTACATTGTTTGTATTTTGGGTGAACTGACCCTTTAATTGGCGTGTCTATATGATCATACTGTACATTGATAAGGGAGTGTTTAATACATGGTGTAATAATACTAATAGTTTTTACATGTTTGAATGCACGAGTTACGTTCTTTTTAGAGGGCAAGTCCATTGGTGGTGGATGACAGTTTGAGCACCACTTGCGGGGGGGGGTCCTTAGCTCCCGCTGTGCCCTGAAGGGGGGGTGGTCCTCCATTGATTAGACACCATCTGTTGGCTGGCACTTGTCGAACACATTCTTGTACGCACGCACAAATGCATAGAAAACGTGACACATCTGTTGCACTGTCCACCTTTTTCTACATTATTTACTCCTTTTCTTTCTCCTAAACTCTTCCCACCTCTTTCTATGTGTTATTTATCCTCAACTCTTGCTTTCCTTTCTCCTTAAATATCTCCCTTGTTCCCTCCCTGCTGTCTGGTGGGAGTGTTTGGGTGTGAAAGAGATGTCATTAAAGAGATGCCCCCTCTCCTGCTGGGAGTAATCATCTATGAAAGAGGACACATTAATGTTACCACAGCTAACACTGTTTGCTCTGTGTGTGTGTGTGTGTGTGTGTCTGTCTGAGTGGCCCATGATGCCAACATGGCCCACTTGGTTTCACTCAGCACTCCCCCCTCACACACTCACCAAATCCTCCATCAAGGTCACAGTCACTCGGACCAGACTCTTGTGTGTGTGTGTGTGTGTGCAGATTTCACTCTGTTGCTGATCCCATGACTCTTGCTTTCTTGTACCTTTATGAAAAGGGCTCATTCTCTGTTGAATCACAGACACATTTTTCAAATCCTATTTTTGAAATTGGCATATAATCCGCAGACCAATTTCACAGGAATTGACGCTGAACTTGTGTATACACAATGTGTGCATACTTGTGTGCGGAGGAGTGTGCTTTTGTCAGCGGTGAGTCGCTGCGCATGCTCTATTTTTGTTTCAGTGTTGTTTGTGTTTTGCCTGTGTGTGTGTGTATGTGTGTGGCATCTCTGTGTTTCATCCTTCGTCCTGGGGTTCAATGCTCTCTGGCTATTCTGAAGGTCAGAGATGACACCGTTGGAGAGGGGTCACTCATCACTGCCACCCCTCCATCTCCTCCTCTCTCCATCTCACCATCTTTCCTTTCATGTATTCTCATCTTTCTCTCTTGTGTGGCTCTTGGTATGTGGACTTTATTAAATTTTCCTCTGGGTGGGTGACAGAAAAGACAGGAGGGGATCAGGGGAGTCATCCCCTCTTTGTTGCTTTCATCTGTCTCTCCTCTTTCATTCCCACTAGGGGACTCTACTCATAGGGTCCACACAGTGAACAGGTAGCCCAGGTACCTCTGCCCTCTTTGGGCACTGTGTTTCACAACAGCTCCCTGATTCCTACTGGAGGTCAGAGAGTGGAAAAAAGATAGAGATCTCTCTCTCCTTTTACTGAGACCATGCTGCACTCTCTTTAAGGCCTTAAGCTTGCCAAAAGGTAAAAACTTTGTTCTGCAGTTCTGCTCAACTCGTCAATCTTCCTCAATCAATAGAAATTAACAAATGTGCTTTGCAACAGCAAAATAAGATCCAGCCTGGAATTGCTTTGCAAATTCAGTTAGTTGGATCGTGAGCTCTTCTTTTAATGAAAGGGTCAACCGATCTTGTTCTGAAAATGCACACACATTCTTAAGCACCTTTTTAAACAGGTTAGATACGAGCACGAGCATGAGAACCTGTGTGTTGACGTGCATGAGTGTATATACTTGATTATCTATATGTGTTTTTTTCAGGGTAGGAATAGTTATATAGAGTATACAGAGCTACAGCTGTTTATAAGCTAATAAAGTTATTTTATTCACTCCTTATCTACTGTGATAAAGCATTATTTCCCTTGTGGTCAGAACATTAGGTTTCTGTTTTTGTGAGTGTGGTGTTTGTGCTGTGTGTTTGTGTGCACACTTGAGAGTGAGAGAGCAAGAGACTTGTTTATATGCAATTTATTTACATTTGTGTATGAATGTAATGAATCCAACATAAAGTCATTGTGTTTTCTCTTTCTTTCATTCAGTTCTTTAGAAACCGCTCAGTGTTGTTGGTTTTTTGTACCGTTATGAATCATATTGTGGTCTGCCCTGGAGCTTCCTGGTTCACACTGTCTCTATTACAGCCAGGGAATCAAATGAGGTAATTGATTGCTTAAAATGATCCTTTTCCCATTTTGTTCACTGCTTATGTTGTCTATGCACTACAATTAAAGCTTGTTTATTGGCAGAGATTATTTACCCAAATTCCCCATGGGGAAAATGGGTAGATAATTACCTTAGGGCAATATCATATGCTCTGTTTTGCCATCAAATAGGGCAACATGATATAAAACAAATAAAGACAGTCTGCTATTTTACATGTCACTCTGTACTGCTGCTGCTCGAAAAATTCCTGTAGTTTTTATGAAACACAAATGCATAGTAGCGGGGAGTAGAGGCATTCACTTTGAACTTCTTTATCGTTTCCTTAAACAAACAAGTTCATCCTGGGATGTTGTACTCCCATCCTGCTAACCTTAATGATGGCCTGTACAGCAATTATTTTGAAAGAAGAAGATAGTTAGTCAAACATGCAGAGGGCAATTCTTCATGTGCAGAGTTTTTTCCACTGTTTTGTATAATGTGTTCTTTATGCAAATGATTACGAATAAGACCGGAACATATATTTGGCCGTATTTGCTTAATGTGATCATGTAGAGGTCACAGTCAAAAGAACAAATATCGATCCCAGTAGTGTGGAGAAACTGTGTCAGAACAGACACTTTGATTGCACTCAGTGGGCAATTTGTTCAAAAAGTCCCAAAAGGGATTGTGACAGATAAATGATTGCTTTCCCTCTTGTTGTACTCTAAACTCTGCAGCCAACAGAGCGGGATTAATAATTTCTGTTAACAAGAGGGATGCCAGCCTCCTCTCATCCATCGTCAAATTGTGCCCCTCTCTGCTTTCACCCCTGTCACCCTGCTGATTATACCTGACAGTTCCTCCTTCTCATCGTCGGAGATGACAAAGTGTTTCTCCTGTGCTCCCAGAGTCTCATCCCTCACCCATGGATGCCCCAGATCACAGTAGGAAGCAGATATGAGACCAGGGAGGAGATCTGTCATGGCTCCCCATTCTACCTGGAACTCATTTTTCAGCTCCTGGATAAGGCGATTGTGAGGCATCTCTTAGTGGTAAATGTGATTTATCCACTAAGCTGTTGCTTGGTGGTGGCCAACGTAGCTATAAGAGCAGCCAGACTCACAATTAACACTGATTTATCTTCTAGCTCAACTGTTGACTCAGCAGTGATGATAATGAAGACGCCTCGGTTTGAATCCAGGTGGAATTTTTAGTGTTAAAGTCGAGAAGTTCATTTGTGCTTATTTGTGTGTATAGAAAAGAAAGAAAGCTAGTCAGTCCTGTTTGGTTTTTGTCTAGAATGTGTAATTTGAAAATATGTTCTGTGAAATACTAATGCATTGCCACTTGTGACACATTTTTAGAATGAGGTTTTGTTGTCTTGGCTAGAATAATAAAGAAAAATGGAAGAAAGACAGAAAAGTAGTCAAACACCTGTTACTCACAAGGACACCTTATGACCATGACGGTATAATGGTATTAAATATAATCATGTTATTTTTGTATCCACACCACTGCTTTCCCTTTCTCTGGTACCATAAAGGGAGGAAAACCTCAGCCACATAATTTAACACAACACTAGGCTAATATAAGACATTGTAGGCAGCAAAGACAGACATTTAGTAGTGCAGCGTTAGACAGGATTAAAATGATTCAGTGTGGAAAGGAGGCGCTGAGATGACAGCTTTAGCCACACGTTTCACTAGGTGTCATTTAATACAGATCCACTGCTGAGCCAAAATTAATTCACTCATGGTGACTTCTGCTCTTTTCATTTTCTTTATTTATATATTTACCCTTGTTGCATTTGTTCCCCTGTCTCTTTTTTTTGTTGTTGCATTCCTCACAGTTTTAATGGATTTATTTAAATCCAGTCTTTCTTTCCAATGTGGCAGCAATCTGAATACCACCAATTTGCAAGAAAATTAGTCTATTTCATCTCTGTAATTATTGACATGAGGGGAGGGTGGGGGGTGTTTGAAAAACTTACACATGCCCATTACTGGTTTCTTTGAAGCCTGCAGGAGCTTTCTCTGTCAACGGGTTTGCCAAGAAACCGTGACATGATTTACTATCACCTAGGCAGTTACTTCATGTCAAATAGCTTACATGCGCATGCAGTGAAACAGTGACCACGTTTCATAACAGGTCAGACGATGAGGTGTGCTGAACAATTCTGCCATCACACAGAGTCATGAATTCAGAACAGTTTTGCATCATCTCTCCCAAAATGTTACAGCATGCCATAATTCATCATGATCCAGATTCTCAGTGTAACAGAAAACACAGTTTTCCTCACTCCTTTTGTTTTTAAATGTGCTATATAAATAAAGTGACTTGACATTTGTCTCTGAAGTTTGGTGAGGAAAAAGTAATTTTTGTGTTGTGGGGATGAAGAGATGGGAGGACTGAGAGGGGTGAAGGAGTTTAGGTCTTAGCTTAATCTAACTCCAATCTGGCGTCGTGTGAAGAAATGCTGAGAATCAGGCCATGGCTGGAGGTTAGGTCAAGTCCCCAATGTAAACCCACAACGTTCATTCGAGCTCTAATGGTGTATTGCATCCGTGCCTCCGGCAGTCTGTGTGTGCGCGCATGCATGTGTGTCCGCGTGCATTTTCACACATCTACCATATCAACTTATATTTCCACTGTGTGGCGTATCAGGGGGAGCAGGGGTCTGAGGGCTCTGGGTTTAAGGATCGTGATTGCGGACGATTGTGTGAGAATGTGTTTATGTATGTCTGCATGGGGCGCCGTCAGGGCTCTCTCTCGGGGTGGGTTTTAATTCCAAATGGACGTGTGAGGACGAGTAGAGTAAAAAGTGTGCGTGTGGGGGTGGAGGGGGTCCATAGATGCAGTGTGTAAAATGGTTATTGTAGCCTAATCAGCGCGGTGACCTGAACCAGAGTTAATATTGAGGAGCTTGACCTTTTCTGTTGGCAGGAGATGAGGGGTGCCCTCCATTCTCTGTGGCTTTATGCACCACGGTGCTTCACACACACACACACACACACACACACACATATATATATATGCATATGTGTGCATATACTTAGGCATGTAGGCATAGTCAACGTTCTTTCAAATGCCAGATGTATGGCAGAATCAGAAACCGAAATCCACACACATACACATATGTGACACACACACACACACACACACACACATATAGAGGTGTCAGTCCTACATGTCCTCTGCTCTAGCTGAAACTCAAAACAGGCTGGATGGCTCTATAAACTTGGTGAGAGAGAAATAAAGTGACAAAATGCCTAAACAAACTTGTTGGGTGTTCTAAGCAAGCCATTGTTCTTTTGAAGAAACACACCTTATTCACTTGCGTTCATTTGCATTTGGGAAACCGGCCCAGTCATACACACCCATGCCTAGGGGAAATAGCGGCGTACTTTGATCACAGAAAAGACTACTTTGCTTGCAACTACTTCACCTATCCTTTTCGCATCCTTGCCTTTCTCCGCGTTTCTGACTCAGTTATTCTCTGACTTCATCTGCTTTCATAACCTCCCATGCTCTCTGCCTTACTCGCACCTCTTAAATCCTCCCAGTAGTATTAAATTTGTGTTTATCCTTCCAGCCTGCCTCCCCCATGTCTCCGAGTCCCCAAGGAAACATCCAAAGCACAGAGCCCCAGGTAGGGAGCCCCAGGCTGGGCTTGTAGCTGCCGTGGGAGCCCTCACAGGGATTTGCAAGCTCTAGAGACCCTGTAGTAGCTGCACAAGGTCTTGTGTTGCACAAGAGAGAGATGAAGATGGAGAGTGGGCAGAAATAGAGTGCTAGGCAGACCGAGGGAAAAAAAGAGAAAGAAATGAGTGGTTTTCTTGTGCACATTTAGGGTCATAAATGTTTGTATTTTGTTGTTAATTTACACTGCTGGAATAGAAATGTAAAGGGCCCCCACCATGTATGCCTTAAACCCCTCCTACATAAGAAACCCTGCCTCTTATTTGTCTGACAGAGAGAGAACAATTGGTCGCAGGGGTTTCAGAGGCCCTGTCTCGGTCTCTGCTTTGTACAGGGATAAGATGATGTCCCATGCTAAGAAAAAAACTGGATAATTGACCCCCTTCAGTGGCGCTAGCACGGCTCATGTGGCCTGTTGGACACAGGCGGCTTCCTGTGCACACATATGTGTACACATGAATGCACTGACAAGCATAATCATGCTCACACACAGGCATTCAAACAGGCAGAAAGGCAAACAAAATGTCTCTCACTGTTCTATGCTTGTTTCCCTTTGATTGAACTAAAAATGTGAGTAAATGTAAGCTATGTGTCATTTCTGTCTCTTTGCGTACATGGTGCATTTTCACTGATCTGCTGAGTGTCTTTCAGTAGCTGAACATATACACCCTGTAATCTTTTACAGCCTAGGTGTAAACTTTCAGCTTTGATGGACAACCTTACAATAGGCAGGCTTTTCCCATTCCTCTGTGTGAATGGAGTATTCTCAGTGCTTAATGATAGGCCTCACTTAACTGTGAGAGGACAACAAGAAATATTAAACACGCTTGATTAGAGTTGAAATATACCTTGTTGCCCCTAATCTCTTCATCTTTGTGTCTTAAATCCTGGTACTTTCTTCATTCTTTCTCTGTATGTACAATATAAGTACATAATGAATTGTGAACCTCATGCTTGAAATCTGAAGCTTTTCCCCTCCAGCCACCATTTGAACCTGGAAAAAAACCAAAACAGATATTACCTCTCTGGCATGCTGAAGCAGAAAAACGCTCTTATTTAGTATTCAATACAGTGTTCAAATGACTCATGAGAGCTTTTTGCCTTTCATCTCACAAATTGAATTGGTTTGTTTGTGAGAGAAATAACAGAACAAAAAAGTTTCCAACCTAACGTGCTTGAATCTGTGGCCCTGTTTATGAAGCAACATTCTCTTTCTCTCCCTCTGAGTGTGTGTGTTTGTGCATGTCCCTCTCTTTCTCTCTCGCTGTGTTATTGAGCTTGTGCTTAGTGCGGGTCAGTCACATCACTCATTCTCAGATGGCCAGAGTAGCAATATACTGTATGCTAATTGTTTGCTGCTTAATACGCTACATCAATCAGGACTAATTATGACATTGTTTCAGCACTCAGCGTTGTTTCAGCAAATGAGACCGAGTGGGCGAGAGAGGGAGAGAGACCGGTAACAAAGACAGAGAGACGCTCCACAAGTAGAGTAGAACACAAATACAAATGCAGATGAAGATGTGCAGTGTATAAAAGGTTTTGTACATCTACTCTCTGCGTACTTCCTGAAGCCTCGGGGGAGTGTTATGATCAGTTTACTGTTATTTGAACTGATCTTTCTATTTTAATGTGAATTTACCTTTTAGCGCTTTCTCTGTAGAATGAAATTGGCATTAAAATGCTTTCACGAACGGCGATCCAACTGAGCAGGAGATCCAATAACATGCAGGCCAACAAAGTGCATAGCACAAACATGTGCTTTCTATGATGTTTTTTCTCCAAGTATGGTGTGGTAATTTCAATCCCCTTCATGATTGATTAGCTCAGGAATTCCTTTTAATGGGCTCCCATCACAAAGTAGAAGCACCTCTTGTTATGCTGAATTATTGTCACGTGCCAGGCTATCAAAATATTATTTCTCTGGTTAAATACATTTTAGAGTACATGCACACAGAGCCATGTACACACTCGCTCTCTCTCACTCACACACACACACAAGTTAAAAAACTTCTTGACTGCAGTGTGTGACCTGCTGGTCGTTGCCAAGTGCCTGGGATGGAGGCCCTCTGGCTTGTGAGGCTTTTTAATGGACTTCTAGACAGTCCATTTCTATTGTGTGTGCAGAACAACCCTGGTGAATGCAGCAAATGAATCACATTTGGACCCAAATTGGCTGCCACTATTCAGTGTGAGCCCCCTTAGTAAGGTGCAACTAGAAGGACTAGAGGGGTCAGACAAGCACAAAATGGAGGGCTGAGGGAAGAACAGGGGGAACTCTTCATTTAAGCCCTGAGCTGAAAGAGGAACAAGGCTGTCATTTTGTATTCTATCATGGCCTCTTTCGTGCTCCTGCTGCATTTGTAGTAGCAGGTCCACGTGTCTTTGTGTGAGTGCGTTTCGTGCGTGTAGGCAGAGACAGAGCGTGTTCTAGCTGTTTTGTTGTGGCAAAGGTCAGCATGTAGTGCCAGCTGGAGAGAGGCCTGTGAGGCCCACTGGATAAAGCAGACTTGGGAAAAAAAAGAGGGCGAGAAAATGAATGAAAGGTGGGGGAGGTGGTGGTGGTGGGTTGCTGGAAATGATGCAGAGGCAGGTAGCTTACAACATAGTGGGATCTTTATTTCATCAGATATATCAGACCTAAAAAGCAGGTGATGCTTTCAGAAAAGAAAAGCAACATAAGTTAGTTTGTTTCAGATTGTAACAAGCAGAGGCAGAATGAGGGTATCGTGGGAAGGAGGAGGGGTGGGTGGAGGAGATGGAGGGCGGAGAATTTAATGGGTTAGGGGAGGTGAAAGTGTGGAGAAGAGGAAAAAATAGGCTAAGCAGTGAGAGGAACCCCTTGGCTCGCCTTGGCCCCTGTTCAGTATGCATCTCCACTGTTGGGATGATAGCGGGGGCAAGAGAAGGCCATTGTTCTTCTCGGATCTTCCTCTCCATTGAAAAGAGGGATGGATGGAAGAGAGGAAGAGAAGAAGGCAAGAGACAGAAAGAGGGTTACGGTGTGGGGCTGACCTGTGACCCTCCCTGACCCTCAGACACCCGCCACAACCGGGGCTTTTGTCTGAGGATCGAGCTTTCCATGACCTCCTCCATGTAAAATCGAACCCCTAGAATCCTCCCTTCCCCCTCGGACCCACTCGAATGTGACAAGGTCAGGGTTCAAACACTGTCAGGGGCCCGGGGCAGTCGAATAGAACTGGGAAGCGGCATAGTGCATATGTTTTTGGTTTGGTGTGTGTGTGTGTGTGTGTGGGTGTGTGCGCCTGGATATGTGGATATGTGGATATATGTATATATGCTGGTGTGTGCAGTTGTTAAAAATCTGTGGTCATGTAATGTAATAAGGGGGTGGGTTGAAAAGAATGGCTCTACCAGGGTTTTAGAGTTGTTAAACTAATCCCAGTTTTATGTTCATTTCAACACCTTTTAGTCCTTGTCTACCTGTTTGTGTGTGTAGTTACTTGGGTTCCAGATTGATGCAGGGACTCATTATCATTTGTCCTTTGGTTTCAGCGTATGGAAACATACAAAATAGCTAAACTAACCTAAATGTGCTTACCATTAGGAAAGAATAAAACTTTGAATTGGAAAGACTCAATTGAATCTTCGACAGAGACAGAGTTTTGTATTTTCATGACCCCAGCGCTTGGTGATATCAACAGTTACTGTATCCAAGATAATCAGACACACACATTCACACAATATTTCTCTCTCCTTCTTTATTTCTTTATCCCTCTATACCCCACTTTATTCTCTGTTTAGTCTTTCATCATTGGTATATCATAGTTTATATTCATTGGAGAGCCCATATACTACTGCTAAATCACAGGAGCCTGACTGTTTCCATGTGTTGGGTTTTATTGCCGGTTTCCTGCCTTACTAATGTGGATTTTATCAACTCAGCATGTGGATATTGATGTTTGAAAGAAAAGTAATGTTTCCTTTTTGAAAATTTCCAACCAAATCCTCTATCACACAGTTGGTGCTCGAGATTTGGGAATATGTTCTTGGGCACACATAGACTTAAGTCCTGTATAATATTAACACGTAAACACTGGTTCTCTCTTTTGCTCTTTCAGACACGCACACACTCACCCCATTCACACTTCAGAATAATATGCTTTTGGGATAAAATAAATCACCACAAGATCACACACACCCGCCGTCAACTCCTTGGCACAGCATCCACCAATATAAATGAATTTCATAGACCTGGCCAGTGACTAGAAAACGTATATTAACATTTTCCTCTATATTTCAAGCTTGTCAAATGAAGGGGTGGGGGTAGACAGAATATACAGCTGGTAAAACTTTTTGACTGATGCTTGCTGACTGGAGTGGAGCATTTAAAGCTATAGCAAGTGGGAGGTAGAGCGGGAAAGAGAGAGTGAGAGGAGCTAAATGTGGATAACATGAGTTTTCTGGCAGAAAAGCAGGCAGTCTAGCAGTGGGGGATCAACAAAGGAATGGTTTGACATGGCTCTGTCAAACCAGTGTAATTACTAAACACCCAAATTACATACCCACATTTAGTTGTACCCTATCATTTACCACTATCCACATAGCTCTCTTTTTACTCCTCCTCTCTGTCCTGCTCATTTGTGCTCTCCCTTTTGCCCCCCCTTGCTTTCTTTCTCATTTGTTCTCATTTATGTCTCTCCATTTTTGCACCTGTGGTTCTTCTGAGACCTTCAGTGTTATGTTGCATCCTCGTAAGTTATACAAACTTAATTTCAAAGTAGGCTACACTGTTTGTTCATGTGTAAGGTAACACATCTGCAAACATGAAGAAAACGAGTATGCCTGCGCTGGTGTTCATTTTACTGTGATGAAAAGATGTATGACCATGATCTTTGGCACTAATGGCAGCGTGGACTCAGTGTTACTAAGGAATCTGGTAAACAACGATCGGGTGGAGGCCTTGAATAGCAACCGACATCATTTATCTGTCCAAGACACACTGAGAAGCAATGCTTTCTCCACATGTTAAATTCAAACCCACTGTGGGTTTAAGGCCTTGTTGTGAGGACATTTATTTACATTAGTCCCCTGACAGTGAGTGAAACATAATTTCCATAAGCTCAGCCTCTCGCATTTCCACACTCATAATGGAGACAACCATATGTTTAGAAATCAGCAGCTAGACTCGGGGTTCGAGTGCCCACTGTGTACATTTAGGGCTTCTCTGTGTGTATTCCCAAGTGCGTGTATGCACATGCTTGTGTATGTATATTTTTAAGTGGCTTAATGTGCATATGTGGTGAAGGGTGTATGCTAGTATTAATCCCCTGTGATTGTCCTGTTCTTATTGCAGCCTTGCTAGTTTGCTTGGATTGGCACCAGAAGTGGCACAAGTAGACACCAGACAAGTAGCAAAGCCCCTGCCACAGACTAAACACCATGCTAAAATGCCTATATCCAGTGTCCCTCCATTTCACCCACACCACACTCGTAGGTTTCCTGTTTGGCTTTTTAGTGTGTACCTTTTTGATTGAGTTCAAACGGCTCTCCATGCTGCCGTGCTATCTGAAGTGTCTCATTCTGTTTGTAAAAGAATGAAGCACTTAGGTCCCATTCCAGGATTTTGTGACTGTTTGCACGACTTGAGACCTTGTGGATAGATCAGACTGTCAGGGTTCTCTGTGCCATATCTCTGCTGTGGCAGCACACTGATGATGTCATAAACCTGCTCCAGCCCCTCTAGATCATGGCTGACATTTTCACGGTTGACGGGACTTCGAATGGGCAGAGCACCTCACATCAAGGAAGGGATTCCATTACTGCTCTCGTAACTCATAACTCACACACACACACACACACACACACATTGTCTACCACCTATTCAGAAAAGGTAGACTTGAGCTAAAGGACACCCGCCCATGGGACACCCATTGTGCATGTCTGAAGAGGTGTGTATCATTCTCAATGAGGACATTTGGGGTTTTCAGGGTCGAGGAGTGTGTGCTCAGTTGGTCTCCGTGGTGATAATCGCTAGGCGCAGCCTCTGATTTATTGTCCCATCGTCGGCCACGGAAACCATCAGCAATGCGATGCAGATGAGTGGAGAGGTAACGAGATGAAAAACGACAACAGCAACAGAGAAGTGAAAGAGAAGGGGTTGTGATGAATAGGAGAGAGTAGTGTCCATTTGGGTAATGGAAAGAGGGTCATAACTGAACAGGGTCAGAAGCAGTTTCATTATCCACTCCATCCTGATCTCCGTCTTGTGGCCATGTGCATCTGTCTGTGTGCATGCAGGTATATGCATGACTGTGTGTGCATGAACAATTGTGCAATATTGTGTGTGTGTGTGCGTGGGCCTCATGTACACACTGGTATATAGACAGGCTGCGAGTTGCTCCATTATCTCGCCCATCAGCTCGTTTTTTTTTTTTCTCATCTTGGCCATGTTAAGTGAATTAGAACTGAAAGAGAAGAGGCTGATTAGACAGCCAGTGTGAGAAGCTGACACAACTTTAAAGAGATGCATTAAGATGGTGTTTGTCAAACATCCACAAAATAATAACAATAAGCCATGTGTCTGATTTGATTACCTTGCTTGAACCCTCACAACTTCATCACACACACACACACACACACACACACACACACACGTGCACAGCATGTGCCCATTTGCAGTTGCTCTCCTTCTCCTAGAATTTCTGAATTCACTTCCTTTTCTCTTTCCTTTTATTTTCTGCGTGCTTGTGGCTTGTTCAGGTGCACAGGAGCGTTTGCATGTGTTTTGAAGATGCAGGTTTAGTTTCCAAGTCACCTCCTAGAACCCCATCTCTCTGCAGAATACACTATCTGATCCCACCTTTTTCAGCAATGCTTTGAAGTGTATTTCCCCCACTTTCTGTCTCTCTCTCTTCTTCTGTTCTTCATTCTCTGTCACCTTTGTTCCCATATGCATTTTTTTCAAAATCTTTCTCTATCTATCTCTTTGACTCTCCCTACCTTTTCTCTGTCTACCTACCCTTTTCTTCAATTTTTTTCAATTCCTCTATTCACTCACTTCTTTCTTTCTTTTTTGCCTCTGAGCCGAAAATTGACCTAAATGGATGAGGTCATGGAGAGCTGTCAACACCATGATCATATGGCTGCTACTGGCTCTGCGAACAGCTGAGGATGCACTTTCAATGGCAACTCTGTTTTCTAATCTCGGGAGAATTACAGGCTCAGGAGTAAATTGAGAGATTAATTTGCTGGAAATAATGACAGGCTGATAGGCAGGCATACAGAAGCAGGAGGTGAGACAAACTGATATTTGCTGTTTTGTATCAGAAATATGAATTAGAATTAGAATATAAATGGATAAAAAACGTGAGGACAAATAAACACTGAACTAATCTCAGATAACCCCCCCTTCATCCTGCTCTCAGATAACTGGTACGTCTGGTTATGTGTGTGTTCACAGTTTGTCTAACTGGGTGGCGTACCTTTTCACCACATGCTGAGACATCAGAGAGAGCCTGTGAGAAGGTGTTGATTTGATCCCACACCCACAACCCCAGTACACACATGTATACACACAGATATACACACTCTTTATCTGCTGTGGGATTTCCCTTTCAGCCCAGGAGGAATGTAGTTAATGATTTTCAGACACAGATAGGATCTCACTTGTCTCAGATACAGTACACCATGCAGGGAAGATGTTAATATAGAGCTCCATTTGTGTGTGTTTGTATTTGTATGCATGCCTGTTTCTTGTTTGCATTTAGTCACTTTTTTGTTAAAATTATTGTCAACTTTTTATTTTGAAATTAACAAATGGCGACATGTTCAATTGTTGTACATATCTAGTGCTGAAGAAAGATGTAAACAAAGACACACAACCAATCACAGACATTCACAGCGCTGGGGCCAGACATACTTGGCTAGGTCAATGCATATTAGGGGGTCCAAAGCCCCAATGGTGTTTTATTTTTTCCACAGACATCTTGTCCTGAAATTAATTTCAACAAGTTCCCAGTTGACTTAAGTCATGCACGTCAGCTGATGGTAAAAAAAAAACCCCCAATTGTGCTCGGCACTTTAAATCAGGCCATCCATTGTAGCTCTCAGCTCTCCATTCATCCCTGTGGTTCTTACTTGACATACACTGCTGTTGTTGCTGATATGCTGAATACTACATCCACCACCCGAGCTTCCTCTAGTCCATTTCCTAATGAAACACTATACTTGCCATGGCAAGGCTTGTCTCTGGAAGTTATGTAATCCATATGTCAATAATAAGTGTTTGCTGTGTTGTCTTCTCTTGCCCCAGGGTGGTGAGTTAAATCTTTAGCATGCTGCCGGATTAATGCAGTCAGTACTCTAGACAAAAGAGCCTGTATCGTCAGCGATAACATATACACAGTTTTCTTGACTAAACTGAGGATTGCAATGGCAACTGGTATACAGAGAGAGAAAAAGTGGGAGCTGTTTCACACCTCTTGGTTTATTACGCAGGTCAACATTTACTTTAACAACCAGTAGTGAAAAATCTGACAGTTTGGTGCCAAGTTGTTGGTTTGTTTGCACCTCTGTGTGAGTTGTGTGTGGAGAAAGAGAGATAGAGCCAGATTGTAAAAATAACCTACAAACTAGTTTTTGCTAATGGTGGTTTTGACACTGAAGACACTGAAACTCTTTGTGTCACCTCCATGTTCATGTAGAGCTGCCTCAGGCTACTGTTGTTTAAACAGAGACAGCGTAGGCTGATGGCTAACAGCATGTGTGTGTTGCGAATGAGGTGCATCTGCTTTTTAATGTCCCCCTGTCTTCTAAACACTCCGCGCACACACTCAAAGTCTCTCTGTCTAGATGGTTATAAATGGCTGGGTATGTGGTGCCTGCAAGCTGT
Organism: Coreoperca whiteheadi; assembly: GCA_011952105.1. Lineage (NCBI taxonomy): Eukaryota > Metazoa > Chordata > Actinopteri > Centrarchiformes > Sinipercidae > Coreoperca > Coreoperca whiteheadi. The sequence goes on from CM022476.1 coordinate 11,974,600, forward strand.
CATTAGGAAGCCATTAGGAGCATGCAGGGGAAGGACAAAACGAAATGGAACAGAACAGAGGAGGAAACACGCAACTGAGATCATTTTGGATCAGCCACACTACATCCTCCTCCTCTTCCTATTTTCCTGTTTCATCTTCTCACCCTGTAGCAGACTATAGGTGATTGGCTAATGGCGGCCACACCTCCCTTCAACTGCCCCAGGTCCCCGGCGCTGCTGTCAGACAGAAAAATATACAGGGAGGAGGGGCTGTGGGTGACTGGAGGGGAGGGGAATGGAGACAGATGAGGAAAGAAATCTGGCAGAGCAAAGGGATACTGATATTGGAAAGGGGAGGGAAAGAGGAAAAAACATAAGAAGAACAAGAGCAAAAAGGGAGTAAGGGTTGAAAATAAGAGAAATTGTATGGGGCCTTTTGATTTCACACAACTGCCCCCTTGTGTGACACAAAGCAGGAGATGAGAGGAGAAGAGAGAAAAATCAATAGTCTGACTTTCTTTTCCTCCTCTTCAAGTTTCTCTTTATCTTTCTGCAAAATACAGGGCCACCTCTCCCTCCTACTGGCTATCGTTCTATCTACGTTCATCTCTTTTCTTTTTGGCCCTCTGTTAGCCAGATAGTGAGTGATAAAGTAATAGGACAATAAACACAGTGAATCAGAGGAGAAATAGAAAGAGGAAGAAAAGAGGGAGGGAGAGAGAGAGAGAGAGAGAGAGAGAGAGGAGTAAATAAAAGCTTGTGAATAGCTGCTTGAAGCGTGGACACAGGGTCTCCTAGCAACCAGGACCAGCTATGCATTTCTTGTCGTTTTGTTTGATTTCCTTTAAAAGACTGAAAGGAGAAAATACACTTTGATTAGGAGAAGGGTACTGTGGTTTCGTTCTCTATGGACCAGCAAAGGGACAACAACAGGGATTTAGTATACTTCTTAGAAGGCTGAGCTATAGGGGAAATGGGATGAGGGGAAGTGAGGGAGAGGACTGGAAGTGGATAGTATACTGAATAGGGACTATTAGGGAAAAAAAAAAAGTTAGAAAAGTGATCAAAAGGGTTGGCCCGAAACCAGGACATGAGGACACACCCTGTTATGAAAGAGGAGTTGGCCCTGTCTTTGGATGATGTGAGGGCTGAGCCAGAGCAAAGGAATGTAGGCTAGACAGTAAACCAGAACAACGAAGGGAACGATGAGAAAAGGGTGGAGATGAGGTTGCTGGTAGAAGGTGAGCGAGAAATGTCAGCTGATGATCTCTGTGCGATCCAATCGAGCTCGAAGCGCCCAAGACAATGTCCGACCACACAGATAACACTGACAGGGGGAAGAGAGGTGGAGGAGTTGGACTGAAAAGAAGTTGCAAAGAGGTAGAGTGGGGAAGAAGGCTGAAGGGAGGGTGGAGGTGAGGGATGAGAAGAAGGCAGATAGAAAATGGAGGGAAGAGGTCAAGAAAAGGGAAGGAGGAAAGAAGAGGTAAGAAACAGAAGTGGAAATTTCCGATATGTACACAGCACACAGGCACATGTTGCACACACGTAGTCTAATGGAATGGTGAATGCGAAAACCAACAATTGTGCTGCTGTGGCATCACTCCAAAACAACCATGGTCAATCTGTTCTCAGCCAAAGAAAGTTTAGTTTGTCTTCCTATTGATTTGCCATGTTGACAAAACCAGCGTGTGTCCAGCAAGGAAAATGAGGATAAATGGCTGTGCGTGCGTGTGCATATGCCCGCATGTTTTGTTTTAGTTGCATGCCTTTGTATTTGCACTCTATGTAATGTTTACATGCAGACATGTTAAGTTTTGGATTTTGCTACAATAGCAGTTTCTTAAAATAAAAACTGTGAGTGAGGGAACTCATCTGGGACATGACAAGCTCAGAGATCAGAGCAAAACCATCTGTATATAGGAGTAAGCTTATGTGTAATCACTTTGTGTGTTTAAGTATTCATTTCAACTAACAAGAGGGAATACTGTAGATAAGTGCAGGACTGTTTCCTGAAAGAACAATGGATAATAGGATCAGAAATATACAGTAAACAGCAGTTAATAAACGGAGGACCATTTTTTGGAAGAATTACAGAGAATCAAAAATTACATGGCAAATACAGCTAACTATAAATAACACTTTATATCAATGACCCCCCAAGTCATTGTTTAACCACAGTATGTCATTTGTTGATAAAGATGGTGAATGCAGTTGGCGTGGAACAGAAGTAGACAGGAAGAAAAGGAAGGGGATCAAAGAAGGAGAGATTAGATCATATCTCAAAATTGACTTGGTGGTGCCACCGCTGACTTAAGATAATTAACATCCCTACCTACAGACAGATAGAAAAAAAGGGACTTGGCAGATGGATTTGAGGAAGCCGAATTAAAGACAGTCACTGGTGTGTGTGTGTGTGTGTGTGTGCGTGCGTGCGTGCGTGCAAGTGAACGTACTAGTACTAGTACTGTACCTATACACAAATGGGTTTGTGAATTTCTTTCATTGAGAGCCACTTGTCAAAGAAGAGGAGCTAATGACTACAAATGACAGCAGTACAACCTGTACTGATATATCAGTAGGATATTTATTAGTAACAGTCATGTACAGTATGCCTGGTATAGTTTATGGAAATATAGATTCCTTGCTGAAACAGACATCAGAGAAATTCTCAGTTGTACCGTACCTTATTGTTAACACTTCGTAATTTAGAGCCAGGACAAGAACTGCTTCCAGATCAGTGTATTCAAATAATCCCCTGCTAATTAAACACATACTGTAACATCAACATGCTACCACACACGCCGTTGCGGTCAGCTTTGTCTTGTGTAGGCACCAAGTAGTTATAATTCACACATATGTCAGAGTGACAATATGTGTTGGTGTTTCGCGGGTGGATAGAGCCAACCAAAGACACAGCATAAGAATGAAGACGAAAGCAGGGTGCATTCCTGCGTAATAGCCAGCCGGCCTGCCAGCCCTTGTTCTTGTTTACTGTAAACACCCTCATGCCAATCACTCTATCTCTCTTTCCCTCTCAGTGCTGTGACTCTGAGCCAGTATGTTGCCCTGGGCAAGTTTCAAAATTTGCGTTGAAGCTTGCACTCACATGCAGGACACGTGTATACTCACACACATACCCACATAGACAATTTTCTTTTTACTCCCACTCAAATGTCCTATTTCTTGTATTCAAGTCATGATGGGATGTTTTTGAAGCCTACACAGGAACAAGTAAGGAGTTATCATCAGAAGATACATGATACATACACACCCCCAAATCCTTGCCAGCAGTAAGTCACCTAATCAGTGGCCCTGAGGACATAACCGTCTATCTATCTGCCCTGCCATGTACCAAAGTATCTACCTGTCTTCCAGCTGGTCTACCAGTTCCATTGTGTGTATTTGGATATTTTCAAGGTGTTGGTGTGCTGTCTTGGAAGTGTGAGACAGTTCCCTGACAGGCAGACCAAGCACGCTGGAGGGCATGGCAAAGAAGGGATGTATTGTTTGACCAGGTGTGTATAGAGGTGTGTGTGTGTGAGGGAGAAAAGGAAGGAGAGAGACAGGAAGAGAGAGATCGAAGAAGACAGTGAGAGTTATACAGGAATAGAAAGATGAGTGTGACAGATTTCTCGATGAGGCACGCGGCTCTTCAGGCATCAGGATGGTGGTTGATCCAGCATGATGATGAACCATGATGGATCAACACGGGGCCCAATAGCTGCTTGGGGCTGCTCTCACTAGAGCTGAGTGAAGGGAGAGGAAACAGCCCCCGGCTGCAAGTCGACACAGAGCCAAGATGGAGAGAGGACACTTGGGGCATTTGTTTATTTATTTCCTCCCATATGCTGTATCCTCTGCAATGCTACAGTGAGTCAGCTCAATGAGGCATAAGGTGAATGCTCCATCAACTCTCTGAAGATGGGCGGGCATTTCTGCCTCAAGAGCAGCTTACTCAAACTTCCAGCATAGAAAGTGGTCCTTTGGAAGGTTTTGGATGGGAACAAAGCTTTTTTGGCATTTCACTTTAGGCCAGTGGACTTGTGCTGCTCTTTTTACCTGTTGTCCAGCGCTCTCTCCACAATGCAGAGTCGAGATTGAATAAAGAATAAAAAAGCAGAAGCCACAATGGGCCACACTGATTGTATTTGACCCAATTTCAACGTAACAAGTAATTAATCTGGCAACAGACATGAACAACAACTTGTGAAGCTACATTGTGAAGTACAGCACAGCAAACTTCTGTGTACATGCATCTTTTCTTTGAGGCCGCCTGTGTGACAGTTTGTTTCTCATCCCCACGCATTCACACATTAATTATAATCTCTTGTGTTAGGCTGCGTGTGGCCCTGAAAGAAAGAGAGTCCTCTAATGCCCACAACTTGAGAAACTGTAACAATGCCATCTCATTAACAAATGTCCTTCTTTATGTTTGTTTACACCATATGGAGGTGTTTGGAGCCAGAAGGCTAAAAGAAGGTTTTGACTCATTTTACATCCCAAATAGTTTTGACCTTCTTATTGAAAATGAATTTTAAGTCTTACCTCTTATTTGTGCTGGTAGGGTCACTGGTTCACATTAGTATGTACAGCAAAGGCCAGGGGAAGGTTTGTAAAGGGAAAAAGGATTAAACACCTGGAAGCTGCCCATTATGAGTATTTACCTAAGCATCGTGCTCAAGTCAAGGGCAAGGAGCAGGCACCTCTCAGTCCATCTGTGTGCAGGTTTTTGTAGTTACATATTTTGCATACATTTGTTTATCTAGTCAAATGTCATCACTTTTCCATGGGTTTTTGTGACTTTAAAGGGTTGTACCGGTTATATTGCATATTTTACACAATTATAGATATCATGCATAGTTCATGTCACTGACAAAGACTTTGCAATGCCTACTATAGGTTTTTAGACTGATATATTTTTTTAACTTTTAGGCTACATAATATCTGGATGGTAGGGACTGTTTTGAAAACTTTCCCTTGTGGCTCAAGATTCTACTGCTAAATAGCAATCTTTCCTATGCAAGAAACACCCAAATTCTCGTTATCCCTTTCAGATCATCCATGTATGTTTTTTTCCAGAATACATTTTCTGACAACCTAGCTTGTGAATATAATGTTTTCTGGCAGCTGACTCTTCTTGGATGTTGAAGCTTGCTGCAAGCAAGGGAATGCACCAAGATTCATCCAATAACCAATGTGGTTTACTTATTGGATGACTCTTATGAACTGTAATTCGATAATGAAAAAAAACTTCAACAAAAAGTTTGTGCTTTTTGACAATTTTTAAAAAAGTCATCCTCCCCTCTAAAGGAGCTGACTATCATTGCCACTGCTTTAAACACAGGCCTAGAGTTTAGTATAATCCCTTAAGACTAGACACATCATTTCAAATCCAGTCAGGATTAACAATTTAACTAGCAACTGTGACAGTTACGTTTCAGTTGTTGCCTAGTGCACCATATTATCTACACCACTCTCATTCCAGCCATCATTCCCTACTGAGTTTAAGACAATAATGCTCATATTCTTTTCTTCAAAAAGATTTTGTTCCCTTGAGAGATATTCAATTCTAGCTATGGATTTAAGCAATCCCTGCTTGTAATGACAAACACCTCACACAGAGTAGGTATCGTGGAGGCAAGGGAACTGAGGTTCATGAAGCAGCAAGCTGCAAATGGCATACAGCCTCTTTAGAAGTACTTCTAACAGGAGTTGAGGCAAGACAAAATTAATTCACAATGCTTAAATCAAATTAGTCTGTGTCCAATCGCAATCTGATACGGGAATACGCACAAATTTGAAGAGAAAGCCATATGGAAATGGACAATGAAGGAGAAGACATCTTGTCACTGTTACACAGCAGAGGCAGGAGTGCTTTGTGATGGGAAACAGTTACGTGTTTAAATAGTTCTCTGCTACTTGTATCTGTGTGTATACTGTATTGTACTGTGTGTGTGTGTGTGTGTGTGTGTGTGTATGTGCGCATCTGAGAGGGAGAGAGTGTGAGCGTTTACATATGTGTATCTAATGAACAGTAATTTCATTTAGAAAAGCAGTTAAATGGGCGGTGCAATCAGGCATCCCATTTCAAAACTCCATCCCCCCAGGTCACACACACACACACACACACACACACAAAGTGACTCCGTGACTCTAAACGCATACAGAATAAATGTCTCCTGGCTGCTATCTAGCTATCTAATTATTCCTTTTTTCATTAAATGGGTAAATCAGATTCTAATTAGCTAGGCTGTCATTCAGTGGCCAGGGAGCTAGAGATGGTGAACACGTATTGGACAGTATTACTCTGAGAGAGTGAGTGTGTGGTTGTGTGTGTGTGTGATAGCATATGCTCTCCTCTCTGTCCCTACGGCAAGGTAGAGGTCTCTGGTAATTACTTTTGTTGCACCAGGAAAGAATGTCGGTAGAGAGCAGGAAGGAAGCCAGCAAGAACCAATCAGGTGTAGACCTCTGATTAAAGCTTCTTCAGACGTATCAATATGCACAGTTAGGAAAGTACACATAACTATCCTTAGAATACATGTTGAGTAACTTACAATACAATCTTTAGTCAGAATAAAGAATGCACATTTGCATAACATTCACAAAACAATATCTGAATCCAGATGATGTTTTAAGAATTATTGCACGTTTCACTGTGTGTGAAATGCTGACATTTCTGAATGACTGTCTAACCCAATTTGCTCTGCTTTGTTTTACATGTTTTAGTAGTGGGTAAAGGAGCCATCAAAGGAAATAAAGCAGAGAAGAGGGTTGTGTAACATTAACCATGGCTCCTCTGACTAATTGGCCCTCAAGAGACTCACTACTGAGGGAGGACACTTTCTTCTAATTCCTGTCCTGCAGCAGGACCACTGTTACTGCTCTCACTCTGCATCTCACTCGGTTTACTAGGCTTTGGCCATTAAGAGCATATGTTTGCTTGCATGTGAGTGTGTTTGCGCGGCTGCTTGAGGGAGTTTTATGTGTGACAGCATTTCCTATCTGATTGAATGCAGCACTGCTATTTGTCCAAACCCCATTTGAATTAGTTGAATTGATGTAAAACACTTCAGAAATTACTATCTCTCCCAGATAAGATAAACATGAACTCATCAGAAATTTCAGGCCAACACGACTGAACAAGCCTGCTATAGTTTCCCATCATGAAACCTCGTGTAGAATGTCAATGTGCCTTGCTGCTGATTCTGATTCTAATCCTAACCCAGGCCCCTTCGGTCTGGGGACCTCCTAAATATTTGTTTGGGAGGCTTTTGAAATTTGCAGGACCTTTGCATCTGGCTCCTTGTTTTATGCCTGCCTGGTGCTCTAAGTTTTAATTGCAATTGGGAAAGAAAGAGACGACCTGTGCCGTTTCAATGTGTGTGTATGCGTGTGTCCCATGTGTTCAAGCGTGTGTGTAAGTTCTGGTGGGAATTTGGATTTGGTTTTACTGAGAACAAAAACATTCCTGCATAATGTTCAGTTCTAAACATCACCACTCAAAGCTCTCTCTCACTTACACATAAACACACTCACACACACGCAAACACACTAAAGGCAACAAATGGGGCAGGAGGTGGGAGAAAGTTTGCATGGTTTGATGGCCTGTCCTCACAATTTGACATGTGATTCAAGTAGCGTGACATTGTTACACCACTGTAAAAAGATGTAGGGGCAAGAGTGAAGTAGATGGTTGGTGTCGCACTTTGCCACCTACTTTGTCTCCTACCGACAGTTAACTTTTAATCATGAGCACAATCGTTAACTCAACTTAGCCTTAACCAAGTTGTTTTAGTTGCCTAAACTTAACCACACTTTCACCAGAGAGAGGGCTGAAGACAGCCACATTAGTCATTTTTGTAATGTTCATGTGGCTCTTACTAGAAGGCAAAGTTAAATCATCTATTAGGATTCACTTCTGAGGACTTGTTGGTTTCTACATGAAACGTCAGTTATGTTGCCAGCAACAGGGCCAACAATGCAAAAAAAGCAAATAAAAACATCAATTGAGAGTCTGTGCTCTAAGGCTTGTGCTTCTTGAAGATGAATGCTCGTGCTTAAGTTCACAAATACTGGCACCACACCTGACCATGACCAGTCGCACTGTACTCCCCTCTCACATACCTGCTTCAGCTACTGACAGAGTGTGTATGTGCCTGCATTTATACTGTGCAGAACACATAATCCTCATTTTGACCTACACAGATTGTGTTCAGATAGCATCACGTACACCCCGCACCACACCACCACTGTATATACTGTAGCTGTGTGTGTGTTTGAATAGAGGAGACTGTATCTGTGCAGTACAGTGGTTGACCACAGTCCAGCACGATTCAAAGCCTCCAGGGATGAGAGGAATTAACAACAAATAGTGGTGCAGAAGACTGCAATGGTGATTTTGAAAAGTGCTCTTTAGAAAACAAGGAATGAGTCATTATGTAAATAGTTAAAGGCTTATATTTAAAGATATTTGTTCACTTGTTCAAACTGCTTTTTTTTTTGTTGCTTCAAAGCAGTTGCCTTTAGCATATTTAGTGGTGATCTTTTCCTTTATAAACACTGATTGAGGGCTACCCAGATGAATCATAGTAAACAAAGAAAAACAAGAAACTTCTGTTGGCAGTTCTTGTTGCTCACTTATTTTACCGATGACATCACCCCTTAGGGGGTCCTATTTTATGCATGAAAAGGGTGTGTGTGTGGGGGGGGGGCATGCATAAAGTTATAGCTCATGAGTCATTGTTATAAAGAATGCGAGGATATAGCAATAGAGCAAAGAGATGAGGTACATGTATCTTTTCTCTTCCATGTTTCTTTATTCAGTTTCAGTGATTATTCTCTGAAAACTATATTCTGATAGAAAAGAAGAAAAGTCAATTTATCTCCTTCCTCCCCTGTTTATTTCTCAGTCTCTCTCAGTTCTGTGTGGGTGTTCTGATAGTCAAGCCAGCTCACCACATCTGGGTGCTGTTTGAAAGTACACTGTTATTTCAGCAATTAGGCTTAAAAACAAATAGAATACCTTCGGTTTACGCTTGCCAGTCTCCATATAAATGCCAACGCACACACGCACAAACCCTCTGTCTCATCATGCAGGTCACACACACACACACACACACACACACACATAATGACAGTCGCTGTTTATGTTTGTCATCCATTTTTCATGGCCAATTAGGTGAAATGGAGAGCATGTCTCACTGAAACCTCAGCTATGGCAGGGAATCTCAGGCTTTAGAGGATGCAGGCAGAGGCTTAGAGACGAGCCGTGAGTATAGTAGATCAGGGTTCTCGTGTGATTATCATGTATGCCTGATTTTGTGCATCCGTCTGGAACAGCTATTCACTGCTTCCGCCGTGTATATGTGTGTGTGCGCTGACGTGTGCGTCTGTGTGTGATGCTACATAGTCCTTTGCAGTATACAGTAAAGTTTCATCAGTTTTGGACTCACACATCAATCACAGCAGATTAGCTGACATCTCTCCTACCCACACTGCTCTGCTCCCTGCCTGCAGGCCCTGACTGATAGGTGGGTGCTAGAAAAACACCACACACTCTCGCCCGATAGCACACAGAAATACCAGGTCTCACTCTCTCTCGCGCACTCTCACACACACACACACACACACACACACACACACACACAAACATCTAGATACGCATATTCATCCTCCTCCCTTCCTTATTTTGTTTTTCACTCAGTAACTCAATATTTTTTCTGCCCACTCACTGAATCAGTCTATTTTCTTTGTATACGATTTTTTGTGGCGTGCGTGTGTGTAAAATTTCACTGATTGTCGTGTGTCTCCATGGTGGCTCGTTGCCCACTGGACTCAGTATCAGGCTGATCAAATGCTCAGCACTCTGTCTCCCTGATCACACAGGTGGGCGAGCGGATCCCTGATGATAGGAGCTCCAGATTACAGTCAGCTCTGGACCACCGCCCAATTCAGCTCTGAGGCTCTGCCCAGCAGGGACTGATAAAAAAAAATAGATGAACAGGTAGAAGAATGTTTAAGAATCATTGGTTTTGAAAAATACCAAAATTTTAAACCAATTTTGAGAATTTGCACCATGTTATGGATATTTAGCCTCATCGTTCACTTGAACTGCTAGAGAGATGTTGTAGTCATTAGTAAAGGATTAGTCATTTTTGCACTGATCTCAGAACTTACCACAAACTCCAGTTCTTTCTGTTTTATTCCTCCAGATTCCTCTCTTTTTCTCTCCCTTTATGTTCATGTCATGGTGTGATAAAGCCTTGGCATAAGTCTTGGTTAAGTCTTCACCTCATTTATATCACCTAGAGGGACTTTTTATGTCTGTTTGTGTCCACATTTTTGAAATGCATGGTTTTGTCTAGACCACAGCTGACACACACACATGGTTGAGCAATTCCTGTATTTGAGCTGTAATAGGCACCGTGAAGAGTGATAAGGATGACCGGTACTATGAGGGAACTGTCACTGTGAACATAACTGGTCTCCCCCCGCCCCCAGTAGTCATATGGAGTGCCAGTGCTATGTTTATTGAATTTTTATAGCACATGATCAAAAATCAAATTTCTTCATTAAAGGCTGAAGTGCGAGCTGACTAATCATCTCTGCAGGAAACAGGATGAAAAGAGAATCACAGAAATGCTGAGAGATATCGAATATTATAATAATGAGAACCACCTGCTAAGCTTTGCTAGGCTTTTTGGTGGAAACAAGGCCAATCGTATTGTAATATCCCTGCACGGTATGTTGTCTTCAGTAGCTTGAATCTTGTTCTTTGGAAAAAATATGGGCTTACACACACTCCCATGTACACACATGTAGACTGTGCATGCTATTGTGTCTGACTTGGTTCAGTAGACCAGTAATATCAGCCCATGGGACCAGCTAAAATTGGCAGACCACACAGGGCGAGGATATGTGTCAGCACTGTATTTCTGTGTGTGTGTGTGTGCGTTTGTGCATTTTTGTTAGACTACACCCTGCCTTTTCTTGATTAATGGAGTGTGAAGGGATTATGCTGATTCAGTTCATAACTGGGGCACGGTGACACAGTCATTACACAGGTGAGTGTGAGAGTGTGTGTTCTTGTGTGTGTCCTTGCATTGCTGTTTTCCACACACAGGCAGGTGAATGGAGATGGAGCAGTGAAAACGTCCCAGTCCTTTTGTCCTCTGTGCCAAAGGCAAACATGGCAGAGAGCTCTCACTAATCCCCTTCTCTAGCCTTATCTAAACTACACCTGAGAGCAAAGGAGAGGGGAGAAGAAAGGGAGGTGGCGAGGAGGGGGAGGGAAGAGGTGTGAGCAGGCAGAAAGAAAATAATTATGTTAAAAGTAAAATGCATAGATGAGGAATGTGTACAGGAAAGATGGAACGACGAGTGGAGTAACATGCTGATAGGCAAGGATAGGAGATATAAGAGGTGTGATGCTAAGGAGACAAAAAAAAGAGTGTTAGTGGGTAAAAGAAACAGTGACTGAAATAACAGAAGAATATGTGGAGTAAGAAGAGTAATTTAAAGCTTGGTAATAGTTATACTGTATGTTATCAGGTATGACAATCTGTGAGTAATGTAATACCCACCACCCCCACATCAAACCAGTGAGAAGAGCACAGACAAAACACAAATCCAGAAATCTCTGATGTGAAATAAAAAAAGTTCACATTTTTTTCTAATGTAGGACCTCTTTAGTCATAGTAAGAAGCTCAATGAGAAAACAGGTTCCTTAGACCATTAAAGTGATTCGATTAGCCACATTAGTTTTCATTGAGATAAATTATCATATTGATTATTGTCCCACACACAAATGTACCTCATCGACTGCACTACCATCTTTATAGCTTTCTACTACTGTACAATTAAATCAGACATAGTTTTTGCTGTCACTTACCCAAAACTGGAACATAGAAATGCCTGCCAGAATTGCTGCCGAGCTCAAGAATGGTAACACAGAACAGAACAGGTTTTATTCTAGTGGATCAACAGAGAACAAAAATGTGAGTCAGTATTTAGAACAAGACGAGCAAAGAAGGCTGGGTAAACATTGCTAGATTTCTTGCCAATTTCTTGAACCAGTTAAGTGTAACATTTCCTTTTGTTTGAGAGACGCTATGATGTGGAATTTTCTCAGCTGCTGTGATAAGGCTTCAGTCAAATGCAAAATCAGTCATGTTAGCTTACACAGAGGGGTACAGTGTGGAAATCTTTGACAACAATTTTGATGTTTTCAGCTTGATCTAAATGAGTATGTAAGGCTTTACTGGAGTTTCCTCTTGTATTATTTTTTTCCATTCAACGTGCTAACCTGCTCCCCTCTGTCACAGACACAACAAGCTAATAGATTATCACATTTTGTTCCTGGAGGCTGCTGAAAGCTAAAGAGGAGCTGAGGCTGGATAGAACGGCAAAAGATTAGATGGATGATGCAGATGGTCATGTTGTTGTGTCTCCCTACCCTGCTTCTGTCGCTCTCATGTTCTTCCACTCATTCCTGTGTGTGTGTGTTCACTCACTTAGAGCTGAATGCCATTTGCAAATGTGGAAAACAGGAGCTGCATTATGGACATTTTACACAGATCAACACCTGCACACACCCCACAAACGTGGCATGTGGAAGACAGACCTACAGACACCCGCTTTCACAAACACTTGGCGTGTTTATGTGGAATCCAATAAAGATCGTCCCAGCTGTCTGTCCTCTCTCCAAGTCCCCATACCAATAATCACACAACTCTTCTTTTTGCTTCCAGAGTCTTAACTCTATTGTAAAATGCTTCCATGAATGATGTGTGTGTCTGTGTGTAAAATATTTTTTTCTCTTGGGCCTTAGATCCATGTGGCAGTATTCCTCCAGGATTTGGTTCTGTTTTTTTAAATAATATTCCCAGCCCTAGCTTCAGCTTGGTAGCAAATGGGCAAATGTTTGATTAACATATATGTGTTTGGTGAGGGAAGAAATGGAGAAAGATCATGCCTCAACCAAAAAATACATGCTTTTTAAACAACCACGTGCACCCACAAACTGCATGTTTTCATGTGCCAGCTTCTGTCTTTAACTAATCTTCTGGTGTGCCTACTGTTCTGGTGTCAAAGTGTAAATTATGGTCAGCAAACGGGACTTGGCTTCAGGCGAAACATGTCATAGTAGGTGTTCAGACGAAGGCATATCTTCATATCTTGTCATCTGCGGGTGTGTGCATGTGCATGCATTTAGTGTCTGTCTTTTTTTTGGCTTTTCCTGTGTGTGTGGTGTGTGTGTGGTGTGTGTGTGGTGTGTGTGTGTGTGTGTGTGTGTGTGTGCGTGATGAAGTGCCAGGCAATGAGTTGATTGGCCATATGTCTGCACAAATGAGCTCTTTATTTAATAAGGCCGGTGAACTAAATTGTCATTACTGTCAACATTTAACTGTGGTCCTCCCTGCCAGATGGTATTTGGTAATATATCACAGCGATGAGCTCTCTCGGATTACTCTTTACCCATTACATGAAGGAATCCATCCCAAATTAAAAAATGGTCCAGCTTTCAGTCAGATTATCTTGGAAGTATTCTTTAAGTTTCTCTTCAGTTTACATTGTACTATTCCTATTCAGATATTATTTTAATTTTAGATTGTTTGTAGCTTACTGATCATTTTTAGATCATGTCATTGAGCATTTTAAACGTAACTTAGCTTTTATGGACTGATCTGTTTTTGTCTTCACTGTCACATGTTACACTCTATTCTCAGGACCTGTGCTGGTGCCTGCACAGTAACTAGTAACTAAAATGTAGCACAGCTAGTTGTACAATGTGTCCTTTTGAAGTAAGTATAAAATAAGTAAGTATAAAGTTTCACAAAATTATATTACATAAAGGTAATGATATCTAATGAAATTACCAATAAACATTGTTCTTAGGAACAGTATTTAAATTACACTTCAGGTTAAAATGGATCTTACTTCTGAAGGTGGCAAAGTGATACAAGTTTTAGTTTAGTTTATTGTTTATTTTTACAGGGACAGGGACAATGCACAATTAAGAGTAATTGCACCAGAGTTAGATAACAGCTAATTTAGATCTGCTGTCCCTGGGCAGGTAAAATAATAAAATAACAAACCATATTACATATACACCACATAGAACATCACAATAAATATATCCAGAAATGTAATTTTAAAATCAATTGTAAAAAAAAAAAAGGTGTATCAAAACCAGGCATTCGCTATGTTTTATCAGTGGACATCTCACCTCACATCACCCGGCATACTTTTCGTCTTGATGTTGGCTGAGTGATAATGCAGCTCATTTAACTCCTGACAATACAAGACCACTGATGAAAATGTCAGGCATGTTTGTTATTGATTGGGATGTCCCAGACGAGGTCAGGGGCATGGCAAGGCAAGGCAATTAAACATGGGCGCGTCTATCCTATCCCACCAGCAGGCCATTTAAACAAGAGAGCATATATTTAGTTGACACTGAGACTAAAATGAACATTCTCAATGCTTTTGGGATGAATGAGCGTTTGTACAATTATGAGTAATAATACTTAACATTGTTGTCTCCAATATTGTCCTCTTTCCCTTTCACACAAATCTCTTAGAAACCACAGCTACATGTAGGAGGGCTTACCACGGTGTGTGTGTGTGTTGTGTGTGCATACACATTTGCCTTTGCATTATGAGAGTAGTAGGAGGATGGAGAAGTGTGATATAATGACAGGGAGAAAGTGTTATATGGTGGCAGCGCGGAGAGTGAAGTGGAAATACACACTAAGGCCGATTTGTACAGACAGAGGAGGAATGGATGTGCAGAGAGTTTCAAGACCAGGAAGACAAACCCTTTGTGAGGTGGAGAGAGGAACAGAGTAGACCGAAGGACACAGAAAGTGTGTGTGTAGGGAGCTGTTCAGGTACAGTATATTACAATGTCTTGCTCTCAGCAGTGTGTCTGTCACTTTTGCAGTGAATGTGAGTGTATGCATGGGTGTATGTATGCTTGTCATATGCAGTGCGCAAACACAACTACACTGTATTGAAGTGTCTGTCTTTTTCAAATCTCCTGACATCAAATGTTACACTCAGTCTTTTTTGTTTCTTTTATTATTTATCTGTCTCCTGCAGGTGCTCCCCCTGTGCCATCTATTTTGGCAATATTTTTAATCAATGGTCATGCCGTTAAAGCTTCACTCAGTGGAACAGAATTGAATGCAAGAAAGCAAAAGGAGCGACTCAAACTCATCTTCCTTTCTTGCTCTCAGGGCAATACTTCAGCTGCTTATCACCCTGCCAGATGAATTTATTCTCAGGTTTTTGGCTTGGATCATTGTGAGGATTTAAAAAGATATCACTAAAAAAAAAGCAACAAATCCTCTCTCTTTGAGAGAGGAAAAGTGAAAGGAAGACATCTAATAAACCACGTCAGAGTCATAACAAATTCAACCACAGAGTATAAATCAGTTGTGTCTGAAGTGGAGACATGCTGTGGGCTTGGCAGTGTGGCATTGTGTGCTTTTATTTCAGCATGTTGAGAGACACTCAAGAGACAAGACAAAAGTGCTTGCTCACTGTGGATGTAGTTTGTGTAATTTGTCATTCAATTCATTAGTTATCTTCTTTTTATTTGATGGTCCATGTCTGCTCTTTCTTTATTTTCTTAATGGGATCATGGGTGCTATGTCTGTACAAGTATCCAGTGATTCTGTACTGTCTGAGAAAATTGGGAACTTTTTGCTTTTTCTCAGTTTTTGAGTGTCTTTCTCGCTCACTCTCTCTCTCTCTCTCTCTCTCTGCCTCCATCTCTCTGTCTGTCTCTCCCTGATGGGGGTTAAGTGTTCAGGTTAATTGCAGCCCTAAGTGGAGCCTCCACAGCAGCTAAAGAGGGAGTTTTCACACCATCCTTAATGTCCCTTATTCTTTCTCTCATGCCATCATCTGTCCTCTATTGTTTCAAAGCGACCCTTTGGGAAATACAGTGGCCTGTCTGTTTCTGCCTCTCTCTCTTTCTCTCTCTTGAATATTTGGGAAATATTCAAAATAGCACACAGAGCTGTTGTTTACAGTACTTTGAATGTGAGCATGGGAGTAAAATCGTCATAGCTTACTGTAAGATGTTCGAGGTGCACCACCAAACAACAGCCCATTCTTTCTCTCCTTGATGTCTCCGTCTCTTGTTTTTTCTCTCTCATCTGTCATCTCTCCTGTGCTGCCAAAAGACAGCCAGGAGGCAGGGAATAGGAGTGGGATAATAACAGGGAGGAAAGGAAGGAAGGAAGTATGGGAAGGAAGAGAGAGAGAGGAAAGGGGAAGCAGTCTGTAATAGTTGTGCAAATGAGGGGAGTTGGGAAAAGTACAGACCGATTGTTTTCACCTGCTGCCATCCCTAGATTTCAGGTGTAGTTTCAGATGTTCTTTAAATTTGGTGGAAAAAGAACATCACATATAATTCTATCACATATAATCCAATTCGTGGTTGTCGCATCTGCATAGCTGCAAGGTCAATTTTGTCATTTGCCCAAGTCCGCAAAGGTTGACTGTACACACTACGAGCATGCAACTGCACTCCAAGCGATAGAAAAGCAAACTGGACGCTTCTTTCATGTACTTTATGTATGAACTGTATTCCCCATCCCTGGTTTATTCTTGCTAAGTGGTGGCATACACAAATTTATTTTTTTTAAGTTCCCACATTTTACGTGATTTGGTTGGGCCTTGATGTTGGCATTACGCATATGTCAGTATTTAATTTACAGTATATGGCCAATCAACTCTTGGACATGCTGCTCATTAGGAACCAACAGCTTTAGGGGATTCTTTGGTGATCCTTTCTATGGTTTTATTATTGTTTTTGTCCAATTGAAACTGTTTTATTTATTGATAAAACACAAATAAGTGTAAATATAAAAGTTTATTATTAACCCATACTTATGATTGAATTACTTATGATCAGACATGGGTAGCTTTGTGTGATAGTTCCAACCAAATACCTGGCTGTGCCTTTAGTGTTTTTTTTTTTTTTGTTTTGTTCTGAAGTCTGCTGCTGTGCTTCTGAAAAGATTTACTGTAGATTTATTGGTAGGCTGCACAGTATTTCTTCTCTCTCTCTCTCTCTCTCTCTCTCTCTGTCACTTGGTGCTTACTGTCATTCTACTTCACTTTCTGTTGGTCTTTATTTGCCTTTGTTTTTTACTCCATCTCTGCACTGACTTCCTCTCCCTCTTTCTCCTCTCTAATTCTATTCATGAGAGGTGCACACTCCATCATTCTGTCTCCCTATATCTCTGTCTGCCCTTCATTTTCTCTACACCTTTCTGCATCCGAGCGAGATGGAAGGAAGGAGGGAGAAAGAAAGAAATGGAGGGAGGGGGGCGGAGGGAAGATGGACAGATTAGGTGACAGTGATAAGCGATCGATCTCAAGGCCAAACAGCCCAGGGAGGATACCCCTCCACCCATCCCTCCCTCTCCCCTCACCCACTCTATTTGTGTTTTTTCCACTCTCCACTCCTCCGCTCCCCTTCCCTCTCTTCTTTCTCTCTAACCTTTGTTCCCTTCAAACTGACAGGGGTTCATTAAGGATCCACTTTGTGTGTATAAGTGCATGTAAGTGTGTGCATCTGTGTGTGTGTGTGTGTGTGTATGAGTACGCACACTTTTGCCTGTCTGCCTAGTTGATAAGTCATGAAGGATAGCTCCCTAAGGTGCCCCTAAAGAGCTTTTAGTGGCTTTCGATCACATACACACATATGCGTACACACCAAAGCACACACGGGCCTCATTAGAGTTTTTTTGACAAGCACAAAGCATTTGCTTAGTGATTGTTGGTCTTTCATACATGTTCATACAGGTTCATGTCTGTTTATTAATTTTGCACACTGTTGCTTTTCTGCTCAAACCCATGAGCATAGATGAACACCACAGAGACCATCTTCCATCCACCCCCACCCTTGTCAGACCCACCTGCCATCATCCCCCTGCGCCTCAGAATGTGCCCGCCACAGCACATTGCCCTAACGAGGTTGTCTATTGATCAAGTGATGCTCTTTGTTCTGGACGCCTAAATGGACATTCAACCACTCTCACCAGGCCTTTATGGGAGCTGTTATGGCTTTGGCCTGATTACAATAGAAGCACTTAAAATGCTCAACGCCTGATGTTTTATGCAAGAGCACGCTCAGCTTCAGAAGTGTACGTCTGCTATATTACAGCGTTCCCTAAGTGTATGCATTTCAGCGTGCTTTTCCTCACAAAGCTCATTGGTGGTTGGCCATCAGTTTGTTTTTAATGTGAGAGAGTATTTGTTTAGTGTAGATGCTGATAATGAAAATCTGAGCAGCTCAATTGGATGTAGGTTTATAAACACAAATTCTGTTGATTCACTCAGTCGCTTGCTTGTCTGTGAATGTTTAAATTGTTGTTTGACCAGTATGTGCATGTTATTTTTATGCTTGTGTGTTTTTGTGAAAATGCGTACATGTTGAAATGTGTTGGCGTGCCCTTTCTTTCTGCCGGTTTAATTTAAGGCCAACCAACTGTGACCGGGAAGCATGTGAAAATATTGCCCACCATCCCTATTACTAAATCCCAGGTTTCCCTCCCCACGCCGCGCCCATCACCTCCTTACCCCTGCCGCATCCTCGTAATAATTAAGCCAATCATTCCCTCGGCTTTTTATGCACGATGCATCCACTTCAAATATTCAATAGCCTCGACTTTTGTAGTATTTTGTGAAACACTGATTGTTTCTGGTATTACTTTGATCCATTGTCATCTGTCAAATTAGCTTAAATGAGATGTGCAAGTGCTCTCTGTAGTTTAACAGATGCCTCTTCTCCCTGCCTCCCCCTCTCTCTGTCTCCATAAGTTAGTCTATTTCAGTCACACAGCATGAAACCAGAGTCTGATATTAAACCCAACCGCTGTGTAGGCCTCATACTGCATGCTGATGTGCTGAACTGCAGAGATGGTCAATTAGATAGCAACATATGATTTTAATTCTAGTACTTTGATAATCTCCCTCCCTTTTTTGTCTGTTAGCTTCAAATATTCTTACTTTTTCATATTCATATTTCTATTGCTCAAATACCTGGTATTCTTTAAATGTATTAAGTTGTTTTTTTCATGACAGAAATAAAATGTTTATCTTGGATCATGTTATCTTTTTATTTTCTTGATCTGTCTTTTGGTCACTCCCCAAATATCTGCCTGATGTTTCTTTTTCCTGTAACAGAAACAAAAGGTCAACAGTATTTATGGCAATTCATGTTTTTATCTCATTGCTTGAAAAAGGCTGACTTTTCAGTGGAAAAACAAGGAGGAGAGCTGTTAGATCTGGAGGTTAGATCTGTTAACAGCTGTGTAATGTCAGAAACTGTGAAACACGCAGGTGAGGGCGTGAGTAGGGATTAGTGTAGGAAATGATTTGTGTTTCAATTGATCCCTAACACCTGTGGGAGGTTTCAGCCAACCCTACTAAGCCTACGCTGCTGACTTGATATGGACCATCTCCACACACACACACACACACACACTTACTTGAGTAATGCCTCAACTGGGACATCTCACCAAGGCAACTGTGTGTCTGTGTGTGTGTCCGTGATGAAGGGGCCCCTGCTGTGCCCTGATGGGGACATCAATTGCAGGCGGTTTAGGCTTTCGACACACTACCATCAGAGTGTGGAGAGAGAGTAGCAGGTGGAGTGAGACAGGCACAAAATGGAGGGCAGGCAGAGGGGATAATATTGGGCAGACTGAGTATTTTGTTGTAAGTGTAAATATGAACAACATTGCTGCAACTTGTGAGAGGGCTGTAAACAAATAGTTTACATTATCTCAATGATGCACCAAAGAATATGAAATCAATTCAGCCCAAAACTATTAAAGATTATTGTAATAATACACCATATGTACCATATGCAGTACAACATATGGTCCTAGTTTTATTTGACAAATAATAATTGGATCCTCTTTAATAATACTGATTTGATAGTTATTTTATTTGGTCTTGCAGTACCTAGCCGTGGTATGTGGTGACCGTGCATTATGCTGTGTTGAAGCAGGAGGCCCTGACAGCCAGCTCAAGTCAGAGGATGAGATGAAGGAGACAGCTGGGGAGGAGTGTATGTTCAGGGATGTATGGAGGCAAGGATGGAAGGCATTCTCCAACTGCGCTAACTTTAGACCACACATGTCGGTAAACCTCCCAAAACCTGTCCACAGCGTGTCACCACTTGCTTCCATAAAACCCCCTTTGTCTGTGTGTGTGTCTGTGTGTGTGTGGGTGCTTATATTGGAGAGCATTTCTCTGTTTGCCCAAACCAACTAGAGTGCATAAATAAACAGCACAAAGGGGCCAAATCATTTGCTAGTATAACAAATCCCGTCTGTGTTGAAATTTCATTTTCTTTCCAGAAGCTTATTGTTTCAATTTCCTGCTATGCTCTGCGAGTTCAAAAGTTCATGAACTCACAGTTGGAAGTGTGAACAGAATGTAGCTTGTGCCCACCAAGACATGACCTACAGACCTTGTTTCAGTGCCAAAACCTTCTGTCTCCCTCCACGGGGGAAAACTCAACTAGGCCAATTAGTTTGAATGCAGAACTAGTTTTGGTTCAGCAAGAATCAATCAGAATCTCTATTATCAAAGGAATGATCTGGGAAAGGAGTTGTGTGTGTGTGTGTGGGTGTGTGCATATATTTGGATAAGTGGAAAGATGAGGTTTTGGGTTGTGTGCGTACAAAGGTAACATCGACATTCAGCATCGCCTGCTGTATGTATCTTTTCCTCTTCCTAGTGAATGGTTTGGATAAGGGTTGTTTTTCCTGTTGTGAAGCTCATACAAATATGAGAATGAGAAGCAAATAGAGATAGTCTTTAACAGACACCCACATATATCAACAGAAATGAACTGACATGCATATGCACATACAGTGAGGTCA
>CM022476.1:11995524-12250989 GCA_011952105.1 Coreoperca whiteheadi
TGGTGGGTTGTTTTTTTTCTTTGGTTCGCCCCCCCCCCCCCCCCCCCCCCACACACACACACGTAGCGTGTTTTTAACACTAATTGCCTGCGGCTCACTCTCCAGGACAGCAGAACAAAGACACACTGAGCATCTTTTAGCTTGTTTGACGTGACACAAAGTTTCATTAAACTGACAGAGTTCCTTCTCTGTCAAACTGGGCCATTTAAACAGGGCTGAGTTGGGATCAAAGGCAAGGACAGAGCTGACTGCTCCCACTTTGCACGGCTTGATCCTGTTTGGTGCTCTTTCCAAAGAGAAACACAAAGTGTGTTTCTTCACAGGGAAACAGAGGAGGGAAGGAAAGTCCCACCATTCGTGCAAAGTATTCATAAGCAGGTGCCATCAGAAGCAACGTGGAAAGAAACCTTTTCAATTCATAGCATTGGAGGTCATTCCCGCTGAGATTTTCAGATTGCTGTGATGCATATATTAAGCCGTTCTAAAACATGGAACATAAATCTGATGCTGTAAAGTACATTACATTGGAATTGAATAGCACTTCAAATATAGATTGAGACTGTAAATAATTAACCAGACAATGTTCTTAACAAAGCACTTATTTGTGCTCTTCAGAAGCTTTTTCTTTTTTAATAATTTTCTGTTAAATATAGTTGTCTGCCAGATACAATATGCACGTTGTCCATACGCCGACACTGAACGAGGTCTGTCTGCAACACAAAAATGCAGCCAGCCCAAGGCCTCAGTCATGCAAGCCAGTTATAATGAGAGCAATACAAGGACTGGCCCTGAACTATACAGTTTTTAGGGATTTATGTCTGCACATGCATGTCGTGTGCATGTACAGTATGTATGCATTCAGATTTGTGTGAATGTGTGTGGGAGTGTGAGCATGTGCATGCTCATGTCTATATCATATAATGACCTTTGCTGCCCTATATAACGCAGGCATTGCCCACAATAAGACATACAGCCCAAGCACCCGACACACCACTTAACCCCCTGCCTAGGACCTTGACAGCTTCTCCATGGGAGGCTGACCCTGAAGGTCCTGGAAAACGCTTTGTTCTTACCAAACACACACACACACACACACACACAAACCTGGCGCATTAATACAGACTCTGCACATGTATGCACACGCATGCCTATACAGTGTAGGAGCTAAAGGACCATATAGCTTTTAAACATACATGAGGAATTAGCAGAGAGGCCCAGGTGTCAGCACATACACATACACACACATGCAATAAAAGACATTGAAATATATGCAAACACAAATATGTAGAACTGTTTAGCTTTTATTGAGCAAGAATTCAAGAATATTCTAAAAATGTAATATTTTAGAGTTTTTAACTGTTTTTCAAACAAAAAAAAGCAACGTGAAGACATCACTTTGGGAAAGTGTGATGGACATTTTTCCTCCACATTAAATAGATTAAATGTTTAATCAGTGTGTAAAGAAACTAATCGTACTGATTAATTGAAAATAGTTGTTAGCTGAAAGCATTCATGTATACACCAGCCTGCTTACATGAAGACTATGCATGACTATCTTTGCATGTAGCATACATGCTTGCTTTGCAGCTGAGTAAATGATTAAAAAAAGTATTTCTGACGTCTACAAACGGCAGTCCCTTGTTGGAAAACATTGCTACTGTTGCCTTGTGCCAAGGCTGGTTATGAAGGACTTCCATCATCTCCCCATAACCATCTGCTCTTAAAACACTCTGCCTTTTACAATCAGCAGATGCTCTGGAAATTACCACCTCTTCCCCTGCGCTGCCACATCAACCACATCTCCTGTCTGCCAGATCTCCGGTTCAATAACAGTCATAACACTGAGGACGGTGGTGAATTTTGATTGTTCTTAAAAGTTAGGATTGAACTTGAAAGTTGTTATCTTACTGGAGAGAAGACAAGGCTGTGCAGCCCCTGTAATCTGATTGTTATCACTGTGATAGGTTTTCACTGTTAAGATGAAAGTATTTATTAGCCTTTTATAAACCCTAGTTTCAAAACTTAAAACTTGATTTGGATAGCTTCCAGGATGATAACCATCAGGGAATATTGCTGTTTTTCTGTTATCTGATGGAGGCGTCAACACTGTCTCTTAAGGCTGTATTGTGTAGATTACATTATGACTAAGACAGGTGTATACTGTCTAGACTGATGCAGATAATAGATGGGGCAAAACATGGCATGATGTCACAAAACATGTCATCACATAACGAAAGCAGTTGGCATAAGCATTTAGCATTTCAAAGAATCCTTCAGTACAGTGAAATGGTAAAAGATTTTTTATGAGTGTCCCTGTGGGGAAAAATAGAGTCCAAGCCTTCTTCTGTCTACTGAGCAACACACAGTGTGAATTAGACTATTCTGACATTCGCTGAGTAGAGTTTAGATCATGGGCAGATTTCCTCCAATGTAAGATGTTAGTGCTGTACTGCATTTCACTTCACAGCCCACTTGTATTGCCTTAAGACAGCAATTAGTGTAAAAAATAAATGGTTGATGTATCATCTCATCATGTGAACAAGCTAAAGCCATTAAATTAAACTTTTACAAGGAGCACAAGCATGAGAGAAGTAGTGGAGGGAAGATATAGATTATAGTGGAAACCGTGAGAAAATCAATCTAGAGCAAACAATTTATAATAGGAATCCCATCAAGCTGTGTCATATAGTTTTAACTCAGTGGGGTGGGTGCTTGATGCCTAACAAAACATTTCCAAAACATGGTTTTATCTAAACCAGTCTGCTCAGGCTCATGTAATATGAAACTATCCGGGAGTAATCAAGACTGAAATCTGGGAACGACCCTGGAAATATGAGAGTTAAGCCGAGGGAGGAAGCCAGAGTATTGACCAATGGAGAGACCTCTCATTTAACCAGACTGTTTTACATCCATAAGATTCCCAGCAGCACTTCTCACCTCTTAATTACCAGCTATACATTTTCATATACAGTAGATCAATACATTTCATAAAATGGTATGAAAGTGCAGCATGCCAGGATACATATACAATTCCAAATGAAGTGACAGACTTATAAAAATCAATAATCTTAACTGAATGAATGTCACATCATAATACACTATGTACAGAAATGAAACATCCAGATTTACAGACAAAAGGGGAAATGTTTTTGCAAAGGAACAAAAAAATACTATATGGTAAATTTCTTTTGGCTGTGTGATATTCTTCTTTGACCATCTCATATGAACTGCTTCTCAAAGAGAGTCTAGATTGGATTCTAGATCTATGAGCAAAGATGAAGTAAAACAGCCTATTTTTGGTAGCTTGATGACATTTTGGATGTTATCTGAAGGAATTTGAAAGGGTTATATTCTCTAGAGAGTTTTCTGACTTGATAAGAGGAATCCCTCACCTGCGAGGTTTTCGCATGAAACCAGTGAAGTAATGACAGGCACAACTATAGCTACAATCTGTCAGTAATGCAATTGCATCCCAAAGATAAACACAGAACAGTTACCATTTGGCTTCCCATGGCTCCCTCTTTAAGTGTTACATAGCTAACTCAGCCTAAATCTGCTGCCCTCACAGAGAGACTGACACACGAGCTATGCATGTATGCACGCACACACGTACACAGTAACATGTACAGTATAGTAGTATACAGTCTGTGGTTTGTGAACTGTGAAAGGGGCGAGGGTTTTATGAAAGTGGTGACATTATAACATCCTGACACAGCTCCGTGGCAACCTACCTTGAAGGTCAGTGTGTGTTTGCCAGTGTGTATTTAGTGTATGGATATACAGTATGTGGGGATCGCTATGTGCATGTGTGTTTTCACGGCTCTGATGTGAGTCTTAATGATCAGGGCAATGGGTGAACACACAGGCTCGCTGAGATGAAACAGACAGGACACATACATGTTAGTGTGTCCTGTTTTCATCCCTGCATCTATGTTTTCTTCTACCCACGTTTACCCTTTCCCTTTATGTTCCCCTCCATCTTTTGCAGCTTTTAAACCTTCATACATGCCTTTCTTCTTTTTACCTCCTCCCACTCTGGAACTCTCCTAGCTCTCCCACATGGTATGCCTCCTTCATTTTTTTGTCCATCTCTGTCTTTTTTCCAGCTTTCCTACTCATTTCACTCCTCCATCCATCTGCTGATCATTTGTCTTGAGAGACAGGGAGTGAGGGGGGTAACAACAGAAGAAAAGTGGGCTGACATTCTTCTGTAATGTTCCATATACAGGTGGGCCACAGGAGGCGGATGAAGTAAAAAGAAAGTAGGGGAGAGAGCTCTTTCATGCAGGAGATATGACGTGGGTCTACTGAACACATTCTCTCTAGCCCTTTTGGTAGGGTTAGCCAAAGGTGGAACAACAATGCCCCTTCCGTTCCATGTTCGTACCTTTTCATATAGAACAGCAAAGCAGAATAACGGCGCAACCATCCCGTCTTGAACAGGCTGTGTAAAAGGGGCTTCTGTTTCTTTGTCTTTTTTTTATTGGAGTTCTTCAAAATGTAAAGAAGGTTCTACTATGTTTCTCTACAAATATTGTAAGGAGTATATCATTCTAAACCTACTTATTGTGCTGTTATGCGTGTTTGCCCAGATGAATGTCTGGGTGTCATTTAAATACTTGCATTGGATTTACAGTAAGTGTGCAGAGACTTCTAGTCTCCATATTAGAGTTTTGGCCTTATTGCACCTAAGCATTATGTAATGTTGCCTACTGTTTACAATGCAAACATGCAATATTTGCTTGTATCTGTGTTCACACATGCATGTTACCCCACCTATCAAAGTGGTTAGTTATGTCGCTTATACTTATGTAAGCATTAATTGCTGCAGACACATGGCAACTTTTAGCAGCCATGTGGGTTGTTTGTGTTTATCTAACCTCCTGGAAAATATTCAAAGCTAGCTGGCTATTCAGAGCTGAGTGCAGGTGATGGCGTAAACGACAGACCAGGGTTTCAGCTCTGTCCCTATCTGTATAGGAGGTCCTTCTCTCTCTCTCTCACACATACACACACATTAGGACATGTTACACGGCTCAGAGCCATTTCATTGCTGCTGTTCTGTCTCAGCTGCCAAATACCTTGTCACTATAAAACAATGACTTATGATTAATGGCAAACCCGTCTCCCTCTCAATGATGTAAAGCTATTAATTGACACTAACTGCCCATGTGTGACCGTGCATAAACTCACATGCATCTACGGCGTGCACACATCCACTCTGGTCCTGGTAAACATGTCAGCACATACAGTATTTACAAAGGGATTGAAGTGGTTTTGGGGCAGCAATGATTCAGGGGAATGGCCCCAGGGTCTGACAGGATGTTGGGGGATGTGTCATTTTCCCCTGACTCCCTTGGTGACGAGCAGAGACATAAAGAAATCCTTTTACACACAGAGAGATATACACAGGCCCACATACACACACTCAGCCATTCACTCACATATATAGCCTACACACATCAGTGTTATACACCCATAAAAATGGGTGTTTGGCAGAGTAGTGAGTACATGAGCTCAGAGGAAGTATCTGTCTTTTTTTCTTCTCTGTTTTGGACTTGAGCTGCAGCATGTTAATGCAGACTACATCAAACAGTCACTGGAGCCCTACATCTCGCTGTTTCACTCAGCTTTAAGAACAAGAACTTGTCTGTCACTGCTCTTAATTCATTGTCTCCCTGGGGCAAAATGAGCGCTGACAGACATAAATGGCAGAAATGAATATCGTAAGATCACAGTCAAGGGTGGCAATGGTGGGAAAGGGGGGGGGTGAGATATGTAGAAGGGGGAGAGGGATGGAAACAGGGAGGAGAAAGGGTCGAGATGGGAGGATGAATGAAACTAGATGTGAGAAAGAGAGATGAAGGAATGCATGGGTACGTCCCTGTGTCCCTCACTGCTGACAGTCAGTATATTATACTGGGCTGACCACCTGCTCTGAGCCTGCAGTACACCCTCCATAAAGCTACAGCAGATGGACACAATAAAATGCACCATGACCAGCAGCTATACACTCATATGTGTGTATGTGTCTCTTTGTGTGTGTTTTTCCATTACAGTAGATATCCCATATAATTATATTAAAATATGGCTACATTCACACACACACCCCAGCCCTCCACCATGTCACGGTGGCAATACCTCTAATATTGTATGTGATACTCTATAGGTCCTGTCTCCGTGTCTTCTCCCCATCCCCTTGCAGTGCTGTAAGCCTATCGGCCATTTAGCCAGCAAGGAATGTGGCTGTCAACTCATATAACAAGTGATACTCTCACATGTTCTTCCCCTGACTTCACTCCTCTGTCTGTCTCCTTAGCCATCTCTCTACCTCAATACTAGTATTTTGGGGGTTGCATCTACATGATTAATTTCTTACGCTGCACTTTAACTTTTACTCTCCTCTTTTATCTTGTTTTTAGTTTCTATTTAACTCTTTTTAAGTGTTTTTTAAATGTCATTTTATGTTGCTTTTATGTAAAGCACTTTAAATAGCCTTGTTGTTGAAATGTGCTATACAAATAAACTTGCCTTGCCTTGCCTTTATCAGCTTTTTTGGAAGAAAACAAGGGCGAACTGTAAAATTATTGCCCAAATTTCAATACAGACCTACTTACTGGTTCAACTATAGCTGACCACACTTACTGTATTGTGCACACACATAAGTTTGACTGTGCAATGAAGGATTTTACCAACATTTTCATTGTTTTGTAATAAACCGAAATTAGCCTTTAAAGGTCCAGTGTGTAACATTTAAGAGGAGCTGCTGGAATTTAATATTTACAAGTATGTTTTCTTTAGTGAATAATCACCTGAAAATACGAATCATTTTCGTTACCTTAGAGTAAGCCTTTTATATCTACACAGGAGTTCGACGGCCACCATAGTTTCTCCAACACGCTGGGAAGGGGAGGGTGATGCGAGCAGCAGTGAAATTGGTGCAATCTGCAATTTCACCGTTAAATGCCAATAAATCCTACATACTGGACCTTTAAAGCCACCCCCCCTTTCTGACATGGAATCTTTTTGAGAAGTGTACGAGCTTAGTTACAGCCAAGGTTGTTGCTTCCTGGTTTGTGCAATTGTTAGACTGGTAGAGAAATAGTCTGTTGCGTATTATGAGCTGTAATATGAGTATCCCAGAAGGTGGTATTGTCATTTCTTGCCAGTCACTCAGACACAAAGAAAAGTGTTTTCCCTCTCCAGGTCCCAAACAAAAGAGAATCGCTGAAATTGCAGTCTGGTGAGAAATTAAATTTTACAGTCAAGATGATTGTGGAGTGCAAATATAGGATGCAGTTATCTGTTCCTCACCCCTCTCCTTGCTCGCCATTACACTCCTTTGCCATTAGTAATAACAAGGTGAATACCTCTTGGAATAGAAGGCCAAGTCCTTTTCTGACTGCTGTTTAAAACAAGCATGATCAATTGCAACAGTCTCTCTCTTCTTTCCCTCTGCTTCTCTCCATCTTTACATTTTTTCTCTTTCTTTCTGCTCTCCTCTCTATTTCATCCTCTGACCCCAAACCAATCATCTGTTTTTAGACACGTGCAACAAACTATATTGAAGTGTTTGCGGCGATGTGTGTTTGTGGCGCATGTGTTGAAAGGTCCTGAACAGGCTTTTGTATGTGTTGGGGTTCAGTCAGAGTTCATCTCCTCTTGGCTAAACATATTGTCCCTCTGGACCAAAATCAACTAATGATCTTTCAGTTTAGCAACATGCACACATATATAAACACACACACATCCACATAAGCATACATACACTCAACAGGATATCACAGGTTTGGCCTTTTAAGGTCCCAATGCATTTCTAGTTTCTAGGTTACTGTGATTTGATTTATCAGGCAACGAACATTGCCTGAGGATACTGAATTGAAAATATATCAGATGTATGAATTTCAACAGGGAGAGGTGAAATAATGTAAATAGATCTGATTTGGGGTCACGAGTGGGACTGGGCTGAGCGAGAAACTCAGGCAGGCGGAAAAATCAAGAAAGGGAAGGGGCAGGAATGAGAGAACAGAGGGAAGAAGAGGTAGAGACAAACAAAGATGATCTTTTATACTCAGGTAGAGAAAGCTTTGACTTTGTAATGCATGCAGCTGTCAGCTGTGTGTAAGCGCTACAGTCTTGACAGTTCTTGTCTAAGTCTCTGCAGCTAAAGAATATGAAGCAAGATTGTTTCAGGCACTTCTTTTTACATAAAAAGTTCACCCTCTTCACAGTATTTTGTCACTGTGCATTCATCAATTGTCCATTCTTAAAGTCAAAATGTTGTCACAACAGTTTTGCAGTGACACCAATGACAACCTCCCTCACAATGTGTGCTGTTTTATCCAGAGATGCTCTGAGGTTTAGCATGAAGTGCATGTTGGCTTTCATGGTATTACTATGATTTCATACAATGTTGCCCTTTATGTCTTGGTGAAAAACAACATAGGACAAGCATTAAAGAGTGAGAATTTTCCCAAACGTGTTAGTAATCACAATCCAATTCTCCTTCTGGGTCACACCTTTGAGCAGTGGTGTTTAGAAAAAAGCGCTGCTACGGCAGCTCATTGAAAAGTTCCTCTTTCTATTGAATCTCACTTATTCAACTGGTTAGATGACTCGGATTGCTCTCTGCCTCTACCTGTCACTGAGCTCTTGCTCCCCTCCTTTTCTCTGTCTTTCTCTTTCACTCAGGTTAGCTATCTCTCCCTGTCCTTCTTGCTTTCTGTCTGCAGCCACCGGTGCACAGCTCAGAGAAGTGGCTGATGGGAGTTCACTGGGTACAGTGTGTGTGTGTGTGTGTGTGTATATGTGTTTGTGCGCAGGGCTCATGCGTGTTATGTGTAGTTGTGTTTGTCTCTCTGAGTGTGTGTGTGTGCCTGGGTGTATGCACAGCAGTGTCACTGGGCTGTGTAATTGAAATGGAAATGAGCCAATCAGCGACTGCAGTGGTGTGCCACCTTACCCTGCATTCACTTCACTGTTCCAGCTCTCCCAAACTCACTCTCTGTTTGTGACTCTGTGTTTGCGTCTGCAAGTGTCTCTATGTGTCTATGTGTGCGTGTGTGTGTGTTTGTGCTGACAATACTTGGCCCTTCAGTTTCATCCCTGAGGGCCTGAGGAGGCGGTGTGAAAATGTAATCAGTTAGTAATAAAGATTATCTCTCTCTCACACACTCACTGACTAGCACACACACACACACACACACACACACACGTACTATGCACCCACGCTCTACGTCCAGCTGATTTCCCTGGCTTTGTGTTGTGACCCACAGCTCACTGGGACAGCTGTGGCATAACAAAGACATGTAATTATCACCATTTGACAATTAGCAACCCATCCAACTTTGCTCCTTAATTACCTATTTTACTGCTAGAAGGCCTCCACTGCCACTCTGCTGCCACTCTTGTCTCACAAGAACGGAAAAGATTGTCGCTCATGATGTTGCCATTAGTATGTCGTAAACTAGGGAGTGATTGTGGTGGCTGGGTGGAGTGTGTGCATGTGTTTTGCACTGAGGGAGTTGCGACGACAACTCAGCACCAACTGCATCTGGACAATTTCTTATGTGAATTATATGTTGTGATTAAACATTAAACAATTCAAACATTTGCACACTCCAGAATCCTTACCTAATAGCTTGCATGTTTATTACTATCAATGTTCCTAAGATGAGAGATAAAAGCCGCTAATTAAAACACCTATTAAATTAATAAGATAAATTCAATTTACATTTATTCCACTAACTAATTTGCTTTAACCTTTAAAGCTAACGCTGTAAGCAGTGTGTTACCTAAAAAATAAATGAGATTCAACCCATAGAGCAGCAACGACACCTCTGACTGGCTAGTTGTTACATGTTGCATATTGCTGCCACCTTCTTTTCTACACAGTAACAGGTGGGGGAGTCATTTTCAGAGCTCAACCGCTTGTCATTTTATATGTATATTTATTTAACAAGACCAAATCAGGAAATAAACTTTTTAATTGGCCATTTTAATGATTTTTTAAATGTTAATTGAATTGGTCAACATATAACTGCATTTTAAAATTGATCAGTCTATTAATTATCATTAAACAGTGAGAAAATACATATATAATATATATTATATAATATATAATAATTCTGCAGCTTTAATTGGCATTTTCTTTTGTGCCCACTGTTAGTTGATGCTGCAGTATTTTGCAATTACTTTCTTCTATTGACGCCACTGTTACTGTACCGTCTCTCTTACCCATATTTAAATCAGTGCGATTCTAACAGAGCTAAGCCTTGATTTACATCCCATCGGTGCAACCTCTTCGTGCTTCTGTGTCCTGAACGTCACATGTCCATTTCGTGTTGAACGTTTTTCCCTCTTGCTGCTGAAAAGCGGGGACTGTTTATAGAACAGCAGCAGCCGATTAAAGCTGCCATTGCTATAAACAAGACACCAGCCACATCTAAAACTCCCCCATTAGTCCCTTGATAACAGGGTTTTTATAAGGACAATAAACTAAGCTTTCTACAAAATACAAGAAGTTTTCCTGGAGACATTGTGATGATAATCCTGCACTGAACAGACTTTGAGAAAAATGTACAGCTTTGGCTACACACACAGTCATGTCATGCTCATACAGTTTTGACTAAAATCTCCTTTAATGATAAATGCATGGTTGAATAACTCCTGCAAAGACTTGGATTCACTGGGAGCCTAGCAATACTATCTGCATTATCCAGTCTTGCTGCCTCTTTTGTGTATTACCTCACCCTCTTTTGGAACCAGGTCCTTTCTCTCTCCCACCCTGTCTGTTTGTCACCCTCACTCTCTTTCTCACTCGGTGCCATTAGCAGCTTCTGGCTGTCTCACTGCTGTTCCTTTGCCAATGTGCCAGGGAGCTTACTGAACTGATAACACAAACCTAATGTACGTGTGTGGGTCTGTATATGCGTGGATGTGTGCGCTGGGTGTGTGTTTCTTGCATGTGTGTGTGTGTTACATGTTACAAATACCTGTCCTGTCCATTTTTATGTGCTCACTCATCCAAACATCCTCTGCTTCATTTGCAGTCAGGGCCATGAGCCACTATTCTGACTGCTGAGGCAGGGAGAGAAGGGCAGCTGAAACATCACACACACATACCCACACACACATACACAAACATACAGACACTCATTCTCGTTCTCTCTCTCTCTCTCTCTCTCTCTCTCTCTCTCTCTCTCTCTCTCTCTCTCTCTCTCTCTCACTCACACTCACACTCACACTCACACTCACACTCACACTCACACTCACACTCACACTCACACTCACACACACACACACACACGGCGGGAGAGGATGGGAGGATGTGACCATTAAGTCAGTGACATTTTAAAGCAGTGAGGGTGATGCATGGCTCTTCCTGGACCTCCACAGACATGTTTTAAATGAGATGTTACAGATGAGCTACTCCATGCCTTGGTTGTAAACACCCTCACATTGGTATTTACCCTACACTGGTAAATGCAGAAAAGCTACACATTTCATGCTAGCTCTCTCATACACACACACACACACACACACACGCACAAACAAATAAATATACAGAGCAGAACCAGCAGACACACATGATCACATTAATGAGAAATGCCTGTGGTTCGATTTGTCGCTAGATTGTTACATTAATCATTCGGGTATAAGAACATGAAGTGACAAGTGAAGGCGCCAAATCCTGATTTTGCACAAATTGCTATTTGATCTTCAAACCAAATGGTCTGGTTTGCATTGTGATTGTAATTCTGTGTAGTTTGTCTAGACATACTGCAGATAAATGCAGCCAAGCAGGATAAGCGTTTTCAGTGCATATACAGCGATTTGATCTTAGAAAATCCATTCTTTTAGAGTCAGAACTCAAACATCACATTGAAATAACGAGCAGAGCTGTGGTTATGTATGGAGAAAGCAAATAGGTGGGTGGAAAGAGAGCGACAGGGAAAAGCCGGATGAGGAAGAGATAAGAGAGAGAGAGAAGTACTGACATTTTAATACCACTGTGCAGCATAGTATTTTCATCAGCATTTAAAATGTTTGAGACATTTAGTACCAATCAATAAAAATCACGTTTTCTCCCGAGTTATTGACCAACTGCAAGAATTGTTTTAGAAAATATTCCATGCTTGTTTGAAGCTCTTGCTGAATTGTTTCTTTCTGTACAAAATCTTTAAAGACGCAATAGACATTTTGTACAAGAGAACAACATAAAAGTCAGGGCAACTTTATTTATATAGCTCAGTATCAGAACTCTGAGGCTTTACAATCTGTACAGCACACAACACCTTCTACCGATAGACCCTCGATTCGGATAGGGAAACCAATAGATGCCATGCATACAGAATAGAACAACATAGTAAAATTACAGAATGGGCACTCAGGATGACAAAATTATAGATAGATTGTAAATATATATATGAATATGGATCCAGGAGGACATCTAGCTACTTCAAGGAGCTGCCAAACAGATACGACCTGAGCCACAAAACCTCTTCTCCACAATGGAGACCTGGAAAGAGTATAAACTACAGAAACACACAAGACTGCATGGCTAGAGGAAGAGGTCACGATGCTGTGTGTGTACTGCTTCAGTATGTTAATCTTGAGGCTCCAGAGTCCTCAGGATAAAATTATTTTAGCCTGTTATATGCTCTGCCCCTTGTGTATTCTGGGGCTTGAGGAGCCCTTCATACAGACAGCAGTGGCGGTTTTCAATTAAAAGTTTTGTCAAAACTCTTGCCAGGTTGTGCTCTTACAACATTATAAATTGGGTCTCAATTATAAACTCACACACCACCTGGCTTCTGGGTGAAATGAGTCAGTGGCACCAGCTGTGTGTGTGTATAATTGTGTCACTCTTACAGTGCTTCAAGTGTGTCTGCTAAATTGAGGGCATCCCTAGCAAGTTTACAGGTGTTCAATGTTTTCTCTATGAGGCCCCCTGTGACCGCAAGGTTAGGGTCATACCATCCATGTCCCAGCCAGAAACTCAGGAATACAGAAACTGCGCTCTAATTTTGGTAGCTGTGAAAATTGCACAGGTGAGAGACCTATTTTGTGAGCAACAGATAAGAAATGTGTCTGTGTGTAGATGCCAGCTTGTGACCGTTTGATGAATCTGCCTGTATGTATTGAAGCCCTCTGACCCTGTATGGCCTGTTCTAGATCATTGCAGTTGTAAAGATGCCTCACTGCACAGCCCTCACAGACGGCCAGGCTCTGTATTTTCCTTATCATGACATTTACTGTCTGGTCCATCCTGTATCCCCGTGATCATTTCTACTTTACACTCAGCCTGAGGTTGTCTGTCTGTAGACGCCTCACTTGTTTTGAAGACCTAAAACGGTTTTCTTGTAAGCATATTTTCTCAGGCTTGGATACTTTATTTTGCTATCATTCAAAAGGCAGATGTGAGTAAATATCTGTTGCAATGATAGATTTATAGATAAACCAACCCACCCACATTTATTGAAGCCAGAAGATGGGAGCCATGGTGCTTGTAAATTTCCACACAACACTGAAAGAGTGCCGAGAGATCAAACCTGCATTTTCTGCATATGTGCTGAATTCAAACTAAGTTTTATCCATAATAATTGAAGGATTATACTAAAGTAACTTTTGAAGTATGTACATCATTCAATATCAACCGGTTAACCTTTTATGTCTCTCTTCTCTTCTGTTTTACAACCAGGTTCCATCGTGGGGACTACCATATTGACGTGTGCATAAACGACTACCTGGATGTCTACTGTCCTCACTACGAAGACAATGTGCCTGAGGAGCGGACAGAGCGCTATGTCCTCTATATGGTTAACTATGATGGCTACAGCACATGTGACCACACCGCCAAGGGCTTCAAACGCTGGGAGTGCAACAGGCCGCACTCCCCAAACGGACCGCTCAAGTTTTCAGAGAAGTTCCAGCTCTTCACTCCCTTCTCCTTGGGCTTTGAGTTCAGACCAGGCAGAGAATACTACTACATCTGTGAGTCATGATTGCTTTGTACACAGCATACATACAGACAGGTGACAAATGAGTGTGGTGTTGGGCCGTACTCATTTGTCTAGCTTCAATAGCTTCAATGCTGCTTGCCATAGATTCTCGAGGTCTCTGGAAATCTAGTGGAGGAATGGAACACCATTCCTGCAAAAGGCACAAACAGTAGTAAAAAGGCACAATAATAACAATAAATGACAATGATAGAATACAAGGCAAGCTGTCAAACACAATGCCCCGAAATCTCCAAGAGCTTGTTGACATCTGGTGACTGCACAAGTAATAGCATATTAGTCATATCAGTTTCATACTCATCAATTCAGAACCGCATTAGAAGTACTATGATGTTGTGTGATATGTTTAAAAACGTAAAAACCCCCATGCATTCACGGAAAAATAAGAAGCCAAATAACCCAACTTGACATGAATTACAAACCTAGATGACCGTTTCCTGACCTGATGAACAGAGCAAGAGAGGGAGACACACACACATATTATCCCTCACCCATGTTTTCACAACTTCAGCACAGAGCTTTGAGAGTGGCATTACAGTGATCCGAGTATACGCTTTCATGCTCTGCTTTCAGCCAAGCTTTTCACACTGCTCTCATCACTCGTGGAAAACTCTTCCCTAAAATGGCAATGGAATTCATGGGGGAGTTAAATTGAGACGGTTTGAAAGTTATAGGTCACTTTCCCTGCTGCACAATATTGTATCCTTCAAAAAGGAGTGCCCTCCTCTCTACATTATGTTATGCTCCCATTCAGCTTGCCTTAAATGTTAGTTGTCTGCTTCTTGGCATAGGAACTGAGCCTAACTGAGTTCATCTGAAGTTGAAGCCCCTGGGAAATTACGCTTTATCAAAGCAAGGTGATAGAGTGGAACTGAGTTGAGTTTGTCCTCCCACCACAGACTATTCGCACATGGGAGACGGAGGAGTCACTGTCAGTAGGCGCAGTCACTGCCACTCGCTCAAAACACATTTGTAACAGGGATACGCTTATATTACAAAATAGGAAGCACAGTTATGTTCTCATATGGGTGGCATTAGTGCAATATCATGCAGTATGATGCATTATTACTTCAGCTGTTGAAGGAAAAGTTTAAAGGTTTGTGCACTTTGTGGCTAATGTATGAGAAAAACTGTATAAATTCCATCTCAGTGAGGGGGTGTCAGTTTTGATAGTTAACACTCCCCTGTTCAACGCTGCTGGTTATACCACACTTGTATCTGTGTATCTGCAAAATTTAGCCTGTGGTGTTAATACAGCTCTAGGTGGCTGTCAAACCCCTGTGTCTTTGTGTTTTCTCCTTCTCTCAGAGACAGTGTTGAAAGAGTCAGGAGCGTAGCTGAGCCGAGCTCTCCATGCTGAGATCTGTTTTCTAAATTGGCACCTTTTTATGAAGCAGTTAACCTGACAGCCAGTCAAGACTTCTGTCCTTTATTCAAGTCATGTGTTTCGCTCTCTCTCCCTACTCTGTAGCACTTTAAAGTTGAAGACTAGTGTAAAAAAAAAGTGCCTCTCTGTTTGCCGTTGTTTCCGTGGTGATTAGGTGTTTTCTCTCTCAAGCTTGTCCACAAAACAAATAGCCTCAAATCCTTTCCAGAGGCTTTTAAACAACCAGGTGTTTGGCCGTTTGTCTGTTCACAAGTAACCAGATTTTTCAATGCTTTTATAGCCAATTTGAATTGACAGTCATACTTAAAGAGTCGAGGGAAAAATGGAAGTCTCGGAAGTTGGAAGTACAGATGGGGGTTAGCGAAGGGTTATACAATTCATCCCTCAAGTCTCTATTTCGAACATACCCCCCCCCCCATTTCTGTTGAGAGATGCTTGTCCTAAGGGCTGGATTAAATTACACTGCAACCGACAGGGCTTCCATGGAACACATCCATTCTTCTGTAGCACGCCATATTGGTTTAGTGGCCCGCGGCTTCATTGGCTATTGAATGATTCTAGCGTATAGCCTTTCTGGCTACTGTGGCGGATATTAAAGTCATCTACCATGAAGTCGTCTGACATGTGATTTCCCACTGCCATTGTGTCCAGCCTGGATGTCCATAAGTTGCAGGGGAGATGGCTGCTGATGGATTGGATAGTCTCTTTAGTGGACAGAATGTAGAGCTGAAGGAGGAAGATTGAGAGCGGTAAAGAGGTAGTTACATTACTACACCTGCCAATTCATCTGCAACATCTGTTTCTATCGCTACTATCATCATCATCACCATGAGGGAGTCTTCGTCATTCCCTAGCAGTAGAACATACAAGACCTTTCAGGTTGCATTGGGTTACATCACTTTTATTCTCCTTTAATCTTAAGAATTCTGTGAAAAATACAACTTTCTAACTGTGGAATAAGTAAACAGCTGCAAAATTAAATCACAACAGGGAATTTTTCAAAAGAGTATAACCTAATTACTGTAATTTTCTAAGGGATTACATTTTAGCTTATCATACTATTATTATAAATATTCAGGAGTTAAGATGGTGAAAAACATTGGCTCAGACTTGATTATCTCTAATCTTTTTAAAAGAGCAACACTAAAAGCCACATTACACCAGAAGCAGGTCTGTTTGGGACCATTTGCAACAACTTATGGTCATTTGATTTGGAGTAAATTTTCAAGGCATGAGTTCCATTTCCAACACCAAACTAGGTACAACTGCTGGTCAAGTTTTGCCTGCAGTTTGTTGTCTCACAATAACTCCATTCAATTAGATGGTGAAAATATTCATCTTGTGATCCTTTGTCTCCACTACTAAACTGACTGGACGTCATCACTTGACCTCCCTAAGTCACACCACGAAGCATTTATATTTATCAACTTATTAAGTTATTTTGACTAATGTGTTAACAAAACATTTTGTAACATCACTTACATAATCCAGTAGAAAGAGAACAACATGGCCATCCCACTTGAGTCCATTTCCCCCTACCTGTTACTCCAATATTTGCTCACATTTTGGCCCTGGTTTGGTCTGTCAATTATGTGGCACAACATCCAATGAG
This sequence comes from Coreoperca whiteheadi, assembly GCA_011952105.1. Classification (NCBI taxonomy): domain Eukaryota; kingdom Metazoa; phylum Chordata; class Actinopteri; order Centrarchiformes; family Sinipercidae; genus Coreoperca; species Coreoperca whiteheadi. The sequence continues at coordinate 12,012,545 of CM022476.1, forward strand.
CACACACTAAAATATATAAAAACTAAATTATAAAGTACATGATATTTGAAGTTAGTATGATACCCTAAAGCAGTGGTGTGGTGATGGGAAAAGGCAAACAACCTCTTTATAAAGAGATGGATGTTGTCAAGCATTTGTCCTATGAAGTGTTCTTGAGCATCTTTCAGGATTGTAAATGTGCCTTTTCAGATGAGTCGACTGATATTCAGATAATGTCGAGTGTGGAGACAAATAACTGTTCAGCGTTAAAGATTCTGGGTTACCTCGGTCAGACCTTATATAGGCCTACAGCCAGACCAAAGATAGAAAAAATGTCTGTGTCCAGAAACAATAAGCCTGACAGGATTGCATGCATGTTATTTATGTAGCAAAGATAGTGTTGGGCAGGTGAGTTGTTTTAACAACCTTAGTGTAGTGCTTTTCTCTTGGTCTGCCATAAAGTACTCCAATTCCTCATGCTGAAATATTTTCAGTCCAGTGGAATAGTGCCTGTAGTTTGTCAGTGTCTGAAAACACCTCACATAGTGCTTAATGAAGTGAAGGCATTGCGTAGCTCTTTTTAATGATAATCGTAATGTTATGTGTCCTGTTTTTGTCTGAGATGTGGATGCCAATTGAACTATGAAACAGATATGTGACTTCAGACTGTTATTATGATAACACTTTGCCAGCTACCTTGTGATGATATCCAGTCTCGTTGTCGCCAATGAGACTAAAGACGGTTGTCAAATTGGAAATGATCAATGTGTACTGCTGTGCAGCCGTGAGGAAACGTTGATTAAGCTCTAGGCTCAGGCTGCATATTTTAGGGACACCATTCAGTATTGATTGTTCCAGCATTTTGAGGTTCATTTTAACTTGAGGCATCAGTTACATCATCCACTACATGGATACACTACATAGGCAGAAGTTTAGTTGTCAGTTTTCACACGACCTGAATTTACCCACTTTTTCCACGGTGGTCATTAAATGTTCTTCTTATCATATCCTACTCTGCATAGAAATGTTTTAGTACCCAAGGCCAAATGTGTAAATAATTAATGTCAAACAGAAGTTAGTGAGCAACTACTTTTTATTTTCAAATATTTAGCAACTTTTACATTTTTATTGACATGAGGTCTGTAATAAGTCAAATTTAAAAATGTATTTGCTGATTAGTGTGGACAACTAGCGTCAACATAAAGACATTTCTACTGTATAAGGTATGATGATATCTGCAGTTCAGCACAAAATCAGTGGTCAGACTTTGCCCTTGTAGTCCATTCTGCCTACATTGTGAGAATCCGTAGTGTAGCGTAGCTAACAGAGAAAATCGTATGCATCATTACCCACTGTAGCTGGCTATACTGCACACCTGCACTAAACAGAAACGTCAGTGTGTCCTGTGGCAGAGGTCATTACCCATGAGCACATGAGGCAGAAGTTAGCTATAGTTAAATGTGAATGGGCTCATGCATGAGACATAACAGTATACTATGCAAGAGAAATGCTGTTGAAGTACATTGTCTTGAAGATAGAATATTCAATATTTCACTGATTTCACTCTAGTATTCATTTAGAGTAACCAATGTTTAACTACATACAGAACAGGAGAGACCTTATATATAAACAGTGCTCGTAGTATCAGAATATTAATCATTTTCTCATCTCTAATAACTTTCTGTAGCCAAATGACCTGAGGGAATGGGGGATGAAATATCTGCCCTTAGTGATGTGATTGATTAGCTTTCTTGTTTGTAGATGAAAATTAAGCTGTCACATCATATTCCTGTGGAGAAAAAGCCCGTTAATGGTGTTTTCACCCTATGCGTTTGATGCGGGTCGAGGGTTGATTTGTTGCATCTCTGATAAAATTAGAGAGAGGAGACAGAGTTCTGCTGTCATCTGCTTCAACAACAGAAACAGCTTAATCAACGCTAGCAGGACAGAGGGAATTTACTCAAATGGAGGTCATAATTCTTCATTTTTGTTAGTGTCAGCCTCTTCTCTCTGTCTGAGGCAGGTAATTGAAGACAAGACGAAAGCTTGAGTGAGTCAGGAGCCTGATCCTTTTGTAGACAACACCCAGCTGTGTTTTCTCTACTGGTCAACAAAAGAAAGGGAAGAGAGAGAAACAATTAACAGAGGAATACATTAAAGATGTATAATTTACCAGATCCAGGGAGATGCAGAGAGTAATCTAATGGCCACATATGGAAGCAATTCAGCAAAATGCACTATTAACAATGAGTGAGTTACAGCTCGAAAGTGTCTGCCTCTGTGACAGACGGAACGGGATAAGCGGACAGTTGGAGCAATTCTTGGGTCATAGTTCACAGTGCATTCATGGTTTAAGTGAAACCCATCTCGCAGAATGCTGATGTGAGCACGTTTTTCTAATATGGACACAATCTTGTATTTGAGTGATTTTAATCTGAAAAGGGCAGAAATCCAATATCGGTGGCAGCTTACCGCAAGAGATGAGTGAGCCGAGTTATGGTGTTTTTAGGCGGGTGAGATGTGTGGCAAATAGGAAACCACTTGGTGTGATCATGCAGTCGACAAAAAATATGTCGTTTTCTTGCTGTCTGACTTGTTCACCTACATGTACTGGTACTGCTTCTCACGGAAAACACAATCAATAAAACCTTTCGCGTCTCACTTGTGGATGGAGTTATTTTATAGATATTTCCCGGCCTGACACTGCGAGGAGGAAGGATATTACTGTAACACAGAGACTTTGAGAGTATGGTGCTGATATCGAATGAACTCTTGCTAAACAAAACCCAGAGGGTGGGCGATGATTGTAAACATTTGGTGAGGCATAAATCACTGCAGATGCCCATAGGCCAATATGCAAAATGCAGCACAAGATTAAGATTGATCATGAATACCAAGAAAACACGCAAGAAAACCTTTTGATATTCATAAGGTCTTATTCAACTTTACAGGACTGCTACATGCACACAAAGCTCAAATTGATTTTTCAAGACATGGAATACTGTCTTCTGATTGATCATAAATCCTGATGCACCATGCTCCTTCAAGCTGCTCTGGAGAGGAGAAAGGAGCAGAGATCGTAGAGCAGGCAGCAGGGGTAGTAAAATTACATTAATGGACAAATGAAAAAGAGGAAGGGGCCGGTGTATGCAGTCTGTATTTTGTTGGAGCTATGGAAGGTCTGCTAATAATGATAAAGAGCCAGTGCTGTTCTATTTGTGGCACAAGGAGGGAACCTGCATATGGACACCATCATAACTCAGCCCTTTTCATTCATTCACATGAAAAATCAACCCTTTCGTCAGCATTCAGAAATGATCCGACAACATGGAGGGATGTGACAAAAAGCTACACACTTTCGCATGGATACGCATGCATGAACAGACACACAGAAAAGCTGCACAGATGCACGCTCCCTGGAATGCATTATTTAATTCTGATAGATGGATAGACATCCCAGCACCACCGTCTCCCATGGTTACTACATATTTTCTTGTCTCCCCTTTTCATCTCATTTCTCTTTGAATTTAAGGACCGCACTACCTACAGTAACTAACCTTCCTCTCTTTTGCACTAGATACCTGTCAGCTATGTGTTTTTGCAGGTTCCATGTTACAGGCTGGTGACAAATTGAAGGAAAACCCTGAATAAAGCATAACAAATGCAGGTGCTTACTTAAAGAGCACAGGGGGTCACTGGATGTTTTGTTGAGTATGAACATTTTGTGAATCATATGCAAAGGCCTTTGCAGTCACACAATGTCAACCCAATTGAACACTTACGAGAGATTTGGGATTGACGTGTTCAACAACACTCTTCACAACCATCATCAAAACACCAAATGAGGGAATATAATTTGGAAGAATGTTTTTCAATCCCTCAAGTAGAACCTATGCCAAGCTGCATTTAAGCTATTCTGGCAGCTCGTGGTGGCCTAACACCTTACTAAGATACTTCATTCTGAAATTTCTTAAATTTGTCACCCAGCTAAATATGTACATCAAACATATTAGAAAATGGTAACAAATCCATAAGTGTGTCTACTGGCTCTTAAGAAGATCCAATAACATAAGAATATACTGTTAAAGGTCTGGACGTGACATGCTCCTTGGAGTTTCAAAAGTTGCCTTTCAAAAATAAACTCAAAACAGTTAATCCGCGAGCCAGCCCATTGGCCAGACTTAGCTAATAATAGACATGAGCTAAGTCATGGCACACTTGTTGACAGCCTAGAGAAAGCAAGGCGAGACAAAAAAGTCTCTAATCAAGTTATTTGAGTTCGAACGCCAATAAAGTAGTCATCACTTTGTCTGCAGAAAAACAGAGGCTGTGAAAAGCCAAGAGATCAGAGGAAAAGTAGTGCAGGCGACGGCTGTGATTCAAAGGTCATGAGGTTCCTCTCAGCCTAATATGATTCATGCATCTAACAGACGTCTTCAGGAGCTGATTAGAGTTCACTTTCACAAAGACAAGGAATTTTATCCTTGGCCATTAAACCATTAACACATATATTATTAACCCAGTACATTAGCCATTATGTTTAATTGGTTGTTTGTTTGTTTATTTGTTCATTTTCATTCCTCCTCTTTTGCAATACACACATTTGTGTACACGCACATCCGCGCACAGTTTTTCTCGTGTATTCAGTGGGTGGACGCTTAGGCCATAACAATAATATTATGATTCTATGGGATACACTAAGTGCAGTAATGAAACATTATTATGTACTGTGATTTATTATTCTGTGGCTGCTTTAAAAAGTTGAACTCCCCCTTAGATTAATAAATCACGTTCATTGTAATTTTGGTATGAAGACATGAATGAGTTGATGAAATTCAAGCATTTTCAGACTTTCAATCACTCGCTTTTAATTTTCAAGAAGACAGAATAATTTGTTAGATTATTATAATGTGATCTTTCATAAAATGATGATGCTTATAATACATTCATATAATAGCAAAGGGGAATTATTGTATCCCCACACTATTGCTATGATATACAATAGTGTGAGGAAACTAGTGCAATGTTTAATTAGGCATTATCAATTTTAACTGACTTTTCCCTCTCAACTCATTGCTTTCTCCCTTTATTTCCCTTCTTTCTCTCACTATTCTCATTGCTTGTGACCTCGTCACCTCGGCGCAAGTGGCATGAGGAATGAGTTTAGTTCACTTTTGGCAGAGGTTGAAAGATGCAAGGAAAGAGCAAAAGGCCAACTATCACCAGGGGTGGGGTGGGGGGGTGTGTGTGTGTGTGTGTGTGTGTGTGTGTGTGTGTGTGTGTGGGGGGGGGTTATGTTCCCTCGGCTGCCTGAATCCAAGTCCTCCTCTTTCACCAATCTTCCCAGCTCCCTCATTCCCTCCTATTGTGCATTCGCTGTAGTAGCATCTGGTTAATGGGCCTCTTCAGTGGATAGTCTCTTCCATCTTCTTACATACACACATTTTGTGTAGGCATACAAACACAAATACAGTACTGTTTCTATGGGCTGGTTTGTCTCTTTGTAGAAATGTATGCTGTTTTGTAACTGGTTGAATGTGGTGAAGGACATTTTGTATAGGAAGTTAACAATGTACATGTAAAACATTTTATTGCATATGGATTTGTACTGTAGGCTACGTGTGTGCTATTGTAGTCATTGATACGATTATTTTGGACATGGCAGCAGTTTAAATTACCTATTGGAGGGGTCTTATAAATATTCTCCCTCTCTCGTTCTCTGAAACACACTTTAGTCTCTTGAATTCAAGATTTTCTTCCATGTGTTTGCTTCACCATTGTCCTCGTTTGACTAATTCCACACCCTGAAACCAAAGGACAAAGTTAATGAATCCCAGCAGTGATTTCTGTTCACGGAATAGAAGAAATGTATTCTGGCTGCAAACGGTCTAATTAGCTAGATGGAGACGTGGGTAGAAGAGAGCACAAAGATTCAAGAAAAACAGACAAACACACACAGCATTAATGTGTGTTTGTGTGTTTTTGTCAGTGTGTGTCCTCTCTCTTGGACACCGGTTTATGTAAACTCAGACTCCTGGACTCCTGGACCTAAACTCTGACTGGGTTTGTATGAAGTAAGCCACATCTCAGTGAATCAAAGACGAAGGCCAATGGCCTTTTTTTCAGAGAGCCGACAAAATTAGCTAGCTAGGAATGCTCAGTGCTGGACACAACATTAGAGGGCATTCTGTTTAACCCAGCCCATTCTGACAAATAAGCAGGGATCAAAGGATTAGAGCACCATTATGAAAGCCAGCTGGAGACCTGACACAGACTAGAGGCATGTTAACATGATGTTATTAATGTTACATGTTTACATGATGGCATACAAGTCTATGCAAGGCTCGGCTTTGCTGAAAAATACAGTTTTATATTAACAGTTTGTTGTCACAGTATGTTCAGATTTGTGGACATTTGGGACACACTGGATTGTTTACTGATTTGTAGTGAACCACTACAAAAAAGAGAATGGTAAACACAGTTATCCAAAGAGGGAAATTGAAACTTTCACTCTACAGACGATTTTAAACCATTTGTGCCATATTGCGTACTAATCTGCAATATTGCATTTAGCCTTGTGGTTGTGTTGATATTGCAAAATGCCCACATCTTGGCAATGGGTTCAATGGCTATGAGAAGACCCTAGATGACGCCTGATTTAATGTTAAAAAAATAACAAACAATGCCTCTTATAGCAGTTTTATTGACTCACCCTGCAGTATTCTTTTACGGCTGAGCCATTACGCCTCCTAAATGATGGATAAGAAATCAATATCCTACCATGAAATTATCTACTGTATTTAGCCAGCATAAACTTTGCTATTAGCTTCCTAACACTACAGACACATGGTTTTATGTCCTCACGTCTGGAATGTGCTGTTGAATCTTTCATTGAAAGGCAAAGGAAATGTGTTTTCCAGATAACATTACAGTTGCAATAAAGCTTGGCTTGGGCTGTGATTGAAACAATACTGCGCCTAAGCCGCACTGAGCCCACCTGTTTGTTCTTCCGTAATTGGATTCTGCTTCATTCCATTTGCCTTAATGCTGATGCATAATGCAGTGTACTGAGGGGACTAGCCATTACCAGCCAGGGGACACGGCTTGGAGGAGTAACCTGACCTCGCCCTCACCATCCTCCCCCTCTGCTCCCCCTCCCTCGTCTCTGGGACATCTTTTCAGGGCCTCTGTCCTTCAAAGCGGCCACTTGCTCAGGCTGGATGGATTGATGGTTGAGGCTGTGAGCCTGATGGGAACCAGAATAGCAGGTGTTGATGTTACGGCCTACAAGAACAATAAGCTGGCCCTCAGAAGCATGTTAATCCAAAATAAACAGGCGCTGGCGCGAACGGTTTGGGCCCGGGTGGAGGGATTCTCATCAAACACAGAATGAAGAGCTGCTACCAAGAAAGGAATCTAGATCCAAAGCCTAATCTTTCCTTTGTAGTCAAGAATGTACAGTACAACAACACACCTTAGTCATCTGCTGCATGTCAACACAATGGTCACATCTAAGCTCTGTTGAACTCATGTAATATACTTTTGTCAGTAGCAGAGCAAAGTACAAGTGTGGCTGGTTATTTTCATATACTGTATTTATAAAATGCATAGATTTAGCTTTATACTTGCTGCAAACTGCTCAAGGAAACAGAAAATATGAATTCCACTGTAACTACATAATATATAATTGGTGAAAGCTACATGGATCACCGCAATCATGATATCTGTTCACTCTTACACCTTATGTCCACGATTCTCCTTGTGTGGGAGGTGGTTAGCGTGTCATGGCCAAATCTATAAACATCACAACAGCTTCACTAACTGTCATCATGACAGAGACTCCCACATGCCTTTTGCCATTTTCATCAGGGCCATACTTCTCTCATGATCAGCTGCCTTTGCTAAGTGGCTGGTGTCGATGGCTGTGACTCAGCTCTGCCCACAACAATGATGAAGATAAGACATCTGGAGACTGTGTGTGTTTGTGTGTTTGTGTGTGTGTGTGTGTGTGTGTGTGTGCTTGGCCATATATGTGAAAATGGGAGCATAAAGTAGTGGTGGAAAAGAGAAGTGGAGCAATAAGAAGAGTGACATAAATTGTGTGGGTACTGGTGTGTATATATGACTGAGTGGGTGAGCGGCGGTGGTCAAGGTTCATTAGCGTGTCATCGGCTGCCTCCACACCGAAATAATAAGGCCCTCTCTCCCTCTTCCCTCTACTTTCTTCCTCTTCTGCATCTGCTGCATATGAACTGAGCTGTGAAAAAAGGCATTTGATCTCATGCCACCTCTCTTGCACACTGACACATGACTAAGAAGCAGATAACAGCTGATGAAGCGACAACATTAAAATGGTAACAGCAAGGCCAAGAGGCGAGAGGGATAGAGAGAGAAGTTGATGAGCTGTAGAGAAGGCGTCGCAATATGAAAGTAATTGGAAGAGTATACAGTATGTATTTGATAAAAAAAAAACCCTGCCATCTGGATCTCAGGATGAACCAGAAGTAGAGAGCATACAAAATGCAAGAAAAGAATAGATTTCCATCTCTGACGTTTTTTTCATAGTTATTAGTCAATAATTATCTTAATGAACACACCCCTGGCTACAAAGACAGCTCACTGATTTTTCCACAGCCTCAACATAAAATAGATCCTGGAACATCGATTGCAGTGATGTGTATACAGGCTGTTTTGAATGTAAAACATTCCACAAACAGGGAGAGATCAGAGCAATGTAAAAACTGTTATTTAAGATGACGTATAGCAACACTTAGATGAAAATCTGGATCTTGCGTGCATGTGCACACATTCGTTGGTGTATGTGCTGTAAATACGACAAAGGCAAGTCAGTTGAGCTGACAGACGAGAAGAGAGAGTGACACAGCTGGGAGTGAGGGAAGGGAAGCGAGGGGTTAGGTAAAGGTTCAGTAGAGAGGAGTTGACAGATCCCAAATGGTAGCCTTTGGAAATGCTTGGCTTCATTGCATCAGCTGTGGAATGATGCCAGAAAGACATCTTAGTGGACAATATGGTGTCTCTGGAGCTGAAAGGGATAGTAGAAATGAAAACTAGTTTATAATAAATAGCATTAATATATCGCAATATTGGGAAAAGCCTGCAATAGTCTCCATTTGAGATGAGGTCCTGACTCAAGACAACAGCTTATATTTTTAAACTACTTTATGCTCTCCTGCTATGATGGATCCTCACAGTGCGGACCCACCATGCTCCAACTGACATGTGTTTGACCCCTATCCTCATCTACAGGAGACAGCACCTGGTGCCTCACCACAACACCATTAGTGGTCAACCACACACACATACACACACACTTGCACGCATTCTCCACATGAGATATTTTTTGGGGATGTGATACAACCACTATGGTAGCTAACACTCAGAGATTCACACCCCATGGGCTTGACAGGAAGGGATCCATTTCCTGACAGCAACCGCAAACCATCCACACATGCAGCACATACATCCTCGGTGTGTGAACTTAGTGTCCCTGGAAGGGTGTTGAGGTTAAGGAAAATACATAAATGTATGCAAAGTCTTAGCACAACATGATAGCTTCCAGTTTTAAATGTGTTTTTAAAAAAGTCCAAATGACGCAAATTTCTTGATCCTCACTAAGCTGCTGCCAGTTGTATAATTTAAAATGCTACAATTAACATGTGAGCTAAGCACTACACTTTCCCTAGAGAGATTTCCCTAGCACATCTGTAAATACTTTCTGGGTTTAATTTCACAAGAACCATGACTAACCCTACAAAATCCACTTAAGAGTCACCATTAACTATCTCAAAAGTTTATTTTGAATAAACCTCCTAATTTTAACTGTTGTCTGCAGGGAAGAAATATATACATTATTAAAAATCTTTTTATGCAGACCTTTTATATGAAGGAAAAGTATAATCAGAAACCATTTTTTTGATTTAGTGCACGTGATACTACATGTAGTATTATATTAACGCCCTCCTTACCTATGTCTATTGCATTTTTCTTCAGCCTCCACCATTGCTGAGAATGGGAGGAAAACATGCCTGAAGCTCAAAGTTTTCGTCCGACCATCAAGTAAGTGTTTGCATGAAACACAAGGCATTGTAATAGAGCTTGTTGAAGTACACATTTGGATTGAAAATCAAAACAGTTTACGTCTACTTCTCTGGTTACCTCACTTCCTCCTCAATTACCTTTTGCTCACTGTCCAACATGTCCCTTTCATTTATCACAAAACTGCTATGAAAATGTTTTTTTGAAAACATGACAAGGATGACAGATGATCACAACAAATGAAATCCAGGTCACTTCATACCTCATCTGAATGTTGCCATGAGCTTTGTTGCTTGGGATGTTTAATTTCAGGGCTGAGAGGGGGGCTTCAAATGTCACTAACCTATTTGGCATATACCTCTAATGATCTCTCATTCTCCCTATTTTCTGTTATAGACAGCTGTGTGAAAACTATAGGCGTACATGACCGCGTTTTTGATGTAAACGACAAAGTAGACAATACATTAGAACCACGAGGTTAGTATGGCTTCCTGCTTTTTTGATTGTCTTCAGTATGACCTCCATACACCTGTACATGTGTCTCCTGTTCTGTGCCTCGTTCCTTTTATGCTGTTTGTCCGGAAGCTGATCTGTCCACATCCCTGCCTGATTCTTATCTTAAACGGATTCTTCTCCAGATCACCAAAGCTGTGTCATGCTACTGTTGCTTGCATATTATATTGATGGACTATTATTGCATGTTGATATATATTTGTATATACACTGTATATGTAGTGTATATAACTAATTACATATATATATATCATATTCATGAATGTGTCAGTATAATGTTTCACATTATCACACTGTTTTCAAAACCTTTTCACTGCATGTTGTGCTCCATATAGTTTTTTTACTAAAATCATTCTGCCCTAATACATCAAAATCTAAATCAATAAAAATCATCAATTAAATATGTACACATACATTTACACATCTACAATACATTTGGCAAATGTTATTTTTCTGTTTTACTCCTCCACCGAGCGTTTGTTTGGCTCTGTAGCACAGGATTGAATATTTTTTGTGCTCACAGCGCACAGCATTTTTATGTCTTCATACGTGAGTCTAACCCAGTCACTGAACTGAAACACTCCACATCACCCACATGCTGTTGTCTCATCCCCAAGGTCTGAAACAACAGAAAGGCCACCCCACTGGGAATATATATAACAAACTGTCAAATATAGGACATGATTCATTTAAAAAGATTTTTGTGGATATTATTAATTTGAAAAGATGTATTGGGCCTACATTCTGAAATTGGAAAAATATTGCATTGTCAGTTCACTGTGAAGATAAGAGTTTAAACTGCCATCTAAATGGGATACACACAAGGCCAGATCCTAGGACATTTGTGATGCCCACCTGCCTCTTCTCCTGCCAGATTTTCTATCTGCCTGATCTGTCTTGCTATCCCGCCTGCACCTTGCATGCTTCTTTTGGCTTATTCCCCTGTTACGCTCTCCAACGGTAGGAAATTAAAACATTAATCCGTCATCTACTGTTGCCACGTCCCTCCACTCACACACACACGCACACGCCCGTATAGTTATGTAACTGTCCGGTCCTCTGTTGTGTCTGCCTGTCCCTTGCTGTGCATGGTTCAGCTACTTTCCCATGGTGCAGCGGGCACATGGCTGCTCACAGATACTGATGCCACTGCCAGACAGACACAAGAGGCACCTCACATGGGAGTTGAATTAAAAATGTTTCTGACGAGATTCGAAGCATGATACAGCAACCCAAGTTCATATGGCAACTCAGACTTCACTATTACAATTTACACTGTTATGTTGAAAGAAACATAATGAATATGAGCCCAAACATCTGATGTCTCCACTATTGTTGTTCATTTCGAAATAAGGTCAGCTCATGGCTTTGTACACCACAATAGAAACTTTAACATATGAGAATACATTAAATACATAATGTTGTCTTTTGTCTGTGATGCACCGTTGCCAAAGAGCAGTTTGTACCATAAATATCAATTCACCTTGTTTCTTTTTCTTATCCTTCAGACGATACCAGCCATGAACCGGCTGAACCTTCCCGAAGTGATGAAACAAATGCTGCGCCGCACCTGCAGAAAACAAGTCCACTCCTGGCTTTGTTGCTCATCTGCCTACCAGCCCTATTCACTTTATAGCGCCTCCCTCTGTCCTGGAGAGCATTTACACCTAGCGTGGCCTGAATCTGCCCGAGGCTGCAGGGAAGGGGCGGGATTTGGGTGGAGCGTGTTTGCTTGATTGGGCATCAGAGCAGGCTTCTCAAGGAACCCTCTATTTTTTTCAGAAATATATTTAAGTGGTCTTTCTCCGTCTGTGAGTAAAAAAAGTTGATGTTGGAAGTGGGAGAGACAGTTCCCCCTCTTATACCTTCAACTAAGATGCCAAATCCCGTTTTTTGACACTTAGTGATTCTTATTTTCCCGTGACTTTTTTGTGACATCCCTTTACATCATGTTTATATCATTGCAGCACTGATGTTTACCCACACACACATATACAGCACATACACACAGACACATGCTTACAGAGTCAAATTAAAAAAATGCCTCTACACTAACAGTCAATAGCAGTAGGATTTTTAGTTGGCTATAGTAGCAGCATTACACAGTAGGAAAGTGAAGATTCTAGGACTTTGAAAGAACTGTACATACACAAATTAATAGTTGCCCCGAGACCTCTCAAGAAGCCTTTCAGAAAGTATTTTGAAGTTCAAGTTCTGCTGGGTCATAAGAAGCAGATTTTTGTGCCTCCATTTTACTGGGAAGTGCAGTACAAAGCTGAAAGATCAAGAAGTGGGAAAAGAAGAGTAATGGTTTTAAGCAGAGTTCAGACTGGAAACCACAGCACTGAGAAATGCATACATGGCATGCACCTTAGCCCGCTTAATACAAACTGTGTGTGAATAGGTGAATAAGCTACTTACAGCTTTAGTGAGTGTAAAACCCATGCAACCATGAGGCAACATTTTCTTTGTCCTCCTTTGTGTAGAGCATGCCAGTCTGCTCAATAAAACAACTCTCAAAGCATTTGGTTCACTCTGACTCACAAAACAGCTAAATTGAAACTTTCTCTCCAGACACTTCGTGGATTGCTATTAAGAGCGAGGATCGATATCTTTTGAAAGTTGATCACACAATTTCACGGCAACAGTCACAGTCATTTTACGCAATGTTTACTGAGCTGGGCAGCAATTGTTCTCTGTGTTTCATTTGAGTATTAGTCGATATTAACACTCCCATAAACATTTGCATCCACAGCTTTATTCTCTGATACTGATTGTTAAAGTGGTTGTTTAAAAAATGATTCACAGCTAAATTGGACTCTTTATTTTTTTCTACACCATTAAGTTATTTTACTTTGCCACTGGTGTCTCCAAATATTATCTCTCACATTGCAGACACTGTAAACTTTGTATTTTGTATTCTGAAATCCACTTAAATGAGAACAGTAACAGAGGTCATGGGAAAGTGTTTGAAAAGACTCTTGATTCACAGTGCCATACTTTTTCAGTTAAACTTAGCCACAGCTTTGACGCCAGCTCATGAAATATTAGTCAGCTGGTTCTCACATTCAGTTTATTGCAGCAATAAGTGCAGCGTTTAGAGAACTGATACATAGCTCCAATTAGTTGAACACGCATTATGTGAACAAAGAAACTACCCATTTAATTCAAGGCAATGCACAGGTCTATTTAGTCCAGCCAGGTTTATGTTAGCACTTACATTCAAATTAATTCACTGGATTAAAATGATATTCAGCTTCTTCAGCTCCCACAGATGCACATGGTGAGTTAGCATAATGAAAGCTATTATGTCTTTTTTTCCCCAAACGGAAGGGACTTGTTTCTATGCTGTCAAAGAAGTATGGACAGGTAGAGAAATTAACTCCGCTGAAGCTGATTTCCTTTCAGAGCCAGGTTTTTGTATGAGAAATAGGGCACCAATTGGTTTGAAAAGAGAAAAATAGAGCAAGAAAACCAGCACAGGAGCGCTTGCATGTCCAACTTCAGCTCCTAGTGTTACTGGTTTAAGTGACTCTTTAATGAGGTTCAAAATGACAGGCATGTAGACCCCATGTTGTGGCAAGGGGAGTTATTTCTTGTATTAAAAATAGATGGTGGAAGGCTTGGGGGAGGGGGGTCTCTCGGGTGGGGGGTGTAGGTTTCCAGCATGGGTTTTTTTAAAGCACCGATGACCTTGCAGTTTGAGAGAATTAGTGAGTGAAGGAGACTGTAAGAAATAGAGGAAGAGATGCACACACAGGAACAGATAGAAAAGCCATGGGAGACAGCTGAAGGTAGTGTGCCTAACAAAACAGAATAAGACAAAACAACTAAAAATCCATGCAACGCTACTGGAAAAACACACCTGATTCAATAATAAACCTATTGTTCAGTATCATTCTGTCTCAAAAGGCATGCACTGTTGTGTTTTTGCTGTTTTCATTTTTATGGCATTTTTTCCCCCCAGAAAGACATGCCATTTCCTTTTGGTTTTTTGTGCTATGGTAACAATGCTATTACAGCGGAATAGCAGCTCAGCTGTGGGGGGTAATAGGAGACGAGGCCATTTAATGAGGTACTAATTTTCAGGAGAACACCACAGGGAATGAGCACCGCATAAGATTCAAAATGGATGCTTGTCAGCAGCTTACCACTAGATTTTTAACAGAAACCAGCTTCAATTGTACTCTCTTATGATTACCAATACTACTATTTGTCATTATTGCTATTATTACCATGGTTTATTCTGTACACACCTTAACCTGGGAAATGAGGATCAACTTATAAACTGGATACTGTGTATCCTGAGGTAGTCAACAATAAAACATGTAGTGTTAGGTTAGTATCTGTTTTGTACCTTTCTGGAGGACAAAAGAAAAAAATGAGATACATCATTGTTAAAACTGTATAATTATTATTATTGTTATGATGATGATGATTATGACTATTATTATTAGGAAAACTTCTTGATGTAAATAGTGTTTGATATTAAAGTATTAATTTGGTTCTTATGTCTTTTCTAAAAAATGAATACGGTATTATCTCTGGGTTTTGCGGAGTGTGTACAGTCCTCAAACAATGCATTGTGTGCTTTGATCCTCAATGCCTAATGAAACTTTGAGCTAATATGAAGGGGAAACCTGTGGGAGCTGTACACCAGTGTACAGAAGGCTTGACATTAGCCATACGAGTGGCTCACCTGTTACATGTTTCAAACCAGTCACCGACCTTCACCATCTCTTCACATAAGGATCCTGCCTAGGAAAGAAACACTTGGGACTTAATGGACAGCTTGTTTGTACTTCTTTGCCTTCAGTGTTTGAAAGCATGTTGGTCAGCTGAAAGATATGCCATGAGTGGACTGTTTGCTTTTTAATGGAAGGATCTCATCAGTTTCATTATGTGGCATGCGCATGAACTTGATGACATGTAAAAAAAACAACAAAAAAAAACAACAAAAACTTTTAAAAAGAAAGTTTTCTTTTGCTCTTATTTTCCTTTTCCTTTAAGACGTGTTAGATTTTCTGATCACTTTCATGTTGTGTGTTTTTGCATCCCCATTTGAGTGATGTCATTAAGCTGTGTAGTGACAGATGACAGACAAATGTACATAACACAAACCATTATTGTGAAGTTACAGTGGGGAGCGGTCATTTTGTAGTTCAAAAGCAACTATTTTCTGTCTCCTAAGAATGACTCTTCTGTATCCATCTACTGACTTCATCCCATGTAGTTGCAGTCTGTCTCTTCTGACTATTCATCCTTTTTCTGCTCTCCCAAGAGGAGGCATTTTGGGAGTGTATACATCAGTGTGTGGACGTTTTTCAGTGTAAAAAAATGTGTGAGACCTTTGAGTTTGTGTGTGTGTGCGTGTCTCATTTGCTGTTGCCGCAGTGAATGGGAAGCGGCAACCCTCTTTGGCAACGAAGAGTGTTTCCCATGCCTTAGCCCTTCAGCCTCTGCCCTGGCAGCCCCATCTGTGTACAAGACGCTTTCTGCCATTGTGCTTTTACACGGAACGGCTGCTGGCGTCGAAGAGACAACAACGGGGCCCTTCACTTTCTCTCCCTTTTTAACAACCCTGAATCACTTGTCCCTACGGTAGACGTTGGTCCTGGGCACAGTTCAAGGATTAGTACACCCCCCCCCCACCGAATCCTGAACTGGATTGTTACCGGGGTAAAGCCTAACATCGATCCAGGTTCTGTGCGTACAGGGCAAAGCCTCTCTTTGTCAGCTCCCTTCTTGCTGATGAGCCACTTGTTCATTTTGTGCACCTGTCCTGTCCTGTCCCATTCTTCTAGTGCTTGTATAACCTCCACCACACCACCTGTTGTCCTTCTTCCCTCACCTTTGAACCCCGCTCCCACTTTGCCATCAGTGGGGAATATTTCCAACCTGCTCTTTTACAGTATATAAACAACAAAACATTTGACAAAAAATTATCTGTATTTGTATATACACGTGTCTGAGCAACTATGAGTAATACAATAAAATGGAAATACATTGCTTTGATCATTGTACTGCTCTTTTTCTCTTCTTTTACCCATTTACAGAGGGATGAAACTACGACTGAGATGTACTGCGATCATGGTGTTAGTCTTGTAATCAGAAGCACTGTCAAATTTGCCAATGCATTAGGAATATTTCATGTCCTACTGTAACTATTACAGAAAATGAACATACACCTCTCACTCAAGTAGAATCATGTCTCATCATGTGCGAAATTGGATGCTATCACCATGCACACACACACACACACACACACACACACACTCTCTCCCCCCCATCGTTATGTATCTCCCTATCCGTGCCTCTGCCTAGCTGTCTATGCTGTGGAATAACACCCTCTAAAGACAGACTGAGAGGAACACCATCCATCAGGATCAGAATAAGACCTTAAAACTCCTTTCACTTCAGTAGGGCACTAATGAGGACACCTAATAACCTTCTGCTGGACCCCATCAGTGCCATTTAGTTTCACCCTCCATTATCTCTGGTAATTAGACTTGAGAGCCAGCAAACCCTGAGGACCATGAGGGGGGAAAAGGCCTCCTGATAAGCCATTGGAGCGATGTTATGAA
Source organism: Coreoperca whiteheadi (assembly GCA_011952105.1). Taxonomy (NCBI): domain Eukaryota; kingdom Metazoa; phylum Chordata; class Actinopteri; order Centrarchiformes; family Sinipercidae; genus Coreoperca; species Coreoperca whiteheadi. Next base: position 12,029,677 of record CM022476.1, read on the forward strand.
GATCTGTGAAATTTGACTTAACAGATAAGTAAACACTGTTCTTTATATGGGAGGTACATATAAATAGTTAGATTTTAAAGAGAATTTGCTAAATAAAATAGAGAAAGCTTGGATTCTTGGAGGATAGTTACGCTGCCAGTCTGTCTTTGGTATTAAAGGCTTTTTCAGAAACCACCGTGGGTCACAGTGAAGATTAAGTAGACATCGCTTTATAGGCTGGAATAAAACGTGTTGATGCAAAAGACATGAAATCTCAACCAGGATGCAATCCTCTCCAATCTCATCCTTTTCCAAAGCTGGTACTTTTTTAAGCATCAGAAGAATAAATGCTTTATGCATGAACACACTTGACATGATGAGCCAATTAGTGTCAAGTTGTTCTTCCTGGTGTTATTTCCAAAGGACGGCTCTGGAGATGCAGGTGTGTGTGTCTATGAAGACCAATAAGGACAAATCACTGTGCCTGATCATTAAATCTGAGATAATGATAGCTTTATGTGAAGATGTGTCCCAGATGAACTATTAAGCTATGAACATAGTCAAGGTCCGTGACCAGCAGTGGGTAAGAAGAGGGCACTGGGATGAGATGAAACCATATTACTCTTGAGATGGCAACATGAATGCATGGATGTGCACAGATGTACCTTTGCCTTTGATTCTGTCTCCCTTTGCCAGTGTAGCTTTCTGATAGAAGTTTTCTTAACACAATAACAACTGACAGCCCTGAAGAGGCCACTTTAGTGAAAGGCTCTTGAAGGCATCATTCTCAAGTCAGCTGGGTTCCTCATTGGCTGCGTGGTGTTCCGTTTCCATGTGAACAATCAGTTTGATTGACAGCTCTGAATGATGTCTTCAGTTAATCGCTCCAGTGGTTTGAAAAGGTCATAAATCACCCAATTATGTTGCCCCGCTTTATGCATAGATATTTTTTGGGGAATATTTAAAACGCCTCCGAGGCATATCAACTTAGTCAACCCCATATTTATTGAGAGGGAGTTGGGGGGTGGCTGCTTGTGCCAGAAATAACTGATAAGCTGAATACATTTTAGAGTCTCAGTCACACTGTGGAAATGTCAGTGTTGATGGGTTAGAAAGTTGGAATTGAATTCAAGGTTAGGATTTATGATTTATGACAGCATTGACATGTTTAAAGAACAGAAAAAAATATAGAAATAATTACAGAGATGAGGTGAAAATAAAACGAAACATTCTGGCTAGAGAATATAAAAAGATATTTGAACAAAGCCATCAGCACATTGTTTTACAGCAAATTTATCAGAAACGTACGAAACATTTATTTGAAACACCTTGTCTCTGCCAAAGCAAGTGCAATGTATCTTTCCACTCAGCTGTGTTTGATCAAAATAAAATGTCCTAGTTACTTTCATTGTACTTGTAGAGTCGGAACCTCAGAGAAAACAGAAGTTCACAGATCTTGATCTTGCAGAATGAATGAATGAGTTGCAGAATGTAGTTTCCACTAAACAAATCTGGCAAATAAACTGCCTCAACCCCTGAAAAGTCTCAGGCTCTCTACTAGAAAGCAACATACTGTAAAGAATAATGTGAAAAGCTTTTGTTACATTTAGGGTCTGCAGTAGTGAATAAAGATGTTTTTAATTTTAAATATCAGCCTCTGTTGACCAAGGCTTCTCTCTCCTCCTGTCATTCCATGAATCCAAAGTAGGTTACTCTCAGCTCAGGTGGAGGTTACTGCGATGCGTTTCATGCAGGTCATTCTCTCTCTTCACTGATGCCTCTCACATGTTGACCTTCAGGGCTGAGAGATGAGGGGCTGCAGCCAATCCAGAGGAGGATTATGGGAAGATGTGACGCCACTACAAAATATCAACTTCAGGGGAAATAAGATAGATATTGAGAGAGGTGGTGGTGGAAGGTGGAGAGGATCACATTTTTGTGTGTCTCTGTGCTTTATGGATCAAGCTTGTATGTCCATCATTGTAGTCTCATTTTCAAATCTTAACTAAAAGGGAAAAAAAGGTCTTTATCATCCTGTGAAATGTGAACTACAGTAGACAGATTATTTCCAGTGTTGTGTGTAGGCAGTCATCATCTGACAAGTCACGTGAAGTCACATTTATTTATATAGCCTAATATCACAAATCACAATTTGCCTGGAGGGGCTTTAAAATCTGTACAGCCAACCCCTCACTCCTAAAGCGTCAATTATGGTAGCTTGGTCAGTGGCCGTACGCTTCACACTATGATGCTGTAGTTTCCCCTCTAGCATAATTTCTGGAGGCGCCCTCTAGTGTAGTGTCTTGATGTGCGGTCGAAGTCAGGTGATGTAGTAAAAAGAGCACAAAAAGTCTGCGTTAGGGAGGAGTTTGGGTGGTAGGATGTGTGAGGAGACTGCTGTTCGTTTCCCGTGTGAAACCAATAGTCAACGTTAACTTCTATTACGTACTTATTTTTATCCAAACCATGATCTTTTCCTTAACCTTACCAAGTACTTTTGCTGCCTAAACCTGACCAAACTGTGACCATTTCACACGTTAACCACATGTTTTATTTTGAAAGTCTAACCAGACATTGCATATTTATTATTGCCAACTTGACAACGGAACCCTGAATGTGCAAAACTGATGCTAGAGGGATACGTAGGGCGTCATAGTTTGAAGCTTAGGGCCACTGACCGAGCTGCACTATTTGACGAGTTGGCAGTGAGAACGTGCTGGTAGAGCATACAACACCCTCTATCCTTAGACCCTCGATTTGAATGAGGAAAAACTCCCCCCCAAAAAACACTTTTAAAAGTGGGAAAAAATGAAAGAAACCCCAGTGAGAGCAACAGAGGGGGGATCCCTCTCCCAGGACAGACATGCAATAGATATTGTATGTACAGAATAGATTCACAACAGAAGATCATAGTATACTACAATTATGATGAGAAAATGTAGGTTGTAAAATGTAACTTAGGAGGATGGATCCATAGGACAATTGAGCAGCTTCAGGTGTCGCTCACTAAGTAGGATCTGAGCCACACCACCTCCTCTCCATCATAGAGACCTGGAAAAAGGAGAGGCCACACAAACACAGAAGAGGACACCAGCATTCACAAAGAGTGGAGAAACAACCAAAATCACAGAGGGCGAGAGAGCCATGATAACATGCAAACCAGGGAGAGAGGGAGAGCTGTTGATTGAAGAGCTATGAAAACAGCAGTGTTTCACACCGTGTCTGATGTGTTACAGTAAGAATTCACACATGCGGAAATGAAGATTTCCTCATCTGGTGACAGATAATTTCACCGAGAGATGTGAAGAAATGAATGCGACCCAAACGTTTCACTGTGAAACCAACAGAACACTGCTTAGAGCATGAAAAGTAGGTGGTTTGTTGGCTTTGAAAAAATTCAATACACAAAACTGGTTAACAAAATTTACATGGTACATTTCCCAGTCAGTAAGTTTTGAAATTTCAATAGGATCTATTCAAAGTGTTGATCAGACAGTTGTTTTTTCAATGATGAAGCTGATATCACTTAATTCTAGCGTTCAAAAGCACTGTTGAATAAACTTATGGGGTGTGGACTCACAAAAACTGCACTGAGTCGAGTCTATTTTATTTCTACAGTATAAAAATTGTATTGTCGCTGACGATTTTGCTATGCGAAAATCAGATACCGAGTCAGAATTATAGTCTGCACATCTATCTGTTTCCTCTCTCACAGATTTAGAAAATATAAAAGAATTATATTTGTGGGGTACTGCTGTGGAATTTGAGCACATCAATTTATCAGCTTTGCCAGAAGGGAGAGGAGCTTTGGTCATCTCCTGAGCAGCTCGTTCCACTCAGAGTAAGTGTGCCATTGAAATGAGAGTATTTCCTGCCAGTGCCCATTGAACGAATGAGGCAAAAGCGATGACAGGGATATTACACTGACATGCCACCACTAGATCATCGAAAAGTCTTTGCCCCGAGGTCATAAATTCAACTCTAATGATTTTGTCATCCCGTTAAAACAATAACTTTCAAACCCAATCTCATTTTTTTGCCTCCATAACCTTTGATTTATGCTTTTAATTTTTTGATGACAAGAAATACTCTGACACTTGTGCCATTATGATGTTGATGGGATAAATATTGTCACAATTCATTTTCTTTTTCAGGTTTAATTAGTTTACTTTAAAATGCCATTCATCATTACTGCTGTAGATGAAATGTCGAGAGTACTGTGAGCAAGGAGACTTGGCGAGAGGACTTGTTTTACAGTTGACTTCCTGGGAAATAGATGTTGGCTGCATTATTCATGAAGCTCGCCATAACTTTAATCTGATTTTTAATTCAAGACTTTCCTTCTCTGACAATATTTCACGTTACTCTTTTCTTTTCTTTTGAAGCTTTCATCTCTGCAAATGTGTCTTCAGGTGGATTATCACTCCTGCTCCTGATAGCATCATATTGTATTTCTAATGAGAATGCAGCATGTCTGAGATCAGATTAGCAGACAGCTCGAAATAGTGTTCCAGCTTGTCATTAATCCAGGAATAAATATTAAAGGTTCAGTCTGTAACAAGACATCAAGACAATAATAAAAAAATAAATAAACTGAAAGATCTGACACCAACACTCACATTGTAATTGCCAGTATGAATGAAGCTTAAGTAATGTTCATACATTTTATTACATAGCAATACACAAGCTCATTCAACTGTACTCTAAAAAGCTAACTGATGACCTTCGGTCACTTTAGAATAATTTGAAATTAAGAATTAAGAATAATGAACATTCACATTCCTTTCTTGCAGTTTCATAAGAATAGATCCTGAACTGGCCATGCTGTGTCCTTTGATTTGTATCAACCATCTGGCCTTAGATATCAACAGACAAAATTATTTGAATATTTTCGCTTCTGCTGTTGTATGCACAAGGTTTCTCACACTCATTCAAACTCTGTCACTACATTTTCATCCCATTTTTCATCCTGAAGGTAACATATAAATTACTTGCTTTAATGAATATTATAAATGTTATTAGTTGTACTTTTAGACTGAAGGCAGCAAACATTTTAATGTGTTGCACACGATTTATGGACACAAAGTAAAAATAAACACCTTCACCCAACTAACCTAACTAGTACGTATTTCATTTTACAGACCCGGCAAGCACAAGCTGATATGCCCCTTTTACAGGGAATGAAATTTATAGCGCTTAAAAGAAATTCACTAAGCTGCATACATGGAAAAACAACCAAATTGGCAAAAGCATAAATGAAATGTTCCCTCTCCGTATCTGTTGACCTGACGACAAGGTTGTTGGCTGGTGAAACGCTTACACACAGTGCCTCTAAATAAGGAACAAGTAAGAAGATTAGTAATTAAAATTAACGAATTAATTATCTTATCTGCTAAGACTTGTTAAACTGTTCTACATACTGTATGTTTAATAAATCAACCAACAAATAATGTAGGATGCATTCCAATACAGCAATGCAACATACATGTGCATATTCCATATCAAAACTGCTTTTACTTTTTATATAATCATCTCATACACCATTTCGAAAACTGACAATTAGAGAAGTCCCTGAAGAAGAAAATGTAATCTATAATAAAAATTGTATGAATCTGTTATGGTAATACTGTCCAAATGATGCATCAGGAATCATGTTCTTCACTAGTGGATCTTATTAAATGTCATTATTCTGAAGTGTTACTGAATAACAGTAATTAAGGGAAAAGGCAAAGTTTATTGTGAGAGTTCTACCTTATATGGTTGTTTTAATGCACCATGGAAGAGGATTTATTTATCTTGAACTGGCAGAGTGAACAGTTTGGGAAATAACTCTCCAAGCGCAGTATTCTTAGCAAAAACCTGAGGCTATGGCAATATTTCCAAAACTCATGCAAATGACACTTCTGAACGTCTGCCCCTCTCTGTTCCTCCCTGCTGTCCTCTCTCAAGCTTTTCACCTACACACACACACACACACACACACACACACACACACACACACACACACCCACAGTATGTGCACACATTGGATTGCTGTTGATACATTTTCTAATATTAACTGCTCATTTTTATTTAATAATATTTTATCAGAAAGGTTATGGTAGAACTGCATCTTGGTAAGAACGTGGTCCAGTTCACGTCAGTCTAAATATCACAGGGAACATACACATGCAAACTAGCAAAATGTGCAGGTTAAAAGGGTAGTATGTGTTACTAATCAGTAACAGCTGGATATTTTGAGTCATAATAAAGACAAGATACAATACAAATATATGGTACGTATGCGTGACCTCACATCAGTACAAATCCTAAAGGAATGTCTATTGGAATAGCAAAGCAGCAGTGGGGATATTAAGTATTCATATAACGGCACACTCTTCCATTGTATGCGTTGTAGACACTGATATCACAGTATATCAGTGAGAATGAAGTGGTGTAGTCATGCTGTGGATGCATGTAGTATAAAAGCTGAATACACACAGTATATATATTTTGTATTACTGATTGCTGGATGTGTTTTATCTGTCCCTGCTGTTTGAATGTTGTGCAAGACAGATCAAGCACACATGGACTAGTGCAATATTTTAAGCCATTTAAATATATTGCTGCACATTTCTCATGAAGTGCTGAAAATCTCTTTTTTCACTGGGAAGGTAAGGCTGATGAAACCAATGGCAAGGAGAACGCTACAGTATTAACATCCTACTGGTACCACAGAGACTTTACAAAGTTAAGTCTTTATGTATTTCTAAAATGGTCCTTTAGAGCAACCATTATGTAGCACTCTACACTGCATGAAATGACTAAGAGCAATTTCAGCTAAAACTCTTGTAAAGCAACTATTGCTTTCATGGGGTCCGGTCCTGCTGTTGTGGGGATTTAATTATCAGCATTTTACGTATGGACGGTCTTGCAAGCCTCCACGCAGGTTGTTGAAACAGAGCAATTATCATATCACATCTCACTGCATTATTTAGTTTACTGAAGGCCCTACTTGTGTAGAGGGAAAAGCAAACAGGGTGTGTATCACAAATACTTTAATACCCTGGATCATGTTTTGTATGATTTTATAAAAAAACAGTGTGAAAGTTATAGACTTTTACAGGTCTAGAGACAAAAACGAAATCCAGATATCCTTATAAGAGAGTAACTGAGAGAGAGAGCGAGGAAGAGAAAGAGACACAGAAAGTGCACAGAAAGACCTAGGACAGATGAACAGATGTTATCTGACAGGTGCAGTAGGCCCAGCTTGGTGTGTGGGCAGCAGATATGACAGGGATTTTGCATACACTCTGTGAGCGAACGCTGTGCACTTCAGTACCTGTCATGACTATAACCTTATGGTCAGATGCAAAAGTTTGGGATGGGGTGTAGGAGGATTAGTCATGTCAGTGTTTCACAAAGTGTAATGTGATCAAGAGCATCTAAATCTGAACAACTTGTACTGACCTGGTTTGCAGTATTAAAACAATAACAACACATTGACAGGATGTGTTGCATTTTCCATATTTTACCTTTAGAAATGCATTTGCTGTTTATGAGGCTGATACTGTTTACTCTATGTAATGACACTTGTACGCTTTCAGCTTGTCATGTAAGGACATGACTCATGTGACTACAATCATAAAGCGCTGATATGTTTGGATGTGTCAACATCACAAAACTCTCTTTTCAGCTGGAGCCGCATTTTATTCTGTTTAACCTGCAGCACTCCTCCTCCATTAGCCTGTCAACAGAGTAGCTATCTTTGTCTGTATGTGTTGATTTAGTGTAATTATTGAAAATGGAACGATGACTGGCAGATGCCCAAATTTGGGGTCTGTGTTTTTTTAGCACTTTGTATGCGTGTTGTTGTCCCTCTCCAGCCCAGTTATAAATATGCCATGCAGACAGGCCTCCTGGGAGGGGGTGATGCCCAGCAGCATCGGGGTCAAGGACAAAAGAGACCCAAGCCACTAGATGCAGTAAATTAAATTAGGTAACCCACCTGGAATGTAGCTGTTGAGTGAAGTGCATGTGTATTAGATTTTGTGCACTTAAAGCCTGTGTGTGTTTAAGCTTTTGAGTGAGTGGTTGAGAATGTGTTGAGATGGCTGTGGGTTTGGTGGGTAGGTAGATGATGACAGAGCAAAGGTGTACAGTGTGATATGCTTAAAGCAGGCAGGTGGGCACCTCTTAGGTAGGCTTAGCTACTAATTCCAGATAAAAGCACAGTGAACTGTGGTAATGTGGGGCTAAAACCACACACCTATGCCAGGATCCGAGGGTGTAGTACCATATGCGAAGATCAGAAACATGATATTTCAAAGATAAGTCTCCGAAGACTCTGCCTAGAAACTTGCAACTTCAAAGACAGAAACATTTTTCTCCTCCTTATTTATACAAACATTGTAAGAAAAGTCACAATATACCACAGGCATTAATTTGCTAATTGTTTTTTTAATACAGAGCATGTATTACAGATTTCTTCCCGCATTTATGAGATTATTACATTATATACAAGAAAAAAGTACAACATAGCAAGGAACATGTTTTTAAAATGAAACCAGTGGGTAGCAGTATGTACAATTGTATTCACCTGTAATTATAGTGCCTTCCTCCATGTTAGAATGAAGCGATGGGCAACACTTTCTTTTACGGGTCCATTATTTAGTAATTATCATCTTAAAATCTTTCAGAAAATAACTATGTGATTTGGTACCAATTGTAGGGGAAATAGAGAAACTTCTTATACACTTAGAATTTAGTTGTGTTGAGTTTATGAATAGATGTTGATTTCCAGAGTAATAACTGCTCCATTTAAGCCCATTCATTATTGCTTTATTAAAGGGAACTTTATTCTTTACATATGTTGAATTGTACGCTGGCCAAATTTCACTTTTTATATATTCAGTTGACCTACTGTGCAGTGAATGAGAGACTCTCTTGGTTACACTTGCAATGAACTGGAATTAATTAGTTGGAAGAGCACCAATTAAACGCTGTCTCCATTTTTACACATAACTTGTATGAAATGACATAATACTTTCCAGGAAAATTCTTAGAAAATGAGGGACATTTAATAGAGCTTGAAATCGGTGAGATGAAGTAAAACTCAGGCTGTGGTTTCTATAATATTGTGTATGAATTAAAGACGGAAGAGTGAAGTGGTAGAAATAGAGCCCATGCTACAAGTGAGCAACATACACACTCATGGTTTTCTTTTTGCCCTACGGCATTCATCACAGAATTCATATGTTTGGATAACAGCTGTGCTGGGCTACTGTGTATAATGTTTTCTAATCAGTAGTTTTTTGTTGTTGTTTTTTTACATCACTTTCTGACCTAAATTGTATCACATTGTGGTAGTATATGAAAAGAGCATTAATCAAAATCATGGTAGCAATGTCAAGGCCTGTTTCCCACAATAATGTATAACTCACATCTATCGCTGAATCCGGATACCAAACAATCCAATAACCACTCATCTGTGTTTCTGCCCCCTCAGATGGCCAACGCGTAGCACTGTAGTTAAATTGAGACAGTATGACCCTCCATGTTCAGTGAAATTGAACAAGCTTATTGTCATTGTATGAGCTGTGTGTTCTGCTGGGAGCTGCGGGTTATGTGACTAAACAGCATGATAAAAATACTATTCTGACAAAATGTATAAAAAAGTAATGATTTGTAGGAAAGAAAAATACTCAATTACATGTCATCAAGTTCACTCCCTTATTTACATAATGTAAAAAGAAATACACTATACAAATTAACTCTGGTGGTTCGTGCTACTTATCCTGCTTTAATATTGCTGAAGCTGATGCTTGACGTCAACAGGCTCTCACAATGATGTCATCTGGCTTTGGTCCCTGAGGGTAGATGACTTATATTAATTTTTCTGCTCTAAATAATTATTCATTCCCTGAATTATAATAGTCTTATTGATTTTCCCTTATTTCACCCCTGCACAGCAATAGTCTTTTACCCTTTTATTTATGTCAGATGTGACAGAAGAAAAACATAATAATTTGGTGTCACTTTAATTGCATAACAAAGTGCTAGTTTCTTGTCACCCTTGATTGTAAGAGTGTGAATCCATATGCCATATTTAATCCTTTGTGATCTGCCGATGCATAACAGAAAAGGCTCCATACCATCATTTCTAATGAGTTGTGTGTCTAAAAGTTTATCCAGTGAATAAAAAATAATTTGATGACATGGTGTAATAACAATGAATAATACCTTTATCTCGAAGGCCAAGTGCCCTTAGATGTTATTTCGCCCAAAACATCATTAAAGCTGTTGAGTTTTAGGGTCGTCTGTGATCCCACTGTCTCGACAGTATTGATCAGACTTACATCACTGGACTGGTTTTATGAGATCGCTTTCATTTTTTCTATTACAGACATCATGTTAATATTGCTAAATCAATGAACATGAATACGAGGTGATGCAGGGAACGTGGGCACAAAAAGACAGTAAAAACTAAAAGAGATAGGATGGTGTATGTGTGTGTGGCCCCTTACACAAGGGTGTGCAAATCTTTCCCTTGGTGTGCATGAGCAGAAATTTTGACTATAGTTCTAAGTCACCTGGGAAGGATTGAAAGTATTTTGTCAAAGCCTGACACAAAAAAGTCATGCCTGTATCTCACCACAGCACTGTGGCACACATCTCACACACCAGCATTTGAGATAAATGGACTACTGTGAATTTTTATTGGGGGGACATTAAAAAAGTCAGAATCGCAGTTCATCTTGGAAGACAGAGCAACCATGGAAACTCTCAATGAAGTGTTTAAACACATGTTCTGGGCTGAGCCAGGCAGAGCTGACTGCGTGGGGTATAATCACAAACAGTCAAGTCTTAAAAAGCGCCCCAATCCTGATAGGATTACAGAGAAATAATCAGTTTATGCGCACCATTACTAAATGCATACAGAAAGAAATAAAGTCACTTAAAAGCGTCTTTTTCCTACTTTATTTTGGGCCTAACAGCCTATAAGCATTTTAATCTCTTCCTCCAGATAATGGTGTTTTCAGTTCATTTATTTCTATCTTGGCCACTTAGAGCAATGTAACCCTTTATTCTTCAAATAATTCCCATTAAATATACAGCCTTTCCACTGAAACAAGTGGAGAGAGTCTCCTGATGGAGATTGATGGCCCAACTAAACTGAACAGACCAGATGCAGTGAAGGTCTTTAAAGAATAGTGAAAAGCAAATGATACATTTTCAAACTGTATTCACTAAAAGAGCTTGCTAATCAGGGGTGTGCAGAGAAATTAATTGTTCATTCATCCATTTTCTACACCCGCTTATTGAGGTTCACAGGTGGCATGGAGCGGATCCAGCATGCACTGGGCTAAAGGCTGGGAAATATTGTGAACAGATTGTCAGTCCTGCAACTGGAAGAAATCCACGAGAAGACGGGGAGAACATGCAAACTGCACTCTGAGATTTGGACACAGGAGGTTCTTGCTGTTAAGTGACAGTGACATTTAGCCACCTTGCTGTCCAAGAGTAACATAATATTCACATTCAAGGCACAGGCAACTATTTAGCTACAGTTTTCTAATGTCATAACAGTTTACAATCATATCAAATCCAGTCATTCAAACTGATCCACTTTTGTATGTGTTTTCAGATATGAAGAAGAAGATGGATGGATGGGTTAATATGCTTGGTCATAAGATGTGACAAAATAAACATGGCAAATAACTTAATCATCTATGCAGGTGAGCATCAACCTCCTTCAATGCCCACTGTCCAAAACACAATTTATTCAACAAGAGTGAAACAACAACAAAAGTGAAACCAGGCTGCTGCTTCTGCTGCTGCTGCTGCTGCGTTAAAATTCAGAGAGTGAGGTTAAAGTATATTCTGTCGAAGGATGCATGCCTGTGTAGTTCCTATAATAACCAATGTAGATGCGGCAGGGGAAAGAACCTCACCACTAGACCACAGTAATTCTGCTCACTTGTACATAACAGTGTGGAAAATAAGCTTGAAATATAAGATTCAAAACACAAATTAGATTTCCTTCGCTTTAGATGATTATGGCAATGTGAAAGCTACATTTACAGCATGTTTCTTCGATAAGCCTTTTGATTTAATGAAAATAATTATATTACTCCCCTCAGATTTATTTATTTATTTTCTAAGAATGCTTGCTCCACTGCAGGGAGATTTCAGTTCAGGAGGGTGTGACTACATGGTTATGTTTGGTGTTGTCTAAATTCAGCTTCATTTACTGTTTACATTTTACTGTGTAAAAACCTGCTAATCTCTAATATCATCCCTGTTGCAATGAATAAATCACTTAACTAAATATCCCTGTCCACAGACTGAATGATCCACGAGCTACAATGAATGAAAAGGTATAACCCCAACGTCCATTGATCAAAAGAAGGCTACTTCCAAACATGAAGAAGAAATGATAACCTTAATATTGATTTACATAATCTCATCGATAGTGGCTATGTTTTTGTTGTGATCAAAATGTTGCCGTAACCCAGTGTGGGTCTGAATTTGCACCAATTACAAACCAAAATGGAAATGACTGAATTTTTTCCAGGCAACAGTAACCCAGTAAGTCAGTCAGTCAGTCTTTCACAAAGCCATGGCATCTTGAACGACTTTGTCACAATGACAGTGTGAGTTTATGCTGACCTGAGCTGTAACGAACTACATCAACTTAAAACCACCCTACTTGAATTTGAGTCAAGAACAGATCGGTCACTGCACATAAATCTACTGTGGCCAGTGATACAGAGGGAAAGTACCTGTTGATCCCTCGCACCAGAGACTGTCTTCCAAGATCATTCTTCCAAATAGCCATTCCCGTAGATGCAATAAAACTCTGGATCCAACATTCCAACGGAAGCTTGTTTGAGGTCCATTTAAACCCTGTCACTAAAAGAAGAAAAACACCCCAAAACCAACCTCTCTTGGCAAGCAATTATTTACAGCGAGGAAACAAACAAGATTCAGATAGATTAAGAAACTCACACAAGCATATGTAGCCGTATAAACACACCCAGAAATATACACATACACTCGCCCATGTGTGTTTCCCACAGCAAAGAACCACCGACACCTCATCATCTTAGATTAGCAGGGTGGTCAAACATGGTGGAAACTCTCTCTGTAGTATGTCTGCTTTTAAACCAGTTTTTGTGTGTGTGTGTGTGTGTGTGTGTGTGTGTTTGTGTGTGGGCGCATGCGCGTGTGTGTGTTGTGTTAGAGATCTACTGTAGCTTTCCCCGATCTTATATGTCATTCAGAAGGAAAGTGATGTGTCTATATGTGGATAATAAGCCCCTTTGGGGAAGAACTCTCTCCCACTGTAGACCACAAACTAGTCTTTTACTTCAGATGATACACTTCATCCAGGGAACATTTTTTCCCCTTCTCCTGATCTCAATTATATTCCTCTTGTATTGTTTTGTGACTTTATATTTGGTGCCTCTGTTGCCATGGCAGTAATGTGGGTCCTATTAGAACACACTCTTACGATAGAATCTACTTTCCATGTCATCGTAAAAAGCTTTCAGAGCCTGTATCAAGCTTTTCTTCTAGCATTACACGATCCTCCCACTAAATAAAAACCTAGGCTTTCCTATAAAAGGCCTCCTTCTGCTAAAAAATGTCTTTGATTTTCCTCTAGTTCCTCCTCGCTTGAACCACTTCAACTGCTTTCAGGCTGGTTCTTTTAGAGCCCTGCTATGTACCACTAATTGAGGTGTGTAGAGTTTTTTTTTTTAGGAGGGGTACCACTCAAGCCCCTCAACACTCTTCCAGCCCCCACTCCACACAGGCACGCAAACATGCACACATACACAAATGCATTCACATTTGAACACTCTATCCCTCTCTCTTCTGTATATGTCATGCCTTCATTGTCTTAATTGTTATGATTTTACTCTCATTCTCCTGTGGCCCTGCTACGCACAGTGCCAGCAGCTCATCTCAAGGTCACAGAGCGATTCTTTTGTTGTAGATTCACTCCCAGTGCTGTCATTCTGCCTCTTTCCCTTCACCTTGTGTGTATTTGTGTCCATTAAAAACAAATTGAATACATTCCAAACAAAGGTATAGCGTAAACCACTATAAAAGGAAGCTTTTCATTTCTTCAGAAATACCTTGACAGGTCAATATTATGCATTTTGCTTCATTTCCAACTTCATAATGCCAAGTGATTCATCCTACTTTCTTTTAAACCAAAAGGAAATGTGTGTGGAATTCCCCTGACATGAATGAAATTGTAGGTTCTCTCTTCCCTTCTCGGAAAGAGGCCACAGTATCCCCAGTTCAGAGCAAAAATTGTGTTTTCTGGCTTTTCTGGGACATTCACCTGGTGGTGTGCTCAGGGCCATACAGTCAGTATTGCCACTGTCATACTCACTTTTTATAGGGTCTGGAAGAACGAGATGGGATTTTGCAATCACATCACTGTGCTGAATACATCACCACAAAATGAGTTTCTTTTTGCTTCTTTTGCTCACAGTAGTTGTCCTCATTTATGGGTTGCAACTTCTTGTTTTTCCTCATCTTAAATCTGTAGTCTGAGTAGCAGTATAGCCCATGTATGGATTGACCGGGGGGGGCCCCGACTTTTTTTGTTTAATATTGGGATAGTAATATGCCAATAGAATTTAATGACAATACATTTGCTGTGGTCTGTATGCAATAAGGTGGTTATTGTAGGTTTGTCTGCTCTCTGATGTATAATCCCTGTCTTGTGTTTGGAAAATCATTACATTACTCTGGGCTATAACACATTCACTCTCACACACTTCAATCATAACAAATTTGGTGTTTCAAATCCTTATTTTTGAAGGTCCAAATTAATCAAATGAAACAGAGAAGTTATCATCACTGCAGTTGCACATGATTGATCACAGACACCCCCTCCCCTTCTTATCAGTCTTTCTTTGACAGAAAGATGTCAGAAACTGATAATGCACAGAGGTATTTCTCCATTTGCTCATGCAGTGGCTTTGTGCACCAAACCAAACGAGGTGTTATACATTTGTCAGTGGTACAAAGGCTGCCGACCTCAGTGTTAACTGATGTGTTTGACTGGACTAGTTTGTACGATCACTTTTCATTATTCCTCCCCAGCTGGATCTGTAACAGATTAGAAATAAATTAACCCCATTATACATCTAAGAGGCGCTGTGAGAAATGAATCAGTATCTGTATGTTGTGGGTTAGCATTGGTGTGGTAGAATTGCATTTCTCTCACTTGGCTTGCATAGACATAAATCAACACATCCAATAGCTACACAAAAAAACATACTTCACTGCTGCTGTTTTGTGGCCTTCATGCAACCTCGTACTGATTTTATGGCTAAATATGATAGAACATTAATGGTGATTCTGTATTTACTGTGAAATGGAGACTAGGCAGTTTAATTCTGATGTTGTAATCTGGTCTGTGAAACAACCTTGAAAACTGACATACATCTATGTGATAATTTACAGTAAGCATTATTAAAAAAAGACTACAACAAAAGAGTACTCTGACATATACAGTATAAGAATGCTGCATTAATTTGGTACCCCCACTCCCCTCTATTTTATCCACTAACCTAACAATGGTGTTTTGGCACAGTCTCTGTCCACAGCTGCAGTGCCCTGAGCCAGGTCAGGCTAGCAGACTAACAGAGAGAGGAGCTGTTTTGCACATAATTAGCTCAATGATCACTTATTGTCTGTCCTGCCAACTATAACAAGAGACACAGTGGTCTGCAAACTCTGTTCTGCTTCAACCCAGAAAAGGAAACGTCAAACTGAAGAGGATCATATTCACTCAAAATTAAACTATAAAATTATATTAATGTATATGTGGATTTAAATGTATAATATATCTACACAGACAGACAGAGAAACTGATATAAACAGTAGATAAACAAATACCAGTATAATAGACAAATAGACAAATACCAGTGTGAACTACGAAAATACTCATGTGAAGAAATGTTATCTCTTTTTCACAAATCTATCCAAATGGATTTACAGAGGAAACAGAAGGTTTTCTTGATCTGTTTATGTAAAAAGTTATTGGAGTTTTCAAAACTGCAGTTCCCTGTGCTCTTTGGAAGAGCGCTGAGTGTTTCCTCATACTGTATCTGGTTACAGACCTTTAAATTGTGCACTTAAAATGTCTCCTGTAACTAGTGCCCTCCTTCCATTATGGTGAACCCTGAGCTGCGTGCTTGTGTGGAGCAGGGCACAGGTGAAGCCATTTTGCCTCTCCATATCATGTATGCCGTTGAGAAGAGGCCCCATTAGGTTTAATGAATAACATATTTTATCAATTAGACATTCTCCTATTTGGTGTGTGTGTATGTGTTTAAGAAGTAGAAAGGTAGAGGGAAGTTGCTTCATACACCACAGGAAGCAATCATGCTTGTGAGTGTAACTAGGATGTGATATCCATTAAAAGTTGCAGAAAATCCTCCTACTTTCACACAAATTGTAGCAGTGGGGGGTTAACGTTTCTTACAGCACATGCATTTCTCCCACCTCCTCTGTTGTGTAATGTGTGAGTAAGTGCTCATTAGATAATTCGGTCCACTGGTTCAGGGTTGGTGTAATTGGCTGTTGGGCCATCCACCCCTCCTCTTCTAAGCATTAATTTAATCACTGGTCTAGTGTAAGCCTATACCAACCTTAATGGTTAAAGTAATTGTGTCAGTGTGCTCTCCCACAGACATTATCCATCCAATGTCTGTCCTCAAACTGAAATTCCACCTTGAGATACAGTTAGTCAAGGCCATTGAACTCAAGCAAACACTTGTGGCTAATGGGAAATTATTCGAGCAATTACCACCGAGGTCACTGGGAAAATGATAATGGGAAAGTAAGTTGGAAAAAAACAAAAACTTGTTAATTTTATTATTTTGCAGCTAAAGAGAAACTCATCGGATGTATATCAGACCTGACTGAGTGTGTAAAGTAATTGAATGCAGTTTTAAACAGAGGAATAAAAACATGTAAATCTGGTTTATAGTTGAATTACAGTGCACCAGTTTAAAGAAGTTGGACTTTGTCTATAGCTGGAGCTCTGCAGTGTTTATCACCATGTTTTTAACCCAAGGCCCCTCCTCTGTATGCCCCGCCGTCCTTCATAGCGTCACAGACCACTGACAAGGAACTAAATAATAACATTTCACAGTTTCACTATGGGGCGCCTTCTAAGGCCTGTAGCACTGTCACCTGATATCGCTCTTGCCGGGCTGAAGGCTGTTATGTGCCTTAAGAGTGTACATAAGTGTGTGCGTCTAACGGGGGGGGGGGTTCTTGTGCTTGTGCATGTTAAATTGCATTCTTGTGTGTTTGAATGTCACAGAGAACGATATAACGATGACTGAGAGGCTATAACCTTCATCAGGTCTGTAAAGGTAAAACATGTGTTTCCAGGGGAAGCTAACGTTCCACTCAAATTTACAGAGGGAAATGACATATCCCCTTTCTGACAAGGAGTGTTAAAAAGTGAAATGGGGATAGATGCTGAGACAAAACATACCTCTGGGGTACAACAGCTAGAATCATAAACCTGAGTCTGGAGGCTGGAGACAGGCATCAAGAGCCATATAACACTGAACCTAGTAAAATAGAGGGAGGCTGGATTTTAAATAACATTATATAATATAGTCATATTTTTTTGATCTTAAGCCAGTTCCACTTTAGAATCAAGTACACAGAAAACCAACTTATTTTAATTTCTATTTGGTGTATTTCCAAGGCCAAGTTGTCTTAATTATTTGAAATGTGCTCTGCATCACCATTAGTTCGGTTTATTATACAGTAAAAATGTGCAAAATACTCATTGCCACATATTTGGCAGCAAATTTCACAGAGTGCAATTGGTCCTTGGTCACTGTGCCATTTACTTCACTGCATCATTACAGTACATTTTTCATTGTCCCTAACACAATATAGTTGTTCAGTGGCTAAACATGATAGATATTTGGGTATAAAACATGCTGCTTAACCCTTTCCAGTTTGTCAAGATAGACAAACATGATCCTGTTCAGTTTGACTGCTCAACCCCTGAAATATTGTCCCTAATCCACGCCTCCACGTCTTGAGTCATCAAGGCATACACATTTTTCCTGTCAAAGTATTTCCTTCCCTTAAACCAGTCAGTAGTCATTTTGCAGAGCCTGAAAGATTGAGATGCTTGTTGTATTCATTCTGGGCAGAATCATGTCTGTCTGAAATGGCTGCCGAGTGCTAGTGAAGGATGCCTTTCAACAGAAAAGGGGATTTCCAGCAGCTCGAGGTGGAATAGTCCCTGGGAGGGGAAGCGGACGGGATAGATGAGGGGAAGGAAAAGGCAGGAAGAGGGGAGCAGAGCCCAGTATGGGCCAGTTGCTCAACGACCATGGGGAATCTGGTCTGGGCTGTGGCTCTCAACACCATCTATCTTGACCTGAGGCAGGCAAGAGATTGGTTTCCTTTAACAGTGCTCTAATGTCAAAACATTATGAGACGCGTAACAGGAACACCACCGATGAATGTCTTTGAATCCACAAACTGATAGTTCAGCAGACAAAATTGATTATCGCATGCTGACAGGCAGACGGGGTGATACTAATCATTGAAACTTTCCCTTTTCATGTGGGATGACAAAGTGTTTCCAAAAACAACTGAACAGATTCAGCCTAAGTGTTTTCTGATGACCAATAGATTTGGGGAAATATACAGAGAATGTTGGTACAACGCAAACTGTCCACCATCATGTCCAAAATCTTCCACAAGAATGCAAACCACAGCAATTTGAACCAGAGCCAAGTTTGGCTGCAAGCTGGGAAACAGGCTGAGACGAGTTCACATTGGTTCAATCCAGTAGATTAGTAATAGCAAACATCTTTCAATGAGAACCACTGAAATTGAATTGCCAACATATTGTTTGTATTTTATGTGTGTACTTGAGTGTGTCTGTTTAAATGTGCATGTGCATATCTGTTACACTTGGCTAGGCCTACAGTCACACAATGGCCCATAGTGATGATCCAGACTGTGCAGTATGAACACTAGATATGCTATCTGTATTTAGCTCTCTAGTACACTTCTAATGTAGCAAATTGATTGCTTAGTCACTATGGTTATCAATCACAGTCTACAATTAATGTCATTTTCTTTTATAAAAATCTATTTTGAAAATATTTTCCTTGCAATAATAATTGTTCATTTCATTATTTTCACTCTGCACCTTTTGTAGGAAGAACACATTTAAAAGCGGTCCCTTCTTTTATATCTAATGATTTATTAATTATGTTAATGTATGCTACTCTTTTTCTTTGTGGCAGACGAATAACATGACCCTATGCAAGAAATGAAACTTCCATTTTCCCCTCCTTCCTTCGCTCATATTTTTCCGTAAATTGTCAAGGAGACCTGGAGGCAAACCAGCTTCAAGGCCTGGAAATTAGTGTATTTTTACTGGCTCAGACACTGTCCAGAAGATATTAGCCGTGTAGGAAATGTGCTGAATATTACGGGCCCCACTATGCGGGGCCAAGAAAGACAGTTGGTGCAAACCCCAGACTGCCGTGCGGCTGCTATCTCTCAAAATGTCAAAGCTTTGGTCTCTAGGTCTGCTCTGTTCTGCTGTGGCTCCAGGTTGGACCAGGCATTCAGGAAAGCTGACTGGCTGGCTGTCCAGTTCGCTGAGTCATAGTGGTAATTAAATGTGACTGGGGACTGTAGGGTCAACTCTGATACCCGGCCGAGTCTAAAGGAAGGGTTTAGGCCCAGGCTCCCAACGCTGCCGCTTCCATTTGCACATTTTTAAAACGACCTGGCTTGTTGAGACACTGTCCCAGTTTCCTATTCAAATGCTGAAACAATGGCTATTGTTTGAGCAATATCAACATGACATGCGTATGTGAGTATACTGTATGTGCACGCACGCCTACATGTGCACCTCTTTTGAAAAAAAAGAAGCCATTCCAGATGTGAAATAACAACATTCGCCTGCCACAAACATTTGATGGCTCCAAAGCAAATGAATTCAGAGTCAAGTAATTTATGATCCCATAAATGGGATTATTTTGAAGTAATCCATTTTCATGAAGAATAAAAAGGAGCCAGGCGTTAATCACCAGACTTGCAAGCTCTTAGCTCCACATTCCTGACATGCTGTGCAAATGAGCCCTAAAATGTGCTTGACTGGTATTCTAACGGTTACATGTAGTTTCCTGATCTGCAGCGTCATGTGGGACTGCAGCTAATGATCCAAAGGGGAAAACACAATGAAAGGCAATTTGTAGCATCTCATTATGCCCCTCATTCATTATTATAGTTCATCTAATTCATACTTCATGGCAAATTTTGCTCTGTTTCAGATGAGGAGACATTAAAGTCATGGTCCTACAGTGTTTTTGACAAGGCCTGTCTAACCATTGGCCACAACCACAACAGCTATGAAGTGGGTAGAATGGATGAATCCCCCTATGAGGGAGGAGATGAATAATATAACTCATATGAACAGTCACATTAAAATCATCCAGCTTGGTCTTGTAAGGTCATGTAAGAGAACATTATAACTCTTAAACTTGTCTCTTTGTAATCCGTGACAGAGGGGAAGAAATAACATTAAGTGCTTTTGGCTACATGCACTGTGCTGAAATTCTAACATCTCACATCCACTCCTCCTGTGATTGGTCTATGTACACTGGGAAACTCTGGAGACTATGGTAGGTTCAAGGTTCAGCTTCCACTCATGCCAAAGAAAGTAACCATCAGGCCAATCCAAATCCCACACTCCAATTCTGAATTCGTTAACTTTACGCGATAGCTTTAATATGATGTACATGATAAATGTAACATCTTGCATAGAATATCTTGTAACATCAAGAGTGATCATTTTGGTTTCTCTCTAAATACAATATATGATTTCTTCATTAATGGTGTGAGTGTTGCACCATAATTACTCATTGACCCTGAAACCATTTTAAAGGTGATAGAAAGCAACAGGAACAGAAAAAGAGCCCAAGAGACTTATGGAAAATGACTGCCGGTTTTTTGCTTCTTCATTTTGATTTGGTATGAAACATGGTTGTATCTCTCAGAGTTTATGCCCTAGTTATAAATGCTAAGTGATGGCCAATTCTTGGCAGGCAGCTATCATAGATTGGCCATGTCATCCAGCAGCAGCAGTAACTACATGTGAATGTGCCAATGGACCTGAGAAAACACACACACAAACGCTGTTGTTAGATGCTCTTTACCAGCACAGACAAATCAGACATTCTGATTTAGCAATATAACCTACAATTTTGTTCTTGCTTGGTAACCTCTATAAATATGTTATCTCTTAATCCAATGACATTTCTAAGAGATCAACGCTGATTTCTTAGTGGAATCAGAATGTGCTTCCTACCATAGTCAAATAAGTGAAACCTTTGAGGCCAGACGCAGTAACACAGTGGCTGATTTATGGTCTGAACATGGAGAAATGAGTGAATGAATAAAGTGCTTTTCCCCCATTGTGTAATATCTGACATGTCATGCCAGATCTTCAGACAGAATATGGCTCGGCAAGTGCCTTTTGCTACAGACAGAACATGTTCTTGGCCTCTATCTGAGAAGCAGCTCTCGTCTCAATGTTCTCTGCATGCTTCAAAGACATGAGATTAGACAGCTGCATGTCAGACTCATTGTCCTTCGTTAACAAGTCTAATTTGTGCCTCATTCTGTCTTCCAGCTCTTCCAAGATCTCAGACAATCATTCTGGCCCCCACTGGGGTTGGAAGAATCATCACGCTGGCATCCACATTTGCACCATCTGTGATGGAGAGAGCTGTGCGGTTATGGATCAATCACACACACTCAAACACACACACAGACACACACACCAATATATATATACAAACACACAAATGCTAACATATACACAGACAGAAACAATCATCTTATTTTTCTCTGTATCACATGGACATGCAAGCTTACAAACAGATAAAGTGCTCTCCTTCATTGAGTCACAGCATACACACATACACACACACACACACACACACACACACACACACACACACTTCTGCATCTTCATGTTGTAGTTGGTATAATCCTCATTCTCATCTAATCCCAGAATCCCTTAACTAATTTGGGCTAAAAAGCACAACAAATGAGATGATACAATTTTCTGATGAGCCTAAGCGAGTGATTTGCTATACCAGCTTCGACTGCTGATTCTGAAATAGGCAATTGATATATCATGATAACGGCAGGCTTCGAGCATTGCACAGCTGCTCAGACACCTTGCTTTAGCAGTAGTGTAGCTAACACCTGGGTTAATACTGACATATAGCTATCGTACAAATACCACCTCAAACATCTCTCTCTGTTGCACTGTTGCTAAAATCCCAAAATGATCTTTTTGGAAACTCCTGTAACACTCTGGGATCCATCCATTAGTGTACGGACTTCCACAATGTTTCTCACTGTATATACTGTAATAAAACCAATGACTGTATGTTATCAGTGGAAGTTGAAGGGAGTCACTGTTCAACAGTCACTGTTGATCCTCTCCCTCGCACTGTAGTCAAGGTGGGTCAAATGGTCCATTGGTAGTTATAGGCCTGCATTAGTGGACATATTTGAATTTAAGTGTAGGTATTCCAATAAAACAAATGGAACGGATGACCACTGTTTGGATGGATGATCCCAGTCACTGGCCATTGGTCATTTTGATGTTTTCACACTAGGCTCCACTGTCCAGTTATTTGCAGAGTTTCTTCCAAAAAAGATTAAAAGCCATGAATCTAACCGTGCATACTGAATAGAGCCATAATGCAGCAGCAGATTTAGCGGTGCTACAGCTATCTCTAGCAGGGCTCTGGAGGACAAGCTGGCATGGAGCTTAGTTAGTCTACAGCTGCCTGGTTCTGTTTGTGTTCATGTGTATGTTTGTGTGTTTCCCAGGCTGTTGGATATTGGTCTGTTCTCCTAGCAGGATGCTGACCATCACTGCCAACCTGTGTGAGTGAATCCCACCACAGTTTTTGCACAGCACACCACCACGATAGCAAACACACCCCAGTGCCTAACAATAGAACACCATCATGAGGCAACTTCAAACCCACATAACACAACCTGTTCCTGGTATAATTTGTGAATGCCTCTCAGAGAGTAGCTGTAATTTTGGCAGGCCTTGTTCTTTCTCTCTAAGCAATTAACTTTCTCCTTCTTGAATGAATTCTTTTTTCCAAGTATGATGGTGTTTCTGCAGTAGTCATTTCTGCACCCCATGCTGAGCAGGCCTCTAGCAGGAGAACTGTTATAATGCTGCTCTGGGATGCTGTAACTTCTATTATCTTCCTTATTATACAGCTATCAGCGGAGCAGTGTCTCGGTGGATGTTTTTGAGATGTGCTCATGAAAGCTAAGACAGATATTAAAGAGGGAATTAAACAAGCTCCTCTCTGTGGTTATTCCACTGTGAATGACTTGTTTAGATTTGGCTGTCTGCATCTCAGCCAGTTTCAATATGACAGAGACAGACTGATAACAACCGACAATGCTTTTATGTTAAGAACACACAAATCCACAGCTGCACGTGAGCGCGCGTCTTCTGCTGTATGTGTGTTTCCAGGTGTTGGCTATCTCCATCTGATAGACACCACCCTGAGGGAAACAGTAACAAGTCAGCCACCTGAATATTCGTCCAGGGACACGATGTGTGCGGTGGGTGATAAAACTCTCCCAAACAGGGGAACACGGGATACGGAGGGCACCACCAAAGGAAGAAGATCGCAATCACAGAGAAGAAGCAGGCGAGGCGTAGAGAGAAGGGCCTCTTGAGACAAGAAGCAGAGAAGAGCAGACCTGCATTTTTATATATAGGAGTGGCGGCAGACAAACTGTGAGCCAGACCTTAACAGTGAGCGAGGAGTGCTGGGGTTGTGACTCTGCTCTAACACAGCAGTTTAGACGGAGAGATGAGAGGGGATATGAGACGAGGCAGTCGCACAAGTGGGATTTTAAACATCACTTAACAGTACAGGTCCAAGAAGTTCACACCCAGCAAAGGCAAGCAAGAAAATCCTCTGGAAGCCTATGAGATAAAAAAGCTTCTTGAAATGTTTTGTCTGATGTTTTTGTCTAGACTTTTCCTCTTTTGGGCCAACAAAGAAAACTATGTGATTGTCCAGGCACGATGTGTCCCACTTTCTGTTTTTGATAATATTCCAGTATTCTAATGTGTATTTGGTAACACTTTATAATGGCTACACATATTAACAATTAATTAAATGCTTATTAGCATCCATATTGGCTCGTTATTAGTCATTATAAAAGCACTTATTAATGCCTTATTTTGCATGACCATATTCTACAACTTCTTATCTTACTGATTACAACAACTTCCTTACTTTCTATCAATAAACAGTAATTAGGAAGTTATTGAGGGAAAACTCTTAGTTAACAGCCTAGTAGTTATAGAATATGGTCATTTTATAATGACTAATACAGAGACAATATGCTACAAATATGCATGCTAATAAGCAACTTGTTAATGATGAATATGTGTACCTTCATATACATCAGAATTAGAATCAGCTTTATTGGCCAGGTATGCATACACATACAAGGAGTTTGACTCCGGTTTTCCGTGCATTCTATGTACATACACTGCAGTACAACAGCTAGTGCAATGGTGAAGAGTGCAAATGATGCTGAGATAAATATGATTAATGCAACAGGTAGCTTATGTACATGAGGTAGATGGATATACACAGTATATCTCTGGTATGTACAGTGTGAGTAGATTAAAGAGTTACTGTATGTATTTTTTTCTCTGTCAATTATGTGGCAACATAATTGCTCCTTTATCTTCGGTGTGACTGTCAGGGCAATTAATAGTCATCCTCCTGACAAGGATCAGGATGTGATGTCAGGCTGCTCTGCCAATCAGGGCTCAGAAAGTGCAGAAGGTCAGGTCTAGGGGGAATACAGTAAATGGAGGTGAATGGACAAATGAGAGTAAGTCATTCATTCAGTTCCAAAAAGGGAAGTTGAGTGGAGATAGAAAGGCTATGATTCGTTAACAAAAATGAGAACTGGATGTGTCAATTCAAAGTGACTGCACTGCTTTATTCACATCTTAATTGCGAGCTATCTTAGTGTGAGTGTTTTTTATTAAAGAAATATGATTTATGTTCCCCTTTATGTGCTACAATGAGTGTGCATATTAGCATTCTGACCTTGCTTCCCTCTGTACTTTGTGGGAGCAATTGCATCTCAATTAAACCTCAGCCATGCAGATACAAATTGTCCCAAATAGCTAGGCGACCAATGGAGGCTGTCAGTTTAATAGGCAGCTTTTTGAAGGTGTCATGTAAGTTGCAGTATACAACCAAATGGCTTTAATGAAATATGCAAATTCGTATTATAAACCTGATGATGTTGCACTATAATTAACCTTAATATTTAAAAATGTTTAGAGGCTAACAAAGTACATCTGTAACATTCTCCTTTCTCCCTGTGTGTGTGTGTGGTGTGTGTGTGGTGTGTGTGCGTGTGTGTGTGTGTGTGTGTGTGTGTGTGCAAGAGTGTATGTGTGAAAGATATTCAGAACTTAAAAGGATCATTGACTTGTTCCTGTCAGAGAACTCTTGTAAAATAAAAAACATTTTCACAAGGTTGTCAATAAAGTTCCATTGATGATTGAATCCACTGTGCACAATCTGCAAATACATTTGAAAAAGAAAAAAAATGAATACAATTCATCAGGAGTCTGTTGGGATATGTGAATCCTGTGAAAATATTTAATTTTCACGCTTTTATGTTTTTGATCACTAAAATTTCACAGTTTCTCAGTCCTGAATTTAACCCATAGGACCTTGGGATAAAAACAAATGGTCCATTTCATGAATGAACTCTACAATCCGTACATTAGGAGTTCTTCACGTGCATGTAGACCAATACTCTCTATCCTATAAAGGATAGGGATCCTATATAGGTATATCTTTTGAAATAAAATAAGGTCTGACATAGGGTAACATCTTTCTGTCTCCAAGTACAACTCTCCATTCTTTTAATTAGTAAGATTTTCAAAACAGGGCTGTTAACCCATTTTATCCTCATATTTATATTTTCTTCTGGCTCATTTTTCTACATCTCCATGAAAAACAAACTATTTTTCAACAATTTGGATACATTTAATTTATTTTGGAATCAGAACACGAATCCCTTGTGTTGCCCACTGTAATATCCATTGTGATGTTACTTTTCCTTTATCTATTTCTCTCTCTCTCCTTCTCCCTCCCTCTCTGTGTATGTGCCCATCTGTTGGAATTAAGTTACTTTGTGATCGTTTGTGTTTTTGTGTGCGTCCATTTGCTTGTGGTTATGACTTGTGTGTTTCCTAATGTTACTAAGACGTTGCCAGGCATTTGATTAAAATACTGTGCTGATGTGAGCAGCTTGGAGAGACAGGCTCACAGGAGGTAACCACAGCAGAGTTTTAGTCTATGACATGAAAAGAAAACAAGCTCAAAAACTATCTTGGTGTTGAATATTATTCCAACTACAGTAAATCCATGCTCTCACCAGGGTTCTTGTTGTAAAGCCTGTTTCTGATACACTAAACCAAATCAAAACACACCCTCAGCTTTAAATACACCTATCTCTGTCTTTAGAAGCAACTAAAGTTTGTGGTTGCCAGTGGTTATGTGGTAAAATGCCATTGGGCAAATCCAGAGCTTGTGTCCACTCCCGCAGCTAGTACTGCGTCATTCATCAATCCCAGCCTATTTCCCCTTACACCCTTTATCTGACTCTTTCTTTCTTGCTGTGCTTTTTTTTCTCCAGCATCTCGAGCATTCGAGCATCTCAGCTGCCATTTAGGCCACAGAAATATGACGTCTGGTGCTCTAATGATTTGCAGACCATAAGTGGAAATGCCCACCATGAATCATGAAAATGCATTTTCCCATTTCCATTATGGAGGAGACTACATGCTCACAGAGATTTACACTGTCATTGCTTTCTCATTCGCTGCCTCTTTCTCTTTCTCTCTCTTGCATCCTCCCTCTGTGTTGTGTTGACCATTCATTTTCCTGTTCAACTCTTTTATATTCCCCATGTTTTTGTATTTTATGTTTGCCAACATTAAAGCCAACCAAAGGCCTATAATCTGCATGTCATGGACAGAAGTGAATATCTGAAACACCTTGACGAGTCCCCTGGAGTTTTGCTGATTTTTCAGTCTTATTAGTTTATAAATCCATCACAGGATCCTTATTTTTACTCCCTGAAGGATACAAATCTTACATTTTATTAATGTAAGATTACTGTGTGGGTTTAGAATTTGCGCAGCTGCATGCTTGACTGTAGTTATGCTAGACTATAGCAAATATGGAATTTATTTGATGAAACACAAGACTTAAATCCTTGCAGCATAAACAAGTGTTTTCATTTTTGTGTGTTCAGCTGCCCTGGTACAACTTAAGGGCATTTACATGCTAATCAGCATCAAAAGCATGATTGTTCTGCAACTGATTTGTGTCGCACACAGTGTCGCTCTATGTAAAACTTAAGAGTTAGAATGTGTTGAGTTCTGGCTGGAAAGCTGTTTCCAATATCTCAGCATACATATTGAAACACTTGAAAATGCTGCTGTTGTCACAGCAAACACACAGAACTCTCATAAATGAGTAGTGCTAATTGTAATTTAAGATCAGTGGCTGGGTTAGGTTAGGAGTTGCCATTGATTTGACAGTATGTGCAGAATCCTAAAGGTAGATGTCTATCTGGGGGAGAAAACTGGCTCAGCTCTTCAGGATTGCCTGTGGCATATAACACTGACCAAACACTATACAATGGATTCTCAATCATGATTTCTCTTTATCTTATTAATTTCCCAACTGTCTAATCAGATTCATTCTGGGAAATTTCACATGTAAGAATTTTCAACAAAATATTCATTGCAGTGCATTGCGTCATTTAAGCATGTGAATGTGTGCTCAGTTTTTTATAATACGGTTTTACCTCTTTCTTTTTTCTCTTTCTTCTCTGGATCTATCACTCATTGGCTTTCACTTTCTCTCTCCCTGTCTGGTTCTTTTCAGAGGCAATTACTTGGGAAACAGAAATATCAAGCACATTCTATCCGGATGTAAGTGGAAGTGCTTCTTACGCAGCCAACCAGAGCTCTGATTGGTCTGAAGTAGAACAGTCAGAGACACGACACCATCACACAATGACTTGTTACCTAGCAACCAATGACCAATATTACTAATTTTGGAGATCATTCTGCAGCTCCAGGTTGCCTTAACAAACAAACAAAAGGTGACTTTTAAATTGAATACCATAGAAAGGAAACTAAATAGAGGTGAGCCTCTGAGAATGTAACTCCTTTGCCCTCACAGAAAACCATGTTTAGAAATATGTATAGTTGTAGAAATATGCACCTACTATTTATGACGGAATGTGTAGAAACGGAAGGATGTCAAATCAAGTATATTTATAAAGCATATTTAAAAACAACCAGAGTTGAGCAAAGTGCTGTAACATAATGTAATGTAACATAAAAAGAATAAAGTATATGCTATCATATACACAAAAGAGATTGCTAAAGGAGAATGTATAAAGAGTGAGAGTGATGCATAAAACCATTAAGGGCACTCAAAGGCCTAAGAAAACAACTGGGTCTTAAGTTTAGCCTTAAAAGTGTCCACAGCGGGGAAAACAAGTGAAAATGCTAGACTGTTCCAAAGATCTGGGGTTAGTAAGGAGGCAGAGGAGCTCAGCAATGTATTGGGGAACAAGGCCTTGTAATGCTTTAAAACAAATAACAAGAACCTTAAATGCCGATGTATGCTTGACTGGTAGCCAGTGTAATACTCTCTCTTCCTGGTGCCGCTTAATAGTCTAGCAGCCACATTCTGCACCAGCTGCAATCGGGACATGGATGACTGGTGTATTCCCAAATATAGATCGTTGCAATAATCCAGCTGTGAAGAAATTAAGACATTGTGACAATCTTGAGGTCGCTGAGAGAAAGGATATGTAGTACATATAGAGAGATCTATTGTGGTTTCATATGTTCACCTTTTTTGCAAGATTCATCTCTAAAATACTCAAAGCCATAAACGGATTAGCCTTAGGTGCACATGATGAGAAGCAAAAAACTGAAATTATCTTAAATTATTCATTCACATGCAGAGCTGGGTATCGAACCTCAATACTTTCTTAGTACAAACTGAAATGTGTCTGTAGCACCATCAAAAACTGTTGAGCACCAAAAGTAGGCATTGCACACATGGTTTACTTCTTTTCTTAAATTCGGTATTAACTGTTTTAAATAATAACTTTAAACTGTATTTCATATTTAGCAAGGTTTTTGCATAGCTGCTTGTGTTTATATAAAATTGGACATTGACGTTTGGCTGATTTTGTTTAATTTTCTTAAATTTAAAAAAGGGTTTCATGGAAAAGCATGTTTATATTCCTTAAAGTAAAATATAAAAAAAGCATTGTTTTGGAATTAGTCCGAAAAATTAGGGAGTATTAGCTAGTATTGAAAATGTTTAAACAACACCTAGCTCTATTCACATGTGATTATCAGGATGATTATCCAATCCCATCTCCTCGTAATTACATTTAAATACAATGACTTTGCAACGGCAAATATGTTTTGAAGGTAATGGAATTCCGACCAGATAACATTTTCTATTAACACATCAAGGAAATATTGTTAATTAACACATCTGGCAAAAATGTTGATACTGGAAGTATCAATACAATGTTCAATGACAACATATTTACTTTGTTTTATGTCAAAATAGCCAATATTGCAATATAATATCCACTTAAAAGTGACTACAGCATTGTTAAACATTTGTATGATTATGTTTAGGCAACGGCAGCACTTGGTTAAGGTTAGGGAAAAATCTGGAGCTGGTGTAATACTACACAGAAAAGGTCTGCAGTGACTTGTGACAGACACAACATGTTTGATTACATTTAACCCAAACCACAATCTTTCCCTAACCTTAAGTACGTTTGTTGCCTAAACACAACCACAGACAGGAGTCAGGATGCAAACCCGGTCTCTGGAGTCAAAGTCCTGTAATTTGTATGCCCACCATCCACCACTTGGGGAATATAAAAACATGGGGAATATAAATGAATTGAACAGAAAAATGAATTGGAACGTGGACACGGTCAACACAGCACAGACGGAGGATGCAAGCGAGAGAAAGTGAAAGGTAGGGAATGAGAAAGCCAGCCATTACTTTTGTCACCACAACATAATTGGGAAAACAATTTAGTACTGTATAAATGTCATTATAGGAGACAGGGTTGGATTATCATCACGTATTCCTTTTGCTGTATTGCATTCATACAGATAAAGATTCCTTCCCTCTAATACATATGCTCATGGATCATGGAAACTTATTTGCTTACCATGTTATAGTCATTTCTAAAATGAGGCCTCTGCAAGTTAAACATTCACACTATTATTACAAATAAACAATGTCTTTGCTGGCACAAAAATTATTAATAATACATAAAATATAATGTATAAAAAAAATACGAGCAAATTAGAAGAGGGTTCTTTTAATATGGGGAAGGTGATTCTAATTTGATACAAGCAAAGCTTGAATCAATATTCAATTTATATCAATACATCAATATTCAATATCAATATATACGTTTTTAAAATACTTAAAAAAATATATATGAAGCAAAATTGCACATGGACAATCATTAATATACAAAAGTTGAAATTAACAATGAGTGTTATTTAATTTGTTGACAATTGTAAGTGATAGTTTTTATTAAGTTAATTTCCCTTTACAATGTCATCATTTAATCTTCTCCCCAAAAAATATATACCCACCATTTGACAAAAAGTAAAACCCTCTCTAATAACACCGCAACTACAACAACAAATTGAGTGGCCAGAAAAATAGAAATACAATCCAACAGATCAAGATAAAGATGACTTTTGTTAAAAAAAACAAAACAAACTATAATAATAATGAATAATAATAAAAAATTGACCTTCAGAGAAAGAGTTCATTTAACTTTCATTTCTAAGACTGTAGTTTGTAGTGGTGTTGGACTTTATTATATAGATGTTTAAAATATTTTGTCCAGCTCATTTGAATATATTGAGGAAAGAAATTTTAAATATTGTATATTTACTTTTAATAAAAATAATGCAATCAAATAGAAAACCCCACAAGCTTTCAGTTGTGAAATATTAAATACCCTGTTGCCTTTGACCAGAAAAAAAAAACTGCAAGTTCAACATAAATGCAGTACATTTGCTAAAAAGAAAAATAACTGAAACGCTATACTTTCTTCTTAGGTGAACTATTTCCTCAACCCATTGCTCAACTCTTTGAGTACCTGAAAGAAACTTATCTCACCAGTGACCCTTCAATCGAGCATTCCTTGTTCCTCTTGGGTCAGAGTGAACATTAAAACTATCTGGCCTCCTTCGTCTTTGCCAGGAAATGACTATAGTTCAAGTGGAAGTGCTGAGCAGCTGGTAGCTGCGATCCATAAACACAAGATGGAGGCCCTGATTGGAACAGCGCACTGTGCAACGTCAAGCTTAAGTTTCAGCCTTCTGCCTCAGAGTGTAAATCACACAGCGCAGGGAAACAGAAGCCAGATGGTTATTCACCTTCACGTGCACATGTGGGTGCATGTGTGTACTGTACGTTGATGTGTATTTGTTCACGTTTGAATGCGTGGGCTTACCAGACATTGTGTGTCAACATGTGTTTTTATTGCAGAAATATAATGATAAGAAAATATTAACAAGGCCTAGTTGACCATGGCACAACACCACAACAACACTGGTTATGGAACTTCATGAGTAATATCTCTCAATTCACCAATAAAGGTTTAAATCAGTCTAATCCCAAAATACAATACGAAACATACAATACAATACAATACAATACAATACAGTCCTTGGCAGTGTTTAAGACATGCTGATTTAAAGCAAAAGTGGACTGAGAACATGATTTGTTCATTATAGACAGAGATGGCGATGAGAGAGATAAAAATGTGTATGTGTGTGTTCTCTTGTATTTCTATCTTTGAAGTTTTATATTACAGTTTTAGACCATGAGAGTGAGGACATAAAGATAGGATATTTTGGCCAGTCTTCACTTTGTCAAGAGTTTTTGAAGCAACAAATCCTTCTAAGCAATTAACAAAATACATGGTTTGCAATTGCCCACCAGAACGCTGTGTTTTCTGATCTGATACTCCTATGATTAGGAAAAATTCACTAATTTGTATAATTTATTAGTGCCTTCCAAAACAGTTACTAATCACCGTTACAAAAATGATTTCTTTTAGTAGTTTTGGTAGGTTTAGGTACAAAAAAAACTTATGGGAGGTTAGGGAAATATTGTGATTATGGTTAAAAGAAACCAACTTTGACTGATTGTACGACACAAGGGCTCCAATATTTTGCTGACCCACCTAACCATCTGACCTCCTCTGTGGAGTTTCTGGCTATATAACAACATCACACTATTTCCTCCTTTCCTCCCAAAGGACAAGAATCATAATTCCAACAAATTAAATGACAAATGACATCGTTTGAAACTGCCCCCCAGAATCAGAAAGACGACATAATTTGTCATCATTTAAAGAAACCAACATTAACTGATCGTAGGAAACAGGCGATCCACCCCGATTTCCTGCCTATGCTGACTTTATGGCTCTAAAACAAAATCACCAATCAACAACAGTCATAATCACTACGGCCACTAGAGGGCCTTGTCACTGTAACGTGACTATGTGTCATTTTGAGGTATTTGCCGTGAACGCCAATGCTGTTGTTTTTCTTGGGAGGTTGTTTCTTTGTTTCAAGGTTAATGTTCGAAGTCGGATTAGGTTAAGGTTAGGATGACTAAGGTTAGCCAGATAATTTCATTGGTAAAGGTTAGGGTTTTCAGGATAGGAGATGCTTTATTTTAATGAGGGTCCTCACAAGTATTTAAGTACGTGTGTGTGTAAGTGGGTTATTATATGGAGAAGCTACTCCTCATCCTTTTTCACTCAGGAGTTCAAGGATCTCACAGTGGATGAACTGTTTTCCGTTAAATGTAAGGGTCTCCTCCCAAGGCTAACAGCTTACATATTGGTTGTCAGAGTTGAAATACAAAAGCTGTAATCTGTATTACTTCCATTGGTCCTTTGACTAATTTTTACATAAATACACACAAATACTCTATACTGAATTAAGGGCCTTTCTATGCATAGGCTACAACTCAGACAGTTATTTCAGAACACTTTATAGTAGATCAATTATTTTGTACTTAATTGCATGAAAGTAAAGTATACATAATACTACATCAGTGTACATTTAAATAATATTTAATTATCCTTAATACTTTAAAAACTATTTTACAGACTTGCTACATTTCAAACTTGTATAAACCTCAGAGCAAACATCCTTTCTTAATGTCTTTGGATTCCATTTTTTAAATCAAAAACAGGAATATGGCATATAGGTTAAGCATAACACTGTACATGCAGGTGCATAGCCTACATTTACACTGGCACTAGCACATCAGGAACCAAGATATTGCTCCAAATGGTATCTTTTATTTGACAAATGCACTCCTCTCTCTGCTCTAACAGGACTTTCATTGAACTCTAATTGGTTGAGACAGCCACTGTATTGGTCGTGCAGCAGAGAGGCCATCCCATCCAGTATTATGGGGTGTGAAAGGAAGAGATGAATATTGAATGGGAGAGGCAAAGATAATGCTGGTGATAGAGGTTGGCTAAAAGCTGACAGGACAACCCAATGGAGGAGAAAGAGACAACTGACAAGACTTCAGCCATCTGAGCAGAGCGAAGGGTCTAGACCAAGAGGTAAGATCGATCAGCATTAGTCAAAAAAACGATCAATAGAAAGATTGTTAAGTGGCTGGAGAAGCAAACTTCCTTTCGAGGCCCAGTCTCTGATAGTCTGCTGGTTTAATCACATCCTTTTCAATTACCTGAAACAAATTAATACTCTGGACTTCTATTGACTTTTGGGAAAAAGAGAGAAGTTAATATATAGAATCAAATTAAAACTTTTGCGTGTGTGTGTAGGCTACTCAATGTGTGTGTGTGTGTGTGTGTGTGTGTGTGTACATCAGAGATGGATGGCTAGAGGAGGAAAGGGGTGTAAAGAAATTAAGCTTATATTAGTGTAGCATCAAGCTTATATTAGTGTAGCATCAATTCGCATAATAAGACATATGTTAACTGAAAAGCACTGAACTTGCATGTGCCTGATCTGTTTCCTCTCTTGCCTCCTTGCCAGAAATGCCTCATTCAAGGGAATTTCTGTGCCAGCTGTGTGGCGGTGTGGAGGTGCTCTGACTGTTCTCTGCTAAACCTGTGAGAAATGGCTGTCAGTAAAACTCCAGTCCACTTCTAACGCTGCTCTAGCTACAAATGCATTTTTTACACATTTCCACCAAGCTTTTACGCTTTGTGTGGAAGCCTCAGGCTGGCCTGAATTTGCCCATGAGCGATCTCTTCGCTCCAGCACTATTATCTGTCTCCCTTTCTGTCCCTTTGACTACATCTTCTCCTCTCCCTCCCTCCGTCTCTTTCATTCCCCTCCAGCTCTTCTATTCCTCTCAGTGGAGACCGTCAAGCCAATCTGCTTCGGTGACACTTTTACAGGATGTCCAGGTTGAACTATGACCCAGGATCCCGGCTTGCCCAAAACTGTTGCATGATTTAAAGCGGCAAATAAATTTGCAGCAAATTACCTGTCAAACGCCTGCTGGTGAAGATGTTGAGAGTCTCCTCTTACCAAGAAGGGGCTTTTCCATTTGACCAGAAATCACTACTTAACGACCTCTTGCCTCTTTTCACCACCCGGAGAATCCTTCAATATCATAACATTTCATCTCTGTCTGGATGTGATGCAAATTGTAAGTGACACGTGAGCTGTCATAGGCGATGTTCTCTGTGGAACAAATAAGTTTAGTGTTCAGCTGAATTAATCAGTGTTGACAAGAGCAGAACTCCCTTGGCTGTTTCCAGTCACGACGCATTGTTTGCCTCACCTTCTAATTGCTCTTGCTTGTGTAATTAACTAATTGCAGCCCGTTATGATTTTAGAAATGATTGTTTAATTTAGCGCAATGAGAGTGGTGTTGTTAGCACCTGTGGCAGAAGTTCATGAAGATGACACGACACGCTGGGACCCATTATCTGACATAAGTAAGAGTGACAAAAATGATTTAGACATAACCGTTAAACGATACTTTTAGGACACTATCAGCAGCCATTATCATTGATGAGATCTGTTGCTTGGAGCAATTCAGAAGAAAACTTTATGATTACTTTATGAAATGCAAAAATAAGCTCTGCTTTGTATGACAACTTGTAATCCTTGCTTGGGTTATTTGTAATTAAAGGAACATTAAGGTGTTTGAGTGTTCAGCTCTCATACCCAGGTGTAACTCCCTTTCCTAGCTTTGTTTTTGTGGAATGAGTAGAGACAACCTACCAGTCACTGTGCACTAAGATCCTACCTGCGCTCTTTATTCAGTTCTGCCTGGGTGGCTCTGGAGAAGCCTGCTGACTTTACGTTGTTTGCAATAGATACCACCTGTTTGGAGAAAACACATTAAAGCTCAAAATGAAAGGTAATATCCAATGACCTTTTCGATGGGACCTATCTACATTATTCAAGCTGAGCACAGACCAGATTTGATGCGGAATCGGCTAAACGATGCACCCGAGCCATGTTTTATTCATCCAGCTGCTTCATGAGTTGCAACCACCCAAAGACAAATGTTGGGAGGTTTTTATAGAAACACTGAGATAAAACTACAGTTTAAAATAAAGTAATAATAGTAGGAACTTTAAATAAATTGTCATTGTCAGCACTGAATTATTTTACAGTTTTTAGACTACATCTCTCCAAAATTCATACATTTCGAAAGGGTGAGAGCAGAAAAATCTTCTCTAATACTAATTTATGTGTATTCAAGCGACAAGGACATATTAAGAAGATTTAAAAAAAATAAACAATCCTGGTAGCATCTTGCACAGCCAGAAACAGACATGTGTCCTTTTTTTGGTCATAAATGATGTTTTTAAAGGATTCTGACATACAGCGTTGAAACAACTGTAATTTCAAAATTTAATCCATTACAGATGACTGATGAGCTGTATAAAACTGAGTTCACTGAGTATATACATATACAGTGTGTATATACATGTACAGTATACACATACACATACTGTACAGGATATACACATACTGGGGTGGCTGTGACTTGGTGGCAGAGTGGTCGTCCACCAATTGGAAGGTCGGCGGTTCGATCCCAGCTTCCCCCCAGCCACATGTCGAAGCATCCTTGAGCATGATACTGAACCTCAATAAAATGCTCCCAAAGCTGTGCCTTTGGTCTGTGAGTGTTTAAGTCGCTTTGGATAAAAGTGTCTGCTAAATATAAATGTACTTTCTTTTTTAATTACTAAACTACCACAATAAGCCAACATTAGAGTTTATGCATTTAAAATATTTAACAATGAGGTACTGTAATGGCCATTGCTCAGTGCAAATTAACTCAGCAGCGAGCTAAATCCACTCACATGCACAGATTGCACTAAACTCACAACTGGAATTGGGAAAATACAACATGAGAGAAGAACAAAAGGAGCACTTTTTAAAACACAATCCTGCTACAAACACCACTGCAGGTTCGCAGAGGGGCTCTCTGGCCATTTCAGAATATAGAAATGTGAGCAAAATGTACACACTACAGTACCTACTTTTGAATCACCTGGAATTTCCCTGGAATGGTAAAGCACACCAAGTGCAAAACCAGAAGTGATCCCACGTCATTTTATGAAACTCCACAAGAAATGCATTCCATAAAATACTTTATTTCACTTTATAGTTTCGACTGGTGTTTTTGTCACTGCCAACAACCACTATCAACCATTATTTTATGATACAAATATATAAAGCCACCGAATGTTTAATAGTCTAAAAGCTCCAAACTTGTCTTATTGCAGATCCAAAAAAATAGATTTTTTTTCCCCCCTGATCAGAGAGTGGGGTTGCCAACATCAACCTGACAGAGGTGAGTGTGTTGTAGCTGCAGGTGTTTGCATCTGTTGTCTAACCTGAGTCCACAGAGTTCACCATATGTACTGCTGACCTCTGATCTCATCTATCATCACTCCCTGCAGCCACACTCACTAAACCGAGTGTTGAGTTTGCGTCTGTTTGTGTTCATGTGTTGAAATCTCAGTCACATTCTTTATAAATTAGTTCTATGCCTTTCATCATAATTCAGTTGCATTTGTAGGAATTTCTTTTGACCAAAGAAAATACACAGAACCACCTTAAACAATGGCAAAACAACATAATTGTTTCATTACTCACATAACAAATTCATTTCTTTTTTATTATCAAAATATTTAGCTATTGAAGATTAAAAAACAAAATCGCGAGTATCTGGACTGCCATTCTGAAATTTAATGAGAGAGTTTAAAGAGAAAGATGTCAGTGTATGAAGAGGCCTTTGAAGTCACAATAATCATATATGTTGTATCACAGTCATTTGTGCTAGTTGTTCAATTCTAAATGTATATTGATAAAACAGCTGGTGTCTGAATGTGGTTTTTATTTCTATTAATATTTGATTATTATGCACAGACAAATTCAACAGTTTCATTAAGACTGACCATGACAATAGATTATAGCCTATAAATGGAAGATTTTGTCTTAATCTAAAATACCTAAAAATCTTAGACTGAACAATTTACTACCTAGCGCAGACATTTATTATGATGCAACTAGAAACCTGTCCAGAGTCTATAAAAAGCATTTTTATAGAGTTACATAAAGCACTTTGTCATATACAGACACAAGCTGTTATCTCCATCACCAAGTCAGTCAGAGGAATTGATATGCACTCTACTAGCTTCTTATTGCTCTACGATGAAACTCCCTGTGGGGCCCACGCGGTCTCTGTCTGTTCCATGTCATCCCCGACAGTCTGTAGAACATCTAATGATTTTCATCTCTGTTGCCTGGTCCTGTACGTCTTTAAGGCAATCTCCAAGGGGCCGTGAAATGTAACCTTATCCCACATCCCTCCTGTCAGTCTCTGGCAATGACCCATCCATCATCCAGTGTATAATTACTCTGTACAGCTACGTCTCCGCCTGTCACTGTAACTTTCACAGGCTGTGTTGAGAAGAACGGCGAGCCTCGCACATGTCTATTCTCAGACTATCTGCAGAAGTGATTAGAGCAGGAGCCATGCAGGCCAACCTCGTCAATGACAGAATTAAGACCTCTCAGACAGTTTCAGGTGTATCAGCTCCAGGATGGGGGCAACTGTGTGAAGATCCTTTACATTAGTTACCTCTACCTTTTCAGCTATGTTGTTGCTGTATAATCTTGCTATTGTGGCCTAAGATATTCACACCATTATAGTACAGGAAAATCATTTTCAGTGGCACAAAAAAAGTAGGCTATCAACAGAAAGGTAGAGAGACAGAGAGGAGGATGGAGGAAGCGAGAGAAGGAGGAAAAGACTGTTTTGGCTGAGCAGTTGTCTCACATGAAGAGCGGCATGCTGTGACCATATGCTAGTCCAGGTGGACTTGGTATCCAGGCAACTGTATCAAAGCAGCGGGGGCATTTGCGATTGAATCCAGAGGACTTTTCAAACAGAGGAGTCAGAGAGAACAATGCAGCTATCATCTGTCGGCAGGTAAGATCACCTGGCCTTGCTGAGCCGGACTCTCCTTCTGGCAACTCCACAGGGAGTTCATTCAGGCTCTTTCCTGACTTGGAAATACTCTCGCACAAGGTGTCCAGAGGGAACACTGGCATGTTTGTTTAATTTTGATTTTCAGCAACGAGAGTGTGTCAGCACATCCAAGGTATTGGCCAGGTGCTTAATACAAATGAGGAGAAATTGAAACGGACAGAAAGATACATGCACACTGAGACTTTTCTCTTAGTTCTTTCATCACCATTTTTACATCAGTTGTATTTTGTTTGCATACAAAGTTAACACCCATGTCTGAAATAGACTAGTTAAAATATGTTGCTGATTAGACCAACAAAGAAGCTTTAATCTAATTCACCACAAATTCCATATAATCACATGGACATCTCAAACAGTCCTCTAAAAGCTCTCCCACTTTGCTCTCTAATGACAGCATTTCAATCAAAAATTAAAATTAAAAACATTCGTAAAAATGGATTGACAAATACTTGTTGTATCAATGCGTGAAGAATGCAAGGGTGTTTTTCTACCAGTGCATGTCCTGTACATGTTGGGTCAAGCATGAGTCATCTCACAGAGGGCTCCTCTATGCTGCAGGGGTGTGCCAACAGGGAAATGAGCCCAAGGTCAGAAAGACACATGGAAACCTTCATGTAAGTAACCAAACACCTGCCATCATTACTGTCCATACAGTATATATGTATAACTGCATGTTTAATACTTCAAATGATGGTACATGTTTTCAGATGGGACCGCCTACAATCATATAGAGTCACAAAATGATTGTTTGTCATAAATGACTATCGTAATTTACCATTACATTAAAATCGTTTCAAGTGTTTAAGGAATTCTCTGGAAACAAGTTTCATATACTTTAAAAAAGACAATAGTTAGGTCACTTTAGATAACTTTACCTGTAGACCTGCGTGTTCTCACAGACCTGGCCCTGTTCAAGTCCAGGTTAAAGATGCACTTATTTAGACTAGCTTTGATTTGTGTATTATTGTGTATTATTTTTTTCCTTTGGCTATTGTTTAATGTATTTTTATATTTTATACTGCAAATGTTCTTCTGTTTTAAATGTAAAGCTTTAAAATGATTGATTGATTGATAACAAAATGGGTTTCCAAGAAAGCATTTGAAAGTCTTGAAGGTGACTGAAAACACATAAGAATATTAGTTGGTAGACTCTTAGAAAAATACATTTCTAAGAGTCAGTTCTTAAGATGGATATTTTTAGAGTTGCTATGTTGAACATGCATCACTTTATCACTTATAAATTCAAGGTTGCTGTGCTTTCAGCTAAATAATGTAAAGTAGTTGTTCAGTTGTCTTTCTTACTACAAATTTGGCAAATGTATTTTTAAATTTAAATGCTCCTGCATTTAGTCTTTACTTTCCAAAACATTTGATCTCATGTATATCATATTACCCTTTATGAATTTAGCACTAAATTGGTTTGATGTTTTGTTTTTTTCAACAGCTGCACAGTCAGCCTGACAACAGGGCTTTTGCTATTAAAAACTTGTAGACTTTTTAATTGTTTTGTTTCTTGTTATTTTTTATTTAATTTGACAACCTCAATAACTCTAAAAATATACATTATGTTTTCAGTGGTTTTGCACTTACTAATGCAAAATATAAATGTTTCTATGTGCTACTCTAGTATAGAAGACCATTGCATTCCCATTTGTTGTGTAGTGACCTTCCCAGCAAAAGGAATTCATTATTAAATTGGTTTGTGCTCAGCATATTTATTAAACCAGACTAAATGGCATACTCATACTGAGATGGATTTGGCTATCAAAAGGAAAACAGCTAGTTAGCAGAAGATGGAAGAAATAAATGAGCCTAATTGTGCTGATGAGGTAAACAAAATACCAAACAAGCACCATTTTAGTTGCAAATTGCTACTTTGCCAGCCAGTTGTTGCAGAGAACACATTTTCCAGAAAAGACATAAATGGCAATTTGCCTTACAGTAAGGAATATGCTGAATGCTAAACATGCCTGACCCAGTACATTCAGCAAAACACTATCAGCAACCCCCATTAAATTCTTTATATAATAATCATATTAGTATGGCTCTTTTTTTTATTAACTCAATCCATCTGACTCTGCGGCAAGCAGCTCG
Source organism: Coreoperca whiteheadi (assembly GCA_011952105.1). Classification (NCBI taxonomy): domain Eukaryota; kingdom Metazoa; phylum Chordata; class Actinopteri; order Centrarchiformes; family Sinipercidae; genus Coreoperca; species Coreoperca whiteheadi. The sequence continues at coordinate 12,070,539 of CM022476.1, forward strand.
CTTGTTAATGTTGTGTCTAAACTAGAGAATGAAGGATCGACATTGAAGATTTTGGAGCATTTTTTGGCTTTCTGGAATGCAGCCCAGACAGCAGCAATGCCAAGTTTTGAGCATTATAGCTGTCAGACAAAGAGAGCCAAACCTGAAACCCCTGCCGTGGGGGCTCTATACATTCGGAAAATGCAACCATTCCAAAGACGTTTAGTATGTTGAATGTTAAATTTAAAATGATAATTAAAGAGGGTACTTGATCTTTGAGTTTGCTTGTTACAGTTGCTTACCTTAATCAAATATCGAATGATGCAATTGCATCGTTTATAATCTTAAGAGCAGCTTTTATAATTTGTTTAAATTTCACCTTTTTTTTTTTTCATGCACCATGCAAAATATAAATGCCTGTGTTGTTTCATTCCAAAACAGCACTGTAGAGGTACAAGATGTTTGTTTTAAATTGTCACAATTTCAATACACAAATAGACAAATGCAACTATCCCATCCTTCTGAACAAAGCAAAAAGAAAAAAACATGCTGCTGTTTCGTGGTTTCAATCCTTTGCTTTAACTGTGAAATAAACACTAAATCAGGAAAAAAATCTGCTTACTAGTGATGGTGAATGTTCCATGTCATTTTCTCAATACAGTGAGGCCAGAATCCCAAGCTGCAATCTGTCTCTAATCTTACACAGTCAGGGGCCAGCTAGGGGGAAAGGAAGTCGTTGTAGGCAGCTGTGTCGGCCGCCGAGCCTAACACACTAACGCCCCGAATCCGCTGCTCTTTTTCATGGAACTTATTTCAGATGAAATGGAGAAAGATCAAAATGTGGATGGTGCATAGTGCTGGGCCCGGGTATAATGAGTTACAGGTGGGGTTTGAATTCCCCTGCGCTGCGGCCCACAGCTCCAGATGAGCCTGAGTGCTTTCACAGGCAGCTAGCTAGAGCCCCTTTTCTGATTTCAGAGTACTTTTCCGTTTCAATTGAGCTGCTGCTGCTGCTGTTGACATTGCCATTAAACATCTCAAGATGCAAAAATATCTCTGTGCATGTTGGATAGTGGGACTCAACTCTATAACAATGGAGGGTCTGTTGTAGGTGAACTTAGAGAAAAAATAAACCTTATGCTTTTTATTTTATCAGTGCTCATTACCCTTAGGTCACATTGTTGTGAACGAATACAAATCAAGCACAGGTATGGAATAAGTGCTGGAAGGAGTGGGCTCACTGAAGAGTGGACATGTGTGTCACGTTGGATGTGGTTAGTTGTTAATCTTTGAGATGTGAGTGAGGCTGCCACCCTTAGCTTCAAAAGGTCTTAAAGGTGAATACTTCAATGGCCCTGCAGGGTCACTATATTCCTGAGAGAGTGCCGAGAAACACAAGAAACGAGTGGAGGAGGAGAAGAAGAGGGTAGCAGACAGACATAACGAGAGCATACAAGCAACTGACCACAGGCTATAGACGCTTGAACCTTGTGGTAAACTTGGGAAATGAGGTTGCCATCCCTCTCAATTTTCCCTTCAACCAAAACCACAGCTCATATGGTAAAGATTGATCCCAGATCAAAGAGAATAGCCAATTAGACACAGTCATCCATTTCATTTGCAATCTCCCTGAGATCACTGAAACATGTTGTACAGGAAACACTTAGGTGACATCTGCAGGTGCAAATTTTAAATGTTACCCTACACACTTTTTTCCATTAAAAGATAAAGATGTGGCTCTAGCTGAGATTTCACTGCAGACATACACCTAATTTTAATGGATGTTATTACCATCTAGGCATTATATAGCATTTTCAAAGAGTCTAGACATTGGAGGGTGTAATTTTAAAGTAATTTGAAGTCATTTAGACCAAAATAAGTCTATCCTTTCACTTTGGTTTGTCCCCTAGGACACCCAAGAACTTTGAACTCTTGTAGACCCTGGTGTGTATATGTTAGTTCATGACAGGGAAACTCTATATGGGTGTGTTTCAGTACACTGATACACTAAGAGGGTAGCGAGGTTCAGTTCACAGTGTGCTAAGGTAAAGAAGAAGTCACCATTAAGGAGATAATGGACAAGGAACATTTTCAGTCCAGGGCACGTGGGAGTCAGGCACTCCGCACACACACACACACACACACACACACACGCACACACACACACACACACACACACACACTTCTATGTTTTACTATATATACAAATGGATAAAGAAGAGTAAATACAGTGACTCATACTCTAATATAAGGTTAGTAAATATGACGATACATACTGTGAATTATATACATTTTAGTATAAGATTTAATTTCCCTACCATTTATTGTGAGGGAGCTTTCTGTTAAATATTTCTGGGTATTTTAGGCCTTTGGCAACACATTAAAAAATATGAGGAAGTGTTCTTTATGGCAATATTGGATGTTTTAGCATTTAGGTAGCTTAATCTGTGATGTATTTAATTTGTGGGGTTAGCAGAACCTGAAAAATTCCAATTTGGTTATTTTCACCATAAAAATAGATATCACAAAAAATGCACACACTCTGATAGAGTATGTTATACATATCACCTATGTTTATACATCTAATAATAATGTCTAATAAGACAAACAATACAATAACTTACAAAAGATAATAGAAAAATATTTTTTTTTAAATAAAAACTGAAAAAAATGAAATTGTGTGCTCAATGTAAACATGACATTGTTACTTAATTTTAAACATTTTTACAGTAAGCATTCTGACTTTATGATTCATCCTCCGAACTACACCATAAATAAATGACATTGAACTTTCTGTTACGCTGGTTTTGTTCATTACCATACCACTACCATTTGTATATATAAGTAACTGTATATATTGTTTTAATTTTATTTTCATTTATATTCTATTCTAATTTAAAATATTTGGATATACATGTTCTGCGAATGTAGTGTGAAGGGGGCTACAAATTTAATTTCATTGTACAACCCTGAGTTTTAAAATTAAAAATAAATGAACCTTTAACCTTGACTACCTTACAACTTAAGCAAACTCACCAGCTGATACAGTTAAATAAATTATGCTTTCATATAAGGAACATTAGAAATGTTTGCTTCTTAGGTTCAACTGTATTACGCTGGGTCTCTTTATTCACTGGAAAGCTTCTGCAGTCGTCTCACTCTCGTGTCTGGCAAACACACCAATAAACATGGAGATTATGGGGTTGTCCCCTTAGAACATTCCATGTCACCACAAGCATAAAGCATACTTAGGATATCAAAAACTGAAATTAGAGGCGTCTTTCTTGGAGCTCTGGAGAAACTAATACAGATACAGTATATAAACCACATGACGTATGTATTCATTTAGGGTTAGACGCTGGATGAAATTACCATGCGAACACAGCAGGCTGGATCTTATTATTGCCGGAACTGAAGACTTAGAACTGTGATTCATTATATGGGACCTGTGTGAGATGAAAAAGTCAAAACAGCTCCACACATCTTATGGATGATCTTATGGAGTATTCATATTTATTTTTGACAGCCATGTAAGTGCGATCAACTCAATGGGTATTATCCACAGTATGCCTCAGTGTTAAACTAAAACATCCAACTTCTCTATAACAGAGTTTGTTTTCTTAGATTTTGTCCCAGAGTACATTTAAGTAGAATTATAACTGTGATCTCCTGCTGCTGTACAACACCGCAGCATTTAGTGCAAATTCCTTTGCTCGTACTAAGTGACTGGCTTGTGTCTTGTTCTTATGAAGATTTTGATATGATGTACTGCACTGCTACTGATGATATCCTCACAGAGGACAATGCTGTGCTGACATGCTCACTGGGCCAGAAAGAAACTGACAGACTATGCCAAGTATTCAGTTTCTAAACATCAGAGCACATATCTCACAATACAAGTTTCCCCTCATCCTTGTTTCGCCACTACACCCTTTACTCGTCCTCTGTTTTTTTTCCCTCTCTTGTCTTGAGGAAAAGGGCTCTTGTAACCCAACAGAGAGACACTGATCCCTGAGCACAGCATCTGCTGACAAGCCAGCCTTCCATTCAGCCTTGGCTGGAGGCATGGGCCACCGAGAAACCCGATCCAGCTTGGCAGGGTCTCAACAATCGCTTCCTGCCCCATCCGGGCCCACACAGCTAAGTACTCTTAATTAAAGAGGTTAACTTGTCTAAGATGTGACCAAAGAAAAAAGAAAAACACTGAACAATCACATCACTGTTTCCCTTTTTCCAACAAAAGAGGTTTCCTCTCTGACATAGTATGATGTGAGCTCTGATACTTAAACAATTACATTAAAGGAGAAGCGGGTAAAGGATCCTCTTTAAATGTCTCTTAATAAGAGGCGACCACCCCACTTGGTCCAGATGGATGGGAGAGAAGAAGCAAGGAGATGAGAGGAGAGGGGAATTCATGATGTACACTTGGACAGATTTTCGCTCTCGCTGGTGCTCTGGGAGCCCAGAGAAACTGTAACAGGAGAGGAGCAATTTTATTATTCTTTTTGGTTGGTTGTCAGCATACATATTAATGAAGAGTTAGGTCATTGCCAGAGACATCTGTATTGGCCTGTGGGGCTGCCTGCTAAACGCCAGAGAAATTAGAAATGTAAATTTATACCCAGAGATACAATATGAGAGAGTCTTCACTGTTGTTTTAGGCTTCAGAGCTGTAAGAGCTTCCATTCTCTGGAGGCAGCCCTGTGGAACAGGCTATTCATTGCAGATCGACCAGATTGCAAACGACATACTTTGTACAACAGGCCTGTTGTGTCTCCACAGCAAAACATGCAAAGCTCATTCGATTCAGGAGCTCTGCCTTCCTACTATCCATGTTACTGTCAGTGTACACAATACACACCAAAAGAAAAAAATATCTGTTTCATGGTATCTTGCTTTACAGCTTAAATTCCAAGACATAATGGAAATACTACAGATAAACAGGAAATTCCTGCCTGTATGCTAATAGAAGGCAAGACAATTCATTTTTATAGAAAAACCTATTGTGCCCAAACCTTTTTTGTGAATTATAAATGAAAATTTATAGTTATGGCTGTGGTGTTGTTATATAGTCCCACACTTGCTCCATTTCTGTGAAATTCTATTTTTCTGTTCATATACTATTATTCCACTAATGTGTCTTAGTACTCATTGTTGCTCCAACAACCATCTCCCCACAGAGATAATTAAAGTTTTATCTTTTCCTATTTTATCTTGAAAGCTTCTCCATAATTGCATCAGATATCATTTGGGGACCTTCTAATCCCTTGAAGTCATGGTTGTATATTTAAGCAATGGCACATCAAACCACAAGTACACACGATGTGATAAAGATAAACCTCTCTCCAAGTGTCTATTAAGAGCTTTCCTATAAAGTCCAAGCAGCGCCTCATCAATAAAAATTATGTAGTTTCTCATTTGTGTTAGGGTATTGATTAGTGTAGGCAGTGTATCCACTTTAATGGAGCCTCTATGGCTTCAGACCTATAATACAACAGGTCTAGCTGTCAAGTCCAACATATCAGATTCACATGACAAATTTTCATTAGCTCAGTCAAAACACATCTGGTTGTAGAGTAGGTCCTGAGGGGGCAAGGGGCACTCTGCTTTCTTATCATTAGCTGTCAGGACACAACCCATCTTTGGCTTCCCACTCAGGAGGCACGAGCCAAAACGTCCAGAGCAAAAATAGCTGTGAATAATTCCCATTTCCATGGGATTTACATTCATCTTTCGGGAAAAGAATATGTTGATGTAATTCAAATCAAGGTCCACAGGAGGCTCCATAGGTTGAGAGAACATCTCTGAAAAGACCTTGAACTTGCTGATATGATTCCAGGGTAGAGTGCCATGCTGTTCTGCTGCTGTTGTTGTTGGTCGCCTTCCTCTTTCCTTCCTGTTTTTACCCTGCTGGGATCAATGCCCAGAAGAGATGGTAATCACCACGACAACATGCGGCTGCACAGCTCATTAGTGTACATACATAGCTCACACCAGGACTGCTGTCTGCATTTTAGCAGCAGCACATCAGTCTTTGCCACCATGTGATAAAGCGCCATCATTGATCCAGCACTTGCCCTGTAGGTTGAGGAAGGCTAGACGGTAGCTTGAAGCAAAGGTCCCCGGCTGCACCAAATACTGTCAACCTCTCCAACCTACCTCCGTACTTTTTCCATTCTCCATCTAGCATCAACCTCGTTGTCTCTCCAGTCCTGCAGTGCAGTCACATAATAAGCTATGATTGCTGCTCAATCTTTGTCTTTTTCAGAGACAGCCCATTTGAGATGCCTAGACCCTGAATTGAGTCTGCATGTAAAAACTCATTACTGGTGGGTGATGGATGAAGGCTTTTTTCATAGTGTGCAGCTGTAATAAACAATCAATGAGGAAGCATGTGCAGCACAAATCATCCTGTACACTGCCTCACTGGCATCAATATTCTGTATGAGGGGTCTTGTTTTCCACTCTCAGGGTCAATACTATTAGACCAGTGCACAGATTGGAGATCTTCAGTGTACAATCCATACCAAAGAGGTGTGATGGTGTTTGCACAAGAATAGTGCATGTCCTTGAGGCTTACATTTCTTATGTTTTAACTGTCTAGCAGTTTAATATTTTTGAATCAGAGGTTTTTATCATGGTAAAATACAGTTCAGACATAGCAAGTACAAAAGATCCAGCAAAACTGTATGCACACTCTATCTTATCAAATATGTAGCCCAGACAGGTATTTACGACCTCTCTTCTAAAGCAAATAATACTTAAAAATTAAAAATATGTGCATAACTCAATTTAAGAAAAAAAAAACTAATAGATTGTGGTTCATTCAAATTAAGACTATAACTCTGTTTTGATTAAAGAAATTGAACTCCTCCTTATTGATTTCAAACAAACACATTATTAAGATGAAGGAGGAAGGGCCTCCTTGCCCCTCCAAAGTTATCGACTTGACTGAGGCATTGAGGTAAGGCAGATGCTATGAAAGTCACAGTACCAAACAGTCGGCGAACCAGTCATAAGCACATAGCACCTGTGATCAGATAACTGTTAATATAACTGCTAATTAGAATATTAAATGGACTGCAGCAGCTGTTAATTTAATAACTAATGAATTGTGTCAAAATGTAATGGAATAGCCTGCTCTTATACTGATCAAATACATAATAAAATGTGTTAATCAAATAAGTTAATGTTACGAAGTTAAAAGTTATTAGGGGTAATTAATTTAAGTCTTTGCTTGTAGCTGGAAAGACCAATAAGTTACACAGAGGGTTTGGCTGTATGTGTGCATGTGTGTGTGTGTGTAAAAAGAAGGGCAAGGGGCACAACACACTTACATTTACATGTATCCTCATTCTATACTCTGAGGGAAATTATGGAAAGAATCTTATGGACTTGGATTGATTTGAAGGACTAAGTTGATTTTGCCAGTTTGAACTCCTCATACAGGGCAGCCCACAGCCAATGGGCCCTGGCAGTGAAAGTCTGATCAATTATTGTCTTTAACATAGACTTAAGACAAAGCCTAGCCGGAGGACCTAAGAGAGCACTTTGAGTCAAGACTAACAATGCCTTGATACTGATTACATTTTTGAGCTTGGTACATCTGCCGGGGTGTGTTCTGCTTCCAGTCAATATAGCCATGTACTCAGAGTACATGCCTCTTGCCTTCCCCGCCTACCCATGACATCTGTATAAAGTACAATGCCAGTGAATGCAATGGAAGCGTTATGACCTTCAATCAGTATTACAAACTTACTCTAAAACAGCAGATTTGGCAGTGTGCATCTTCCCCTAAAAGTTAACCATAGCCATACAAACTCTGGCCAACAAGCTGACCTGAAGAACACACTGATTAAGACTGGCATGTTTTCTTTAAAATTTTGCACCCTCCTTATCCGAATAGAGGGTACCATATGTTGTAACGATTGTAAAACCTTTTAATGGCAAATATTCACAAACCTACACCTGAAACCAGCTGACTGCAGCCCTGCATGTTCTGTGCCTGCCTGAGAGAAAATAGTAAGTTGATAAGCCTGAGAAACTATTAATACAATCTCAAAATCAATCAGACAACAAATGGAAGGATAAAAATGGGGTTTATGATCCGTCAGAAGGAAGCCAGAGTAGTCTCCAGAGCTCACAATGTAGCCCACCTTCCCTGATGTGTGGACAGGAATGAGGTGAGAAGGCCATGAAGTGGACAGTGCAATCACAGTTTAAGATGCTGTGCCCCCACTTTGATCTTCATCGCTAAGGCAAAGTTTTTTTCTAGAGAGAAAAACTGTGTTTCCATAGATTTTTCCTAACATATTTAGTAGTGTGATCTCTCAGTAGCACCAACGGGGGTTGAAAAGAGGCAGAGATGGAAAACCCTGTGCATATTTTCATATCTCTGTTGGTTGCACTCTTTGAGGATGATATTAATCAAGGCATACAAAAAATAACATGTTTAAACTAATAGTAAAAATGACAAGTCATCCTTATTCGTTTAAATATTTAAATAATTCAGGGTGGCAATGCCTTTAAGTGAAATCACTATTGGCGAAGATCCCACATTTCACAAATTGTGTTCAATTTACAGGACTTCTCTGGCTTGTGAGGATAGTTCCTCCTCTCAGTGCCACTGAAAAGTCTTCCTGCTGTATCTGGAGCTGAGCCACAGTTCAGCAGATACAGTTATTAGGTTATTAAGCTGATCCATGACCACCCATGGGAAAAATTTTGAGTTGAATTGAGTTAAGAATGCCACGATCAGTGCTTTCACATTTTGCACTTGGACTGATGCACCTGCATTTTCATCCTACAGCTACAGATACTGACAAGGTTGTTAGGGAAATTTCAACCCGTGAAACAAGTTGATCAGAAAAAATGAGGTCATAATAATGATCCCATTGCAAGACTACCTGTAACACAAGCCAGACTAAATAATAAAAACCTTTGCATATACAAACATCATGCTCTCTTGAAGCCCAAACAAGGGGTGATTCTGTTTACAGCTGATAAAATGTAATGTTTAGAAAGCAAGGAAGTGGAGTAAACACGAGTTGACATATCATAAAACACATGGCAATACAGGCTACAGACAATGGGCTGTAATATGCACCAGAGATATACAGGTTATAACTGTATTTTGTGGCGCTCTTCATCTGTTATGTCCTCAACACTTCAATTATAAACAGGTGGCTTTAAACTGCCATCATCTGGCCTCTTTTAAATAATGCTTGTAATGAAAGTGAGTTTTCAGTAAACAATTTCAGTGAAAAAAACACTGCTTGAAAACAGTATTGCTCGATATTTCTATTTTTGTCCTTATACCTTTTCTCCTCAGCTCTGTATGGCCAGGACTGTTTGTTGTGGTTTTTTGTTAAATTTTATTTTTCAGCTCCAGATCTGATCTGTTATCTAACAGACAGCTCGGCGTGATGCCTTGAGCACAGTCAGTGCCAGACTGTTCATATCCTCTCTCACACTTATCCTGCCCTACCACTCTACTACATTTGTGGTCAAGATATATTTCTCTATTCCTAACTTCTCATAGGACCACTGCTAAGAAAATTAATCTTTTACGGTGTAATACTTTGATTTTATGATATAAAAAAGAGCATCTGTTAAGGCACTCAGTATGCCAAGAATAATACAATTATTTAAAACAGATCTCAAATTATGTACACTTGGTATCCCCTGGTGTTCTTCTATATGCTAATATTGCTATGATATATGCTAAAAGCACTGTACATACACAAACACATACATCTGCATGGACACTTATGCATACACACACACACACACACACACACGCCGGTCAGCCAGAAACTTGAATTGGAGGTGAAGGTAAACAATGGGGTCATTGTTTTTGCTGCAGATGAGGCACTCATGTAATGAATACTGTATGCTGAATGCTAAGAAGATACACAATAGGCATACATTTGGCTGAGAGCAGCCTGTCGGTCAAATTAAACTCATGCTTACATATTGATGTTTCAACTGATAAGTCTATATTACGGTTCAAGATCAGTACTAGCTGCTTTTCCATGAAAAATTCATGATTTCATGTTTTAATTAATGTTTAGGGCGGCTGTGGCTTGGTGGCCGAACGGTTGCTTGCCAATCAGAAGGTCAGCGGTTCGATCCCCCAGCCATGCGTCGAAGTATCCTTGAGAAAGATTCTGAACCCCAAAATGCCCCCCGAAGCTGCGCCTTTGGTTTGTGAATGTTCTCATATGTAAGTCGCTTTGGATAAAAACGTCTACTAAATATAATTCATATAAATGGACACCTGTCACAATACTTTTTCTTTAAGTAATGCAATGATTTTTTTTAATTTTGACCAATTCTACAACATCCAGGGTAGAAATGTATTGTAACTTCACAGCCAACAAGCTGACCATAATCTTTCTGGGAAGGAACTGTTCTTACAGTTTGTAGCCATGCTAGCCATGGCTCAAGGGCGGACAAGGTCAGCCTGTTGTTCCGTCGGTCCGTCTGTTGGTTGGACCACCACTTTGGTCCAGACTGAAATTATGTATCTCAACAACTATTATATGGACCCCAGAGGATGAATGCTACTGACTTTGGTGAGCCCCTGACCTTTCCTCTAGTGCCACCAGCAGGTGAAGTTTTCACTTGTCCTGTGAAATATCTCAATATCTACTTAAGGGATTTGCACAGAATTTCATGGCCCCCAGACAATGAATCCTGATGACTTTGATGATCTCCAGACTACATCTCTCACCATTCTGAGGGTGACATTTGTGATTTTTAGTGGAATGCCCCAACAACGATTGGATGGATTGCCATGAAATTTGGTACACACATTCATGTCATGAATTGTTGTAAAAACCTTTCATCTAGCGCCACCATCAGGTCAAAATTTGAATTTGTTCAATATTTTAGTTTATGACCAAATGCCTAACTGATTACATTCCCATCATTACATGGTGAAGATGGTAAACATTATACCTGCTTAACATCAGCATGTTAGCATCGTTATCATGAGCATGTTAACATGCAAACATTTAGTTCCAAGCAGTGCTGTGTACAGCATCACGGAGCATCGCTGTAGACTCTTAGTCCATTCTCAACCTTCAACACTTGAAACACCTTTCTTTTGCTGCACCTCAATCCACCGTGAGTGAGAAAGTTTGAAAGTAATTTAAATAATCACCATACTTTGATGTACAGTTGAAACAGCATTGAAAACCTGGATTGTGTCTGACTTTTATGTACATAGAATACGTATTTATTTAACTTTAAATTAAAGTGTTTGCTGTCTCTTGCAAAAAGCTTACACTGGAGGTGATCTTTGTCTGTTCAGCCCTAGTTTATCACTGCATATATAAGTATACAGCTCTTCATCTGTTTATATAACCAACCCACTGTATCCTCTGCCAGTAATGTAAAATGCATCACTTCCCATGTGTCTGAGGATTCTTGATTTAGAGTAGCAAAATAGTTTTTTTTTTATAATTATTACTTGAAATCCCTGTGTACCATGGGTCCTGTGGAAACTATTCAAGCATATGATATGACTCATTATAGGGTATAATAGTTCATTGCCTTGTTTACTTAGTTTTAAAAAATGTAGTGAGAGCATTTTTCACCTTGCTTTTTGCCAAATCACAGCCACAAAAAATGTTCCTAAGAATAAATTTAGATCAGTATTGTGAGAACAGGATCTCAGAAGGAAGAAACCTTCCAAAAGATTAATGGTGTGAAAAGGGGAGGCAACCCCTGCCACCCAATAAAGTCAAGGCTTAAACAAACAGCTAGAGCTCTCTCACCCCTGGCCCAGATATATGGTCCTACCATTTAAAAGTGTGTGTGTGTGTGTGTGTGTGTGTGTGTTGATGTAGGGAGGTGAGGGGTGTTTGCATGGAGATACCGTACAAACACATAAACCCAGACACACGCATAGAAACACACAAACATATGCATGCACACATGCTCTATGGTCCATACAGTAGCCCATAAACATATGTATATTAAAGTATAGAGCTTTCTCTGTATTATTATTGAAAGATTCGCTAGTTACATATCCCAATAAATAAACATTAATGTCTTGTTAATGGCTTTCAAAGTGAGATCTCCACAGCGCCAGCTCCTCCTCTGAAATGCTTGTTATTATTATTCAAATACCACTTCCCTCCCTGCAGCCAAGAGGCATTTTTCTTTTCAATTCTTTCTCAGAATTAGTCGATAGGCACTGAGCAAATAAAACAATTCATGGATGAATTTAAATTGCAGCGGGAAAAGTAAGAGTATCGTAAAATCCTAACTGAGCTACATTTACTCCAGAAACTCCTCCAAATACATTTCTTATATTTTGTAGAAATGCAAATCTCCGTTTTCATCACATCCTCAACCTGTACTCTAGCACAATGAGTCTTCAAAAAAAATGCTGAATAATGTAAAGAATACTGCAGATCTACTGTTTAGTAAGCATAACATAGTGTGTGACCGAGAAAGGTAAAATATGACTTAAAAGTTACATTTTGGACAATAGTGTAAAAACATATAAATTCGGCATTTCTCAGTAGAGATTTAAACATTTAAAATCGAAGCAACAAAAATAGTTTGTAAGTGGTCAAGTATTTATTAATGTAGATACATATTTATTTGGTTTTACATGTACTAATATATATTTCATTTCCACATAATCTTCATAATATATTTGGACAATGCCATATTTCCGAGTGTCCCTAGATTTGCTGCTGAACATAAATACAAACAATAAAATCTATATAAAAAAACACTGTGTCCGGCTGCAAGAGTTGAGGCAGGCATAAATATTTATGGTTGAATATCTGTGAATTTCAATATCAAAATATGGTATTCCTCTGCCCAGAAAGATTTATATAATTTTTTATATTAGAAAACCATTCACAACTGTAGACAGCAACAGAAAAAGAGGATGTGTCCTGCCTTAAATCCGTAACATCATTCTTAGATTTAATGGTATTCTCCTTTAATTTGAATCAAATGGACAAGAATTTAAAGCAGCCCGCTCAGCTCCTGTGGGCTGAACTGAATAGAGAGCTGTAAATGACCTGTCTGTTGGAAATTATGTCCACAGTAAATGTGAGAACTACTTCTACTGTTTCTCTTTATGTTCACTCGCACTCTATTTGGTTTTATTTAGTCATGCTTTATTAGCAAAGCTGCAAAATATGGTGTCCACAAATTAAATGTTGCCAATTTAAGAGAAACATAGCAGAGCCTGATGAGAAAGTATAAGCCCCTTTTCACGCCCTCTTTTTTTATTTCAGACCACGCACATCTGCACCAACACGCAAAACACACACACCCACCCGAGCATGAATGCACGCACACACTTACTCACTAACACTAACACAAACACATGCTCTTCCACTCAGTCTTCCTTTGGGAAGGTCAAAGGTCTGAATTGGCTTGTCATTCACTCCAGTGTAGGGTAGCGTGTGTGTGTGCGTGTGTGTGAGGGGGTGTACGACTAATCCAGGTGCTCTCCAGAAGGGAAGATAAAAATCTGTTGCCTGCCTGTTCTCTAGTTGGGCCTCTGAATCTGCCAACAGGAGAGAGGTTGACCCCAACAACCTGTGTCCTGGCCCGGTGCGTTTAATGGCTGAAACTTCCTACACATGAGACGTAGGGAGGCAGAAAGCCACATGTGGCTTAGAGGGTGCTGGAATTTATCTTATTTAAATTTACACATCATACATCTTTGTAAACATTAGACAAGTTGAAGTTTTCATATGTTCATTTAGCTTATGTCTAATCATAAGCAGCTACTCTCTGGGTGGAGTCTGCATGTCCTCCCCGTGTTACCGTGGGCTCTCTCCGGGTTCTCCGGCTTCCTCCCACCGTTTAGGTTAATTGATTACCCCAAATTGCCCCTAGTGAATGAATGAATGTGAGTGTGAATGGTTGTCTGTCTATATGTCAGCCCTGCGACGGGTTGGCCACTGTCCAGGCCCGAAGTCACTGGGATAGGCTCCAGTCACCCTTTACCCCTAACGGGAACAAGCGGTAGAAAATGACTGACTGACCTACTATATGGCCTGAAAATTACAGATTTCTTGTAAATAATCTTGCTAGGCACACAGGACGAGCTGCTCACAGTTTTCCTGTTTTACAGAAATGTTAAAGAATGCTGCAATCACTGTTTGGCTCAGTTGTTAAAGGCTAAAATCATGTTGTTCACCCAGTTCTAAATACATAAATAAATGTCCCTGTGGGAAGAACATTTTACTGGTCACAATATAATATTGTTACCATTTCTGAAGCTCAAATAGACAATTGAAACCATATTATAGGGGGCGTGAGAGATATGCAAGTGTGTGGACTCTCGTTTATATCTCGGCATGTGTGCACATACGTGTGTGTGTGTGTGTCCAGGCAGACCTGGCTTTGATTAGAGCCTGCATGATAAAATGGGAGGCAGCTGAAGGCAGAGCTGGAGCTGGTTAGAGGCTGCCGACAAATGGAGAGAGACCAGGAAGATTTTTATCAAACACACATGAATGTTGGGGGGATGCCATTTATGTTTCCCAGGATGGCAACTCATACACAGGCATAAAAATGCAAACCAACAGAAGAGCACGTAAGCATGTTCATTTCAAAGTAATCATGCAAACAAAAAGGAACCTACGGGGAGAGAAGGAATAAACACAGAATAGGGAGAACTGTGTTGAAGCCCAGACAGAGCTTGTGAAATATAAACAAGAGCAAGGAATAAAATAGCAGTAAAACTCTTGCAAAACACTATCACTGACTTTTCCCATTGTGGTGTTTAGCCAGCAGTAATATGTCATGGTTTCATTGTGTCTGTAATCTGATAAGGCTTTATGGTTCCTCCTGCTATTAGCGTCATCTATTGTCATTTGAGGTGGCAGGATGGCAGCCTGTGGCACTGACCTCTCACAGATCCCACATTCTCCCGCGGACGATGGATTGAGTTAGGAGTCACGCCTCTTCCTGACTTCAGAATCTATCTAAGAGGGTGGGCGGGTGCAGAGCAAATTAATAATAGTTGAACTTTGCTGCTGCTTGCACACTGGAAGAAAGAAGGAAGGATGTGATGAAGTTAACCCGCGTTTTGTCTCCCCCAAGAGGTAGGAGAATTTTCTGCTCTGGTTTACACTCATTGGACCTCCCTCTGTGTGTCTTCCTCTTTTCTGCTTCCCTCCGTTTCATTCCACATCTCGAAACCAAAACAGACACCACATGTGGTGGTGACGACCTTTCCTGTGTTTAAAGTACATCATTTCTTGTACCAGGTCTGGTTGAGCTTTTCAGAACATGGTCTATTTGGCTTTATAGGGCTAAGTTGTAAGGTTAATTTAATTCTACAATGTATGTTTATTTCACAGCACATCCCACAGATGAATTCCAACTAAAATAATGCACCAGTCATAGTTTCTCTTAAATTCAATCCATATGGTTATGATTTATGCCTTGTCCGCTTTTTCACGCTACAGTAATGCCATGAAATTTTTGAAGAGACATATCTCCACAGTCAATTACTCTGCATGACCTAAGCTTTTTAGTCAATGATAAATTGAAAAGAAGAGAATGGAGGATAACATCTCTTCAACTACAGTAAGATGGCTTTTATTAAGCTGCAAAGAGATGAGTATCCTCTTCCTATACTTTCACGGTTAAATGGACACAGGGCTGGATGTTTGGTCCCGCATGTTATTCCCTCACAGAAATTAATAAGCATTTAGATCATGTTTCTCTTCGATATAAATGCATGCCCCCCCTCCTCCTGTCCACCTTTTCCTGGTCTGAATTAACTGGAAACATGTTTCCACCACTGATACGTATCAGAGAGGACAGGCCACAAGATTACTTTGCATCTTAGAACTGCTTCTTTTTTATTTTTCATTTTGGACAGAAGATAAGAGAGGGCTAAACAAACAAGCCGATCCCATTGTCGTCCCGCTGCTGATGCAAGGTCACATACTTCTGGTATTCCACTGAGGGGACTCCCATCGAAAGAAAAACTTTTCAAATTAATTTGATACAATTTAACTTGATTGCCTCAGAAAGCATGTTACTGGGTTGACATTAGACATGATATGTTTTTATAGGTCACTAGGAATAACGCCCAAATGGATCCTGCAAGGTCTGATTGGTATCGAAGTAATGTAATTGTAATAGTCTGCTGATGGATGTGAAGAATGCATTATAACGATTACTGGTAAACTGGCATGTAGAACACATTTAATAATGCTCTAAAGCTAAAAGCTTTGAACTTTTCTGCCCAGTGTGCCATAGTTAATGGTGCTTAATGAAATAATAGATGGCTGTGATTGACCACTACAGAATACTTTTCAGAGCCTAATTGAAAACAATAAGCCTTACTGAAAACTTGGGAGCACACTGTACACTTTTGACATGTTGACTTGATTAATTGGACTTAACAATTAACAATTAATTGTTTGTTGTAACTGATGCACACTAAATTTGAATGACAAATCGATTAATCGACTAATCATTTCGGCTTTAATTCAGTTTGCTTATAAGTCTGTTTTATTGTGTTTAACATTATTTAATTGTATGGAATTTGCAGCACAAAAATCAACAAACTTACTTGCTGTAATTAATTTAGCAGTCTCATTACCTTGAGTAGTGAAATACCACTGAAGATAAGTTTTAAAAATAATACAGATCAAATATCTAGAGGCTTTAATTCTTACAAATAAATATAAAAGGTAGATGTAAGCAGAACCCTAAAACACCTAACAGTGTTATCGTTAACTTTATTCAGAAGCATTAATAGGTCATCTGCCATCTTGGTCCTGCAGGTGGTGGGTCTTCAGCTGTTTTGCATTACAAATGATGAGATGCTCCCCTGACCCCGGCAGTCGCTTCCAGTCTGAAATTGATCGATGAGAGCCCCCCTTTGAACCTTATCTGGTGTTGGGCTGTGCATTATGCCTCTACATCTGGAGGAGAGATCAGGGCTTTTGCATGGAGTTTTGGATGAGGACGTGACCAGACTCTATTGCTTGGTGTGTTACTGCCAAGCCACCAAAGTTGCTCACTTCCTCCACAAGTTTCCATCAGGGGAAAAACAGCCTCTGATGTCTGACATGTCATGGTTTGGTGATGTATGAGCTATGAGACAGAGACTTTAAATAGAAGACTGCACTATTTGTGTTTTTCTCTTTATCTTGTATATATGTCCCCAAACATTAAAATGAAAAATGTTTGTATTGCAGCCATTAAGTTGGAGAAGATACCATCAAATTTTATGTTGATGTTGGGCAAACATTTTTTGGTAAATAAGGCTATTAGCAGGATGTTAGTGGCAGCCCTTTTCTCTTAAGTCCCCTCATTGCTGCTCTGAATTGGTCCTCTGTACCATCGCAGAGTCCCATGGGTAGGATAATGACAATCGATGCTCTTTTCATCACCACAGCCATGTACAGCAGCTCTGCCGGTTCCACAGTAACTTAAATGTTAATATTTCTCTCGAACTTAAATGGCCAAAAATCCTGAAGTTTATTTCACCAGACATTTATTGGCAGAGTCCATTTCTTCACAAAGTAAATATGCAGATGGAGGCAAAATTGATTGACAACATCAACAATTTTGCTTTCGATTCAGTTTTCAGCTGAAGAAAAACCTATCTCACTGCGTTCTAAGGAAATAAACACAGTAAAAGACTATTCCCACTCCAAATAATGAGTATACATAATTACACATATGCTGCAGGCCCACCAGGGAGACTCAGTGTTTCTGCCACAGCTCCCATCTTTTTCAGTGACTCTGTTAAGCCCAGTGAGTTGAGGACCATGACTATCAGTAATTAGGTTTCTTGGTTTAACAGCATGTGTGATCACCAGATTCATCCTGCATCCAGTGCCCGCTGGCAAAACAAAAGGCTCCCTAGGCTGAATTTTCCAAAGTTGTCTCGGTTCTGTCTCTGTAATACAACCTAATTTGTTGTCGTGCCTTGTTAACGTCCAAATAAAAGCCTGAATATTTTGTTCTTGGAAAAATAAAGGTGCTCATTGCACAGTGTACTGGATCTGGGTATGACTCATAAAACAGAGTACTGCATGTGATTAGGGATTTATATGTAAGCGGTATGGTGTTATTGCTGATTATGTGCATAGTGTGTTTTGCTGATAACACACTGAATGTGCCATTCCCTCTTGTAGCACATGTATCTGTATACGCACACCGGTGTGTGTGTGTGTGTGTGTGTGTGTGTGTCCACGTGCCCTTGGACTTGTACAATTTATAAAGTATGCTTTTTTCAGATTATTTTTTTTTCCATGCAAAGGACCTCACTGAACCAACCTTCAGCAACAATGCAGGTTTTAAAACCCACTGTCTAACCACTGACAGACAACATCCAGTTTCAATTAGGGGTTTATATTAAGCCCCCAGCAGGAGGCCAAATTGGAGCTGTTGTACAAGGGTGTCTTGGGGGTCGAGCCAGGAACGGTGTTCAAATTCTAGTTTTGTTGTGTTGTTACATCTAGTCGAATATCTCATGAAATTTAAGGACCAAACTAATGGCTTGTATGTGTTTGCCAATTTAATAGAAATTAAACATATTTACACACTATTGCCAACAATTTTTCAGATCGACATTGAAAAATAATAAACACTGAATAACATTGACATAACTATGACATAATATGTTACAATAAACATATTTATGTCAATGTTAACTTTTACTAGGCATGGAAATTCACAAATCAAAGACAAAATTGTATAAGCAATTTGCAGTAAATGGGCTAAAACATTCAGAAACACTGGTTAAGTCTTTAAAAGCCATTTATAAGAAATGCACCCCACAAACCACAAAAGAATTGTATCGCACAGTAATAATTCACATCACATATAGTATTCACAGAAGCACATCACTTCATTAATATTCTGTCATCAGGTTTAAGAGAATACATTAGAGCTAATTATAGACAATTAGAGAGAGCAAAGAAATGATCTTAAAGCATATCTAACCAGATTACTTTTCTGAATTAACCTAATATTCATTGTAATTATTGTAAAAATAAACATTGTATTATAGTGAGAGAAAATTTACACTCTTACTGATCCAGCAAATTAGATACAAAATGGACAAGAACAAAGTAATAAACACATTATTTATCCTAGAAAACATTTAGCATATATTAGATCAGAAAAACCAACATGATTGCAGTACATGGTGTTTTACTTCACACACACCCAGCCAATCAGTGGCTGAATGTTAAAAAAGGTAAAAAAGGGCACCTGTGACTCTATGGGCCCCCTACCATGTAATGAAATATCCACATGTTCTACTAATTTGCTTTTATTGCGCTACCTAAATGGGCTTGCATTTCACTGGTGCGTGAAAAATAATAAACACTGAATAGAAATAGAGGACCACAGCACAACCACCGCCATTACTTTGCCCCCCCCCCCAATTCACCCTCTGTCTCTCTTGTTTCTTCAGTCCTGGCCACATAGATGCTTTTCCAATTAGGCCCATAGACTAGAGCAATCTCATATATATTCATAGCTGGTATGAATGACAGAGGAGTAATGATAATGATCACGATATGAGCTGAGGAAAGCAATTACAGTCACCGCTACCATAAATAGTAATTGCAAAAATCTCTATCATTACAAAGAGAAACCACAAAACACTCACTGTACAGCCGGCATTCAGCAGAGAAGAGGGGAACTGGAGAGAAGGTACGGCACAAGCTACATTTTTTAATGAAAGTACTGTTTGCCAACTTTTCTCAACAAGCCGTTCAATAAGCACTTCAAATGAGTGGCCATGCAGATGTGTTATTGGCTCTAATCACTGATCAGTCTTTTAGTGGTTTCTCTGAAATTGACTTTCTCTCCACAGTTTTAAATGGTGTGCAAATGGTAACCGGAAACTGAGTCAATTACACAAGTTACTGTATGTTAGTAATTACTTTAATCTAAGGATAATTTGGCTGCAGTCTTCGCTCTTTCCTTACCTTCACACAGTCATATGGGTAAGCGTGTACATGTCTGAACGCAGCGGCGCTTGTGTGAGCATGCACATGTCCACCTATGTGCCTACTCATGCACTGATGGCTGCAGCACTGTGTGTGTGTGTGTGTGTGTTTGGGAAACAGAGGGAGTGTGGAGTTTAGGGGGTATGATTTATAGTCCTCTGCAGGTTATAACTCATTTCAAACTGAATTTCCTGCCAGTGTGATTGCATCCTTCCGTAATGCCCTTGACAGAATGGAAGGCACAACCGATGTTCCATGTCTAAAGACAGACATTTTTGGGTGTGACTTTTGAATCCGTGCTTATAAATTACACCCTTACGAGGCAAGTCGATTGTCCCATGAAGACAATAACGAATCCCAGTCTTGCATTACAGAAAATGTCTGCAAATGATTTGGAGCTATAATTGGATATCATACCAGCAAAATTATTTATGGATCAAAAATGGGATGACTGGATGATGGTCCAATGCATCGGGGGATAATGACGACCTGTAGTTTTGACCTTATTACAATCTTGCAATGGATCACATTTAACTGAGGACAATCACAACAAGCTCCCTAAAACTGCAAACAATGAGGAATAAAAATGATAATTAGGCTGCTTATGAGCCAAATGAAGTTACACTCTGAATTGTCCCAGAGGTCAACTTTTTAGCCATCCCCAGTAGCCAATGGTAAAGAAAATTTCGCTAGCCAGGTGATCTTATTTGTGGTAATTAGAGGCAAATTTAGTATCTACAAATATAGCCAACATAGCGCTAAACTGTCTTGGCAGATTTCTCCTCCCTGAGGCCTGCAGCTTAGTGTTATCAACAACACAGAGAGAAGCACTTACCAGAGTAGAGCTTGACCAAGCCTGGGTACAAGTATGCTTATGTGCATGTGTGTATCCATGTGCGCGTGAATGTACATGCATAGTAACGTTGTAGAAAAAAAATCTCTAATAAATTAGACAAAAATAGAAAGAGAATTCCAGAAACATTGGGTCCTCACATTCTGTAGCCATTAAATTGTTTTAATGAATGCAGGTCAAAGCATGCACTTAAATTGGATGTCTTTGATATAATAACTCTGCCTCAGCCTTACAAGCTGCTTCTGTGTATGTATGTGTGTGTGTGTGTGTGTGTGTGTGTGTGTGTGTGTGTGTGTGTGTGTGTTTTCAGGGATGAATAGGGTTGATGATGCTCTGATGCAAGTTGGACTGTTGCTTTTTTCTTGCTTTGATATCTGACATATACCTTATTACGAACACATAATTTGTGCGCAGAGACACGCACACACAGATACAGAGTATGGCACTCCATGAATCAGCAGTAGGTCTAATTTCTCAGCACATTACAGAGAGGATGGCCTTGGAAGACTCCAAATGAAAGGCCTAATGTCTCGCTATTGATTTTCCCTCCCTTAAATTGTACTTTATTTATGGCTATGTCTACCATTTTTCGAAAAGAGACAAAAACAAGTAGCGAAATACCAGGAACGGAAAGAAAGCAACAGGCTAACAGGCAGGCAGAATGTGCACCGCACCAGCAGGGGGACAGACAATAAGGAAGACAAACAGCTGCAGAAGATACGGACAAACATTGAGAGAAAAGCGATGCTTCAGTCCCGGCTTCATAATAAGACTTGCTCACTTCCTCAACACACCCTGAACAGCAAGAGCTGCCATTCTTCCTCCTTCCATTTAAAGCTTCTGGAACAAATAACCGTAGGGGGAGGCACCCAGCTCCTCCAAGTCTTTATGATAAAGGTTTGGTAATATCTTACATCTTGGAGTAATAAGTCAGTGATAATGGCCTGTTTTTCTCTGGCTTTATTAAAGAAAAAATATCGCCCCGTCTTTATAAACATCTGTCTTCCTGTTTTCCAAAGAGTGTTCTTTCACTGATCCAGTGCAGCTCAAATATACTTTTATTGAAACGGTCTGCTTTTATCTGCCCAAGAAAGCCAGCTCAGCATGCTTGCACTTTTGAAGCCTCACCTTGCCACACACTCATGCAATTGCACACTCTCACACTTGGCACTGGTACAATAACAATCTAACAGCTAGTGACAACGGAACATCTCCGCTGCTGCAATTGAAAGGTTAAATGCCTTGCTCAGGGGCTGCTGTCGAGGAAACCACAGTGCTTGTTGTCCTCGATCAGACATTTCTCCCGGTTGGTTCAACATTTTAACCACTGAACTCTTAAACCTTCTATTAAAAAAATAACACATTTTTAAAGAGAGGCAGAGAAGCATGGCATATTATTTCTGAGTAGAGTAGATTGTCTTCCGCAATGTAACCAGACTTTGGTGAACTGCATTCTGTTGGCCCAAGATATTGTGCTTTGGTAATCAGAACTCCTGACCTTCCTATAGTCGGAAGTATATGCTATATGGACATCAGAGAGTAACAGAAATATGAAGCTAAAAACTATTTCAGTGCAGCTAAAGAGTACTGTATGTATCACAGAGATTACCAAAAAAAACAAGATTGGGAGAGCTTATGGGAGGGGAAGTACGGTGTGTGAGCACACGTCTCTGTGTTTTCCAGCATGTGTCCTTGTGTGTTTGCATGGATGGGTCTGACTGTATGTGGGAAATGGGTGCAAAGTCGCCTACAACAACATTCAGCGTAAGTTTGAATGACCCCTAAAAGCCTGCGTGAGGTCATGTAATATTTGGACAGCCTAGTCCAATTTAGCCAGTCATATCTCCATCTGCTTTGCTCTGTATTTACCTCGAATGGGAATTGAAAACTGAGATAGGCCAGCTGTATGCATTTAGAAGTATGGCAGAGGAAGGCAGAGCGCGTACCCCCCACTCCCCCAGCTTTGCCCCTGTAGCGTGCCAATTTGTCGCCTCTATCGACCATATACTGAGTCAAACAGGGTTCCTCCTGTCTCACTGAATGTCTGGCACAGTCAGTAGGTTGATTCATTACCTGAAACTAATACTGTAATGTGATGGCGTGGGGGAAAAGTTCTAATGCAAATAAACATACATTAACTTTTTTTTTGCATAACACCTGGAGACTTGATGAGGTTACCTGTTACATTTAATTAGTGGGTCATAAAACGTGGCCACGCTGATGACTGTGAAGTTAGCTGGATGAAGTGAAAGTGACTCAATCAAACTGTCACCGAGAAAAAAAATGATAATAATCACATGCAGATAATTTTGGTTTAATGTCTCCACGTTTGAGATATCCATCTCTGAAGTATTTGCCACTGCCCTTATATGACGAAAGGGAATACAATTTTATTTGTGGTGCTTCAAACACTGAATGACATTTAAAACAAACATCAATTTCCCAGAATAAATGTCCCTGTTACTCTGGATAATCCACATACCTTACTGTGAAGAGTTCTAGAGTTCTTTCTAGTGAAGAAATAGTCTCAATGAAAAATTATGACAGTATGTTCTAACAGAGACACTATTTCTGGAAAGACAATGGTTTTGAAATAATCTTTTTAATTCTGCGACACACTAAAGAATAGTCACATAATTTTCATTGTTTTTGGTTGGAGGCAAATTGTAGCCACATACATCTCAAAAGCAGGCAAAGTAAAACCCAAACTAACTGTATGGCTGGATACCAGGGGGCTAAAGTGAGAAAATATATTTGTTTGTACTTTGAGTGCACTGAATCTTATACCTTGCAGCAAGATTCTTCTCGTAATTTTAATCAAGGCCCTACAGTATTTCTCCGTTTTATAATTGGTTATTAGTAATTAATCAAACAGAAAACAACATGTTTAAGAGGTCATTCTTTGCAACAGTCATGTCATATCCATACACAGTTTCTGCACACAGAGCATACATTTGTCTCAAATATTTTTGGTTTATTTTTCCACTCCATTTGGGCACAAAAGGTCAACCACTCAAAATGATTATAGAACAACTCAGCACAGGTGACTAAAAATCCTCTGGAGAAGTGTGTTTACATAGTCGTGAAATGCATGACATATTTTGCCCTGCCGTGAGCACAAAAGTGTCACACACAATATCGCAAGTTCATGTTCCTCACCGCACAGACATTACTAGCTTACAGCAAAGCCAAATAATGACAACACAAGGCAAACAAATCTCGCCTGCCAATGCCAAGGCCGACACCCAAGGTCTTCCATCACTGTACTGCGGCTGCTGCTGCTCTACAGTACATCTAAGAATTTTACCCCAAAGCCTGACACTGTGCAAATGTGTGTGTACTTCGTTGTGTGAGTGTATGTTTTAGAGAGAGGGAGATACAGAAAGAAACAGAGAGAAACATGTGTGAGAGACTGTGGGTTGAAAGCGAGACGGTCTGCTGTGCCATTTTCAGGGGCAGTGTGACATTTCTGCTGAGCAGTGGTCACCCATGGCGGTCATTTGTGACACACATGTGACAGAAATGCTGACCCTGTTGGTCAATCTAACCACCACATTGCTGACACCTCAGTTTCTCCAGGTTTCTGTGCAAATACAAGGCCCACATCTCCAGTGCTCAAGGCATGAGTCATTAAATTCATCATGTATGTTTAGCCAGAAAGCTGGAACAAAACAAATCTACACTGTTATAGCAACGTGGTGCCATAAACCTCTGCAGAATAATCCAGGTTCGGGTTCTTAAAAGGCTTCTACCAGAATCATTTGGCTGTTTGGAGAGAGTAGTAAATCTGATAATCTCAGAGGAAAGCTGGCTAATTCATCCAACATCACTCTGTGCCCTCCACCCCGTACTGAATATTAATCAGCGAATGTTTCCAGTATCAAGCTGGCATCCAATCCAAACAGATGATGGATGGAGCCCAGTTGGTGCTATCTCTCTCCTATCTTTCCTCCCTCTCTCTGCTTCATCCAGATACTAGCAAATGATTTATATTTGGTATATTTCCTCCTATTGATTGTCATTTAACTTTCCGCCTTGGCATTGCATCTATTTTCTATCTCTTTCTATAGACTGTAGCATCTTTACTGTTCAATAGTTTACTCTCTTGTTCTTTTTCTGTCTCATTTGCTCTCTATATCTGTCATTCTCCTCCTCTTTAGTCATATTTGCTGTCCTCTTGTTTTTGTTTTTATTATTCAGAAAAGGCAAAATATCAATTGATATAATTATAGTAAAGGATCGTCCTCATTTTCTACTGATGGATCTTCCTTTCATTTTCATCACAAGTTTTGCTTTTCTCTCTCTCGATGTGGAGTCCCAAAAAGCCCATGGTGGGAGATGGTGGGAACTTTCCCTCACTATTGCATTATCTCTGCACCATGAATTATTGAATTCTATTTTGAAAGTAAAAATTCTGTCATTTATTAATAATCATGGTTATGTAACTAATGAAAAGCAATTCCAATTCTCAGACTACGAGACCTTTCTAAAAAACAGAACTATTGTAATCTAAAGTACGTGCAAATGTAAAGAGGATGTTAATATTCACTACACGGTATTTGACAAATTCAAGTGAAACAGTTGTGTTGTAAATATAGAGAATACAGCCTATGAAAAGATAGAATATTGCAAGAGAAAATGCAAAGCAAAGTAAGTCAAAAAGTATTATGATGAATGCAAATAATTCCCCTAGAGGCCTCTACATATGTATACAGTATGTATATGAACTCAAGCTTCAAAGAAGGCTTTATTCTTTGCAACTAAAGCTACTATTAGTATTTCTTTTTAACTGTTGGAATTCGATTAACGTGTCATATTTAAAGAAGGCTTATCTCTTCAAGCTGATACAAAAAATATGTGCCAGTAGAAATATAAGCATGAACCTTTTCTTTTGAAAGATGAGATATAATGTAATAAGGAAAAAAAAACTATTGGTGACACTGGTCCTCTGTTTTACTTTTATCTCAGTCTGCCTGCTCGCTGTCAATCCTGCATTCGTGGCAGACTTTACAGACAGATCCTCCACGCCTCCCTGCATTCCTCCAGCAACCTGATTATTTTCAAAGCTTTGATAAGTGACTGCTGAGTTTAAAGAGGATGAAAAAAACCCAAAGAATAAAAGGAAAAAACGAAACCCATCAGTGTCATTTATGGCTCTGACCTTTTGCTGCACAGACTGCACACTTTATTATCCCTCATTCCAACTCAGGACTCATTAGGAACAACTGTTTACTCTGACATGTGGAATTCTTCACACACATCTCCATAGACACAAATGCACATTCCAGAGTCTGTGGTGGTTATTAGTTTGGCATTGGGAGCGGGAATGACATCATGAGGCAGGCGGTGGTAAACACCCTTGATTGGTGGACAGCTGAGACTGCCAAGAGAGTGGGTGTCAGTGTTGGTGGTCTACGGTCTCTTGCTAGAGTCCTGCCCAACGGCGACTGAAACGAATAGTTCACTCTCTGCTGAGGTTGAACAAGCATGTGTTAGACTGCTGGGACTGATTACTGCATTTGGGCTTGTTGTGTTTGTTTGAACAGAGGCAACTCACATCCAAAATCCATTTTAAATGACAACCTTGTCTTGTAGAGTTGGACATGTATCATAAATATATGGTTGAGTGATGTTTGGTTTGCAAAGTGAAACACATATTGGGGTGTTTGCCGTTATTTTTACTTCTACAATGTAAGTTACTGAATGTGTGTATGTGTGTGTGTCACCACCCCACATTAGCACATTTGAAGGGATTTTTTAAGCCGGGCTTTCAGCCTTTTGCAATTCAGTAAAGTATAATTGTGTTGTCATTTTCACAAGCTTATCCTGCAGCAGCTTAGTGTGCTGGAAGAAAGCCAAGAGAGGTGTTACATACTGTACACAGTGGTAAGGTGATGAGAGAGGCACTACGAGACTGCATATACTTGTGTACACACTACAGTGTCTACATGCACATTTGCTGTGTGTGTATATTGTTCTGTATGGTTGAACAGTATATAACAGAGAGCAGGGAGTCCCTGAAAAACACAATTTGTGTAAAAACTGCGTTAAATAAATAAAATGCCTTAAATTAAGACTTAACTAGTATTTAATTTTTCTCTTGAATGTTAATATATCTAGGCAATATTACATTATATGTCCCTGTATTTTTTGTGTGGGTGTTTGAGTGATATCTTATCCATTAGATCTTGATGCAACACAGTCTGTACTAATTTGTGGTTTCACACTCAGACATACTCACAGTAGTTAAATGCCATTACTGAAGCAGTGGTGACAATCTTGACACGCTAAGAAACACAAAGTCCAAACAGCAACAGACAGGCCCAAATTAATCACTAACTCTGTCACTTGGCTCAAAATGAGATATGAAGTGAAGAGCTGCAACTAATTATTATTTTCATCATCTATTCCTCTCAATTATGTATTGATTAATTTAATAATCGTTTAGACTTTTAAGTATTAGAAAATTGTGAAAATGAAAATGCCCATCACAATTTTCCAGTGCCCACGAAGAACCCCATATATATTACATTTAAAATGATAAAAACAGAAAAACATGGCCAATGTCTTAGCCAATTATAGTACAAAAATAGGACATATGGGCAAAATATTCTCTTGTATAACTCACATGTGACTGTTGGGTCAAGAGACAAAGGGTGTTATACTTAAAATAAAAAGGGGATATTATGGTACTGTGGTGTTTAATTTGAAATTTGAGGCCACTGTATTTCAGGTGAAACAATGGTATATTAAGCAGCGGTGGTTGATTTGATTTAATGGGATTGTTCACCTTTCTTTTTAAAGGAAAAAACATCATGGATCCCACGTTCAAACAAATTATTACTGAAAGAGACGGTGCACTTTACACAGCCAGGTAAAAGGCCTATGCCTTCATTTTTATATTTTATAACAGACCCAAAACAGGCCCAGAGTTTATTTTCCATCCTCTGACAACGTAAAGCCTTGTGAACTCTTTCAAATTAGTATTCCAACTTAAGGAAATGTATGCTTGAAGGCATTTCGCTAAAATCCTCCCTTATTTCTGCCTTGAATGACACATTTTACTTCTAATTTCCAGGCTGAGAGAAGTATCTTCTTTCATTCATTGCCTGAAAAAACAGTCCAAGTCTGAAGTATCTGGATAGACTTTCCCTTTGTTCTTAAGCTCAGTTAGGTTTGGGGAGTTCAGCAGCCGTCTGCTTGTGTTGGTGTGTTATCCTTACATTTACATGGGCGTGTAATTGTTGAACTTAGCAGTGTGTTCATTCATTAGTGAATGCTTACCTCCCTGGTCCCTCTCCTCATCTCTCTACATTACCTCTGACAGTAATGACTTGCCAGGCCTAACCTCTTAACTGGCCTGATGCATGCTTGTGGCAAACCCACTCCAGCTAAAATGGAAACATGCCGTTTTAGTGTTTTAATTTTCCTCTGTTCCCTCTCTCTCCCGTTTCCTTTTCCCTTCTGACCATTTCTTTCTTTTACTTTGGACTGAAAAGGGCTAACTTTGCAGCAAAACGTGGCAATGTATATTATTATTTATGTATTAATGTTTTTTTAAAGTGCTGCTATCAACAAATAGGGACATTTGTACATCTTGTATTTGAATGTGCATGTGGCACTCTAGAAGTGCTGACTTCTCCCTTAATACAATTAGATTATTTATGAAACTCACAGCCTTAATTCTTCTTTGTAAGCATATTGTGTAGTTTGTGTACAGTTAGTCACAATTTTACCGGGGTTCATGCAAACAGGTCAAAGTGAGTTACAAAATAGTTTCTCAGTATCTAAAACATACTGTACACAGAGCATCGAGAAAGCGGAATAGTGAAAGATGAGGTTTAAATGACTGCATATAGTATAGTTGCTGATACATAAGAGAACTGCCTTCCTTGGATTTTTATAACTACTCTGTATGGCCAAGCATTTACAAAGAAATGTGCTATAATCAAATAAAGTCCAGTCAGCTGCAGCCCAAACGCAGCCACGTTAATGACAGTGGTGAGGGGAAAATAACAGGAATTCTTCCCAGCCACAGCATATACAGGAAACGCTTTTCAGTAAGACTATGTAGCATCTCAAAATCACATACGATCTCACAAAAATTCTGTGAGCATGATAGTAATTTCAGTTTATTCAGATGTTTTGCATAGTCACCAGCTCACAACCCAATTGAGCACTGATGTGAGAAGGTGGAAAGGTGAATCGGCTGCTATGTGAAATTATTATGTCAGCATGGATAAAGACAACTACAGAACTTTTACATTAACTTACATTAACTGAATCATACCTCCACACTCTTTTTTTCCCCTAGGGATAAAAAAATGATCACTGTCTCTGGAGTACAGTTGAGATTTCAACCACTACAACCTTCAACCACGACACTGAAAATACGTATATCTTTTTACAGAAGTACATATGCAGCACATTTTCTGTGTTATTTATTGCATGCATTTTGGGTTGGAGTGCAGTGGTTTCTTTTTTATGTTATCAGACATATGCTGCAGATTCGTGAAACATATTCATGAAGGACTTTTAGCCTTCAGGGCTCTTTTACCCTCACATCCAGAGGGCGGAAAAGATACACGAGTTCAGCTATATGATTCCTGACTGGACTGCAGAGATAAGAGAGCCCAAATAAATCTCCACCCGTCCAAATGGGTTCCAGTGACAGTGGAAATAAAGAGGTTTTGGTTGGCCAGCCAGATGACTGACGTCTTGGTGCCGTTCCCACCTCAGTGACCAGCAGATAAAACCAGGATTAGAGAGAGACCCTATTAGACGCCTGTACGCGCACACACATACACTCACACAAACATGCACACACTCACACAAAAATGCATGAACCAATGCCTGAAGGCATACTGTAGCCTCACAAAAATATACATACATATACATTCATTTAAACACACACTGGTATTAAAGCACATTAATGTCAGTGACATTTGCACAAATCTGGTCATTATACTTAATTCCAAATGAAATCACTCAAGCTTCAGAATTATGATTCACACTATTACCCCAAGATCACCCCCTCTGTGAAACGACCCTGACCAACCACCAGAGTCAAGCAACAAGGACATGATCCCTCACTGGCTTCCCACCTGCAAACAGTGCCAAGTATGTTTGCTGGAATGCACAACCAGGCTTGAGGTACCACTACTTGCGATTGAACCCATCTCTCTGTGGTACCTGGCAACTGCTTTGCCCCCTCGCCACCCGTGCACCCCAGAAATCCTTATTTATCAGAAATGTTAGGCTGCTAAAAGGCTTGGGTGAAGCCAGTGGAGAAGAAGAGAAGGAAAACAGAAAGGGAAAGATGAAGGGAGAACGCCAGAGCAAAGAGTGGAGAGATGTTATCGGGGGATCAGAGATTCTGTCTGAGCTGTGGACCTCTCTGCGTTGTGAATTCCTGGCGGCCTGACCTGAAATGATTCCAATCTTTCTCTGGCTGGAGGAAAGACATCCAAAAGGAGATAAAGACACTGGACAACTTCATACAGGTAATGCATACACCTGTTTCTTATGTACACTGAGAAACAGAATGCTACAGGTTAGTCCTTTAGATAATGTACTGCATATGAAACAGGATTTTCTAACCTTTTCAGGAGACATTTTCCTGGAAACAAACTCAAGATTAGCTTTTGGCTCCTTAATTCAGATTCTTTCTAGCATCCAAAATCCAAGGAATTACAGAGTTGTATGCAATGTTAATTTTGGCAGCTATTTTAGATTTAGTCTTAGTATAAATTTTAAGACAAAAATGGTTATTAGTTCTAGTCACATTTTTTACATTTTCATCCTTTATAGTTTTAGTCCAGTTATATGCAATGACAACACAAAAAGTTTTAGTTCAGTTTTAGTTGACAAAAACCATTACATTTTAATAAATTTTTAGTCAGAATATTTTCTCTCTTTCAACTAATTAAATTAGGCTAAAACATTCGAAAATGGAATCAAGGTGACAGTATGTGTTTCTTTTTAAACATGCCAGACAGGCTGTTGTGTAACTTGTACTTACAAATATTACAATTAAAATCACACTAGTGCTGAAACAATATGCCTACCTGGCCTTAGAGCTAAGAAATCATACACATATCTTGCTGTGTAATGCTTGCTGGAAGCCAGGCTCATTCATTAATTTGTTACCGAACACTGAAAACATTTTTAGGAGAAAAAAACTGGCTTCCAGCTATAGATATATTCTATATTATCAAATGTTTGTATTGAAGCCATCATGTTGTTATAATAAACTCAATGTCGGAATGGGACATCACCTGGGATTCTGGGAATCTGCACACCTCACATCAATCTTTTTGAATGCCCGATAGCCCACCACTAACATTTTTGCCCTGTCAGCGAAAACTAGACATATATTTCATCATAGTGTTTATTATTATATTATACATCGTTGACAAAATTAACACTGCTAATATGTGAACAAACTCTAGTGTCTCTGTGTCAAACAGATACGGAAATACGAATTATGTGTATGAATAAAGTTTGTTTTCATTAAGGCTCATGTTTTGCAAAAATTTGGAAAACCACTGTGAGTAAGGTCATGTGAAAGATTAAATTTAAAATGATTAATGAATGAAATTAATGAAATTAAACAGAATCCTGACAGAATCAGCAATCCCAGACAGTATGAATTGAGCTAAACCTAACTAGCCTTAACTGAAGCATACCATTACAGCAGCAGACATAAAACATTAAAACTACCCTATTTCCTCCAACGTATGGTCTTGTTATAAGACCTATGAGGTGGCTGTGCACACAAAGCAATACAGATGTAATACAAACATGGACCCATGAGAGACACAATCATCATTAATGGTGGTTTGTTCTAATTAAATCACCAGTGCATACTGCTGAGCCAGCTGCCGGTTGTATGATAGTTTTCCTGATGGCTTGTCTAGCAGGGTCTCTTTAATCATCAGTCAAGGCCCGAAATGGATTGTGAGCCTGTTAAAGTTGGGTCCTCACAGAACACGTACACTAGGACATTTTATCGCTCTAGCTCTAAGTGTTGCAGTATGCTTTGTTCAGCTACACATTCCCCAGGAAGGAGAATCAAACTGTACTGCACTTGTTTATATGCTTGACAAAAATCAAATGTGATGTGTATATATTATTTTGATTTGGGGATTACATATTTTAATGACATGCTAATATTATGCAGTATTGTGCCTATTAATAAGAGTCTACCACAACAAAAATAAAGGTCGGACTCTAGCACTACTTATATACCCTATACACCATTTACCAGTTTGAGGAGAGCTCTTTCTTTCACTCTGATTTGCATGGTATTGCTGTTGGCTGTTGATTATCCCTTGAGGATAATGTGGTGCAGTTGTGCGAATGCTGCACCCTGGAGAATGGCCCTTATCTTCAATGGCTCTGCAAAACTCCAGCTGTTTTTTAATTGGTTGCCAGGGTGGGTGAACAACAAGTACCTCCCAGCAGTGCTCTGTTCAGTGATGGAGAAGCAGTAATGCGTGGCACGTGGCCAGGAACTTGGGAGAGCCTGCCTAGGTCAATAGAGGCAATACTTGCTGTTGTGGTTTTCAAACATTTTCTCTTGGGGGGGATTACATAAGATTCATTCTCATCGCCCAAACTGATTTTGTGGGCGATTGAGTAAGATAAGCCAGCATTATTTATTTACTCGGGATTTTGGCTACCAACCAAAAAGGCTATATCATTCAGCCTACTTTACAGCGCAGGGACTTTGATTGCCTTTGCAACACAGCATGCACTCAGAAGGTGGACAGCTGTTAAATGCAAAAAATCAACTACAAGGCTTTTCAAGCTTGGACCTCTTCCTGCCTGCCTTGATTTAAAACTAACTGTGCAATTTTTGGGATTTTTAGTTAATGGTTTCCCAACTTTCCCAACCTTTTCTATTTATGCTTTTTGCCCTGCTTTCCTTTAGTGCTGAAATGATTAGAGATGAATCATCATCATCCTTAATAGGGGTGGACCTTATGGACAAAATCGTCTATCATGGTATATGTAATTTTACATTTCTACCATCGCACAGTATATATCTTCATATTGCCCTACCCTAATCTTGAATCATTTTATAATAATTTTTCAATTAAAAATGGCAAACATTTTCCTGCTCTGGCTTCTCAATTGGGAAGGTTTGCTTTTTTTGTTTTCTGTGATATCAAAATGAATATCTGAAGTTCTGGGCACACTGGTTGTACAAAACAAGTAATTTGAAGGCTTCAACTTGTGAATTGGAAATTGCAATGTAACTTTGCAACTTTCTAAATTTTCTGATATTTTGATACCCTAAACAATTATTCGATGTTGAAGGTGGGGTATGTGATTCTAATCCAATACACTTCTTTTTGACGAATATCTCCTCAAAGTCCACTAGCTGTCTGTTCTGTGCGTGCGCTGAAAATAAATGTGCTGTTCATACACAGCCCTGGCTCTATAAATGGGAAACAAACAAAGTGGTTCGTACTGAGCCACACAGCACTTTTCCAGCCAGTTAGCCATGTTAGCTGCAGCCCCACTTTCATCCCCCTGTCATTGTACATGACTAATAACAGTTATAGTCTAGCTTTGGCTGTTCCTTGCTTTAAGACTATGTACAATTTGTCTAGTCAGTGCAATCAACTGCTGAGTTACTCCAAAGGAATTGGGGAACCTACTTCAAAATTTCTTGTGACAAAACTTTGGATGTGCCATATGTCACAATTTAGTGGTGCACTTGTCTAACAGCAACAAGACTATGGATCACTGGTCAAGCTGAATTTGAGTGATACATGTAGGCACTCAGTGTTGCCCCTAGCACTCATTCCTGAGTGGCATTTCAACTCAGGGAGACACACAGAGTGACTGAATGACATTTATTGTTCTGGACTAGCTGTCTGGCAAAAAACTATGTGTCCTGTTCGCATAAAACACTAATAGTATTGGTTCACTGCAGGAGCTGCAGTTGATATATTAGAGTTTTTGCACATAGAGTTCTTGTAGTGGATGGAATAACCAGCCTTTTCTCTATTTTCCACCTTCCTTTGAAGGATTGTCCAGCTGCCCTGGTGGGAGGCACTGATCTATCCTTGCCCTGGCACTTGGTTCAACGTCAAACCACCAAACTGAAATGTCACTTTAACTTTCTGCAAGCACTTGTCACTGCAGGACTAGCTTTGTCCCCCAGGCTACAGCTGCAAGTTTCATACAGTGTGGTGTCAGAAAGGCTATTCTCCCTCCATTCAAATCTTATTCACCTATCTCCTTTAATGTGTTATTCCTGTGGTTAGGTGGGTGAGAGACTGTATTCACTCAAGGGATGCCAAAAAAGAATCATTACACTAGTGCCCCCCTTGTCAGTCACATGCACACACAAGAGCCCAGGCAAACGTGTGCCTCTATGTGCATTTGCAGATGGACACACACACACACACACACACACACATACACACTCTCCAGGAAGGAAGGTAACCAATTTCAAGAGGCTTGACACCTGCAGCCACTTTCCCCTTCTCCCTCTCTTTCTCTCTCTTTCTCTCTCCTTCTCTCTCTCTATTCTCCCTTCTCTCTATCATTTACTCTCTTCTGCAGCCTCACCTGACAAGCCACAGAGAAAAACGTATTCACTGTGAGAAAAGGAACCATTTGCAGGTCTGGTGGCCTCTCCTGGCTACACTTTGCCCTTGTGAGAAATGGTCAACAATTGTCTTTCAAAGCAGATTGGCGCCTATACATTTCTAAGATATCCAAACAAGTAATTTGTTACATTATCAGATGACACATGTTTTAATTATTAACTGGTAAGTCATTGAAGTTCCTAAATAGTGAATCCTTCTCATATGAGTAACTTTTATGTTTTCATTCTTTTCATACAGTGTTTCTCCCTTGTGCTACAACAACTGTTTGTCTATGGCAGCTGAAAGTAGGCTCTTATGGGTTTTTGGAATAAAGTGAAGATGATATGATCTGAACATATGCTCAATCCCTTCATGAATGTTTCATCTTGCCAATCTATGCCCTTTAATGCACTTGCCCCCTGCCTCAATCTGTCCAGCATATTGCAACATATGGCGAGTTTACGATGACTGTCCAGTCGCAGCCACAAGCCAATATCAGCCAGTTTAGAAGTGAGGACATGCCATCTGTCAAAAAGCTGATTACTGCTGCACAACTATATGCTTCTGTGCCATAACGAATGAAATACACAAACGCTCTATGAACGCGAAACATGGAAGAACATGGGAATCATGCACACGGAGATTGAATGGGACTGAGAAAAGCACCATGAACAAATCTAAAACAACAGCAACATACACTGTGTTTAACTTTGAGTCTTATCTTTGAGAAAAATCTGTTCTTCAATCAAAATATTGTTTGGGCTGAACATGTGTTGTTTGTGAAAAAACTGACAAGTCTGTTTATTGAGTCAAATCACCATGGAGAACAAGCATTGTTTTTCTTCAAAGATTGTAGGGACAGAGATTTTGAAAAGGAAAATTCCACTCAAAGCTTCCTCGTTCAGGTTCAATGCTATGATCAAGTGATACAATGATGTTGTCTTTTTACTGAAATGAAGGAAAACAGAATTGTGTGAAGATGTGACAGCATTTCAACATGGTGTCATTCTACCACCTGGCTAAAAAAAAGTTGCAATCAGACTGATCCTGTAATCAAACCCTCACCAGCGGAAAAAGTTGTGGCCACATCACTTTGGCCCAGAGGCAAACTTTCCGTAAAAGAATTACATCCCATCTGTTCTGGTGTTTATAATTAGTGGTAAACGCTGAGAGGGGAAATTAATCTAATTTGACAAAACAGTAGTAACAAACGCACTAAACTGGCCAGGCTTAGTGACAGGGGTATTACACAATGGAAAGAAATATCCACGGAGTCTATGATAATTAACACACACATAGTGGAAGAAGGGCAAAAACAGAGTAGGACACTGTTGAAACAGGAAGTGAAGATACTTCTCACATGCGCACACACACACACACACTCACACACTCTGGCATTCACCCTAATATTGGCATAGGCACACATGAATAGTCATTAAATTTGGGAGCATGTACAGATGACAAGGGCATCATTTTACCACAGAAAAACACCTTGGACATTGACAGTCCTGGTGTTTGAGTTGGCTTCTTTTTGGATGATGTTTAACTTTTACGATAAAATGTTTGCTTATTTAATTTTTTTAGCCCTTTTATATAATTCACAGCAGAAGAGAAGATTGTGACTATATAAACTGCAATTGATCTGCAATTGTATGCATTAGCCTTGTTTCTGAGTTGCAACAAGATTATCCAAGCAGCTAATAATCTTTAATTTCTTTGCTTCATAAAATAACAGATACATTTGCCATTTAAATTAATGAAGGTTACAAACTTCCTAAGTCATGAATTTGATCACCATTTTATAGAAAAATATGATCGATCACTTGTACGCACTACATTTCAGTCCTGAAAAGGAAAAATTCACTCTACGAGGTCTCATGCAAAATCCAATATGATGCACCTGTCAATGAGACTCTATGGTGTGCAGGAACTTTGCAACCATAGTTATAATTTTTTGAAAATGAAATAAGAAGGATAATTAAAAAAAAGGAAAAGGCCATCCAACCTACCCTAAACCCCCCAAACCCAAAGTGGGTGATGCAAGTGGAATACCTTTACAGTATTACCCTAGTTCATATATGCATTCATACTGCACAGCCCACCAAGCAGGCATATTCAAATATGCTAACATATGCTTTCGCTTCCACATGCTGTAGCAGAGGTGGAAGAATTTATGTTTAATGAGTTGTGTCTAAGGTGTAAATAAAACATTGTCTATCTCAGATGGCAGTTATGCTGCTGCACCTTCATGGCTTCATTTAATCCTTATATTCACCTCTCTTCGCTCTTATAGTCTCTTATCGCGGCAGAGAGGGGATACTCCTCTCTCTCATCATCAATCATCGAAGCCCATGCCCTGTCACCCTGCTGGCAGAGGTGCTGTGCCGTGTGCTATTGTTTTGTTCTGTTTTGTTTGCTGTATTAGACTGGCTCTATTTTTGGTATTGAGGGTCTTGTGGGTTGGCTTGGCACTCATAAAAGCTCCACAGCAATCTAGATGAATGTTTGCTTTGAGAGATTCAGAAACTCTCACAAAACTTTCAGTGGCAAGCGGGTTGCTGTTGCCCTTGAAAGACTCAAAACAAGGACATTTAACTCCTGGTTGTGAGGGGCACGCTCATGAATGATATATTAATATCTCAAATTCTAAAAAAGGAAATGTACGATCACAAGATTACTCTCAAAGGACTTACATGAGTTAAGGTGCAAGACTTAGCTTCCCAGAAACCTGCAATTCATTTAATTTATCAGTATCAACAGACAGCAGCAGACCAAGGCACATCAGCAATATTAATATTATTAGAGAATAACGTTAACAGTGAGGCAACAGGAAACACCCCAAAGCAAACAACAACAAAGGACAAAATATAAATTACAGCAGCAAGTAACAGCAGACCACCAAGACAAGCAGATTCACAGGAAACCCTTAAAACAGCCAGAAGCATCAGCCATCTCCAAATACAAAACACTTAACATAGCCATGACATCTACTCAGCATAGAAAGTTGGCACAAGAAGCAAGTATTTAGCTTTAGCATCCTCAGGGTGTCTTGCTTCTGGCTATTAGTGACGTTATAGCTGATTATGACAAAGAATGGATTGGACTGGAATCTCGGCAACAACAGCAGCACTGGATATCATGGAATGCAAACAAATTATTTACTCCTCAAAGCTGTCCGGATGATACATAGTAGGATTTTGAAAGGCCAGCAAGCTTAAGAAAGGCTACACTAATAGCAGCCGTGTTACAGTAAAGTTAACAACTGCTCAGTGAACAGGCCACTGACACTGAAGGTGCGTTGGCTATACGTTGCTGCTAGTGTAGATAAAGTCATGTGTGAGAGGATGATCTAACTGGAAGTACCTATGGTTACCTAGCTAACTGAACTAGCTCGCAGCGTTTGCTCCAATATTTGTCATGAAACAGAGACAGTTGTGCAGGCTATTGCATTGAAGCAGTCAGATGCATTTCCTATTTTTAATGCGCAATTTTTAAGCAGGTGAACATATTTTTCTTTCTTCAAAACGGAAGAAAGACTACTCTTATTTATTTTTTTATTTCAGTCTTTACAGAAAATGTTACAATAAATAAAACAAAAACAAAAAACAACTATAATTGTTTTATTTACCTCAAATTGAAATTAACACAGACAACTAGAATTATGTTTCAATAGTTTATTGTTAGTTTTGGTCACAGTTTTTGCAAGAATTAAACCAATCCATTACAATGATGGATAAATACATCAAAAGAAAGCTACAGTTCGATTACTGACCAGCTGATGCCTAACATAACGTTTTGATTCACTCCTTCAGTCCACTACAAAGTTACATAGACGAACACTAAAATTCATGCCTATAGAACAATTCAAAGTCTCCTTTTCCTGACTTAGATGTTTATGGAATGCAGGCGTAGGAAACCAAAGCACCCTGAGAAATAAATGTGGTCAGGTTCTGCCACATTGTACCCCACATAAACTTTACATTGCCTTGAATATGCTATCTTACACAGAGAAGTGTTTAATGGTCCTGTGACCTGATCTAGATCAGTTGTCCTATTCTTAAAAGCTTCATATGTACAAAACCAGAGATGATCTTATAGCTTGGATCCTTAGGGAAATCAGCTAGTGTTCTGTTCAAAAAGCCAGAACACAGGACACGCCTGGAAGGAGTCAGAGAGGCATGAAATCCTTATGTTGCCATTCCTGTTACAGTGAGCAGACCAGGTCCACCGGTCATCTCTGCCTTACCAAGATTAATGGCTCGTCTCACAGGTTGGGTTCCCATTACGTAGTTTATCCGTCGCCACCTCGTTATGGACACATCTTTCACTGTCAGAGAGCAGAGGAAGGCAGTCAATGGCCATACCATTGCAAACCTAGCTCAGATAAACCTGAAATGCTCTGTACAGCACATGGCTAAGACCAGTACATTTTCACCCCTCCCTACACCTTGCACACACATGGTCAAACATTGCATGCACCTATAGGCAAGTGATGCACCTTTTCACGTCTGTCCTGAAATAAAATTCAGCTGGGATTAATACATTCGGTTGTTCAACGAGGACTCGCTCTCCTACACTCACTGTAAAAAGGAAATCCATCTCAACTGTATATTTGGAACTTTTTAATGTGATTCATGTATACTTCTCTTTACTATTACGGTACCCTTGCAAATGAAGCTGTGATACCCAGTGCTGTGATCTGAGCTGTTGTCTATCAGCATACAGTACTCCTACCTGCCTTGCCTGCTTCTTTCATTCTACTACACACTGTACTGTAACCTACTGGGCGATTAACAACAACAATCAAACCCAACACTTTGAATGCTAAATCACAAACACCATATATATACAACAATGCCCATGGCATATTCTTCTTTGTCTCATGTTTTCGCAATACACTTTAGTTCGCTACCATTAATAAAATGTGTTGTCTTGTGGTGTATGCACATATGCGAGTGTGAATGTGTGCTTTTGTGTGTGTAAAAGGCCTGTTGGATGGCAAAATATTTGTCAGTGCGATGTAAAGTAGACGATTTCCAGGCAGGACTCATCATCTGATACTATAACTAATGGTCTGGTGTCAAACTACGGATTACATACAGTTGGATAATGATGACATGGCCAGTGTTTGAGTGTGAATGTGTATGTGCGTGATGGTGACATACTGTTGTTTCTGTGTGCTCATGTGTCTTGGCGTGCGCCCTCATGCTTGGTTGTTCATGTGTGAAAGGATAGATGCACCATGAAGATGTTTGTCAATATCTAAGATTTTTTACCCAGGAATTCAGGTCTCTGCGGCACCTCTCCAATGGCTCTGATGAGTAACTCTGTTAATAATTCATAGGGACTTCTACGACGATGGTAAGTTATTGTGTTTTTGTGGACCCATTCATCTTCATAGTGACTAATTTGCCCTGTGGTGTGATGGCACTGAGGGCTTTGTGGGTGTAATGGGAGTCAATGACATTTGGCGATGTGATTACCCTAGCTTTTTATTTTTCCCACACACGCAAAAATACAAATGTGCGTGCATGTGGCACATACACACACTGCACAGATCTGTGAGCAGTTGGAGTTCATGTGCATGGAAAAATCTCTTAAGCTTGAGCGAATGCAGGCGCTCCATCCCTCACATCCATCCACCTATTTATCTAAGTAAGCTACATGTAAGCTGTTATTTATGATGAGACTCTGGAGAATTATGCGATCTAAGTAGCTTCTCTCTTATTATTGCCGTAATGCGCATTAAAGCATTAAAGCTAGCTGTGTATACTCTCCTGGTGGGATTGTTCATCCATATTCATGAGGACGGGAGATTCTAAGGTTTGCTAGGTTGTCAGTGCATTAATCTCGGATACCTCTCTCTCTCTCTTTTTCTTTCTCCTGCGAGAGATTAGAGAGATCAGATGTGAGGTAATGTAATACACAGCTTTGATGGGCTGTCATGTCTGTATAATCTCTCTGGAAACAACTGGCCAAGACTGTGTGACAACAAAAGTTGTGAATGCAACGAAGAGACCCATTAAATGAAGCCTGTGACTCTAGGCGACATGTTTTTTTACTTTATGTCAAATGATATAAATTTGTCACCAAAAATCTATTTATGTTTTCAAGAAGTACAAAAGGTATGCCTATCACGGGTCTCAAAAGAAAGTTTTGGACGTCTAAACATTCATGTTTGATGTTCAGAACCAAAAGGGTGCAAACTTTGAAATTGACAAACAGGAGAAATGGAACAGAGACAAAACCAATTTGGAAAACTTGTTTGATATATACACGTGTCAACAAGAACTCTAATAGTTTGCTGCAATCAATGAAACAAGCAGTTATGAAAAACAAACAGAACATAATTGGAGAATGGCACTTTATTACAATTTATGGCCTTAACTGCAACCATCAATAGTGTTTCTGTGTGATGGCATCATACATGCAGGATGACCTCTGAAGAGAAATAATGAGATGTCTTTAATAGATGCAAGAAATTGTCACCGCTGGGTGAAGTGGGAAAGAAATAGCAAGCTACAAATGAGAAAGAAAGAGAAAGTGAGCGGTGGAGAAAGCAATGGAGATATCAGCTCTTACCTCCATCCACCCATTCTTCTCCTCCTCCATCCCTGGGTTCCTTCGTCCTGTTGACAGAAATACATTAACTGAGACATGCTCGCCTTGAAGTTCCTCCCTCAGCAGCTGCTGTCTCAAACACTTTATTGAGTTATCGAACAGAGAATATATATGACAAATGGAGTCAACAGACTGAGCTTTGGTTTACATCCCTATCCAAAGACTCTGTGTTTACTCTAGGAAATCAAAGTAT
The DNA here is from genome assembly GCA_011952105.1 of Coreoperca whiteheadi. Taxonomy (NCBI): domain Eukaryota; kingdom Metazoa; phylum Chordata; class Actinopteri; order Centrarchiformes; family Sinipercidae; genus Coreoperca; species Coreoperca whiteheadi. The sequence goes on from CM022476.1 coordinate 12,111,771, forward strand.
AAATCTGTTCCCAGCCCATGCGCAGATCAATAGTCTGCTTCAGAAACCTTCAGGTGTGCATCAAACAAACACGAGTCATATTGCATTGAATAGTGAAACTCTTCCTCTCCTTTTAGCGACGTATTGCAAAGCCAAAGCTTTGTTTAATTAACTATTTGTGACCTATTGGTCATTTGCACATGCACAGGTTGCAAGATTAGAGATGCCTGTCCTCTCTCAAATATTCCTCTAGGAGTCACAGAGTAAGGCTAAATAAAAGGTGTGGAGAGATTCAGGATGTCATAGAAGGCGGAGTGTAAGTTATTGCATTGTCGGGATGCTACATGTATGTCAGCACATATTTATTGCATTGGTCTTTGTGTTGGTATTTGTCTTTTGAGTGGAAGAGTTAACACCAGGACCGGTGACTGTTCAACACTGGTGGGGCTGAAACTCTTGAGACACACACATCTGCCAGACTCGTTCAGAGCCTCGTCCTCCCTCATGCTGAATGGACGTCTGTCAGCACAGTCTCCCCGGTCCCCTCTCTATCCAGGGGTGAAAGAAAAGGATGAGAGTGGGAGATATGAAGGTTTGACCAGAGGGAAAAAGGAAATTGTTGATTTTTCAAAATATCAGTTTGACAGCTACGTCTCCTGACGGTCCACCGATCTAATTTTGTATGTCTATGAGTTTTTGTACATCACTGTGTTTATGTATGTGTTTACAGTTCATATTTTGTATGCCTGCAGTAGTTTTCCTGTGTGTATAAATGCGATGCATGCAGCCAAAAGGGTGGTAAGAGCTCTCTCTGTGTCTCTGTGTCACTGAATGAGTCAGCATGTTGTTTACTGAAGTTGTTGTTGGAGCAACAACAGAGCCTTACCCTCTGAGTCCCAGTGTGCCTCATTAGCTGCTGCCATTTCAGCTCTTGTTCCCTTGTTAATCACCTCAGTCGATCACCTCTGTGCAATCAGTTAAATTTAGTGATTAAGTGGAGAAAGCTGAAAAATGCAGCTCATTGTAGATTTAGGCAGTCACAGATGAAGCATACGCATGAAACCAAAGAGTGTGGGTTTAGTCTAGAGAATAGATCTGGAGCAGCAATTCTTTGAATACTACGAAAAATGTCTTAATTATGATACATGATTGTAATCTAGTTTCTATTGTAAAACCTGTAAACTTTCGATGAGATTGCGTGACAAAAGAATATAATCTTGTATATGCATCATCATTTATATGCTGGTCATGTGTTTTGCACGCAAAATTTGAATCTGCATAGCAGCTTTACCTGTGAAATATTTCCCTCTGGAATGTGGTAGAAGTGTATGGAAATACTCACTATTTGTATGCATCAATATTGCTACGCTGCAATTCTGTCGCTTCCAAAGGTATATGAGGATAATACTTCATAAAAAATCTCAGTGACAATAGAACTATTGATTGTAGAAATCCCTTGGACCTGCAAAACGTGCAAGAGCATGAAGAAACCACTTAACTACAGCACTGACAGCACTGGTAATGAGCTACATTCCACCGTTGGTTACAATCAAGCCATTTGTCTTTTGTCAAGAAACTCATCCTTACCTGTTTTAGAGGCCCTGACCCTGAGTGTTACACTCCCTAAAGAATGAGAAACAAGAAGGGAATTCCACTCCAACATTTTTGTGTCACTGAAAACAATATTAAAAAATATCAAAGTTGTTCCTCACAGCAAGAAGGTCCTGGGTTTGAATCTTAAACCGTTGTTTTGTTTTACACAGACCTCCAACACATCATCTTGTACATTTTATTGTCACACGTTGCCCTTTGTGTATTTTAATGAACACCTGTTTCCAGAAATGCACTTATTTTTGAAGGGCGTTCACCTGTCACTTGCTCAGAATTTGTGTGTGTGCGGGCACATGGGTTCATAGATAGTGGCTTTAATGAGCATCATTCAGTCTCAATCTAATACGACCTTGTAGTTTTCTACCTTGTTCCATTTAAAAATTGCATTATTATTCAAAAAAACCTCAGTCTAATATGTATGAATATACAAATAATTTTCTCATAAGTAGACCACTTGGGCACAATGATAAAGGAAAACAGAAATGAGGCTGAAAAACAACCATCTCAAAGTCATTGAAATGTTGTCAGTCTAATGTATCACCATCCATGCCCATTATGTGTGACAAGCAAGAAATAAGACTGTCAAGAATATTTCCAGGCACCTGAAATCTTTTTTTGATTGGAAGTGTGTTTATATTAATTTGCTTTGCTTACCCTCCCTTCTGCCATTTCACATCAAAGCAACATGACATCTAATCATTTATGTTCAGATAGCTTTTTTATGTTAATTTTGTCATCTCATTGGAAATAAATAGACATTACTGACACTTGGTTAAAGGCGAACCAAATACATTCATAACATCCAATTCATTGTGTCAACTTCCATATTATCATTAGGCCAAAAGCTCAGACAAGCTGAGAGATGGTTGTTCTACAATCAACGTACTGTAAGAATACAGGAAATCATAAAAATGGTGTACCAAAGGTAATAAGCACTATTCTCTTTTCATCTCATAAAATGATTTTCTAAAGTATTTTTCACTTTGTTTGCTCCTAAGACTTTTGTTTTCAAAGCTGATGGATTTGCTCTCCATATCTAAATTGAATTTGTTCTGTTTATAAAACCTTTTCAAACATGTATGCACTTTAATCTGTTCAAGTAAACACCACTCTTCGTAGTACCATACTTTTTTTATCCTCAACAGTTATCTCTCATGTGTGGCCACGTGCCGTCTCGTTCAAGGGCAGTCCGCTCACCTGCGCTTCATCCTTGAGCGTAGATTCCCCCCGGTGAGCGGCGCTGACCTCAGTGCAAATGCAGATGAGCATGTGGCCGATGCCAACTCAAGATCAAGACCTTTGCTCCCTTTGGTTCAAACATGAAGGGTTATTTTAGCACCTACAGTTGTTGTTTTTTTCCAGGATGAAAATATGTTTATAAGTTTTCTGCCTCTCATCTGTCTTCTATCAGCACCCTCTCATTCACCGAATGGATGCAGAAGTTCAGAAGTCACACTGACCTTGACAAAAAGAGCTGTCCTCTAGCAACACTCCTGCATACCAATGTCCCAATGTTGCTGCTCTGAGATGTGAAATAATATATTCAGGAGGTATTCTGAATTTTGCTGGGTTTTCAGTAGAGTCTGTTAAGTTGTTATCTAGTGGCAGAAAATACTTGAATAATGCCAACAGGATATTTATGCAATCATATCTCCTAGAAATGACTGGTATATTGACAAAGAGGTGAAAACTCAGAATCTTATACAAGAGTTGAATAAATAAGCAAAATGTCAACATTTTCAGACCTTTTTTAGAACATTTATTTCTGTTACTTGTGTTGCTATGTTTTCAGTACAATGTGAGAAGGATTATAATGATTAGAATGAATGATTATAAATTATAAAGATTTTCACTATGAGTTTGCTAGGGACAATTTGGTTAAATCTGGTTAAATATCCTGGTGTCGCTACAATGACTTCGCCAGTCTCATTAAAGCAACATTATGCAACAATTTTACCGCTAACAGCTCCAAAATCATTGTGATGGTGCACTGACTTGTAATAGGGAGAATGGTGCCTCTTTCAATCCCACTCCACGCCCCAAACGCCTGTTCTTGCACTATGTAACTGGGGTTGAGCGGGTACGATCTTCCACGAGAAGTGCACTATGTCACACACCACCAATAATCAGAATCAGAATCAGCTTTATTGGCCAGATATGTGTACAGATACAAGGAATTTGACTCCGTTTTTTTGATGCTCTCAATGTACATGCACAGAAATAGACAGAAATACAGCTAAAAACAAGGTAAACAAACATTAAGCTTCTATGTGCAAGATATATATATTATTTTTTCAAGTTAAAAAAACAACAACAGTAACATCTGTGAACAGTAAGACAATTAGCAAATGGTGCTGAAATAAATATGTAACAGTTTGCTCTATATAGATGAGGTACGTGAATATGACAGTATATACAGTATGTATAGCATGCGTATATTTAAAAAGTGATACTATTTACATCAACAACGAGATAGGCAGGAAACATCGCTGCAGATCCATCACATCCTGGTTAGAACCTGTTCCAACGTCCCGCCTCTTGTCAGCGCTACAGGCCGCTGGACACCAAAACAACCAGACACAAGAACAGTTTCTACCCACAAGCCATCACCTTGATGAACAGTTAACACCAGTCACATAATGTCAGAAACAGTCCCTGTGCAATAACCCTGTGACACAAACATCAACTGTACATGTAAATGTATCTCATTGTTTATGTAAATATTTGCACGCTGTGCATACTAGACTGTGATAACCTACCTCAGTATATAAAGCAACCTGAAAATGTAAGAGGTTGAAAAAAATACCAATTCTTGCATAATAGGGCTTCAAGAGCCCTTCTGTCCACAGCTTCTGAACATTTCTTCCACAACACATCAGCCCTATTGCATACAGTGGTATGAATATCGCCCCTTAATTTTACTAAGGACACTAACCTTTCACAGCACAATGTGATAATGGTGGGTTTAATGTCACGTCGCTTATTGAGGGCAGATAGCGGAATCATTTGGGAATTACACAAAAGATTAAGTGGAATAATTATCCCATGTACAATTATAAGTGACATGAGGCTGATTGGGAAGGTGGATGCCAGACCTGACAATGTACATATCATTTAAGAGTGTCAGAAGTCCAGTCGGATTACAACTCAGAAGTAATGCAAAGAAAAAACTTTAATTTATGCAAATCAAATAAAGATATGCTGTAGTCATGTTCACATTGAAAATTTTTGTAAAATGTAACATGGCTTTGCTTGTTAAATGACTACTATATTAGCTGATGGTAGGCATTACAAATGTCTCAGAAGATGATGTTAGTACCAAAAACCAGCAGTGTAAACAGTCACTCTAATTTTAGATCAGCTGAACCTCTTTGCATATTCCTTCATGCTATTTCAATGTGCCTCAGGAAATCAGTGTAGCCATTGTCAACTACATGCTTCCCACTGACACAGTCAATATCCTGTGGGTTTTATTTGACTGAATCGGCAACAGAATCTGCAAAAAAATGGTTTGAAAAGGCAGTTAAATGTCTTAATTCATTTTATCAAATAGATGCGATAGGTGAGCATAACCCCATGACTAGTTTCTGAGCTCTAATTTTAGAATTCCTTTAATTATCTGCCAGTGAGTAAACCTGTAGGTTTTGACATGTCTGTGGACCAGATCAGTTTCAATTTCTCATTTCCATTATAATTATTTTTCTTTTTAAGTTCATTATAATAGAGTGACTTGGAATTCAGATATATTTTTCCAACCTTACCAGTTTGTGCTTTTCAGGAATTAACAGAGAAATATAAAGCTCTGTGTTAAAATAGAGAAAAAAAAGTTCAGTAGCATGGCTCAGCAGTTCAAACTTTTGTGTGGACCTAATTTCCTTGTTCATGTGGGTTTTCTCAGGGTGAAATCTTGCATTTCTTTGGAGTTGCAAGCAGGTGAATACAAACTCTAAGTTGCACCTATGAGTGTAAGTGTATGTGTTTATGTGTGAGCCCAGCAGTAGGCTAATGAAGTGTCCAGGGTGTTTTTCGTAGTGCATGCTGATGATAAGCAAGTACAGGAAGTGGATGAATGGCTACACACATTCATATAGATAAAAAGGGGGGACAGAAGTGGGTGAGAAGTGTGTGTTTTCCTTGCTGTTTTACCCATGAGGTTGTTGACTGACACCTCAGTAAGAAAGACAGGTATAAATTGCTCTTATGACTGGGATATAGTGAAAGATAGAAAAGAGGGGTGAATGATTTAAGCCTGGACTGGTATAGAAAAGAAAGGGGAGTTGAATGAGGAGAAGACGAGTGGAAAATGTGCTTGCTGAGGCGTAAAATTAGCAATTACATTGGGTGTCATCAGTAATGACTATTTCAGTCCAGATATAGGGGGTTAATGTCCAACAGTGAGACTGTAATTCAGCAGTTACACCTGTGTTCAATCAGCCGGTCAGGGAGGCTGTGATGGAGCACAACCTGGCTCAAATATCACACCTATGCACCGATAAGCCAAGATGGCCGCCATCTGCTGGGAAAGCTTTCAGAGGTAATTTAGTTTTTAAGACCCATATGCTGACCTTGGTTGTGAAAGAAAAAATTTGTATGAAACCACATTGCAAGTTTTATCCCTTTGTGCGCGCGTGTTTGTTTGTGTGAGTGTGTGTGCATGTCTGGTGTGGGTGTGTGTTTACATGTTGCAGAATTTTTCTTTGTCCTTTACAGGAACAAGTTCAACAGCTGAGTCTGGGAATTGAATTGGCTAAAAAAAAAAACAAAGATGCTCAGAGATGTTTAAGTTGAAAATGACAGGTGAAGAAACAGATTTACAGCGCTTTTGCTTGGTCTCTAACACAGTGGGAGGGACTACCCATACATAATCAAAATAAGTTAATCAGTCCTCCTACATGTTTCTAGCTTCATTTTGTACATTGCTTTTTTCTGATGTGACTATCCAAACCTTGTGAAGAAATGATCACGCAAGGTTTCTGGAAAATGACATCTTCATCTTCACATTTAAACAACCACCTTCATGTGTGGCAAATCTGTCTACCAAAATAGTCCCGCTCATTTGGTTTGATTATTCTGCAGCTCTCATAAAAAATAACCATCTGTCCTTGGTTTCCAGAGGAAGCGCTTTTTAAATTCCCTACGCTTTCATTCATCACCATGATGTCACATCTATCACCGTGGCGACGGGAATACAAATGAGGTGGATGCGCACTCAGTGGCCCGCTGTAAATAATTTACTGTTTTGTTTTATTGGAAACAGAGACACAACATTATTTTCTGCTAGGACTCCCCTTGGCCAAGGTCTACAGACACATTCATCCAGGATGCACCATATAGAGAAAGTTAAATCTCATTTGTATGTGTGTGTATTATGCATTATCACTCTAACTATTAAGGAGGCCTCTCTCATTGCCTGGACACACACTAGGGTGCTGTTAGTGAGATGACTTGATGCATGAAAGCTCCTCAAAGCCATGTGCTGAAAGCCTGGATATATCATGATGTATTAGTTGTGTTTTTAGAAGCCAGATTTAGACATGTTCTGGTCTCTCTTTTGTTGTGATGATGAATTACATGTTCTCTTGCAAGCACAGGAACACTGATGCAAGGATACCCACACAAAACATATGGTTACATATATGGTTATGCACAGACACATCTAGGCAAACACCCAGCTTCCGCCCTCTCCATCACCCTTCATCACCCTCCCCTGTCCCCTGTACTATAAGTCACTCCATTTCTTTTCAAGCTGAATTTAAAACAGTCCTTGGCAGAGCATGCATGCAGCAATTTAAAGTGAACTCTGAACGTTAATCCTAGTGCACCAGTTCACTGACAGTGCTGATTATAAAAGCTTTAATTGCTAGCTTTAATTACCCAAGCATCGCCACCGGAGTGACACTTTTAGAACTCTCCACTTTCTGCACCTTTAAACTTGCCAGCCAGTCGTAATCCTGTTGGGAGGGTGACATAGTGGAATTGGCTGTAGCCATGCTCCACAGTTACTTTTTAACAGTGCACAAACCATCTAATCAAACCTTATGAACTAAAGCACACCCCAATCTATAAGATGGCATTGTACTACCTATGTGTTCCTTATTTTATTATTTTAATAGTCTTTAAAGCTGCACTAATCAATATATTTGTATTAAAAATGGGTCAAATGACTAAGTGTAATGTGAAAGGTGTAACTCCTGGGGATGAACACACAGATCACCTAACACTGAAGTTCCCCTCAGTTTTGCAATGCTCTGCAAAACGTAGCACCTTTCACCTCATTGTTTTTTTTTTACAACCCCATTTACTCTTTCTGTTCAGTTTCACAGCACTCATCAACCCTTTTCCAGCTGCAAAAGGCAGCTGTTTAAATGAAAAAGCTCCAATTAACCATACGTATTCTACCTGCCCAGCTCCAAACTGCAGATAGTCAGAGTTAGCGACTCTGCTGGTGAACAAAGTTAAGTGTCAGGAGTTTCCCTCAGGAGTTGGTGGAGACCAAAACAGAGCTAAAAGTAGAGTTAATATTGGACTTATATTTGTGGTTGGCTGAAAATATTAATCGAAATGAATGATAACGTTGCTTCATGTCTGCTGGATGTGTTAATAGGCGTTTGCTAACAATTTTTACATATTAGCTGTTTAAGGTGATAATATAGCAGTGTTGTGATTCAACATGTTGCACTGCCCCAAAGTGGCCAGAATATCAATCAGTGAAGGTTTAAGAAAACAGCAGATTTTCTAGAAACAACTTCTATCTCTTTGTGCAGTCTGCTTTCCATACAATTTGCGAATCCCAAAACTATCCACAAAAAATAAAAGCTTTCAATGCTAACTGAACATTTCTCAGGCCTCACACAGCCAGGTATCAGTACCTCAGTGTTGTGCCTCCATTTGCTCTTGTTTCTTGGGCCCGTTCAGCCAAGTGCTTCTGACATATCTTTCTTTCCTCTCTTGCCCAAAGCAGCCACTATACCAGAACTATCCACCCAAAGAAAATCAATTTGTCTACCTCTGATGCGTGTTGCACATCCGTCACTTTAAGCTCTGGCCCGCTTGTTCATTTACAGAGAAGACTTCAACTGGCCTCAAGCATGTGGAGGAAGTGGACCATTGTCAGCAAGCTTAAGAGCAATTTAAGAAAAGATGACCAGAGCAAAACTCAGCTGACACGCAACACAAGTGAATCAACAATCAATATTATATACAGATAATTTAAATTCCAGTCAGTGTTTCTGTACAGAAAACATGGGTAAAGTTTCGTGCATGTGTAGCGGTAGAGAGTGCATATCTCAGACCTATTAATATAAAACATAACTCCTGTATTTTCCTGGTATCGACAACACAAAAGAAAAGGTAAGAGCTCTTCACCATCGTGACTTTTAGCATTGGTGTGACACTGGAGCACATATACTACCAGTCACCAGTCATGGCAAGTCCTTTTGTAACCTTGTGACATTTAGCTTAATACCTTGGATTTGTATTAATTGAGAAACATAATTAAAGTTAATTGCAAATGAGGAGATGTATTTGAAATGGCACTCAACACTTTAGATTGAGGTGACAATTGTTCCTCTGGGTCATGATTATCATAAGTTTGTAAGTTGATATGGATCGTAATTAATAATTTTAGAGTTTCATTAAAACATTTCACCTTATTGTACTATGGTGCCATCAGTCACTATTCACAATGTGTGTACACATTGATTAAAGTTACTATAGAGGTAAACACATTGTCACTTCAAGTTAGCTTTTTATGTATTAAATATATTGTTTTTTTTGTGAAAAGTAGTCTGTGCATCTTTCTAGTCCTAATTAGTGCAACAACAAATCAGTGTTTAGGCTAATCAGTGCTATTTTAAACTGTCACAATAAAGCAATCATCACAATCACCACACATTAGGTTCCATAAAGATCCAGTGTGAGATATTATTTGTGTAGATAACAGTGAATAACAATAAATCATCCCATAAGAGTTTGTTTAGATCTGATCAATGGTGTCAAAAAATATTGTGCCAGACAGGCATGGACCAGGACCAATCCTTCCCCAGTTTCACTGTCAAGACACTGGACTGTCTGACCACAACTACTTTCTCTTAGCACACCTTGACTTCTACCTGAATCACATGATGACCTCACAGGCACCTTGTCTCTCTGTTCTAGAGGGTTTAACAACAGACCCCAGCCCTGTATTAAAAAGAGCATTATGTAGTGTCTAATAGTGATCATAATCCTGAGAACCAGAGGCTACATTTAAGGGGTGGATGAAGATGATGATTATAATGTGGCTGTTTATTGGAAGCATTATTGCTAACTGACATGAGGAGAATGATGAAAGCTTTGCTTGATGTCTCTCTCTGAAACCTCTTTATAACAATCTACAGCTATTGTTGTTAATGATGATGAGAAGTGTAATAGGAGAAAAGAGAAGAGAGTCATGCAAGGATGTGATATGTGCTTGACTTAATTTGAATGTGCTCAGGCCCTGCTACAGTGATACAAAGTGACATCTTCGTGTGGGAGGGAACAGTGCACTCTTCAATTGTCTCTGTCACCACTTGCATATTAATAATGATAACTGTAGATAGTTTTCAGGAGCGATGCTTGATCTGAGTTGCATCAGCTGCACGTAGAAGTGGGGATCATCAAATCAGTGTTGTAGTAGCATGTGGTCTTGGATAATTCGGCGAAGGCATGCAGCATTATGGCTATGAAAAAGCAGATAAAATCCTGTTTGACAAATGGAGCATAGCAGGCACAATGTGACATTGGCATCACCACAGTTAAGACATCATCTCACAGCTTAAGCCATGCTCTAAATATGAAGTCTTAACTAAATCTCACAGCTTATCTGATAGCAGACACTTCAGGGAAAGTGCTGTGGCTATGAGTTTTCATCCCCACTGTCACTGATTTGTTAGGGCCACCTTCGCTGCTGACACTGATACTCTCCTCTCCTCCTCCTCCATAAAGTTGTCTATCCCATCCCCTCCCTACTCTCACAGCTTCTCCTCCTTTCCTTCCCTCCATCCATATCACCATGGTCTACTGCTCCCCATCTCCTGTGGGGATTAGCAGGCTAAACACAGGGAGAGGCTCAGTAGCATATGGGAGACGGTTCCTCCTCGGATCGTAAATTTGTCCATGATTGAGGGGAGTAACGCCAGGCCCCTACTGGGCAAGCAGGAGTTCCAAGGCACCATACTAGGCAAAATGCCCTGAAACTGACATTAAAGTGACCTTGAGTGGGACTTAGTGTGTCAGCGCTCTTGCTGGAACATGATGATAAGACTCCAGATTAACAGTTGTGAAAGGGGGGGGGGACCATTTTTCAGCGATACAGGAGATTAAGAAAGAGAAGATGCAAGATGCACACATTCACATGCATGCTAAAGATGAAGACGAAACAGCTACTGCATCTACAGTATTTTAATGTGATTTACTTGGGGTTATAGTATTTTCTATTTGTCACTGGCAGGCCGTTTAAGATAGGTGAATGACGGTAGAATTTAGAGAAAGATGGTTTAATCTTCCTAATGCAAAAACACCATTAAAGACTTCCCTCAACATGTCACTTGAGGCCAGAAGTTAAACTTTATTTTTCTCTCATTAACAGTATGTGGAAGATCATCAAAGGCGAAAGTCTTGCTCTGCTGTTAGAAAAAGTAAAAGATATTAGAGGAAATTGATATTATAATGAAATAAATCTTTTTATTCTGTACCTTAAATTAGTGTCTCCCAGCCTTTTATGCCTGTCATTGGTGGAATGTAACCAAGTACATTTACTCAAGTACTGTACTTAAGTATAAATTTGATGTACTTGTACGCTACTTGAGTGTTTCAATTATATATATCTCTTCATAGTTCTACTCCCCTACATCTCAGAGGCAAATATTCAGTACATGCACTATGTCTGACAGCTTTAGTTAGTAGTTACCAATACTTTTCATATCACAATTTTCCATACCCTTCCTGTCCAGTAAAAACATTTTTCCCACAAGACACCAATACTACAAATGTGATGGTCTTATAAAATATAATGCATTACTGTAGATTAAACTACCCAACAGTATATAAAGCAGTTAAAACCAACCTTAAACAACTAGTAAAATGCAACATACACATTAATGCACCAGTAATATTAATCCAGAAACATCATATATAATAGTAAAACACAGATTTTTCTGCATGGTTAGTTTTTTGCTGATAATACTTACATGCTTTTACTTAAGTAAGGTTTTGAATGCAGGACTTTTACTTAGAGGGGAGTATTTTACTTTTTCTTAATCTGAACACTTCTTCCACCACTGATGCATGTGACCCCTTGACTGTGTGTCTATAATAATAATCAACTTATTTTCTCTTCTCAGACTGAATGACTTTTAATATTTTGTAAAGGCCAGAAAAGTATTTCCCAAGGAAAAAGCGAAAAGTTTTATTTCCTACCCTGAATATTATCTTGCAACCCCATTGTGAGGGTGCCCAAACCATAGACTGTATATGAAGATGGATGACGTGTCTCCGCTTCTTCCCACTGTACAAAAGTAAAGCCAAAATATCCTGGATAAGGGCACTGCCATCTTGTGCTTTTGACATCATTTGCAACCAGAGTCTGCGCAGTAGTGACTGGAGCAGCGGTATCAACACCCATACACCCAGCCGACTCAGTTGCGAGCCAGCCTCCTCTGTCAATCAGGACTTGACGCCCCTTTTTATAGCATCAAATAACTAATTAGAATCAAACTTATCTGAAAAACAAACACTTGAGCATGCATCAATGTGATAAGAGCTACCTAAACTGACAGAAACCATCTTTGGGAAAAATATTTTTGGTGTGTACTTTAATTTTTGGTTTATGACATGTAGTATACTGCAGCCAGCCACCAGGGGGCAATCGAGATGTTTTGGCTTTGACATTTGGGGAGCTGTCATCTCGTCCATCTTTATACAATATACAGTCTATGGCCCGAACCCCCAGAATGTGAAGGGATTCCAGATACTAAAAAAAACTCCTACAAGGAAGCTACAGTATTAGATAAATCCTGTACTTTTTTCTTAAATCTCTAATGCTAAATTGACCCCATTTCTTTGTCTCGTATGCTTTCTTTGTCTTTTTTGTCGGCCCAGTGGCTGTGAACCAGCTGACTATCAGTCCTGCAGCTCTGATGAAGATGGACCAAGACTTATCAGCCTTCTGCTCTGTCAACAGAAAAACATAGATGTTTCATGTTCTGCATGACAATAATACCAGCTGACGGTTGAAGGAAACTCTGTGGCTTAATCAATAGCATAATTTCACTTACGGAAAATATTATGTCATGCGTAGCAATGATTCAACTCTGGTGTATTGTAATCAGTGAACATGGGGCTCAGTGTCTCCTCTGGCTTAGGCTGTGGATAGGGGTACTGTGAATAACTAGATGAAGTAAAGAGAAGGAGATAGATGATCTCATAAAGCAGACATGATGTTTATATTTAGGCGAGAGATTAAATGAACACAGGCACCGTTTACCAAACCTGTATAAAATGTTCCTAGTTTCAGCCCCCCCACAAAGTTTATTCCACTGTGTTTAATTTATTTAATATTCTGAATATTTAGCATTCAATATCACATATCTGTCTATTATCCCTTTATCCAATTCTGAACTCAGCAGTCTCTCTTGTGTTTCCCCAATCGATTAAACTCTCTGAGTTGCAGCCGTTGTCTGAATGAAGCTATTGTCTCAACATGGACCTGCTGACCAGACACTTGCTGTTTTTATTTACTTTTAATGAAAATGAAAACCAGCACTTAATAGAAGTGATGCATAGGTATGAGGCACAGCTGAGAGCAGTCAGCAGCACCTCTGTACGTGCTTTAGGATGTGAGGACATTCTTTAGCAGCTACAGCAATGGTTATTAAACACATGGGGTAAGCTACAGCATTGTATTTACTTCTCTCTGGAAACCTGATTTGATTTGAGTCAAAGACAATTTTTCTGTATACAATTACTTAGGGGGATGAGAATGAAATGAATGAAAGTTTCAACTCAGCACCTCAGTACTGACGAAGTGAGTGTTTTGTGCAGCTTCTGCAACAAGGTACATCAATAAATAATAGGACGCAATAAAATGGTAAAATCTACATTCAGATCTAGTCTTCTCTCAAACTGTGAGCTCAATTTGTTTTATTTGACACTGCTTACAAGCAAGGCTACTGGGCAACAGTTACTGGTTCTCATTAAAGATTGTTCCTTTGCACGTTACATTTGTCTTGTCTTGCTGTAGCCAAGCTGAAAACTTGCCAACTAGAGTTCTCATCACTCACATACTAACTGTGGCAGGACTGGCAAGCGGCAGCTCCTTCAAGGGTTCTCAACAACAAAACATTTTTATACCATGTTTTCCTCCACAAATACAAAAGAGTTCCTCTTCACCCGTCAACATGATTATTCAGTCCAATGTTTCCCGCTGAATGCAGACCGGTGGTCTTACTTTCCCACATGGAGCTGTGGGAAGTCTTGAGATGTGGGACAAAGGAGGCCTACAATCCTGCCTGGATTACCTCATGCCTTTGGTCCCTGAAGTGGCCAGTCAGTCTCTCTCTCCCCACTCTTAAAAAACAAGCAAGGAGTTGGAGTAAGTAAGGAAGGAAAGGGGAAGCATCCAAAAGAGAGGAAGAGCGGAGTGTTGAGTGGGTAAGGGCATAAAAGGTGCTGGTAAGGAAACAGATTGAATGACAGAAAATGACAGATTGAAAGACAGAAAAAGGGAGGTCTAATGTTTAGTATTCATCCATGTTCATATGATTAGGCCAAGTAGGGCAATTAGTCCAGATGGAGAATAGAGATTGGGTCTGAGTACTGATTCACATAAGAGTTTCCTCAGGGACACAGTTCACCTGGTGTGAACCTCCCATCCAATGCCTCAGGCCAGCTGACCTCACATAGCACTCAGCTTGGCTACTCAGACATATTTATGAAAAGGCTCCAACCTACTACCAATACATATAAGCCTGTGGCCACTGAACCTGTCTGTTGTTTACCAGAGTGAGTCACCAACAGGACTCCTGCAATCTGATTTTAGATTTGTTTCATCATTGTATGATGCAGTACATTGCATTTTTCTAAGTGTTGGGTGATATTATGTGTATTATGGCTCCGACCAGAACTCTGACTCTGAGGACGACGGAGACACGGCAGGTTCAGGCAGGGATAGGAGAGGAGTGAGATGGGGGTCAGGCATCAGAGCGGCAGTGAAGCGTGAAAGTGCCAGAATACGTTTCACATCTAACTCAGTGAATTAAGAATTTATTTTGACCAAATTTGTGTTGGTGATTGTTGAAACAGTGGAAAGACTGACCAAGACAGTTTTGGTGAGTTTATTTTGTTTATTTATTGGACTAAAAAGGCTGTTGATTCTGTTGATAGTTTTAATTAATATTTGAATGTTTTAAATGCTTAAATCTCTTACATACTTACACGTTGCACCTTTAAACTGGTCTGTAATGGTAAATATATTTAATTACTGCTGATAGTCGACAGGTGTTTTAATTTTATTATAACCACAACAATGCAAAGCTTAAAAATTAACTTAACACTAGACTGAAAAAAACTGTGTTTTGCTGCCTTCTCTGGTTGAAGGTTTCAAGCCTGTTTCACCTCTGACCACACCCAACATCACCGATAGGTGTGATGGGGCGGGGTCAGAAGTGTGCTCTGTTGAACCTGTAACCACACCCAACACAGAGTCCTGGAGTACTGTACACCTCTACTGGTGAAAAGTGAAACCACTGGAGGACGGCAAAAACAAGATTTTCAGGCGGTGTTAAGTCACTCCTAAGTTTCAACAGAAGATGTTTCAACTATTATGATAACAAAACTTAAAACATCACTTCTCAAGTTTTTGTAACCACGATCACCTTTTAAAGAACATTAAAAAAGATGTAGATTTTTATAGTCCCGAGCTCCAATTACTTAAAAAGATGAAAGATGGAAATCTTGATCAGATGGATAGCTTGATCAGAAATTACAGACTGAACCTAATAAAGCAATGCGTTGGAGCAAAAATGTACCTTTCACAGTGCTGAGTTTGAATAAACCCTGAACACACTGTTGAGTTCACATGATCTAATGCACTGCAGTTACTGTTTTATTCACTGTGTTATTCAATTAGTATTCAACAGGTACAATAGTTTCAACCAAACAACCTGATTAGTAAAAGACATGTTACAACCGTGCTGATAATTTCTATAAAGCACAACTGTGGTGCAAACTCTGTTTTGTTGGTACCTATTGGATCACAGTTTTTTCATATTCACTGTAAGAATGTTATCTACTGCTGAAGAGGAACCATAAACGACTATTTATTTACTATTTGATCTATATACAGACAGAGACAGTTAAACAGCACATCTCATTTTACTCCCAGAAAACTGCACAGATTTGATATACAATTTCTGGGACAGGTTGATTTATGTCACAGCTGGTGCGTTCATTTACACATTTTGCCTGGATTTACTTTGTGTTAACGCCATTTTTGTAAAGAAAAGCTCTGATTAAATTAACATCTCACTTGAACAAGAATCTGAACTTCAGAGATTCCAAGTAAAAACGATTGTTCAGAATAAGTGATGAAATTTATGTGGTGAAAATGCAAGCTGTGGCAACTATCATCTCAGTATCTAAGAGTATCAAGCTGTCTCAGAGCATGAAGTGTTTCAAATCATAAATGAATTGGAAAAACAGCTAATATCTCACCGGACTGAGCCTCATTGATTTTACCCTCAGAGCATGAAAAAAGAGAAAACCACTTTGCAAGTAGTATAAATCCCGAGTCTGTGGGCTTATTAACTTAGTAACCTTGAGGTTTTTAATAATTTTTCATTTGTCATTTGTTGTGAGCCTATTTGGTAGTATCAAGCAGGTGATTTAGAGAGAAAAAAATATTAAAGTCAGACTGCGTCCGACCTATATCGAAAGTAGTATAGCATAAAATGTAATCTATCTATCTATCTATCTATCTCTATATCTATATCTATATCTATATCTATATCTATATCTATATCTAGCTATCTATCTATCTATCTATCTATCACTATAGTGGTTAAGTTGTACAAACCCTCAAAACATGGCATTGTTTCTACAGTATGTAACACTAACAAGAAAGATGATGAGCAGAGCAGCTGATTCCTTTAGAGAAGAGCTATACCATAGGTCTTTCAAAAGATGCAACAGGTTACCTCTCAGACTAGCCTACGCCCTGTACTTTACCAGTCAGGTCTCGGCAGTAAACTGTTACTCAAGTACTGTACTTAAGTACAATTCAATTTATTTTCTACTACTTTCTACTTCAACTTCACCACATTTCAAAGGGAAATAATATACTTTTTACTTCACTACATTTGTATTTGTATATATTTGACAATAATAGTTACTTAAAGTACTTTTTGATGATGATACTTCCTTACTTTTACTTAGGTAAATGCAAGTCTTTTACTTGTAACAGAGTATTTTTACATTTTGGCAATATCAGATATTTTTGTCCAATTCACTGATTATAAAGATAAATGAAGATGTGCACAACAACTCCATTAGACAATACTTGCCATTGCTCTTATGATGAGCTGATACTGTTACAGAGCACCTTCAACATCAGCTCATCCGCCTTATGGTGCAGTAAGAGTGTATAATGTAGACTGTACAATACTACACACAACTGATACAGTCATTTAGGGTGTTGCCTGAAAACTATCCTGGATTATTATTTTTGTAAGAATATATTTTCTTTATATTTATGTGCATTCACCACCATTCGCCATGAGTCATATAAATATCTGAACACATTTTCACACATATGGCACATCCATTATTAAATACAGTATGTTCTTATTGATGATAAAAAACATAATGATGTGCCCTTGGAAATATGTCAGTTTTTCTGTGGTTACAGTATGTGTTAGCAATGCAGCTCAATGCATTAAATGAAATGAATATATTCAGTCGCGGGTGACTGGAGCCTATCCCAGTGACTTTGGGCCTTAGGCGGGGTACACCCTGGACAGTGGCTAACTCGTCGCAGGGCTGACACGTAGACACACAACCATTCACTCTCACATTCATCCACTAGAGACAATTTAGAGTTACCAATTGACCTAAACATGCATGTCTTTGGACGGTGGGAGGAAGCCGGAGAACCCGAAGAAAACCCACGGTAACACGGGGAGGACATGCAGACTCCACCCAGAGAGATCGTGGTCTGGTCCGGGATTCGAACCCACGATCTCCTTATTGGGAGGGAATATATTCACTTAATGTTATTTATTCATCTATTTATGCATGAATTAATGCAATCATAGTACACAGCCCCATCTTACAGTAACATCATAATTAATTTTGTGCATATATACAACACTTTGAAGACCAGAATTTATTTATATTGTACATGACATGAAATTTAAGTTTTGTTACTATTTTAATGTTGTACGTATTTTTGCACACCTTCATAAGACTACAGCCAAACCTATTTTCGTTCCTACATTTTGTTTTGTTATATTTTGTCATACCCATATTTATTTATATTGACACAAGCATACTATTCCCCGTCAGCCACTGCCTCCACGTTACTCAGAAGCTCACTGAAGCTGGGTCCATCGTCGGTGACATCTGCCATCAGCAGTGCATGACTGTGGAGAAATCTGTTTAAATCTACGGGGCACTGTACTCAATGGTTCCCATTGATCTACATTTGCCTGACACTGTGACTGACAGAGCCAATCAGCCTATCGTGGCCCTGGAGACGGACAGACACTCATTTACAGGTGAGATGGGGTGGGATGAGTTTGATTGATTGACAGACTGTCATTGAGCCACTGGGGCATTACAAAACCATCTGTGCACAGCAGGAGAGCGATATTATGGTGGTGTATGAGTGTGTGCGTCTTGATGCTTTTGCATGAATGTGTATGTATGGATGTGTTAGTGAGTGTGGGTGGTCAGCCTTATACAGATTACCCATTGCACCACGGGTGTGGTGACAGGTAACGAATCAGGCTGTCAGGTTGGCCCGGCCCACATCTTCAAAAAGTGGCAGAATTAGGCAGAGACTCTGCCAGGAGGCTGCCAGGCCAGAATCATATACACACTATGCATAGACAACGGACCCATGAATGTGTACATATGCATTTTTCCCCTGCTCTCTCTCTCACTCTGTCTTTTTCCCTCCCTCTCTCTGTCCTGTAGTTCAGTGTGGGATTCAGCAGTGCCATTACTCAAACACAGCCTGTCAGTACAGATAACAGTTGTTTGTTGTTTAACACTGTACAGAGTGCTGCATGGCAAGCCAAAATCTGGAAACGTTTCTTTATCCCCACTATTTTTTGCATGATTTTACATTGAGCATTTTCAAAGCTGGTTCAAACTGGCTTAAAGCTGCAAACGATATTTTTTTTATTTTCAATTGTAAAGTCATATCATATCTCAAAAATCCTCATTAATAGAAAGGGAAATGTCTTTTATGTAAAAATGTCTGGTCAGCATATTTAGATATCCATCAAAGAAGAGAACAAAGGTTTCCTAAATAGCATGATGTTTTTAAACTATTAACTACCTCATCCATAGCTTCAGTCTATATTTGTTATGCAGTATTTCTTTGGTTTGGCACCCTGGATTTTTGTGGTGGGATGTCAGTGTGACAAGGTTTAAATAACCATGTTATCCCTAGAAAATCTACTGCCCTCATGTGGCCAAGATATGTATGTTCAAACAGAAACGACTAAATTTTCCTGAAGAGAAGGGCAGGAACATTTTTACCACACAACCCATACACAGAATCCATACGGTAAATGACAAGTTCAATAAATGTTTCCTTTCAAAATAATAAATCATTAGCAATAAGACAACTGATTTCATTATGTCACTCTAAAGGACTATTTAGTTTCCTATGCCAATACTGCATAGCCGAGAGTAGAGAAGTGGAATGACATGAAATGAAGTTCCCTGGCTCAACCCAAACCAGTGATGTAGCAGTTTCATTGAACTCCTAGGTCCCTTGAGTACCTTCAAATGACTATTTTAAATGCTACCAGGAATTACTTACTTATGTTTAAGTTTATGTCTGATGAACTACGTTATGGCACATATGGATACAGTACCTTGTGTTTTTTGCTTTTTTTCTCTTGCCCATGTGGGCTGGGTACCTTTTAATGTGTATGACACTTAAAGCTGCTATAATCAATATTTCTATAGTAACAATGGATCATAGGACTACCTGTATGTCAGAGGGGTCGCTCATAGTGACAAACCCAGAGAGAATTTAACCCAACTTTAACCCCCCCATTTTTTCTATGAAGCTTTATAACATTTTACAGGCAGCAACTTTACTGTTTTGATTCACTTTCACTGCTCTCTAAGCATCATTGTTGGCCACAGCAGGCAGCTGTTGTCAGTGAAAATGCTCTAATAACAGACTGTACACTACATGCCCAGCACCAAACAGCAGACAGACACAGTTAGCGACTAGCTGGTGAACATATTGGAGCATTTAGCAGTTAAAGAGCCACATTTTTCCCTCAGGGGTTGGTGGCGATAAAGAAAAACAGAGCATAACGGAGATTAAACTTTTATCCATCTGATGATGCTCCGTACCTGCAGGATGTGTGAATAAGCGACTGCTAACAAGTTCACCTTAACAACTTTTGTTCACAGCTTGTTTCCACTGACCCAACTGACTAGTCAGTCAGTCTGTCATTTTCTATATGAACTGGTGTTTGTTTGCAGTGTCTCTCACTGGGTGGTCAGGTTCAGCGACAAGGTTTCGTGGGAGAGGAAGCATGTGGTATTACAGTTTCCTGTCTGTGGACCTGACAGTAGGGTTTGGTGTGTGAGTGTATGTGTTATCGATGTGCTGCTGAAATGTTTCTGTGAGGGCATTCATGCTCCAGTGGAACCTGTTCCTGCACACACCTGTTGCTGACACTGGCAAAAAGATTATTTTTTCTCAATCCAGAAAGCAGCAGGAATTACGGTGGAATAAAAGACGACTGTCTAATTATTTGCATACCTTTAACCCTTTAACATACCTTCCTTTCTCGCTTCCTCTTCTATCATCTCCTTTCATTTTCTGCAATGTTTCTTTTAACATTGAGAAATGCTGAGCAGAAACCAGAAGTCAACCTGGGACATAACTAAATAGCTGTGAAAAGAAGAGAACAGGCCAACAATTCAAATAATACTCCACCACATAGACTATTAGCCAACATGTCTACTGACACATTCCGCCAGCACATATATTCTCACTCTCATGTTATTCCTCATGGCCATGCATCTGCAGACTGGTCCTTGTGCGTTTAGATGATTTTGGAGCCCAAGCTGTTTTACCAAGTGCACTAGTTCCCGAATGAGCTTCCCACCTTGGGTTTGGCAAACAACATTTTCCCTGAACTCCCCGTGATAATAACCTCAGCACCAGGGGATGATAACATAATAAGTGGACATTCAGACAGACAAAGAAACAGACAGAGAGAGGAAAGTATGTAAGGAAACTGGTCAGCCACCCTAAATTTCAAACTGGGTCTTTTGACACGTGAACTTGAAAACAGATACAAAACAAGACAAATCTATGTTTTAAAAAACAGATGAATAAAAAGAGTGTCAACTTAAAACCAGTAGATGGCACTAATATACCACTGAGCCAATGTTACTTGAATGAAGTGCAACCATTTATATGTAAATGTTAACACTTGCGGCAGAGATTATGAGTCTATATTCTACATTGTTCTAACATTTAAAATATGTATGCATTGTGATTTCAGTGTTTGAAAGGAGAAAATGACTTAAATCTCTGGGGAATTTTATTTTATGAAGTTAATTAACAAAGCAAAAAGAGAGCTTTGCATACTCTCTTTGCATACTGTTTCATTATCAATTAGCACATATAAATCAAAGTGTTCTACAGACATTTTCATAGCCAACCATGGACCATAAATATTTCCTCCATATTGCTTTTGGCCAAATATTCTCTTCCAATTACAAATTTTATTTTGCTCAAATTCCACAATGTAAAGGGAAGGACTGGATGGAAAAACCACTAATTCAAACAGAGGATGTCTTGCCATTTCAAAATGTGTTGCTTGGAGATGGTGTAGTCCTCTCACCTTTAAAGAAAACATATTACATTACTTTACATTCTGGGGAAAACTACCCCATACTAAGAGAGGCTCTAGGTTAACGGAAAATGTTTTCACACACACACACACACTAGCCCCAATGCTCTGATTGAAATATCTGTCAGTCTGGCGGTCCACTAATTTGACCCAGACTGAAATATCTCAACAATTATTGGATGAATTAAATGATTTTTCATCTGATGCCAGGTGTCATGTTTGCAGCATTTGGACGTTTGAGTGGAATGTCTAAACAACAACAACTGGACGGATAGCTATGAAATCTTGTACATCCACTCATGTCCCCCTCAGGATGAATTGTAATCACTTTGGTGACTCCTTTACTTTCCCTCAAGCACAAACATCAGGTCAGTATTTCAATTTGTTTAATTTGGTTTATGACCAAACACCTGCAAAACTAACAACATTGCCATCAGTTTCAGCTGTACTTTGTATTTAGTAACAATTATAGTGAACATGATAAGCATTATACATTGTCATTGTGAGTTTGTTAGCATGACGACATTAGCATTTAGCTCAGAGAGCTAAACTCTGCCTAACTGTAGTCTAAAATGGTTGTAGACTCGTGTTTTACTCAGAGAAAGAGGTAGGTGATTTAGCCTAAACTAAGTATTTGAAATTAGAATAATTGAAATGTTGAGACACGATTAGCTCTGTTCTCTTTGAGCTTGCAGACTAAATTAAAGAAAGAGGTAATGATTACAAATCCACTTTATAACCCACTGGAACATATGAATTATTCATCAATAACCAGTAAAGGCTGGGTATATTATCATCCAAGCATCCTCCTCCAGTGTAGTACTGTATATAAGATCTTCCAGGAATGAGAATACAAGAAATATCAGCTGAAATGAAGGAAGATAGTTAGGCTCATTGTTTGTTTGTGTGTGGCCAGCAAAGTCCTACGAATGTATTTCAGAGGAAATTACCACAAAGCTTTCAATTTACTAGAAAGCTTGCTGTACTCAAGTTCTTTGAGAAGAAGAAACAATGACAAGAAGTGGAGCTATTAGATCTATTGAGCTATACAAGAGACTGAGAGTTCCTTTGTTTGACAAATACATTGCCCACATAATGTAAAAATGAAACCTGTGAATTTCCTCCTGGCTGAATCATAACTTATCAGCAAAGCGTCCGTTTCCTGATAAAAGCTGCACTCCTTTCAGATACTGTAAAGGGGAGGAGGGAGAGCAGGAAATATCAGCAGATGCAGAGGAAGATGCTCTGCTGTTCTACAATTGGCTGCTTAAAAGTCGGCAACCTGCCATAAATCAACACTTAATGTTTTGGAGGCTGGAGGATTCTGGGAAAGCGTGTGACAGCAACAGCCAGCATAACAGCTTAAATAATCACTCCTAGTTTTGCTGTGGACATCATTACAAGAACTGCTGGCTGGATCACAACAAGATGCATAATTATGCTTCCAGGAAGAGAGCAGAGCGAAACGGCTTCTGTGGTTGGATTTCATTGGACCAATTTCCAACTAAATTAACTATTGCATTATTACAGTGCATGGTCCTTGAGATTGTTGTGGTTCTCATAGATTGTTATTTAGCTCTAACAGGATAGAGTCCTTGATCACTAGAAAAAAAATCAGTAGAATGTATTATGAGCTCTGCCGAATTACCCCACTTTGACCAGCAGAGGTCAGCAGATACTTGGTAATCAGATCACTTACCTGAGCTAAATCAGTGCTTTCTGGAACACGATTGTGTTTTCACCATTTTGTTGGGAAAGTTGATATCATTACTATTCCTTACATCGTGTTATGCCTGCTAAAGTGCAGAGGGCTATGTTAGTGTGTTCGAGAAGTTTGCAATGGTTTTCAAGCCTGGTTTAATGGGCTAATTATAGATCAGCCTCTAATGGCTTTCCCATCTCTGCTTCTCCCAGAAAAGTGTTACAAAACACTTTCCTGGCTAATAACAACCACATGTTTTACTATAGATGTTTATCTGAAACTGATACAGATGCACTCATGTTACATGAAATGTTAAAGCATGTTGTGTCTTGCATTTAAAATTGTGAAGCCCTACACAACAACACTCATACCAGATCTGCTTTGATCAAACTCTCTGCAGCACATGACAAGGTCAGGGGTTAAAGTGAGACTAGACAATTGTCTTGTCACATGTTGTCACCTGACTTTGAAGGATGAGTGAGACGGGGTGCTGTTACAGTGTGTGATCTGTAGCTGTATTCTTTAGAGCTGGATCCCCTCTGTCTTATGAAGTGGATCATGTGGTGTTGGTATGCAGCAGGATGCCAACACTGTCCAGCTTTGGAGCTGTGGCATGCCTTGCTGTGACATCACTGGCCTGCTGACTTCTTGGCTGCCTCTGAAACCGAGTAAAGTTGCCAAAAATATTTACTCCAATTAGGGGAAGCTGTGGGTTTCTGACCAACATGCATTATGTCTCCCCTTAGTACAAGATTTAACTCCCATTTGAGATGGGAGGTCTTATTATGTAATAGCTCATGTAACATGTTAGTCTTTCCAGTGAAGTTCAGTACAGTATCATCTCTCCTGTCTGAAGGACAACCTCTTGAACAGGGCATTCTGAAAAGACTCATCCCTTCCCCCCACTAGTACTGCCACTTTCTCCCCTGTTTTACTACTTTACCTGTCTTGTCTGCCTTGGCTTTCTGTCAACAGACCAAAGTTAATCCTCATGCACCTCCTCCCTCTGAAACATGGTGCTCTTCTTTTTTTTTGACCAAGGACTGTGAAAATGATCTGATACTTATTTTTCCCCATTTCATAACATGTCAAGTTAACCATATTTTTGTCATTTTATTGTTGACTTTGCACATTAGGAACAGCCTTCACCAGGAGGCTAAATTCCAATTTAACCTTCAAAAAGTCATGTCAGAAACAGTGCTTACAACAAGAGCTCAGTTATCCTGAGGGCAGAATTCAAATAGCTCCCATGGCTTTTATCTATCAAACACGAACATTAAGTATTTAGTAGAACCAGCAGGGACTTTATAAACAGAGCAGATATATGTCTTGAAAGGATGCATGAGTGTGAAACACAATAGATACCTTTCTACACATCTGAGTAGCATTGAGAAACAGAGGGGGAAGAAGGGGCTTAAGGATTCTTCCCATTTCATCTGCCGTATGTAACAGAGTCAGATACAAACCATCTGTTTACAGGACATGTGCATGGAAACCAGGAATATGATGAGGAGACATGCTGTACACTGCAGAGAATTCAGACTTGCAGTAACAACAAACAGCGGTGTCAAACTTCAGTCCACCAAGGTAGTTGATGTACTGTCTGACTGTGCTATATTGGGTGTCAGAAGTGAAAGTCAGAACATTTCCCATCACTGCTTTTCAAAGCTCTCATCTTTCTGGCAGATCACTGAAAAATAAGTAGCAAGTGCAGCCTTACCTGCACAGATCAGTTATAGATTGCAGACCCTAAAAATCTGCAATAAGGGGTGCTTTTCTGAGGGTACTTTTACTCGGAATAGAGAATATTCAGATTTTGACTTTTAGTCATTACTCAGTCCCCAGTGACCTTTAAGTGGTGCCTCTTTACAGTAAAGCATCACTTCTTTTGCTTTCATGTCTTTTGACTTTTGCCTTTTATTGATACAGATGTCCCTATAGGTCCCATGAGGATGGGAGCTGTGCACCATTTTACTGTGACGCGGTGTTCAAAAACCCCCATGTCATGTACCAAATACTTTCAACTCCCCCACACAGAGAGTGGGAAGTGTTTACTGACTCAGAGTTGACATAGGTGGGCTTTCATTTCTGTTTGCAGTTTACATGCATGCTTTTTAATCAGGATTGAGAGATGAGAACCCCCATACACAGATGCACACATGCACAGCATTTACAAACATGCCACAGGTTCTGTATCTCCTGTTTGGTTTTGTGCAAAGAAGGCACAGTCATTTAGAGAGAGTGAGAGAGATGGAGCGAGGTGAGCAGAGGTGGAGGGAGGAGAAGCGGTAAATAAATGGAACAAAGAAAAGGGTGCAGGACATTCTGACCCAGAGTGAAGAGAATGGAACACAAGGCTAGAGTAACACTGTGTGTCTGCTTTGGCCCTTGTAATAGTGCCCCATGCCAAGACTGTCAAAAGATCTCGGAGACACACACACATACACACCTAAAATTTTTCCCATGCGCATACACACACACACACACACACACACACAGGCCAATTACGTACATGCACAATGCAAACACACTGGAATATTCGTGCACACACACACACACACACACACAGTTAATGATGTTCTCCAAAGTGAGCAGGAAAGGAGATCGATAGCTATTAGAAAGCACTGTGAGGTTGTATTTCTCTCTCTTCCCTCTAATGCGTGCTGGCCATGATTTGTTTCAGTAAAAGAGCACAGCCATTTCTTTTCATCTGTTCACTTGCTATTACGGTAACAACTAAATATTACCAGCAGCACATATCCTATTCCTCTGTGCCCAAGAAGCTATATTTGTCTCATATTCCTAAGTGATGACAAGAAAGACTGAAGACTATATTTAGCCATTCTAACAACAAAATTCTGGAAATTATTATAACCATAAACATGACAACTATTTGACCATATCGCAATGGTTTAGGAGTGTGTTTGCAGTGATATGAGATTGCACACATTGTTGAGTTGAAAACGTCAGAACGTTTGCTTGTACTCTGCTGTAATTGAGAAGTTGGATAAACTGGAGAAGATACTTCTTGTCCCTACAGTATGAGTCCACATGACTTTCTTTTATAACTTATTTACAGAGTGGGACTCTCAAAATAGCCACCTAGTGGAACAAGCTGTCTTGGTGAGGCATGTGCCTGTAACACATGTTCAAAAATGGTCTTTATTAAGAAGCCATGCTGTTTCCACAAAAGGCTTGACAAACTGGATTTGGGGTCAGAGAATATTGTGATATTGCTTACTTTCAAGATGGGCAGTTCTTCTATAATATTATCTGTAGCTGACCTTCACTATTTGGCCAGCCAGTTATTTAGGATGTAGAACAGAAGCCTATTTAAAGGGTTGCCAGATGAAGCACAGCTGATTGCAGTGTAGTTGTGAGCCATGCTCAAACTTTACATGGGCGTGCCTTAGGAACAGTACAGAACATACATCCATGTTCTCTGGATTCAGCTTTACTGAAGTTATGATTCACAGATGCAGTCACCATAACTGTCCCAATATTTGCTGCATGTTAACAATTCAATTCAATTTTATTTATATAGCCCAATATCACAAACCACATTTGCCTCAAAGTGCTTCACAATCTCTAACATACGACAGCCTTAGTCCTTAGACCCTCGATTCGAATAAGGACAAACTACCCAAAAAAAACAAGATAAACTAATTGCTAAAAATAAATGTAGGACCTTCAGATGAAGCACGGTTTGCATTTCTATTAGGAGAAAGTGACCAGTGCAGCAAAATGTGCACTTAAAATGCCTAAAGGGAGATTTAAAAATGCATACAGTGCATGCTGTGTTAAGTGTAGATACTCACTTCCGTGTACTGCCATGCATTAGTCATTTAAACAACATTATAGTAAATAATGAATAGATTCAATATGCAGCATAATCCGACAACAGGCCCAAAACACTGCAATCCCTGGTCTGTTTGCTTTGAGTCAGTGTTCCTACCCACGATGCCACATGTGCCTTTCTCTCTCTATGTAGAAATACCCAACCTGTTTCCATAAACCTGGGGAGAAACGTCACACACTCTTTCCTGCTCATAGCACATATACTGCAAAATCTCTCATCAACTAGTCAGAATCTTCTCTATATCAGAAATCATAGGAGCAAACCAGATAGCGAGGGAGGAAAGGGGGCTCAGTGGTTTGTGCTTTTACGTCACAGAGTTTGATACTCTCCACATGTTGGTGTGGGTTTATCTGTTGAGCGCTGGTTTCCTCCCACATTCTGAAGAAAAGCTAATCAGTTGAATTAGAAGAGAAAATGCATATAAATGATCATTGTACATTGTACAAATAAAAAATGTTTCCCAGTTGCATAACATACTTATTCATCCTGTTGTTTTAACTGTGATGGAGACTATTGTACAACAGTGACAGTTCTACCAGTTATTTATGACTTCTATCTACTCACGATCATTGATGCATACCCTATTGGAACACAACTGTAGTATCAGTATATGGCATTGAGTAGTGATAGCCCCCCACCCCATTATTCCCCCTATTAAAAAGCCACACTCTGGACTGTTAATGGGAGGTGGAAGGTCAATCAGTAGCAGGGTGAGGGGTCATCGGGTCAAAGGAAGGTCTCTGTATTGTAATTCTGCTGTCCCCTGGGCTGTGTAAGAGTGACTAGACAGCTGTCCTGCCCCATAAAGATACATTAACCCTGCCCTGGCTAAGTGCAAACAGGACCTATTCTCTGTGAATTACTCTGTAATGGCTGGAGCAGGATGGGGCCGATGGTCAGATAAAACATAAATACTTATCAGACAGCTGTAGTAATGGTGTAACATTTGGTTTACAGAAACATATAGATTTGAATTTGTTCTTTAACATGCACATGCCACTTGTGGCCCCTTTACTCTCTTATGAGGCATCAGAAACGAGTCTTGTACATTGTGTGTCTGTCAAGGGGTGGAGCTCTGTATCCTGTGCAGCTGTTGTATCTCCCCAAGGGCAAGAGGAGGAGAAAAGGGACAGAGAAGAGGGTCTCTGCCCTGCACTGTCAGTATCCTGCTGCTGCTGCTCCTCTCTTTTTCTGCCCACATCTCAGGTTTCACAGCCCACACGCCTGAATCACACAGTCACCCTTGAAATACACATGTGTGCGCACTTGCACTTGCATGCACACACACACAAACACTTTTTCATACCCCCAGAAATGATTCATGGTTACCCCCTCATTTCCCAGGGGAGCAGTGACTCAGGGTGAGAGGAGAAAAAGAAGAAAAGGACAGAACATAATACAGTGATGTGAAAAGTGAAGAGAACAGAGAGCAGAGTCAAGTGGTGTAATGATGAGCAGTTTGGCCTTCAGTGCTTTGAGGAGGCAGCAGGCGCGCTGCGCACCAGAACTTTTGCTGAACATGAGCTTCATGATGCACAGTGCCGATCTTAGTCACCACGGCAACTGTTCTATGAAGCTCAATAGAGGAGCATTTTCTGCAAGTGACATTCATCATTGTTTCAGCAAGTACACATTTCACAGCAGCTAGCAGCACGTTTAACTCTGGCTCCAAGGAATTAATATCAAGATTAACAAAATAAGTATTTCCATGTGCTGATTTTCTTATAAATGGTCTCCACTTTAGAACACAATCTTTCTAATGCACTTCAAACAAAATAATGCAATCTCAAATTTATGTTGACGCCAGGGGTTTAAAAAGCCTTATGAATCAACAGTACCCACAAAAGCACCATTGCACCAATAGACGGCAACATTCAACAGCCCTTTCATAAAAAACACTTCAAAATCTGATGTTGCAATTCAAACACAGCATGAAACCTAAAATAAGTCATCTCAGTGTAAAATGATTGTTATTTCTGAAATATATAGCTGTGTCCTATGCAATCATTTTGTAATACCATTGTTGTTTTCTGCTGAAATTATGAAAGGTCTGGGTGGTGATATGGTATTAGTTGTAGAGTAGGTCGTACATACACGTACATTATAATCTTGCTATAGGTTGGAAAAGGCATTATTGATCAAGTAAGATCTTAGGAGAAAGTTCCTAAAATCTGCCCTCTTTCTGGGATGTTAAACAGACTCAAAATGTTGGTATAAACATATAGGGAATACAACAAATAATGATCATCAACCAGTATTCTTGATTTTGTGATTATGCTTGCATTGTCTTTCAGAGCCTTATGATCAGGTACAGATGCTGGAATTCCCTTTATGCATGTTCATGACTACAGGTGGCATATTGTGGTTGCATTAGTAACAGCGAAGCAAAAGAAGCTGTTCCAATCTCAACATCAACTCAGTGTGCAACTAAACACAAGCAAAAAGGTTTGCCCACAAATGATATCATTTTTCTGTATTGCTGCTGAAAGATAAGTGAAGGATATCAGAACTACTGAGGAAAATGCCAAACTTCCCTGATTCAAATCCAAACTGAGCGAGCAGTATTTCTCTGACTTAGCTTTCAGAATTAGTTCTGTATTATTGGCCAAACACCAAAGCACCTTGTCAGAAAAAGGGCTGGCCTTTTGATCTCTTCTGTTGTAAGGTGGGGAAAGGATCTTCAGGTTCTGTCTATTCTTCCTTTCCTACATGTTACAGTAATTACTACAGGCTTGTCCATTTTTGAGAGAAGCTACTATTGGTGCAGTTATGAGCTGTTAGTGTGACCTTTTTAAGCAGAGGGTGAGTCAGAGTGCATAAAGGGCAGCGTCTTAAAACATGGCCAGACCACATGGTGTAGAGTTGATAGAGAGGGAGAGAACCTCACAGCAGTTAGGCATATGACTCATGGCTCTTTCTCTCTGGGATGCTTTCAACCCAAGGTGTGGGTGTGTGTGGGCGTGTGTGTGTGTGTGTGTGTATGTGTGTGGGATTGTTGTCAGCGTGAGTGGTAGCATGTGGTGAGCCTGTTTGGTGTGAGGATCTGCACCATCTAATGCTACTTATTTTCATGCATAAACAATCTGAAGAAGAATTTTGATCTCAAATAAAATGCATACAAATGTCAATAAATGCAAGCTTGTTTTGTCATATTAACAATTGGCCATGGAAGTTTCCAAGTTTCCAATTTGAAATGACATGTAGGATAGAAATCACTTTTACAGCAATGAAAACAACCTTGGCTGTGGTGCCCATGATGTCTTTGTTGTGAAGCGAGTGCCGAGCACAGTGGAGTTTCCTTTAATGGAGGAATCCCCCCATGCAGTAACCTGGTTTCTGTCTTTCTCACAGATCTCACAGAAACACTCACACCCACACATACAGTACTTTTACAGTGCAGCTGTAATGTTTGATTATTTTAGCTTGCTCGCATTGTATTATTATTAAATTGAATCTTTTCACTCTTCTCTTTCGCTTACTTTCCTGCAGTCTGATATTACTGATATTACTATTGCAGTTGTAAAGGTGTAATGTGTGTGACTCACTTTCGGATCCTGACACTTAAATCAAAAAATTTTGTGTTAACTTGTCATGAAAGTTAAACGTGTTCATGTTTTACAAAGTAAATGCCGAATCTAGTCCCAAATCAGTATCTAAAACCTAGATCTCAATGACATATTGGTGTCTACATTGTGGCAGAGGGCCAAAAAGACATAGGTCATCATTTGCTTGACCCATCCAATGAAGTATGGTGATCTCTGCCCTCTGACCTGTCTGCTGACAACAGTCATGCCTTATTGTCTCAGACTGAGAGTCAGCTCACACTGAGTCACATCAGCCCTGAAGAAAAAGTGAAAACTGGCCCTGGATCAGCATCTGTGACCATGTTAGCCTCTTGCCCCTGCAGTCAGCGTGGCTACCAGGGTGGAGGAAGTGAGTGTGATGTCTGATGATTATCTGACTGACAGGAAACCCTATTGTCTCTGGGGTTATCTGGCTGCGTGCAGAGGAGATGATGTGAGCACTAGAGGAGAGAAAAGCCATTTCACTGGCACTGTTGCTAGTTTCCTATAGATGCACCCACAACCAAGTAAAGACTACTCCAAAGTGACATTTACCTCCAAGTTTACTGCAGAGGTTTACCTTCAATCCTGCAGGTCAAACTGAAATTCCATTAACGCCAAACTGTTTTTTTCCTCCCACCCTTTCGCCTCTCTTCAGTCCTTTTTGGTCTTCAATGTCCCACTAGCCTTGTTGTTTTATGTAGCACTTGGTTCCAGATATAAAATTTCACAGGAATTATGAGTAATGGGACTCCACAGTGTATTCAAAAGCCACCACGGTGGTCTAGCATGTGATTCAGTTCACTGTATTCTCTGTTTACCTTTTATATGAGCATGTGAGCCGAGTTTAATGAGCAAAAGACAGTGTAAGGCCTAAGTACAGAAGTCCCTTTACTCCTTATCTGTCTTACATTAGATAGCACAATAATATTAGTATTAGTAGTACATATCTTATACATGATGATGATGTAGGTTTTTATTTTTTCGTCATGCAGATGAATATGCCAAGCATGCATGGACTGACAAGACACCACAAAACATGATCCAGAATGCAGCCCATACATATTCAAATACTAAGAAGTCAAAAAAAATGGAATAAAGAGAATACCACTGACATAGCATTCATAATTGCCTAGTAAAGCACAATTACTGTAATTGTAAACTACAAAACTAATTTAATATTCAATCTTGCCTTAAACACTCTTGATCATCTGTACACCAACATATTTCAGGGTTTTGTTCAAGTATTTCATGAACAAATGTTTTAGATCATTGTATGATGCACAATACAGTACAGAAGAAAAGCAGACTAATTTTCCTTTTTCTCCCAGATCACACAGCTCACACATTCTGTTTTATTCCTGAGAATTTTTGAATCTGCCAACCTCAGTAGCTAGAGGCAGAATACTACTTCGTTGTGTAAGGATCTAAGGATCTTTGGCCGCTGAATAGGCATGATGTGACATATGATTCCGCTACATCTGTATAGTGGATGGACATTCCTTCTCCCCCATTAACCAATAAACCATCACTGCTAAGCAACTCCCAGTGTGCATCCATTGTTATCTTTTAAGATCAAACACATCTTGATATTTGAGCAATATGTTCACGGCCAACCAAGCTGTTTGGTAAAAAACAACTTGCTTTTCTACTGTAGTAAAAGGGACTTCTCTTTGTTTACACATCTGCTAATGTGAATTGCCACACACAGAAGGAGACACTTGTTTGTGTGGTGTGTCTGTGTGCAGGTGTTTCTGAGGGGGGTTTTCTGTGTCGGTGGGCCTGTTTGCAATGTTAGAGGGGCACTTTCTGTGAGCATGTGTGTGCTTGTGGGTGCATGGAAAGAGGTTTGTCTGTGTCTGTGTCTGTGTCGGGTGTTTTTTTTACCATAATGGAGGATTCACAGCATTGTGTTTTCCTTGCTCTGGTTCGCACAGGCAGGTTGGGAGGTAGGCTGAGTCTTTGAGGTCTGTCGCTCCCCACACATGATTGCAGGTGGCCCTGATGTCGACCACAGACATCCAACACCCACACAGAATCAGTGCTAGACAACACAACCTCTTTTGAGCAGCAGTGTGGGCTTGTGTTCAGAGAGATCATCCTTCAACTGGAGGACTGGTTTAACCTCTCATGCCAGCAAACATCTGTCCTGCTGATATGCACTCGACAAAACATTGAATCCTTGTCCACAGGAAGGATCTACTCTGTTGCTGACCCTAACCTCTGACCTTCAAGAGATGTGCAAAGAGAGTTTTACTACAAATGATCAATAAAGTATCATATTATATTTAACCCTTGTTTTTCAATTTCACCCTCTTGTAATCTCTCACACACAGGCGAGTAAGGACTCCTTTCTCTCTGTTGATGTATCTGTCTGACACACACGACTGCAGCCTCAGGGTCAGCTGCTCCTCTTTGCTAATGAAATGGAGTTCTAAGACTGCAAGGGGGGATCTGCTGACTTTGAAGAGATGCCTCTTTTATCCATAATGCTGTGGCAGGTGGAAAGGCTCCCTAATCCCATTAACAGAAGTTCTTCATCTAATCATCCCAGACAGAAGGTGATAGTTGGGTAGAAAGAAACAAGGAACCGAAAAACGGAGAGGCTTTGTGGGGTGCTGCACGCTGTGCCTCCATTCAACCAAAGTCACAACATACCTAGATCTTTAGGAATGAGGTGATAGGATCAAGCCAAATGTCATTCAGTCTGTCCTCCTTTTGCACTCTTGTATCCTCGGAATGAATAGAAATGAAGAGAAAGCTTTGGTGAAAGCATCTGCTGGTGAAAGCATGAATTATATTCAAAACTGCACGTCATGTAAATGCTTGATTGAATAGATTATCTTTTATTTATGCACAATTATTTTTTTTCACAATGCCTATAGCCTTGTGGAGTCTTCCAGAGTGCACAGACTTCAGCTGTAAACAAGACTGGGTTGTGTAAGGTCTCACTCAGTCTATTAAAAAGGTTGCAGCAGGACAGTGCAGTGAGTGCACTGCACTTAAAATAAAGCTTTAGCTGTGCGGACAGCTGAGGGCACTTTGTCACTGAGGCTTAGATCTGCTTTCTTCAATTTGTCTGTCTCAAGAGCAGCAAACTGCATTTTCCCTGTCACAGTTTTTCCAGTTGTTGTTGTTGTTTGCGTGTGTGGGTGCAGGAATTCAACATGAAACGATCCTTCCTGTGTTTTGGACTTTGCATATTTAATCTGCAGCTGAGCTCTGTATGTCTGCCGTGTGGTCACATCCATGTCCGTGTTTTTTTAAACATTCAATTTAGAACAAAGAAACCTAATTCTATACTTTTCAGCAGGTCTCTCTTTACTCAAAAAAACACTGGCAGTTAAGTGTTTGCATCTGTGTGTGCCCATGCTGTCCTGTGTCTGTGTTGTGTTTTGGCTTTGTCTGGTTTGATTTTAGGGACTGGGCGATGTTCAGGTGTCTGGCACGTAGAGACCTACTGCTGTAACTGGCAATTCATTCTTCACACACACCCGCAAACAGACGGTTCACAAGTACACACACACACACCCGCAAACGTGAGACACAGATACACACATCCTCAGACAGATGGTTCACACACACCCACTACTGAATTTCCATTCGCAGGCACACGTATCCCTACTCTGCCCAGACACAATGTTGAACAGACAGTGAAGTTATATTCATGTTGTCACTATTTGGATAAAAAACCTTCAGCTGTGCCAAATATCAGGTCCTCTCAACTACAGACTCAAAAGATTTCATTGTGACTGGCAGGCATTGTTAGTTTTGCAAATTGAAGGGTTTTAATCCAAAATTATAACGTTTCTCTGTCAGTCAATGGTTCTGAAATGAGTGTCTTCTTTTATTCTCACCACCTTAAAGTCTCTTTACTCTTTAGCCATCTTTCTGTCTGATCACCACCCTGAAAGGACTCCTATACTGTGAGTCAAAGGTAGACAAACACTCATAGGAGTATCTGTAAATGACACGGCCTCATATCTGAACATTGTTGAACAAAAAACCAAATGGGAAGAGATGCAGACAGACAGTCATACAGCTAAATAGGTGTTAACTGTCACCTCCAAAGCCTGTTATTTGGCAAACTATAACCGCTCAAGTTGAAATGCGCCCAAACAATTACAGGTCTGAGTTACAGCACCTGCTGTCATAACTTGCAGTTTCTATTAGCATCTACAAATTACAAGATGTTCTGTGCAGGTACATAGATAGCTGGTTGGTTAGCGGATCGGGCTGACTATGGAAAATTGTATTATATGACAGTAGGCCGTATAACCACAATCACATGAGATTATTCCAAGTCCAGCATGGAGTCAATTATGCTCTGACAGGTTTAAAAAATGCTTGATTTAGAAACACTGAGAGCCAGAGATGGAAACCACGAGATGTGGTTTGCTAGAAATAGAAGGAATAGTCACTTTAAAAAGGAACTGGGGCTCCAAAAATAAAACCTTCCAGGTCAAGTCAGTATTAAGATCCCAGGAAAGTACACAGGGAACAACAGAGAGACATCTTAGGGGATATTTACTGTGCTGTCACTTAAAGTAGCACATGTTCCCTCTCTGGCTGACCTACAGTCATGCTGTCTTGGCTGTCCTCTGCAGTACAGACAGATAATCCACAGTATTCAGGTGAAAGGTAGCTCACGTAGGATCTGGTTCTCTCTGGTTAGTTCTGAACAAAAGCAGAATCTAATCCTAACCTGTCGCTGCAAAAAGAACAGAAGAAAGCAGTTGGTGCTAATAATGGTGTCACTGTGTGCATGTAACTGTGTGTTTGTGCATGTAACTCTGTGTTTGTGCATGTAACTATGTGGGTGAGTGAGTGTGCTTAGAGGCTTTAAATAGTAGATCACAGTAATCAGGCATTTAAGTTACACACCACCAGAAAGGAGCATCGGCAACTTCTTAATGATTTTTCATATATTTATGTGCAATTGTGTGCATGTGCGTAGGTGCAAACCATACAATAACAGTACATGCACAGTACATGGAATATGTCCTACTTTAAATTCACTCCTCGCACACATTGGCTCAGCCTCATTGAATCAGCACTCCGGCCTTATGGCCTCTGCACTTCAATTTTGGCTTTGATTTGCTCAAACCACATGTGAAACGAAGAGATTTTGAGTACATTCCCCAAAATGAGACATTATTTTTAGGCCCCAAAAAATAATCCAGACACTGACGGGAAACAACCTCATGCTGTACAGACATATGAAGAGCAGCAATTGCTTGTGTTTTGAAGGCCTGAATGTTCTTATGGAAAACAGGTTGACAGGTTATCGACACTATGCCCCGTAAACAACCTATTTATAAGTCCATTGCACTTCTGTTTTCAAGTCCAGCTGTTCTTAGTGTGAACCTAAATGAAACCAAATAAAAACATGAGAAAGACAGTTTTTGTCTATGGTTAAGACCAAAAAGAAGACCATTTGTTCGTATTGTGCAGCATTATTGATGAAACTGACGTAAAACATTGATAGTGCCGCTCTTTAAACTGCTCCCTCACTTCTTTTCGCTGTTTTCTATCTCCCTGTTTCTTTTTCTTCTGTCTGTGAGCCGCCATCATCTGCTCTCTCTCTCTCTCACCCATACACGTGTATTGTTCACCTCCAGTCAGGCATATGAGACGGCTGTTTAGAGTGTCTCTGTTGTATCCTGCTGTTAATCCACTTCCCTCTGAAACACTTCCTTTTCCCTTCCCAGATACACTCACTGACATGCACACCCAAACTCCTGCTAACGCACGAAACATGCACAAGGATGACACACACATACACACTTCCTGCTGACCTGAGCCACTCATTCAAACTTCCTACACATCCAAGCATGAATCTTTTGTGTGTAGGTGTATATGTGTGTATGCGTTGGTGCTTTCATAATTGTTGCATCTATGTGATATTTCACTCTCTCTCTCCTCTAGCTTGCCCCCTACTTTTTCATCTCTTTATAGACTGTATGACTAATGGCTTTACCTGTGTTTCAAGTACCAAATCAAAATCTGCTCTCACAGTGGTTTCGATCCACATGTTTGCACAAAAAATTTCTAGGTGTAACAGAATGACTCACCCTCCTCTCGCTGTAATCTTGCACACTCCGGATGTGTACAAATGCAAGGCATTGCTCTATTTTCTTATTCTAATCAATCCACCTCTTCTGTTGCTCCTGTCTATTTTGGGGTACACACATGCACACCATGGATGTAGGTCAAAATGACATTGCTGACATCGAATATAGACCTGCTTAAACAGGTCGATATTCAGGTCAGTCGAGCAGTTATGTATTGGCCCAAATATCTTAACCTACATCTCCTCTTTTGTGTTTATGGAGGGAAAATAGAGAAAGGTGGATAAACCCACCGTCTTGGATGTCCAAATGCTTGTCACAGTCAAAACAAAACATGTACGCATATTGGATGTCAGGATGGATGGGCAACTGTATTTTCTTTTGTCTGAATTACATTTTAAATAAAGTGATAAAAGCACTAACTGGTGGTGAAAGATTTGAAGGAACTTGCATTGTTATTCTACAATACATGCACAAGCTTCCCTTCTCCTGAAATGACTCCCCCAAAATGACTTTAATATACATAATAAAATGTTCTTGGTCAATTAGAGTGCTTAAAAGAGAGTTTAAGACAGCAGCTTCTGTAGCAGGAAAATCAAAACCAGAGAAAACAACTCCTGTTTCAAGCCAGCTCTGTTTCTGCCATTTAGAAAGCACTGGCAAAGTAGAATACTAA
The DNA here is from genome assembly GCA_011952105.1 of Coreoperca whiteheadi. NCBI lineage: Eukaryota > Metazoa > Chordata > Actinopteri > Centrarchiformes > Sinipercidae > Coreoperca > Coreoperca whiteheadi. The sequence continues at coordinate 12,149,367 of CM022476.1, forward strand.
GAATTATCCGCCTGCTCTATAATACAGAGACACTGTAATTAGAGAGAAGAGGGGCTTTTAGATGCTGAATTGTCTTGTGGGGTAGTTCAAAGGCAAGCCATGGCAGCTGCACTGAGTATTGGAGGTATTTTAGTTATAAGCCTTTATGTACTGTTTGTTTATGTGATAAATTGCATTTGACTCAGTTGATTTCTGCAGTTGCTGTGTGATGGGCTGTGCCATTTTTGGGACAATATGTCTAAACAGAAAAATGTGCATGTTGTACATTTTTGAACACACTGAATATACTGAATGTTGTTTATACAAACTAAAGAAATGTGCAACTCAGAATAAAATGAGGAATTCATCTGTAAACACTGACATTATACAGCCCAGTTACGCTGAATCTGCAAAAGCAGACAGACTCAAATAATTTACCAGTAACATGACCTAACTCAGCAAATAAAGTCTGGCTTTCCTGTTGTCACCAATATTGTTCAACAAATTCTCTTAGCTGCAGCAACTTCAACCTTTCACAAATCTCTGAACAAGCCTATTGCATGAATCTGTTCATGCATTTCTTTATGCCTCCAAGCTCTTTCCATTGGATATATAGTAGCTACAAACCCACAGCATGGCATCAAGAAAGTTGCATATACAGATGTAAGTGCAAATAAAATGTGCAAAACAATTATCAGATGATGAAATGCATGTTTTTACTTAAAACAATAGATGTTCTCTGTTATAAAGAAATATCCAGCTACTGATATAATAATAATTTTAGTTATGCCCCTAAAGTGTCTTGTACGTTAATAAAAACAGGCAGTATAATAAATACAGTTCAAGCAGTAAAAAAGAGATTCAGATAGTTTTAATTATCCCCATATACCTGCTGCATACAAGAGATGTTTCAGAAGTCATACAATTTAAAAAGGATGGAAAGTTTATTTTTACACCAGAACTACATCTAACCTCACTGCCAAAGAGGTCATGCACCGACATGTGTATATCTTTCTTGACCATTAGGTCAAGTGTCTTTTCTGGGCAGAAGCAACATGTGAGCAACAGTTACTTGCTGCATACCTCATATCTACAAAGCTCTGGGTTTCTCCTCTCTTATCTCCTGAAAAAAAAAAGCCAGAGAGTTGTGTCATTGTGAAAGTTCCGCTCCTCAGAGGGGAAAATCATGTTGCTGCATGAGCAGTTCTGAAAATTCTCTGCTCTCAAAACAGTAGTGTTTTCAAATCCAGGCTGATCAGCTGTTTCCTTATATAGAGCTCGCTGCACTGATTCTGATCTTCAACATGCTGGATAACCGCAGAGGGCTGGGAGTGAAATAGCAATTACAGACAAACACTGTGGAAACATGACATTTGAAGCATATGTAGCAGTGGGGCTTAGTGTATAGAGAGTGAGTGTTACACAAGGCCCTTCTATTTCACAATATTAGTCGTGGTACAGAATGACACAGACTGATATGACTTGTCATCATAGTAATTTGCATGTGAGTAATATTCTTGCATAAAGCCGTGCAGTGTTATGACTTTCTTTCATGCGCAATTACAGTTTTGCTTCAAAGTAGTTGGTTTAAATTCCTGAACTGACAGTGAAAGTGCGAGTGGGGAAAGTAAATTGATGATCAGTGGTGCAAAGTAACTGCATTTACTCAAATAGTAAAAATGTACTCCGATAAATGTAAAAGGTAGGTCATTCAAGTAAACGTTACCGTGTTTTTAAAATGCTGGTATATGACAATGATGATAATGTTTAATGATAGAGCTATTAAATTAAAGACCACCTTTAGGCTACAAAATAAAGTGCATTAACATGTCAATGTATACCCTAGTGGAACCAAATCCCACGTTTTATCGTTATTTTTTCATGTGACTTTTGCTTTTAATTTGTAGTGGATATGACTTAAAGGTAGAGTATGTAACATTTAGGAGGAGTTACTAGCATAAATAGAATATGATATTCATAAGTATGTTTTCATTAGTGTATAATCTTCTGAATCTCCTGTGTTTTCATTACCTTAGAATAAGTCATTTTTAGCCACAGAGGGAGCGGGTCCCCTTCCACGGAGGCCGCCATGTTGCACCGCCATGTCTCTATGGTAGCCCAGAATGGACAAATTAAATGTTGAAGAGTTGTTTTACAGTACTGAATGAATGCATGATAGCAGACAATTTATTGCTGAATTAATTGAACAACAAAGGTGTGTTGTGTCTGTCTATTATTAAATCACATTTTGTTTTCTCTTTCTCTGTCTAAAAAATGGAATAACAATAAGTGGTAAAAGGTAAAAAAAAAATCGGTTCACTGGATTCCCTGAATCCAAAAATACCCTCTGTAAGCTGCAAGCAGGTCTGTTTACTTACTCAGAGCCATTCTACCTCATCCATGACATCACTAGCCTTTTGCTAAAAACACAATAAAGACTTTTGTGATTTACTGGATCTATTTATGTCACTGTGGCTAAAAAAAGAACTGCTGCTCTAAAAATAGTGAGCCCAAACCATAAACAATAGGGGTAAGACTGCTATTATTACAGAGCTCAGTCTCCCTCAGCATTGCTGAGATTACAGGAGTTAGCAGCACGGGGAGACTGAGAGGCATTACTGTTGCTGACGTGGTGCTTGCTGTCATAATGACTGTGCAGAAAAAAGAACTTGGAAACAATATACACCTGACCTTTAGTTCAGCAGGCAATCAGCTACGGCTGAGGTTTAAATTAGCTTTTGGAAGGAATTCCACTAGGTGGGGGAAATCTTTCTAAATATAGTCAAACAGGCAACAATATACAGAGACAGGTTAAGCCACACTTTAGGATTTATAATATGATCGGGGTAAAAATCTAAGGAACTTGCTTTTTATAGACTCAGGGGATTTCAAATGGTGAAAACATTACTTGTGTTAAGGTGTATGTGTTGTCTTTTAAAGGCCCTGCACATGTGACTTGCGCTTATCACTGTGTATCTTGTAGCAGTAAATTATTGCTCTATGACGCTTTTCCCTAGTCTGCCTCACAACCAAACTCCCTTTCCTATTGGCCTTTCATTTAACTATTTTCCCTCATACCATATCTCTCTATCTCCCTCTCAGCAGTAATATGCACACTCAGCTCCCAAACCCCACCTCTTTGTCTCCAGCTTTGGGTTATACTGCTTGTGAGCCTTCTGACCATATATGATCTTCTGAAGAGAATATGCGCTCTGGGATTATCCTGTTCAATCATGTATGTTTTTTTGCTTTCTTTCTCTCCCCTATACCAATCCTTGATTAATGAGTTCAAATGAGCCAGCATATGGGTACTCAGATCACACACACACACACACACACACACACAATCCAGGATTAAAATCTAGAAGGTGGGACTGCCATCGTGGTAGCATTATTTCTCGTTAAAGCATATTTCTGCAGGGATTTTGTGTGTTTGTGGGTAACGCCCACAGAGTGATTAGCAGCCTCCAGATGTTCCTGACATTGTCTTTCTGACCAGTGACAAAACAACTGTATGGCCTCTTTATACAGAGAGTATGTTATGTATGTGTGGGTGGGTAAGAGAAGAGGACAGACCTGAGACACTGTAAGATAAAGTGAGCTCCTTATCATCCAGTGCGTGTGTGTGTGTGTGTGTGTGAATTCAAGAAGTGTTCTAGACATAAACAATCAAACTTAACCAGCTCATGTGTTCTGAGCTATGCATCTTGCTAAAACAAAAGTTTAGTTAGGTATTTGAAATGAAAAAGAAAGGAAAAAAATATCTTCCAAGAAAAAATAGGTTGAACACTTTGACATCTAAGGGAAACTGTAAAGACAAGGTAAAGATCTAAAGAACGGTTCTCTTTAATGTTTTCAGACAGGTAGGAGATGGAGTAGTAGGAAGGCTAAGGACAGTGTCATTGATCTCAGTTAATTTTAACAGTTCTAAGTAATGCATCTTCAAATTTGTTGACCTGTAGTTTGCAGTCCTGCACTTACTCAAAGAGAGAAAAAACATTTGTGTAATGATGGCAATAACAAAACCCATGATTAGCCATTTGTCTGACATGAAGAGGCTTTCCAAGCATTTCGACACATAGTGGGCAGTATATTAACAGCAGGTTCTGTGTATTTGAAGTGACCAGATCTAATATTTCAGTGGTTGACCTCCTCATGATAACACTTGATGACTGATTTTAAAACAGCAAATTATTGCTGTAGTGTGAGTTCACTGGGGGCAGTGCCATAAGTACTAAGCCGTCGTAACCACATCAAACACTCGTTCTCGCTTCCCTCTTTTCATCTCTCACTGTCTCATGTGTTTCTTCTCTCTCCTTTTTTCTTCTCTTGGTTCATACCGTCCAGTATACCTGCACCGTGTTTGATTCCTTTCATCCCATTCTTTCCATCTCTCCTTTACAGTTTGTTCTTGTGCCTCCCATATGCCACAGTCATATAGCCTAGGGGTGTGAACCTGTGTGCACACCAAACTCAGGGTGGAAAGAAAGAAAGAAAGAAAGAAAAGAGAGTGAGGCTAGACTGGGTAAGTTGTTTTGAAGAACAAAGGTTGTCATTAACTGCTTTGTAATATGCATAGAAACCCAGCAGCTGTGTGGGAATTTGCAGCAGAGCTGAATCTGAGAAAATCTCATCCAGGCATAAACAGTACAAAAAAAAAAGCATAACCTTTACATAGTTAGATTCTGTTTTCTGCATAGGCTATGAATAACCATCCATACTACATTTACATTCATTGTTGCCAATGTTAGATATAGCGGCCACTATAAAGTCAAAGGGTTGTTTACATATAGCGAGACTCTTCTGAGTCTATTCTCTAATCATAAAGTGTTACAGGGGTTAAGGGATTACATGTTCCCCAAAGTACTGTATTGTATATAAGCAGTAAAACCAAGTCAGTGTGTCAAGCAGCATGTAAGTATTGCCTCCTTAGTGTGCCACAGCAAGCCAAGCTTATTGTGGCTGCACTCTAAAGGGTCCCTATTTTAGCCGGTCGGATGGTGGCATCTCACGTCTCATTAACTCTCACCCAACAGGTGAGAGCACAGCTGCAAAAATCTGCATACATCTGTCACAGCAGAGTGGCCGGTCAGAGGCAGAGAGAGGGGAAAGCAGTGAGGGAGGGAGTCATAAGTGACACAGCTGTCCTCATAAACACATACTGTTGATACATACGGTGGATAGATACATGTTTAAGAAATAGTGTCATAGGTGAAAAGCACCACACATGCAGTAGTACATGGTGTCCATGTTTATGTCCACCCGAGGGTGTGGCTTTAGGTTGAATAGTTGCAAATAAATAAATACATTTATATTTGTTTTTCAGAACATGTGGGTGTTTTTCTGGTCGGTTTTCAAAATGTGAGTTCAACATGGTTCAACAGGTTTTCCTATTATAAAATTCCTATTTGATACAGTACTGATGTGTCTAATTTAAGCACCCCCCCCCCCCCCAAGGCTGTTCAACACTTCATTGGTAAACGCTTGGTAGTTTCATACCTACAATTTTTATATGAATACTTTTTTTAATTAGTCAATTGCTTTCTCTGCATGTATTTATCCTTTTTGTTGTTTTTTTTCGACATGTCTGTCATGTATATGATCAATTTCTTAGCATTAAAACTTTTTTGTATGGGTAGTAAAGTAATTAACGCTATTTCAACTCATTGTCATATAGTGTCAAACAGCACACATAGTTGCCCACACAAACAACATATGAAAGTGTACACACAGAATGCACACATTATAAAATCCCCTGTGGTTACCCTGTCCTCACACACAACCAACACTGTTTCTGGGGTCCCCATTGTTTAGACTGATAGGTGAGGCCTAATCATACCACTTCCTCCTTCACTTTGATTGATGGCTCACTATCAGGCCATGTGGCCAACCACAGCTGAACATGCAGGTCATCGGTCAAAACGAGAGAGATAACCACCTGCTGGAGCAGTTTAGTGCCCCTCCGTATATTACATGCTCTGTATGGTGTGGTCGTGGCTGAGGGGGCATGTTGACGTGTGCATGTTAGTCGTCAGGAAATTCTGTCAAGGTTGTCTTTGTTCGAGTGGTGGAAACAAGCTAACAGATGTTTCAGTTTAGTATGATGACCAGTAACTGGTTATAAACACCATGAGAACAAAGGCTAGCTCTGAAACATGACATGAGCTGAACAGAATCAACAAGTGCTTTACCCCCACTGTGGATAATCAAGATGGGGCAAACAGAACAGCTAATCAGCCACTCCTTTAACAAGTTTGCAGAGTAATTAGCAGCCATTCTGTCATCCAAGTATGATTTTCAGTATGTTTTTACAGAAGCCTTTTGGATGCTTTCATTGGGGATAACAGACCCACTACATCTGTGTTAATAACTACCTTTACCTTTGTCAACCACACCCATCCAGTCAGTAATACAGCTTAAGTGACACCTTTCTAACAATGATCATGGAACACCCGCCCAGATAAACACAGGAAGTGGGTGTAAGCAAGAAGATGGAAGGGTAGAAAATAGGAGGCCATTTTCTAGGAACTCCTGGGGTGAGCTGACAAAGAGGAGGATAGCTTCCATCTTGTTAATACAAATGACCAAATGCAAACCACCCTTAAATTTGAACCAATAGCCTACTGCTTCATTTAATTAAATTGTCAAGTCTAGTGCTCCTGCCTGCACAGGATGAAACACGTCCATGGCTTTCTTGTTCTACCTATTGTGTCTTTCCGGAAAAATAAAGAACTAGCACTAAAGTCTTTTGACGTGCTGCATCTCTGCACACCTGTGTTCTGTGCAGACACATCATGTACAGGCCACAAGTCATTTTCTGTATAATGGTGTGAGGAGTGCAAGTAATTTCACGGTGATTTGAAGGTGGTGACAGCACTCTCATTAGATGTTCAAAATATCTTATGAACTCTTGTCAGTGATAAAGTAGCCTGAAAAAAAACTAAAAATAAATGAAACCCACAAAGTAACTTGCCTCTTTAACTCTTTCAAGAGTTCAGCCACAAGAACATTACATAAAATGTGTGAACTTTTTGTCACGACTCCCAGTCGAGGTCCCTGAGCATATATGAGTGTTTATTGTTGTCCGTCGGTGTTCTGTTCACATGTTGCCCTGGAGATGGTGGGCGTGGTCTGGTTCCCTGGCTGCTTGGACCCACCTGTTCCTTGTTCACAATCAAGCACCTGATCCACATTCCCTCAATCACCACCAGGATTTAAGAACCAGACCAGTGTGCAGCTCCTGGATTGTTGTGTTTGTTTGAGTATGCCACATGCCAGCTTGCTAGTCTGCGCTGACATGGACTCAGTTGTCTGTTATACCTGCTCACCTATCTGCCTGCCTATGCCAGTTGTGTCTGCCTATAGGATTCAGTTGCTCCACTTAGCAATGTCAGCCTGTGCCTGCCTGCCTCTGTTGGGAGAACCACAGCTCGTGCTGCTTGCTCAATCGGCCTACCTCGCCCTACCTACCTACCTGCCATCATTCCCCACCACTCTGAAGGGCAACTGAATTCCACCCTCACACCAACCCACACCCTAACCTCCACTATGGCTATCTGCCAGTTCATTTCAGATGTGTTAATAAACCACTTTGAAGTACTTCCTCTGTCTGCTCTTGGGTCCTGTACACAAATCCTGACTTTTGTATCTGTAGCTTCCATCATCTTCCACAATTTCAAAGAGCCACCCATGTGACCTGGTGACAGACTAACCATTTGCATTGCCATGTCCTCTCATTAGGAGGTGTAATGATACTGAAGGTGAGGATGAGTCAACTGCCCACTCTGATTCTTGAAGAATCTGCTCTGACATTGGAAATACTTCCATGGGGGAATCTTTTCTCTGTAAAGAGATCAATTTATTGCATAAATTCTGAAAGAGGCTACCTGCAAGAACACTTACAATATTCTTATAATAATATTATTTTGTTATTTTTCCGTTAAGAGACAGTAAAACCCTGAATGTCAAATAAAAAAGCAATGTCTGTGCAACGGATTACAATTAAGGAATCTCAAGTTACCTTTTATCACTTTTGCTATTAAACTCACAAAAGTATGTCCATACGACAACATTCACCCATGTTAATCCTCAAGGGCGTGTGTTAACAAAGCTAATGATCTAGTTATCAGATGGTTAATTCTGGGATTAATTGCCTGGTCAGTGTTATTCAAACACGACACCCTGAAGACACCCAGAGGGCTGGCTGCACTAACTCATCTGTAATGCAGAGCAAGCTGTTATAAAGCTCATTACTGTCAGTGGGAGCACAGGAATGAAGCGCACACACACACACACACACACACACAATCTGACAGGCTACACACTGAGCCCCTAATACACAAAAATGTTTCAGTCTTCATAGTTAAGGAGATTTACTGTAAAAGGGATTTTGCTGCTATGACTAAAACGTCTCTGAATGAGAGAAATGTAGAATTACTATAAACTGTGACCCTCTGTGAGTGGTAAGTACTGAAAATGCAGTCCAGGCCTGCATTATTAATAACTGCACACATACACACACAGACTGACTCACAACACTTTCTGTCCTGTCACTTTCTGCAGTCTGTTACACAGCTGTCACTGTAGTTAGCTAGCAAGCATCTTTTTAAGAAAATCTTTGTCCAAATGTGAATCTGAAAATCTGACCATGTTAATCTGATATGTTTCAAAGCCCTCAAGTGTTCATTATGCTCTGTTCAGTGTACAAGTTGCTTTTCTCACTCCACCCACAAGCTCTTTGATTATGGAGGAGACTCCACAAACCAAACTGTTTGTGTGGACAGACGTCAGGCTTTTGGGTTGAGGATGCATACCACTGATTCCATTCATTTTACACTGCACACATGCCCAGAGAGAGAGCGAGCACTGAGGGAATCCCCATGGGGCCTTCTCTTTTGGTGCACACTAAATGCTTACAGAAACAGCTGCAGTCACAAGTGTGTAATGTTGGGAAAACCTGCTGCTGAACATCAAACCACCCAAAAGCCCATTAGAGCTGCATTTCACCAAGGTGCAGTGAACTCCCTCTGTACTTCCATAGAACTTGTGTTGGCTTTTAGTCTTTTGCACGTTTGAAGATTAAAATTCAAAAGTGTTTTTTGAAGGCCATGATCAGACCTGCATCAGATACTGTAGTTGAATAGTGACAGCTATAATTACTTTTCAGATTGAAAATGTTCATATGTGCATACAAAGCATGTGAATGACACATATTATCTTTTATAAACTACAGTAAAACATTAAGCTAAGTTAAATTTAGCTAAACTGCAAAATTTAGCATCACCTCAACCAACTACAACAGTAAAATTCTGCTTGTACATTAATGCATTGTACAAAATGTGATACTTGAAGTACATTTTTCTACTAATATTTCTGTACTTTTACTTAAGTAAACATTTTTGAAACTTTTACTTGTAACTGTCACAAAATGCTAATGTTACTTTTACTCAAGGAGAGAATCTCAATACTTTTTCTACCACTGACTATAGTTAACACAATGTCTGACATTTTCTATATTTTCTTTTGAAATGTCTGCAATTTGTTTGTTGCACCTCACACAACAAATAAAAAACAACCAGGGACAACCTCGGGCTCACCTACCCGCAGGTTTGTGGTTGGTAGGCATCGTTAAATTTAAGCTACTGCATGTGTTAATCTCCATACATTCATTATCTTTTCCTCTTTGACGAAAGGTTACAACTTAAAAAACAATGGGGTAGTTCAGCCAATACTACAACCCAACCTCGTTTCCAACATGGGAGATTTAGGAAGACAAAAGAAAGTCATTCCACTGTGATGTGATTCCTCACTTAGCTGATTTTCCTAAATGTTATAGCTGTGTGTGAGAAACAAAAGCAATCCTCTTGTTCTGTCTTTAGACATTTAACATGACATGATCTGTTGCCTCCATATGGTTATCTAAAAATGGTGGCTACCCCTCAGAATGTAGGGATTTTAATCCTTTAATGTCAGATTAGTAAATGCTTAAATTCCTTATATTATTAGAGATTTTACTACTATATTCCTGGTTAAATGAGGCAGAGATTGAGAGAGATAAAAATGGAGTGGATGGGCTAAAAAATGAGAGCAATAAGAAAGAAAAGATGAGAAAGAGCAGAAGGAAAAATAGCAGTTGTGGCACATAAATTTAATAAACTGGTGAGATAAAAGATAACTGCAGAGAAAATGAGGAAGACTGTTGGAGTGAAGAAAGACTGAATGTGTTGAGGAGCCCTTTATAGAAACTTGAATGATGCATGGGTATGAATGGGCAGCATTAAGTAGTAAGCAGTAAGTGCAGGGGAAACTGAGTTTACCTCTGCTTTTTGGGGACACATTTTAATTGGGTGAAACGAGAGAATAAGGAAGACAAAGGAGACGGAAAGGCCATGTCATATAGAGAGGAAAGGCACACTCCCTTCCACAGGACTGACAGAAACAGGCTCACATCATCTGCAACTAGCATCGGACAGTTTGATCTCGTCACCCATATTTATGCCTGCTAAAACTAACCCCTCCAAACACACACTTCTCTGTCTTTTCCGAACCCTCCCACACACATAAACGCACAGAGATTGAACACACACGCATGGCTCCTCAGGGGGCCGTTCAGCCGCTGACTCTTGCAGTGAAAAACATCCCAGGGGGGATTTTAGAGAGCACTGATCCTCTGAGATTGCGTATGTGTCAATATGTAAACATGTGTATCTGGATGCATTGCTCTGTTTTTGTTTTCAGGGATGTACTGTATTCTAACATGTGGCCTTTGATGTGGCGGTTGTGTTGTTGACATCCACATGGTTACACTGTGCCCTTTTGGGGGCTGCATTTATTAAAGGATTGTTTGACTATGCAGAGAAGTGCAGGAGGATTATGACGAAGCCCAGTGTGTTTAAACAAACTACAATAATAACCATGTGCGATGTTTACTCAGTGTTTTCTCTGAAGTATGGCGTGTGCAAACTATACTTGGCATCAGGCTCTCAAAATATACATTGGCTATTGTTGTTGTATTATGTGTAACCATTAGTCAATTAAATAATTTCATGGTGAAAAAAACATTATCTTGTTGACAAATAGCAACCAGTCACCACATGCCCCCGAATAATTAGTGTGTTAAACTGTAATACTTAAAATATGTTTTAAATGGCTAAGTGAATCTGAACAAATTAGTTTTAATGAGAGCAAGATTTGCTTTCTTAACGAGAGTTAGATGATAGGATCGATACCACTGATGTCTGTAGCTTAGCTTAGCATTAAGAAGCAGGGGGAAACAGCCTCTCTCTGTCCAAAAGGTAAAAAAAAAAAAAATTGAAAAAATCTAGGATTACTAGAATAAAGTTAGAATATTTTGAGAAAAAAAGTGTAAATTTATGAACATGAATTTATAATTTTGAAAAATAAAAGTCCTAATATATATATATAATATCTTATAATGATTTTGAGTTTTGACTTTCACAGCATCTGATCTTCATAGCATCTGACGTGGTAGTTTAAGGTCTAGGTTAATTTTTAGAACAAAAGAGCTTTTATTCACAGTATAAAAATTCACACATTATATACCTCGAAAATTTGCAACTCCCAACACTACATGCATGTTTAGTACACAAGCAACCACACACGCCTGTTACTTTGTGCAGAATATTTTGAAGCAAACACCCACATACTCATTAGCAGGTGTGATCCGAGGCAGCCTGCCTGCTCTGGAGAAAGCAATAAGTGACAGAATCGGTGGCTGCAGCTTGAACTCACCTACAGTAAACTCCTCATGTGACGAGACTGCATTGCCCTACATAGGCCCATGGTCAGCGACACTGCTGATCTTACAGTCCAGACTTTGTCGGTACTATGCAGCACTGTGCACCAGGCATACAAAGACGGCCTTGTGCTGATGCAACAAAAGGCAATAGAGAACATCAAACACATCTGTAGAAGGAACACCCCCACTGGTGGCCTGAGGCAAATCCCCCTCTGTGTGCATGTGTGCTTGTGTATGTATTTGTGCATGTCTGCTAATGATGCATCAGTTTGTGTGGGACTTTATAGCACACATTCTCCCCGCAGAGCTGACCCAACGTCCCTGTGTGGGCCCCACAGAGGGGTTGGCTGTGTCCTCTGGATAATCAGCTGGTGAAGGTCTTGATTAGCAGGGGAACACCGTAAACTTTGCCCAGCTTCAGCTGCCTGGTTATGGCCCTTTCTGCGTCAGAGAACAGATACTCTGGACCCAGAACTGGTCTGATTACAAGGCTGTCTGGAGGGAGTCCAGAGCAAGGAGTGGGCCTTGTTCACAGTTTAATAGGAGTTTGTAGGGGGTAAGAGTGACCCCCAAGAATGAGAAATAATATCCCTCACACATGCAGAGTTTGTTTGCTTTCAAGGTTCTCACAATCTTGTCAACTCTCTCCTCCTCTTCTTCTTCTTACTCCCCCACCTCCTTTATACTGTTCTAAATCTCCACAGTGAACAAAAGGCCTGTTGAAGACGATTTCATAAGAATGGCGTAACCCAATAATACCATAAAACAGTATAGTTTTGTGTGATTCAGTGGATCATCAGTATATGCAGTGTCTTCACAGTGTCCCCAGCATTGCTGTCATGTGGGCTCACAAGACTAATGACAGAGTATGAGAGTCATGTTATTCAGCTGGTTCTATTGATAGCCGCAGTACTGGAAGGCTGAGCCGTCCTGTGGTATTGATTATGTGGTTCAGTAGTATGACAGCAAATGAGGCGGCATGAAGTGGGCACTGGTCGCAGCAAAGGATAAGAGGAGGGCAGTGGGAGGTTTATTGGGGGATGAAGTAGTAGCACTGGATGAGTATTTCAAGATATCTGTGTTCTATGATGTTTAAATGTATAACAGATCATAATGTTAAATCTGTTGCTTATTTTAGTGCTAGATTAAAGAGTGTGGGAATAATATTTTATGACCTTTTCTCCTTATTCAGAGAAAGACAAACTCATTGATGCCGCATTCATGTCTTCCTATTCAGTCTGAATATATGTGACATGGTAATATTATTATTCATTTTATTATCCACTTCCTGTTTACATAGGACCACAAATGTGGCGAGAAAAACATGGTAAAAAGAATTCCAAAAAGTAAGACAAATTATTAATGCTAGCTGGTTTAATCTACTATGTGTAAAATGATTATAGCAAATTATTTTGATGGCATACGTTTTTGTTTGCAGAAAAACGAAACGTGGCACATCGACAACGTGCGTTGCTGTCAGCCAGCCACACTGTCTTTTTTGATACTGCCACTGAGGGAAGCTAAAGTTAAAAATGCTTTGGTGAATACAGTCCATAAAACCCTATGAAACCCCTCAGTGATGCAGAAGGTATATTTCTCTATGACCGAGCATGGCCATAGTGTTCAAACATAGACAGGAGTTTGAGCTATGAAGAGTCACTAAAACTTTACATGTAAGTGTTACATGTTCCTGTTTGTTCTCTTTGGAGTTCTATGGTTAACAAACCCCATCTCATTCACTAAAATGCTTTCTTTTAAACAATGCTTCTTTTGCCAGCCTCTTAATTAAATTCGCTCTAATTTTTCCACACTTTTCAGTCAACTCATTTCTTCCTGTGATGTGTTGTAAAGGGAATCGTGTGGTAGGTTTATATAGCCCTGGTGCTTGTTCCCGTCTGAATCAATATGAGCAGGTGTTCAGGATTTTACTGGCAACAGACTTAAATCTACAAATACAGGGGTGATTATGCAGCTGAATTTTGCATACAATTGTGGTTCATAAATGACTTGACCAAAATACTCAATTGTTTGAACAATTACATGTTTTAAAATTTGCTCAACCACCAACAAATTACATAACATAATGCATTCATGTTAAATGTTTTGAACACATATTTAAATGATTTTCTGTGATCTGTGTATTTTGTTCAACCCATTGCTGCAGCGATGCCAAAACAAAAAAACAAACAAACAGGTCATGTGGGTGCTGCTCATTTTTCTGTGTGCTTATGACAGGACGGGGACAATTGTTGGCCTGGATCTGCAGAGCTATTTGCTTGGAGACAGATCATTTTGCCCCACATTCTGTTTCCAACCCTATTGCAAAAAACATACAAACCAACCACCCAACAAACACACAGTGCATTTGTCTGAAAAGTGAGGCATACCTAATACAGAATACATGGATCTTTTACAAAGACTTGATGTCGAAAGTCATACATTATTTGCGTGGCACAATTTTTGCTTTCCCTGTCATAATGGAAACAAAAGTTATGGTATTTCTAAATATTTTGGAAGGAGTGTTGCAATTGCGTACATCCCACAAACTGAGACGTCCATTTAGTAACACAAAACAAACAGTTTGAGCTGTCCATACAGTAGGAGTTATTCTAATCTAAAGGGAGGATTTAGTCAGGTAGAAAAGCATCCTGTTATATTCAATATAGTCCATTTGTAAAGACACAGCCAGTAATCTATTTGTCCAATGTACCTAATAGCCACAGTGAGCTTGATCAATACACATTATTGCCTGCCTTGTGAGGCAAATGCCATTAGAAAAACATTAGAAATCAGAGCAGTCAGGTGGACTTTGATGCTTAAAATGCAAACAAATGAATCATTGTGAAAAAGTGTGTCTAAAGTGTGACAAAGGCATATATTAAATATAAGAATATACAGTCTGACATGGTCAAGGGTTGTTGTTACAATTGTTATGATAAAAAAAACAGCTCACTCAGTGAACAGCTGATGCAGATATTCATCAGCAGGGGTTTTTTATTTAAATGTGGCAGACAGGAGAGTCAGCAGCTGCACAGGGACTTTTGCTCATTATTTACTCTGTTTAACTTAATGTCAGAGGACTTTATGATCCTGTTTCTAGAAGGCTCCTAATTTAGTAGACAAATCCAAACCTGTTAAATTCATGCTGAGCCTTTGGCTGGTTATTGTTTCAGATGATGATAATATCAAAACAGCAACATTAGGCCTAAAGACAAACAAACAAGTGTGTGCATGTAAACTCTACTTATGCCCTCTCTGTATTTCTCCCTCTTTTTTTCGTCCAGTTGATGTGAAAATGTGCACACCAGGGAAGGCGTTACATGCAACAATGGAGCAGTGCTGCCCAGTGCAGATGCCATGTGACAGTTCATATTTCCCTTTCTGTGCCTCTACATGCGAGCATGCACAGACAGAGACAGCAGCACCCTGCCAACCAAACAGCATGATGTGTCCCCGTGCTCCCATAAAGTTACACAACCCTGGATCACTCAGTAAAATGGTACACTGTGAACAGGGAACAAGAAAACATGTGCTCGGCATTAATGTTGTGGTCACCAGAGTTGCAGGACTGCTGCCTTTTTATCCAAGCAGTTAGTTAATTGTATTCACCTGCCATTCTAACAGTACATAATTAGATAGCTGGCATACAAGATAACCCAGCTCTAATGCACACACAAAACAGGGTTTATGGTATTTCATTGTGACTGAGGGATGTTGCTCGTAATGTTATGTAAGGGTTCACGTGCTCTTACATGTTATGGAAGCATTTTGTCTACTGCTCTTTAGATACAATGTCCTGAAAGGTGCACGCATGCATGCACGTTTATACTGTCTCTCTCTCAGACTCACATGAAAAGCCATCCCAAATCATATATGACTGTCTTGCTTCCAATTGTAGTCACATGTGCAACCTCTCCATCATGACTATGAAAAACGGTTTGCAGCTTTCCTAACTGCCAACCATGAAACTTAAAGTGAGACTATGTAACTTTTGAAAGAAGAAATGAAACAATCTTCTATATTAAAACGTTTAATTTTACACTAAAACACAACTTTTGGCCAACTCAACGGTCACACCAGATAGTGGGAAAGCGTGTTTTGCAATATGTGGTTCTAGAAGCTTGGGGACGACTACTCGCAGGACTAGTTGTCAAACTACTGTAGCTGGCGAGCTAATTCCTAACACATTAGTTAGATGGGGATGCTGACAATTGCCAGACACAATAGCTCTCCAACCTAGCTAACTGCTTAAGGGGACAATTAATTTCACACAGTTTAAGCACAAGCTTACGTGTGGCTCAACAATACAAACTCTGTTGTATATCACTCAAGAGTCTAGCCCAGATACAAGCATTACTCTTCCCATGACAATATTCAGCCCTCAGATAAATCTCAGAGAATAATATTCAACTCACAAGCGGAAATGGAGAAAAACAGGGAAACATGACATCATCTTCCTTTGGCAGTATCTGTAATCTCCCTGAACAGAAAACAGGAGATATGGAACACACAGACAGGTCTTTATTCAGCGATAGGTAGTGCAGATCAGCAGTCAGAGACAGCATCACACATCAGCGTTGTCCTTACATAAACCCTCACTGCTCGTCATCTCCCCGTATGAATCATCCATTATCTTACAATCAGCACAGTATTTGTAGACAAAAGCCTATTCTCCATGCGTTTTAGAGGTTGCTTATTGTCAAAGAAAAGCAGGCACTCACAGTCTGTACAGACACTCAGTCTGTCTTGTGGAGGAGAGGAGATTAAGCTGTGTGTATATTGTGTTCATATCAGATGAGAATGACTGCAGCACAGTGACGAGCTCATGTACTTGGTATGTTGTCGCATCATCAGGACCACTCACCTTCAGTATAGCATTTATAAACCATATCCTGTCCGACAGCAATTATCTCCTTCAGCTGACATCATCTGTGTCTAATGTGAAAGACAGAGAAAAACATTTGTATAATCCAAAATATATTAATATTTGTAATATATATATATAAAACATTGCAAATATATTGCACTCTTTTTGTACTTTTTCAATTAACCATGACACCGTGACGTACAAACATTACAGCATCATGAACATTTTTAGTGCCATATGTTTTTCTCTCTAAAGAGCATGTTATCGAGTTCATAGAGGTTAGATAATGCTCCTCCTGTCCCTGACAGTCAAACTGTCCTTTACGCCCTAGGAGGGCTGTGGAGGGGGTTAACAATCCCTGCTTTTTGCCGCACATCTATCATCAACTGTACAAAAACCACCAGAAACCAGATCCTTTTTCAGGCAGCTGTCGCGTGCAGCTGGTAACCCGAGACTGGGCTCTCCAAGAGGCTTTTAATTCCACACATGTGGCACTACCTGTCCAGTGTGGATCTGAAGATTTTATGCGTGTGGGGCAGCTGCTATGACTTGTAAGACTTGATAAGGAGGAAAAAACGGAGGGCAAGACTGTAAAAGTTCCTTTTCTTAGATCTTGAACTTACAACTCCATGCATATACTGTGGCATTTCAACCATCCACTTGTCCCTCTATGCATTTCTGGTGTTTAGCCACATGTGTCTGGACCTGTCAGGCAAAGAGAGACTGAGTAACGTGGAAATCTGTCACCTCAAGTGTGTCTGTGTTTATGAAACTTTACCACTGACTGCTGCCACACAGTAGGTCCTATAGAAACACAGCACAGAGGGCTTAGTGAGTTGATAGATGTGGGGGAAGGAGGACAGGGAGGAGGGATATCACAAAGCTGGAGATAACTAATAAAGTACTGGTAAGAGAATATATTGTTCAGTGTGACTACTTGATTATTTATCTCTGAAATAATACTGTATGTACAGGCTGTATTTGTATGTGAATGACACACATATAAGTCTGTGAGAGAAAGATTAGACTTGGCTTGCTGACATCTCTTGCTCTTTCACCTCTCTGAGGTGCCTGACTCACTGCAGAGACGTTCTTGTAGTCAAAAGATTCTGTTCTGAATGCTTTGGATACTCTTGTTTATCTAAGTTTCTTGTGTTTTGTCACTGTTAAATGTAACGTCTCGAAATATTTGTTTTCTTCAAAAGAGTGCAGAAAGTGAGAGTGCCGAGTGGATAAGGTGGACCTTTGTCAGCAAAAGTCAGCAGTAAATAGCTGTGTAAACAGTAAAATAAAAAAGAACTGAATGACAAGTGACCTTACAAGGTTTTTATTTGACAGGAACATGTTGTTTTTTTCATTTGTTTCTCTATAACTGGAGGAGGGAGACATGGAGTACTACTTGGAAAGCAGGAGACACTGTGTACTACTAAGAAAGTAACCTTATCCTCACGGGCACTGCTGGGCCGTGAGTTTGCCTGTTTACAGGAATGAGGATAACACTGCTGCGCTGGAGAGATTTCTCAGTAAAATTAACATTGAATTCACCTCCTCTTAAATCTTACCACCTCTGCTTCCTCAATTTAATTATTGTATGTGGGAGGGCAGGCACAATAGACTACTTACATTGCATTTAGGGAGCAAATAAAGTTTATATGAGGAGGTAGAGATGCAGAGATACTGCGAGAATTTATGGAAGTACTGTGCAGTTTTTACTTCCGACCTCTTTTTCTCAGCAGATTACTCACTCTGCAGCTGGTTGTAGGATTCATTATATGTACTCAGCTGGACTCAACTTCCCCTGTCCTCCTTTTCCTTAGCCCAATTTTCAGCCAGGTCGGGCAGCCACTTCAAACAAACATGCCTGCCCACGTGTCAGTGAGGAGGTACATGCAGGTGACTGAGAAAATGATGTTTGATGCAGTTCTGTCTGACACAGACTTCGCTCTTTACCACGCTCTCAGCCTGCCTGTGATCACACAACTTTGGTTACACTGTGCAACCTTTGTTCAGGAGATGCTGCTCTAGAGGCCCTGCACTTTCTGACCTCCTTCCACTTCAACAAACTACCCATCTTAAACTTCTGTTGGCCGACCTGATTCTCCCTTGTTGCTCCCTTCACCCCTCACATGACTTCCTTTTCTAAACCCGACTTTTTCTGTTTTAATATTTTTGTCCCAAATGAGATCCCATCGTGAAATCCAGGTTAAAGACATACTTCACACAAGTAAAAAGGCACCTATTTAAGACAAACAATTTAGCCAAATGTTTTTCTCGACAGTGTCTCTGAACAGAAACACGCTCAATATAGTTTGAAAAATAATCTTAACTCAAGGACCACTTACTAGCGTTTTACAGCGCTTTCTATCATGTCTAATATTCATCGGGAGTTTGCTCAGGTGTCATGGAGATAGTTCAGTTGTAATTGTGTGACATAAGTATGGAACATCTCGTGACAGGTAATCAGGTTGTAACCTACTGTTGCATGCGAATGGTCTTTGTGATATTTCTTCATCTGTCAATGACTTTCATTTCATGTTGACTCTGGCAGCATCACAACAGTCTGTGCTCCTAGTTTTTTGCAGTTTAGCCTCCAAACATCAGGCGCAGCACTAAGCAAAATCACTCCAGTCAGTAAGCGAGAAACAAATTGGCATCTTGGATTTTATATCATTTGTGTTGACTTTAATGGAAATCATGTGCACTCCTTCAGAGTAAGTAACATTTTTGTTACTTAACGCCAATCTGACATTGACGTTTTTAATCCTGATAGGTTGAATTTGGCAAGTCCTCCACATTCCTTCATTAAGGAAAATAATGAACAATGAATGCTTGAAATGATTGGGTCAGTCAGATAGCAGTCCAGGATTGTAATAGTATGATGGTCCTGGATCATGGCTAGCTTTTTGGCTCCGAATAGAAGTTTTGAAAAGAAATCTTAAGCAATCACTTGGATGTTTTTTTTTGTGTTTTGTTTGTTTGTTTGTTTTGCTAACTCTCATGAAAGATGGTTATATATTGTTAACATGCTGCTGCCATTGCACACCAAAAAATGGGACAATTTAAAGATTTAAGTGTTTCCTTTATGACTTGAGAAGATTCCTCTACTTCTGAAACCAAATAAAACATATTAAAACCCTGAAAAATGCAGTCACAAAGCTGAAAACAAGGCTGTTTTTCTTAGCTCTTTAAAATATAATTTTTGGAGATACTTGGTTTTCACCGGACAGTGACAAAATGTTTGTGTGACCAAGCCCTAACGTTTAGTCCCAACTAATGTAAACTAACATAAACCCAAAAGATACACATTCATGGCTCATTTTAGTTTTAGAGAGCCATACTACCATGTTTCTATGCTGATAATACATCATTTTGTGCTTGGCTGCAGCAACCCATTCCCCCTCTCTTCACAGAGCTGGCCAGTGGAGCAGAACAGAATGTAGGTAAGTTCTGCTCTGCTGAGAAAGGGGATGTCTGGCTCACATTAGATGGTGTTTGAGTTCAATGTGTACACTGCTGACAATCACTTCAAAGTGAATTTGCATTAGCCAGAGCAATAAAAATCCAACTTCAGTGGATTGTCTGGTTTTAATGTGTTTATATTAGGACTTTGAGTGTTCTAGGTTAAAGCCGATAGAAACACAGAAAAAATATCATGAAATAATAATATGCGATGTTTTAAACTCTCAAAGGAGACCCTTAATGTGTGATGATCTTCCAACAACAGTGCCTCAAGATTACTTTGCTTTGTGCTGTGGAAGGGTATTTAGGGAGGTTGAGCTTATCTGCCCTTCTAATGTGATTAGTCCTCGAGTAAATGTATCATTTGATAAAGAATTACTCTCAAACTCTTTGTTGTCTTTTCACTCAGCGAAGATCTTCCAAAGCTCAAATGCATCAACTAATCTATATCCAAAAGTGATTCAACGACAGAGCTGAGTTCAGACAAAAGCACTGTGTGTATGTTACCGGTGTGGACTTAGAAAAGACAGATCACTAAAGTTTTTTTGACTCACTCATCTCTTTAACAAAGACCAAAACTCCCTGACACATGATCAAAGGACTTGTTCATCTTAAGGTCCTTTTTTCTCTCTGTATTTCAGACTTCAAAGCCCTCAAACATCTGACATCTCTTCTGCTTAACAAAAAAAGGAGGAAAAAAGCGTTTGCTGTGTGCCTGATCCAAGCAGCATGCAGAATGGTGAAAGCTGGCAGCAAACATGAACACAACTTTTACCTCAGCTGGATTGTCAGATTGCGTTCTAGCAGCCTGTCTGCTTCTTTCTGTCTTCCTGTCTGCCTTCTCTTACTTTTTCTCTCTCTCCTCCTGGGTCTCTGCATTTTGTGAAGGTGACAGCACGGTGAGTCAGCTTGGACTTTCCAGCCTCTCCTCTGATCACTCTGGAACTCACCTCGCAATGCCTTTCCTGGCATCTGCTGCAAACACACACACGCGCGCGCACACACACACACACACACACACACACACACACACACCCACACACACAAACAGACATACACACTCTTCAACATTCAACCCTTTCTCTCTTTTCTGTGAAAGACCAAATTGCACACAGGAATTTAACATCTCACCTTCTCTCTTCTCTTCAATGCTCGACTTCTTCCCTAAAGCAGGGGCTGCTAACCCGTCTAAAGGGTAAAGACCACTGGAATCTCCCCTGGGTTGAGGATTTGGGCGCCTCCCAAACAGCCTCATGTCACAGAGGAGTGTGAGGCTGATCTTTCACCTTATCTCTCCTCTGTCTCAGTTTTTGCAGTGGGGCTCAGGGCCTAGCGTGGACAGGTTGAGTGTACTGTTACTTGGGTGTGAGAGTGTGCCAATGCGGAGTCCAGTTTCACACCCTAACCTGAACCGTATCTGAGAAATACTAAGTGTTTCTTAGATATGGCAGGGTAAACTAAACACCCACTACCAAAGCTGCAAGGAACCCAATATGGTGTTGAATCCTTTGATGCAGTAACGTGCCTGTCACATGTGCATGTGTACTGTGGTGCACACATGCTAGAAACAAGTGCACAAGCAGATTAAAGAAGGACGGTTGTGCAGAATTAAAGTTTACATCATACTCAAATGCTATTAAAAAAACAAAAAGCAAAGCTGTACTGACAAAGGTTTTGTCCAGATCATATTGCCATAATGACAACTGCTATGCACATGTAAGCTCACATACATTGTATGTACGCTCCCATCTCGAAGTGTTCATGCCGGTGAAGCCAGAGAAGTTAAAGCTGCACTCAGAATGTAGCTGAAACAGTTTTTGCGATCAATATTTAGTTTTTTAAATCATCTTAGCCTATTGACCTCTAGAGTAGTTTCAGTATAAATTCCCTTTTCACAATCCTGACAGTGTACACAGGGCTTAGTGAATAGAGCCACTGCCCACCTTAGTTCTTATTTACACAGTGTACATAAAATGTAGTTCTGTATTTATTTGTGAACAGGGTTCAGTATACTGTATGTACAGCTGGTTATGCTGTTCAGTGTTTGCACCAAACATGCATACACCCATGACACACACACACACACACACACATACACACCTGTCTTTGTTGCACCAATCTTACCGTAAAGAGTTTTATTACAAGACTCGATTGCTGCCTCAAGCCACTGTAAACTTGGTAGCACATCTACTCCTCCTTTTGTGATGCCTGCAAGCTTATGAAAACAGCTGAACACAATATTTTCCAACATTTAATATGGAAAGATGCCAACTAAAACTTAATACTATCTAGTGAAATGAAGGGGAAAAATAAATAAAAAGTGTAAGATTGTGTTGCAGATTTTTCAGGATTAGTGTGATTTTATAGAGGGTAAATACAAACACATAACATGAAGACGTCATCAGGATGAAAATTAATTTCTTTAGTCAAAGGGCGATAACACTGCAGTCCATAAGTGCTCAGCATTTCCCATAGTAAGTGTGATATTATGATGGAGAAAAAAAATGTCTGTTGTGAGTTCTCTCACAAGCTCATACACACCTTTGTAAACATTCATAACCTCATAGCATTTTGAAAAGTGCTTCTCCACTCATGAAGTCAGGAATTACGTCCTCAGAAGTTAGATAGTTGGATCATGCTGATTAGATCAGCCAGTCACCATGCAAGTATGTACACAAAGAGTTGATAGTGGACAGATGGCGACACAGACAGAGAGTGGTATGCAGGAAAGACTTCAGGAAAGGTTCTTCCCCCAACATCAATTACCCAGTGTGTTGCTGTAAATAATAAGGATAATGGATGTCGTCCTAATACGTCTTTTCTGGTTAAATAAGGGCTTTTGGAGTTGCAGACATGTAGGCTGAGATGGGTCAGCAGTAAACCAGGGGGTTCGACAGGTAGATCCAGGTACGAAGTTAGAGGCAGACAGATTGTTATCAGCCATGCAGCAACGTGTGTTGTTGTAAGTATAATCAGTTGAGATAGGGGAGAAAATGACAATTACACTCCTTAAAGTATATTCTGTTTTGTGTTTACACACGTGCGAGACTCCACATCCATATGTGTTTGTTTACATACACAACAGCAGAAGCATGTCTTTTATTTGATGTGAACAGGTGTGTATCTCTGTGTTTTTGTGTGTGTGTGTCTTTCTGCAGTATTTTTCCAATCTGTCATCTGAGTCAGATACCAATCTGACAAAGTGTAGGAGAAACAGACAAAGGAGTGTATCAGGAAAACCAGACCAGGTGCCCAAGTTCTTCTGTGTCAAAGGCCATCACAATCAGCTGGCATGGTTTCCTTTCTGCTTGTTTAAAATCACTCTGTGATAAATAGGGGCATCACTGGTGGATGCAGTGGGATGCTTTTCATCAATATGCTGATGGAAATTTACTGACCGTGTAAGCTAGCAAGGTTTTGTCAAGGGTTTAGATCTTGCAGTATTTCCATGCAGCTGCCAGCCAAGGTGTACATATACAGAGTGCTAAGCAGCAGAATGACTTCTATTTGCAGGTTGCTTCATTACATTATCAGAGGATGACTGAAGGTGAAAAATTACAAGGTCAGTCAGAAAAAATAGAGACATAGTAATAACTTTGCATCAAAATATACCTTGAATGAATGATTGCAAAAGTAAAAAGTTCTTTGACATAATACATAAGAATGCACAACAAGCTGCAAATTGTTGCATTACAAATATATTGTTATATGGGTAAAATGTACATTTTTAAAAACACTTCATATACCATAAATAAACTTAATGACATTGAATAATTTGAAAATCTTTTACACGGGTACATTAGATTTGTTTTAATTTCCGCCCCCATTGCCTTTAATTTGATCTCATGAATCATCCTGCTGATGTAAATACAGCAGAATTGTCATGTTAGAATTAAAATCAATTTCAATACGATTTAACATGCCGCTCCAGCAAACAATCACTAATACACACTGTAACTTTTCATTCAGGTCCATGTCCACGTGACTGAGGCTGCATTGAAACATCATTTTTTTCTAGTTGTTTCAAATAGTGTACTTCCTTGATTTTAAATTTGGCTAAGTGCACAAAACCACAAATAAACACATTAATACATGCTGTGTCCTGTTTACTTTGTAATTACCTGCTGAATAGTTTTCAATTATATCTGCCAAATACGCAAAAGGCCCCGCGAAGCTTCCCTGAAAGCTGTGGGTGGAATTAACCTCTACTTACTAATGTGTTTTCTGAGATTAAAGGCACTGGATGCAGCTGAATAATAAGAGCCAGGTATTGCAAATTCTGCTCTATTCAAGATCCAAACTTTTTAAAACATAAGCCCATGGTAAACTGTTATGTGAAGACTCACCACAAACAGGCTTGTGACTTGGACATCAACCAGGCATTGGAGACAATGTGTATTTTGTTGCTCAACATACTACAATATTTTATAATGTGTAAGAAAAATACATGACATAATATTCCCAGGATATGTATCCAACCCCTGTCAAGAAAATATAATGGACAAATCAAAATTAGATTTGGTTTTAGGAATTTTTAGTGTCAGTGTGTGTAAATACAGTCATCACTTTTCTTCTCTGCTGGACGTTTCCTTTCAGCTGATTGGCTCACTGCTTGCAGGGATACTCCAGATCTGCTCACACACCCCAGGCAGTTGCTGCTGTTAATATAACTTCGAACACATTCTCTGGCATCCTCTGAATGAGCCATTCACAGGCGGTCATTATCCTGATCTCACTACCCATGTGGGATCAAAAACCCTTGTGTAACACATTTCCAAAATTCCAAAAAGAAGCATTGTTTTCTATTTGCTTTTCCTGGAGAAGCTATGTTCTGAGACAAATGTTCATAACAATATGTGTGATAAACAAAGAGCAGACAAAGGCTCCGTAATTGAATCAACCGTCGTACTAATTTCTGGGGCATCCCTCACCCTAATTAAGCATTTCTCGTTGGTTGTCAATGGAGACAATGACAACCTGAATAGAGCTGTCACTCTGGATCAGACTGACATGTTGCCTTGGCAACAAGGGTCAGTGGGTTTGCAGTGCATGTGGAGGATGTAAGATGGGAGGAGGAGGGGGAGGAGGAGGACAGAAGTGTAGAGGGTGTAAAGAGAGTCTAGATCCAAGAATCAGCTGGGAGTCAGTCTTGCATTAGCATTTGATGAAAGCAGTTAAACAAAGCATGGAGACAGACTTTGCACAATTCTCTCTGAAGGTCAGCGTTGCATTAGGGATGTCTCAAAATGCTATTTACAATGTGTCGTATAGTGTCTCTCGGGTTAGACTTCACTTCATTTATCCTTTCCATGATTATCTCCATTACCTGGATTTTGCAAACATATGACTCACTTGAAGGCTTTTAACCTTCAGTTCTGTGTGCTTTTCATGATGTTTCAAGGTAAAGGCTGGCTCACACCAGAATGGGGCTTTTGATTAGCAGATTTGCATGAGTGTCACAAGCCCTCGTTGCTGTGTAAATATCATGTTGTTGTGGAGCTCTGAATGACTCCTCTGTGTCAACAAACAGTGGCTCTGTCCTGGGGATGCCATTGTGTCTTAATAAATCGACGTGGATGAAGACAGGGCTATAAACGGCTCTTTAGGTGGTGCGAGTCTGTCTGCCTCCCTCCCTCCTATCAGTCCACCCAGAATGCTCTTTTTATTTGCAGAGACATTTGGACAAAGTGTGCCACTCTTTATGTCTTGGCAAAAATCCACACCCATCCATTTCAAAAGCTCTTTATTTTTCCTTCTGCACACACACACACTGCAGAAAAGTGGCCCCTTCATTCTTCATCACAGCCTTGTATTTTTGAAAGGACCTGGCTCAGATATCTTATAGGCAGGAGTAACAGCTGTCGCTAAGCCACCATAGCTGGTCCCCACTCAGCACCCATTGGGTACCCAAAAATCTCCATGTCTGTCGCTGTCTCCATCCCGCTGTCTAGCCTTTGAACTGGCTGTCGCTGGCTACTTTCACTGCCTGTCTGTCTCTCTCTTCCTCTTTACCTCTAATTACATTGCATCCTAATTTTTCATTTATAAAAAGTGAACTTCCTGTTGTTGTTTTGGGGATTACAAAAAAACAGAAAAAGAAATGGAGAGGCTATGAAAAAGAAAATGACACAGAGGGTGGGACAAAGAAGGGGAGAGGTCCTCCCCTCCATTCATTGAGTGTAGGGCCACAGACTGGGCCACACGTCCCCTTACCACACACATACACACACAGACACACACACTCCACCCCACCCCAGCCACCCTTTAATCTGCACTGTTTCACCCTGAGGGTCTGAAGCTGGGGCAGCTGCTACTGATGGAGCCAGAGAGCCAGCTGTCCTCGCACACACACACACGCACCCCTCCAGTCATTCATTTGGGACAATAGAGCCAGGATAGGGGCGTGTGTGTGGCTCATGATTTCGGAGTGTGCCGTGGTCATTAGGAGGGGGGGCCTTCACAGTTAGTAAAGTGGTTTTTATGTTCGCTTTGTGTCTCAGCAACAGTTGGCAGCACGTGTGTCAATGACACGCCTCTCGGCTTTATTGTCCATGAAGTCGGAGGGTTTAGGGTGAGCTGGGACAAACACACTGACACACTTACAGAAACATAAAGAGATGCATACATACAAACAGAGGAGCATGTGTAGAAAGACAGCCATGGAGTAGACAGTAACGTTTTGAAAACACAACCTGTCATAAGCAGAAAAGACATACTGCTTGCTCGGGCTATTTTTTGTGATTTCATCATCTTGCAACATCTGCAACAGACCTACTGTATGTCTGTTTTCAGTTTTTCAGTATCCTTGAAAAAACATGGGAGGAGTTGTTCTGTACCGCATCGATCTCTTGTAAGTTTGGATTTCCCTGTGTATTAATAGCTACAAAGTTAGGATTACAAAGTAAGGGCATTAAGAGCTTGCATGTTTGACTATAAAGGAAAAGTTCTTAGCAGAGCTTCAAAAACAACACATCAAGGGATTCAATCTTCAGGTTCTGATTGGTTTATCTCTATCTCTAACTGCTTCAGTTTCTGGCTCCTGCTGCTATTGGTTATCTTTCTCTCTTTCACTGATTGGCTCAGCTACTGGTTGCATTCAGCCTCAGCCATATGATTGGTAGAGTATCAGCCTAGAAATTGCTGTGATTTGACCTTGGTTGTGTGTTCACCAGTCAATGTGAGAGTGTTTTCTAAATACTGCAGCTGCTTTGGCGACAGTGTGAACAGGGTTTGTATGGAGGCTGATTTGCTTGAGTGGGTGCATGAGGTGGGTTAGGTGTGTAGTTAGCAAGTAAAAGGCCATATGGTCGATGATATGCACGCACACCTGACGCTGCCTCACACCTGCTGTACTGTCTATGGTTGACTAAGATCCAGATCAAAGGAAACAGGCCCTCAGGGACTTGTGTGTGCGTGCATTTATGTGTGTTTGCATGTGTGTTTGAAGAGAAATTCACTGCTTCTGAATCTATGCCAACAAAGAGGATTTGTATTTGAATGAGAGACGACTCATGTCTGGCTTTGCTAAGAAAGAGCAGGAAGGACTGAAAGAGCATAGTATGGCACGAATGCTCTGTGCTGCAGACTGCACGCACACGTACACACATGAGATATAGACCTATAAAGTACACTTACCTTGACAGAGATGGGAGGAGGATGGCAGTATGGGAGGGGGGTGGCAGGAGGGAGTGAAATTGCAAACTGCACTGTAAGTTGTGTGGAGTTCATTTAAAGTGGGTTGGAGATAGTGTGAAAATAAGCCATGTGCTGAAATGAAGAAATAGAAAGAAAAGAATCATAACTCATCATCTTAAATCAGGCAATCAGGGTTTTAGCATTATGACCGCATTGATAAGGCTGGAGATTTGTCGTATGAATTAAAGTTCCCTTACGCACATATACACACCCACCTACCAACCTACACACAAATGCACACATACGCAATCAAAGCGGGACGCTCAAAGGCTGGGTTCTTTCGGTTCGCCCACAAAGGCAACAAAGTCCATCTTTGTCACTTTCCAAGGCAGACGTCAGTGAGACTTTTCCTTGCTCTGGGGCTCTGGATAAAGCTTGCCCACGCGGAGCCCCCATATATATCTGCATATTAGTGACCACCCACACACACGCTGCACAGAGTATAAGATACTGTACAAGAAATGATTATCTCACAAAGACAAACAGCAGATGCAGAACTTCCTAATTCCTCCTCCTTGCATACACACAGTACATGCACACATGCGTGCAAGGGGAAGGCACACGCTCTGATACACAAGATCTACACACAAACAGCCGCACTCATTCATGCAAACTGACAAACCTACAGGTCCTCTTTGACTCACAAATCAATCATGAGCTCTTTTGTCTGTGGTCTGTGTCCATGTCTGTGAGCACATATGCATGCCTGTGTTTGTTTGCGACAGAAACAGATTGGTTCAGTGTCAGTCTGTAGTAGTTGCTGGGTAGAGTTGAGGAGTCTGCAGAGGATGTTGTGGTTGGCCAGCCCCTTTCTTTGTTTCATAAACTGTCTGTCTGGCTTTCTGCTGTTAGACCAGGACAAAGGAGCCACTTTAGACTCAAAAAAGGAGAGGTTTTGTCTGAGGGAAAAGACAACGTTTACTAAGTATTTCATTGTGCCTGCTTTATGTTGTCATGTTTTCTCCCACTTTATTTGCCAAAACAAACTGGACCTGGGCCACCACTCCCGTTTCTAGTGGCCTTAAGTAATACACTGAATCTCCAGCTCCAGGGGGGCTGTTCTCAATCTCATTTTACTTCCCAGTGGAGGTGGAAAGCAACTTTTCCTATAGGCTACAGATCAATCCAGTATTACATTTGCCTGTCCATATTGTTGCTATGGATGAACTGTCACTCAATTACTACATCCCCGTTTTCCAGTGATTAGGCAAACGTGATTGCACTCACATGCTTTGTGGATTGTCCGCGGAAAGAAAGAAAAAAAACATGGATTACTGATTAGATTATCCCTCCCCTGCCCTACGGGCACATTCAGTGGAGGAGCTGGTCGTGGATTTAAGACAGAAGGGAAAAAGGATAGACAGAGATGACAAAGAAGCCCCTGTTTTAAGGAAATAAACAGTAAAACACACACTCACGTACAGATGTAAACACTTGCACACCATTATGAAGCTACTGTTTACTTGATGCAGCTGCATCCTGTGTGGCAGGTAGCACATGGCTCCTACTGTATATCAGTTCACGCTCTTACACACAAACACACACACACACACACACACACACACACACACACACACACACACGCACACACACGCACACACACAACAAGAACACACACACAAAAACACAGACCACACTTACACTCTTTTCAATCCTTACACCTCTGCAAATATATGAAGATGTTTGCAGATTACTGGTACTGTTAAACAATCAAAAACAAGACATCAGTTAATCATTTCAGCCTCTGTTTTATTTACATAAAACAAAACATATGAACATGAGAGAAAATTGTTGCATCCGTCTGCCATTGTCATCTTTGTTTAGATTTGGCTTGAATTTTGTTTGTGTTCTAGCGTGTGTGAGCTTACGATATTTTACAATTGGGCAGATAGCGGAGCTTCTGTGTTTTGTGTGTGTCCACAGTGTTAAAGTGAGTGTTAACTGGAAGACAACAAGACCCTGATGGTAAAGGAACCTAAAACAGGTGACAGAACCAGCAATCAACCTCTGTCATAACAATAACAGCTGTATAAGGAAAACATACATATGAGCACATGTACACCCGTGCATGTGCACAAACACACGCGCACACACAGGATGCTACTTTTAGTGTGACAGTTGCTCATGCACAAACACACACAGCCTCTATACGACCCTGAGGTCAAGAAATGAAAATGACAAAGTTTCTGTCACAACAAAAATAAGAGCAAACTTAAGGAGTGTGTTCAGCATTTATCGCAAACAAACTAGGCACACACACAAACTCACAGGCAGATGCACACACATACACTCCTCATAACCCCTCATTGGGAGATTAGACTGTTGATTTTTAATTGGTTTAGCAGCGTGTGTTTGTTTGATCCTGGTATTATAGCTCAGTGTGTTTTCTTCCTTGAGTGAGCTGATTAAAAAATCTCCCCCTGTCAACACGCTGCCAGATAGATACCACTGTTTGATTAATTCACACACACAAACACACATGTCATAATCCCTGCCCTCCCATTGGCTACTGTGGGAACCCTGTTTCCAAAGCAACATAGGAATGCGGGGTGTGTGGCACCGCCCATTTCAGGAAGGAACCGCATGTAAACAAACCCGGCATGTGCAGCATTGTGTGCTCCGTCTGACTCTGTGGTAAACAGAGTTTGACTCTGGGTGCAGGCAGACTGAGGCTGACCTATAGGATTACATGTTATTCTACTGCCTGGACATGTTGTTTTTGTGAGTCACGACATGGAATCATCAAATCTGAGCAAAAATGTACAGATAGAGAAAACATACATGAAATCAGGCTTTGAAAATGTGTATTTTATATATGTATATTTATATATTTATATTAGGTAACCGAAAGGTGTGTTGCAAGTCAACAACAGTGCCACATCAGCGATGGAAAGCAGGTGCGCGTGTATCAGGCACAACAGTAGTGTCAGTGACCTGTCCCCCAGCGTCACATTTTTCCCCAACCCATGTCATTTCACGGGATGTCCAGCCTTTTGTGCTGCTGTGTGTGTTTACTTCAGCAGTCTAGATAGCGCAATATGTCCTTTCCTCTGCAGGACAGCAGCTAAAGGTAACCAAGGTTCATGAGATTTAGCACTGAGTGGTACGTAACAGCTCAAGCATTTTACTAAAGTATGACCTCAGTGGCTGGACCTTAAAGTCCTCCACTGTACGTGAAAACAGAAGGGGAATAATAACAAGGTTATTAAAGAACATAACAGCAGATAAACACATTCATAACTGTGATCAAAATACCCATATACAGAGACACCTATCCCATTGAGCAAGAACTCCCAACAACCAATCAAATTTCTGTTACCAACAGAAACAACTCCTGTTTATGCCTGCCTCTAGCTAATCCTGCCCTCCGATTGGCTGTTACCAGAGCCTTGGAGCACTGCCCCTTCCCCCCTCCCCCATTCTCCCTCTGCCTGCACCTCCATCCCTACAGATTAAGTAACACCGGCAAAACAAAAAGAGCTTATTTTTGTTTTTCATCAATGACAGTGCAACCCACACAAACATGGGGCTTGTTGAGATGCAAAGGTATCTGATTTATGATGCCACAGGGAAATATGGAGGTACAGAGACAGCAGAGTGGGAGA
Organism: Coreoperca whiteheadi; assembly: GCA_011952105.1. Classification (NCBI taxonomy): domain Eukaryota; kingdom Metazoa; phylum Chordata; class Actinopteri; order Centrarchiformes; family Sinipercidae; genus Coreoperca; species Coreoperca whiteheadi. The sequence goes on from CM022476.1 coordinate 12,180,730, forward strand.
GGAGGCGGGATAAATGGAACCACTGTTGCCATGCACCCTCAGTGTGTTACTAGGTTAAGTGTGGTATGCAGCTATGAAAAAAAAAACAAGTGCAAGGAAGAGGGGCAGTTGCGTCATTCCCTTGAAAAGTCCTTGAAAAACATGTCTCTCTCCTTTAGTACCCTGTGCAATATTCTAATCGCACTTTGAACTGATCATCTGAGAGGAATTTCAAATTTAAATGCAGCACGTGGTGCCTCAGTGTGCAAACTTCTAAATGTGCTCTCATGAATGAGAGAGATTCCAACTTAAGCTCTTCTCATTATTTTTGCTCTAGCTCATTGTTATTGTTTATCAGCTGTCCTGAGTCTCATTGTTCATTTTTGCTCCTGGCAGTTAAGGCAAAGAGTATGAACACATAGCCAGCTGCTGTTTGTTTTGATCTGTCGGTGAGTGGTCAGAGGCTGTTCTTAGAGTAGAAGCCCCATTAGATAAGATATGTTGCCAAGAACATAGTCAGTCCAGTTCTGATGTTATAATGCAATTACTTAGTAGTTCAAGGAGCATGTTTTTAACTCCTCAGAAAACATGTGAGCCCCTCGTGCCTATAGAAAAACATGTTGTGGTCAATTTGATATTATCCTTATCACCAAGGTTATCACAGTGCATATATAATGTGTGTTTATGTGCACAGTTTGAGAGTAGTCATAATCTATCAATACACATTTAGACACAGACACACACACACACACACGCACACACACACACACACACACACAGGCATACATACTCTTTCAAAGACAGTCAACTTGTTTGTGCACGAGCAGGAGTCTGTCATGATGAGCTGCTGCATCATCATTCCCCTAATAACCCTGACCTGTAATTGAGTGATGACACAGCACAAGCAAACAAGACCTTCGTCAGGGATCCTCCTCTGCCCTTTCCTTTACTTCTCTATCTGCTCTGTCTCTTATGTTTCCTTCATCTCCTTATATCTTTCTTCTCCTCACTCTCCCACTCTTTCTCTCTTTTTCTCCCTGTGTCAAGGCAGGCCATTTCCCTGGCTGCTCAAGGTTTCTAATTAGCATGTGCACTGAAAGCAGAGAGGCAGCCACACTGTTTACTCTCCGAGCTCGCTCGCTCTCTCTCTCTCTCTCTCTTTCTTTTTCTCTCTCTACTTCGCTCTCTAAAAAAATGTCATGCTGTCTTGACACCTTTCCACTGGCTGTACCAAAGCACTATGAACTTCCTTAAAACACAGTGTTTGTTACTTGTATTTCCATTTTTCTATGACCAGTTTGTTTCATGCCTGCACAGAATCCTGATGTGACTAAGCAATGAATACTCAGTGGACAATGTCTTCGTGTTTCTCTCCTTTTCTTCTGTGTTTGTGGCACGTGTATATGCTCCAACATTGCTCTTGAATTAAACAATCCTCATGAGTAAGAATGAGTGTTGAGTTCACATACTACTTTGTTTAGCCTGAAATAGTCTTACACATCAGCGTGATGGAATGTGGAATTTACACCATCCATGCAATGTGTCTATCTCTTTCTTTTTAGGCTTGTTCTATCTTTCTATCCTTGAATCAACCCGGTCATCCAGTCTGCCCTCTCAGTCTGCATGCCAGGACAGATCAGAAACTCTATCATCAGATGAGAAAATAGCTTCCAACTTCCCCACATTTTATCTGTATGTCTGTCTGTATCTGTGTAGACAGCAGTATTCATCTTCCCTCTTCTCCGGGCTGCACTTCTATGGCCATGCCTTCCGGCCTGCTGCTCTACTTGAGGATTGCGGACTATGACAGGGGATTCCTGGCACGGATTTCAGTACATGTGCTCATGGAAGGATAAGCTCAGCTATGTTAGTAATGTGTCAGCCCCGCCGAGGTTACAGGCTGCTCCCCATATTTGGCAAATCACTTAGCGTTGCCCCACCTCAGCCAGACTGGCAGCCACAGTAAACCAAAAAGTATGAATAGTATCCAGAGGAAGACATGTGATAAGAGGAAAAGCATGAGTGAGAAACGAGATGGATTCTTACATTCATTAAATACTATAGTCTTAATGAATGATAACACCCTGGGAAGCTTAATTTTAAGGCATTTGACACTATATTTGGCTTCCCTCTTTTGTCCTCTACTGTGCCACAACAAACTAGAGGGGCACGTGGAGAGCATAGGCCTCCGCCAAGGCCAATAGTCCAGTTTCTGCAAGCTCAACCACTATGTCTGTATATATTTCCAAAACTGTAATTAGAATTACAGTAGACCTATGTCAAAATGTGGTTGTGCCTAGCTGAAGCCTCATTAACTCAGCTGTGCATTTATATCATGTACTTCGTGCAGGTTAGAAAATCCATAATTCCGAAACAATCCAGGAAAATTACATCTCTGATTGCTTATTTCTTACATACTTTTTAACAGTGATGTTTGAGGTGGCTTTTATGTTTTGTTGTATGTTTAGTTGTGGCACACCATTCATTTGAATTACAACAGGTCCATGCATGCATGACGAATTAATTTCATTTTCCATAGACACCGGTGTTACAACTGACCTTCCTCGCAATGATAACAAAAGTCAGAAATAATTTGCGCATCCACCCCGTGATTCGGGTCTGCTCCAAAATGTATTGGGTTCTTCCTTGGCCCATGCTACACCCTTCCACCACCCTTTCATGAAAATCGGGCCAGTAGTTTTTCAGTAAACCTGCCGACAAACAAACGGCACCAAAAGCATAACCTTGGCGGAGGTAACTAGGTGAGTCTATAAGACTCTGAGACTCTGTGAGCTGTTTCAATTGTCCAGAAATAGCCTTTGACTTTTACACTTATCTCACTGCAGCTTATGTAAAGAGGCAAGCCCAAAGCCCCAGCCTGATCAATGCATTTGGCATCACATGACTCAAGTACACACTGTGGACATTCCTGATTTTACATTCTTCTCAGAATGTTTCTTGTTTTTAAATATTCTGCATTTTTGTTGTGATGGTGTTCACTTCATGTGAAATACCATGCGGGGGGATCAAATTAGAAATCTGACACTTAGCGCATGTGATCTAAGTTTAGCTGTTGAGGTTTACTTAAGGTCGCTGCTCAAATGGTCATGGCTGATATAATATTTTTCATAAACCCCGTGACCAGAGCTTCATGGCAAAATGGCACTGAGGGCACTCACATAATCGTGTTTATGCTAATAATATAGACATTGCGTTCAGAAATCATACATTGCATCCAGTCAATCCATTCGGTTGCTACTGAACAAACACCCTGATGCAATACCAGGGCAATTTTTACAGACGTACCAATTTGAAAACAAACATCCAAATTATTATATCCTGCACAAATAGTGGAGGGCATATTTTCCATATTTAAAACTATTCTCTCTGCTCAACTGTTATTATTATTATTATATTTAAGACAATTGTCTCATTGGTTTTAACAAGAGAACCAGTAGTATTTGACATTAACAGCAGTTAAGTGTGTGTCATGACCTCATCTGCAATGACCTGCTGTGTGTGTGTCACTCTACCCCCCCAAGGGGACACAGTGGATCTCTAAGTATAGGTCAGGTGTTTGTGTGTGTGTGTGTGTGTGTGTGTGTGTTTGTAACCTGGTCACCCTCCCCTTTGCTCACACACACAGCTGTTTTACACAGTCTGATTATAGGGTCTCAAGAAAGACAATATTACTTCTGAACTGAGATGGGATCATGTGATCTCATCCCTCCAAGTGTGGTGCGGTCATCCCAGGTGCCCAGGTGTGTGCATGTGTGCGTGTATGTGTGTGTATGTGTGTGGGTGCGCTTCGAAATTTACAGCTACCTCAGCCTAACCGCAACCACAAAACTCAAAAACCACCCGTGTCAGGTCATACTGTCAGACTGTTAGTGACTTCTCACAAACAGCAGCCTCAGTGTGAACATAATGCTGTACTGGAATCACCTTGGCCAATGCAGCAATCAGAAACTCCCTTCACTGTGAATCTAAAAAACTTCTGAAAGTTGCAGATTGTGCTGGCTCACCACACAGCCTCTGAGGAGTGAGCTCACTGTAAGATGAGCAACAGCAGGAGCAGAAGCAGCTAGGGTGCAACTCATTTCTCCAGTGAGTGACACATACTTAGATTAGAGACACCCAACACCAGCCATCCATCTCTCTCTCTCTCTCTCTCTCTCTCTCTCTCTCTACTGCCTGTCAGAGCCAGCTGGGCCTTGAGCGAGAGAGCGAGAGAGAGACTCAGAGCTGGGTGGGGTGAGAGGGGATGCTGCCAGCTCATGGTGTAATCTCATCTTGCTGTGGTTACTGTAAGTGAGATGGAGAAGGGAATGGGAAGAAGGGACCACAGTTTCCCATGAAAATAATGGCTCTGGGAAGGGCGGAATATCACTCTACCAAAGTCCCTCTGAAGTATTTTGCATTTATAGTTGAATCACAAGTCTGGGAATCATATCGCAATATGGAAACACATACTGTAACATTTCACCAGGGTTAAAATAGTCAAACAGCAAGCATTACGTAGTATTATAACACCACAGGACAAATTCTGTAGCTTAAAACAAAATATGAAATATCAACGTGCATTTTTGGTCCTCTCTCAAAATGACATAAGCAAGGCATACAATATTTGCATTACCAATACCATATACCTCAAAGATCTTAAGTTTAACTGTACACCAAAGGCTATTACACTACCAACTATTCTTGGCTTTTTTCCCTAACTTGTTTTTTTCTTTGGCAGGCTTGTTCAAGTGTTCTGCATGCATTTCCAATAGAAGGAGGTTTGAGTTTTGGCAAATTATAGTGAACATTTTGAAAACAAACCTGAAAACCTGGTTTTCAGATTTAGATTTAGTCAGCATTTTGTCAAAATCCTACTGCGTTTGCTTCAACAGAGCAGACAATGGACGTTGTCCATTGCTCAATCGAAAATGAGAAAACTTATTTGTAAATTGTAAAAAATGTCCTTTAAGAAGGTAAGTTTTCAGTTGAATGCCCTTTAATCATCTAAGTAAATTTTGTGTCTGTATCCATCAGGGATAAACTGAATATTTTGTCTGGGGTTGTGGTCCGTGTGAAATAGAGTATAACTCATTATCTGCACTTCATATATCGGAAGAAAAAGAAAACAGTCTGGATAGCACTCTGGATCAAGCTACTGCTTGATGTTTACTATCTTTCTGTGCCACAGTTGAAAACACTGATGTTTTCAATTCAGAGCACACATCTGTCTGGTCTCGCTCCCTCCCTTTCAGTTTATTGTAGCTCTAGATCTCTGGCTCAGACCTCGTGCAGACAGTTGGGCTCGCTCTTTAGTCTGGACTGTTGCTCTGGGGCCAACACAGGGAGAAGATGTTTGTTAACGCCATACAGATAGCAGCAACGGCAGAGGCAAGGAACCCTTTCCACTAGACTCCGTCTTTTTTGTTCTCTGCTGGCCCACATACCCCTGTAGCCAAAAGAAACATAGCATGAAAAACAGGCATGTTGTTGTTTTTTAGTCTTGCATAGGGCTTGCACAAGTTACTGCTGCAGAAATTAGGGTCGAGATAGCAGATAATGTAGACCTGAGTGATGCAGACGTGGAGAAATTAGGTATTAAAGAGCTCAAAGAAGAATCTGATCCATCACAAAGACCATCAATGTAACTTTGATCCAAAGTAGGTCAAGGATTTAACAACAAAACACTTAGTACTTAAATGTAACTACCATACTCTTAGCCAACGCTACTTTGTTTACTCGGAGCACACAATAAAACAGTCAAAATGGGTCTTATCTGGGACAATGAATATTGCTTTTTTCCAAAAAACAGGTCAGGATTAGTCATGACTGCCTCTGTTGTTGGTAGTTTTCATGGCAGAAAAACGAAAAGGCTGCCTTAAGAACACTGACCTGTATAGAGAAGTTTTAGGGTGTGTGTAGAGACTAAATGCTAAATAAAAATACTTTCTCCTTTCGGTCCTTTCTTGTTTACGTTATGAACATTTGAAATGTCTCCCAATTCAATTCAATTCAATCTTATTTATATAGCCCAATATCACAAATCACATTTGCCTTAAAGGGCTTTACAATCTGTACAACATACAACACCCTCTGTCATTAGAGCCATGACTCGAACAAGGAAAAACTACCCAAAAAAACCCTTTTAACAGGGAAAAAATGATAGAAACCTCAGGAAGAGCAACAGAGGAGGGATCCCTCTCCCAGGACGGACAGACATGCAATAGATGTCATAAGTACAGAATAGATTCATAGCAGAAAATCATAGCACATACAATCATGATGAAAATGGTAAAATTGTAGGTTGTATATAATTATGATGAAAAGCGTAGGATGTAAAACATAAGGGAAGATGATGGGTCCAGATGGACAACCGAGCAGCTCCAGGTGGAGCCCAACGAGCAGGACCCGAGCCACTTGTCCCCTGCACCATAGACACAGCAGCACTGCCCCAGCAGGTCGCCATAGTCACCGATCCATATACATCTCCGGACGCTGAAATACCTGCTGAAAGTGACAGTAAGAAAGAAGAGAGGGACGAGAAAGCACAAAACTCCGGGAGAGAGAAGAAGTCAAGTTAGTAACATGCATTTATAGGATGAGAATGCATACGGATGGAGAGGAGGACAGAGGTGAAGAGACAGGTGCACCATGTGAAGTCCCCCGGCAGTCTAGGCCTATAGCAGCATAACTAAGGTGAGTCCTGAGCCAGCCCTAACTATAAGCTTTGTCAAAGAGGAAAGTCTTTAGCCTATTCTTAAATGTGGAGATGGTGTCTGCCTCCCGAACCCGAACTGGGATCTGATTCCACAGGAAAGGAGCTTGATAGCTGAAGGCTCTGGTCCCCATTCTACTTTTGGAGACTCTAGGAACCACAAGTAGCCCTGCATTCTGAGAGCGCAGTGTTCTAGTGGGGTAATAAGGTACTATGAGCTCTGTAAGATAAGTTGGTGCCTGACCATTTAGAGCTTTGTAGGTGAGGAGGAGGATTTGAACATTTTAAATGTCTCCCAATCTACCCTGTGAATTGGCTGGGGCTTTTTATACGTAATTTTCACAAGATATTCTTTTTCAACTTTGACTCAGACACAGTTTTTTGTTCAATGAGTCCAAAGTGCAGAAATCACAAACAAATAGTCATCACAAGACTGTTTAATGACAGCACACGTAAGAAAATTACTAGTTTTGTCAGCATTTATGGTCATTTAGTCTCCCATATACCTACCAATGCAGATATTAATGCCCGTGGAAAGTCCCTTTTTTGAATCTCTACTACTTGTTTTTTGTAATTCTGTCTGAGAAAAGCTTCCTCTGTTCTTAGAACACTGAGCAATTACATCAGTCTTAACAGAGAGGGACTGCCTTCTTTGCCTGTGTGTGTGTGTGTTGTGTGTGTGTGTGTGTGTGTGTATGTGTGTGTGTGTGTGTGTGTGTGTGTGTGTGTGTGTGTGTGGTTGTAAGCATGATGTGTGTGAGTGTGCACATACAGGTGTGCGTGTCTGTTCATGCTTGTGTGCACAACTGTGTGTTCAGGAGTACACACATGCAGGGTATGACCAGTGGTTGGCTGGTGACCGAGGTGCTGCGAAGAAAAGCGAGATGAGTTCCTCTGAAGTCTGCTATCTCTTTGATGTGGGCCGCCTTTTACTGTCAGCTTCAGCTCAGAGCCAACCGCAACACTCACACACTTCCCCTTAGCTGCCACGGATGATCTTGCTGACCCTCATTCTGCTACATCTCATCTTCAATTCCAGTCCATTTTAAATGGTGTGATTGCACTTGGCAGTGTGCTCATGCGTCTACAGGAATACAAAATGTATACATTTTCATCACTTTCCCCATCTCTGTTGCCAAACGGTGTGCATGAATGTTGTAAGCCATTGCAGGATTTATTAAACTGACCTTTCATGCATGAAAACCAAGTTTATGCAATACTGCGGATTTTACAAGAGTGCATCTCTGATATGTAAAATGTACCCTCGGCGCTCTACAGAACAGCTAAATTGGGTTATTGACAGTCTCCTATTTCAACTTCGATGCACAAAACTACAACTAAGCATACTAACCACTGACATGCAGACCTTTCTAGCCTCAGCTGCCTGTGCACAGAAAACAAAAGAAATCTCTCTCCTGCAAGACCCCCAGCCTCGGCCTTGATTCTGGCTGCAGCGATTGTGCAAGCTGTCACATAAGGCAGCTCGTCTATGAGAAGTAAAAGGTCAGTGCCAGGAAAGAGCACATGTCTCAAGCATCATTATGTTGTAACTATTCTACTCTCTCTTTCTCTCCCTTTCATCTCTCTTACAGCCACAACTTTTCGCCACCCACATTTTACTCTGAACTTCTTTCTCTTTTAGTGGGTAGCTGATGTCGTGCGACACTTCCTGGTTCTTCTATATCTGTGCAATCTGCTGTCACTTCCCACGCTCTGCTAGAACCTGGGCTAACCTAAAGTTTGGTGAGTGTTGATTGTCTGTGAAGCTTCATGCAAAAGGTGAAATAACAGTTCTGACAAGAGAGGATGAGTTTGATTTCAAATATTTATTCACAAAACATTCAAAATTAGTACAATTCAAATGAATATTGCATTGTTTCATTTGCATATAGGAAAGTAAAAATAATAGTCCATGGAAAGGTGTCACAGGTACAGCTCAAATCAGGATTTGCAAGCAAAGTCTCTGCTTATTCCAAGAAATCCCTGATAGCTGCACTGGAAAAGAAAAGTTTAGTCCATTTAGACATTTTCAGACACCCTCTTCCGGACCAGCATTCTCCTTGTTCCCCTCTGATGAGATTCAGTCCAGCCTCCACACTTTCACATGTCCATTTCTTGCACAGTATCTCGGTGACCTTCTTTGCTCAGTTCCCCATTGCCCTTTGGCAAGGGCAGCAACTGGGTCAAGCATCTTTTCATGCACTATGCAGCACAGTCCAAATCCTTCTCAGTGTCCATCAGGTTTTCTGTGCACTGGGCATACACCTGACCCCATCCACACTTGACCTCTGAACTTGAAGCCTTCCCTCGGGGTAATCCAGAACCAACGCGCTGACCCAGAATGCACTGGTAGGGTGTGCTCTTGCAGGGGGTTACAGCCACAGCCTCTTAATCCAGACAGGTGAGGCAGAAAGGCTTGACACCCCCAGCTGAAGCTCAGCTCCTTGACTTTCTTTTCATCATCTTCATCATCATCATGTGAAGCATTGTTAGTGGAATGTCCCTTCAGCGCTCTGGGAGTGTGATGGTGGGCACCCAGTCATATGCGCTGCGACTCTCCTCACAGAACAGACTCAGCTTGTCAAGAGCGGGGTCTTTCCATGGGTTTGCACTGGGGCTCTGAAATAAAAACAATGGCACATTTCGAGTCAAATCACCTGCCACAGACGTAGAGGATGCACACATGTGCAGACATTTGAGACAGAGGAGTGATGCATGCATGATTCACTGGCTCCTGAGTGGGTGCTCCCGGGAACGTACCGTGACAAGAATGCAGTGTGCGTCCTTGGGCTCGCCGGTCTCGTCTACACCCACGAGGTCGGCCAGGCGCTCGATGTCATTGACGCGCACGACGTTGATGTCGTTGTCGAAGCAGAACGCCTGAATGAGGGTGAAGTGGATCTGAAGAGCAATGTCACACTCGTACTCCTCATCGGTGGCGAGGACGCAGAACGCCACGCTGTCTGGGTCACTGTGGATAAGACAAGGTGGTCAAAAAGCGTTCTCTCGTGCTTACACTTAAAGTTAATCAAATGCCCACTGTAGGTCAACATTGCACGGCATTGCAATACTTACACATTCATGACTTTCGCAGATTCATAAACTCCAACTGTCAGATAGTCCTGCTTCTTAGCCGCGATCAGCAGCTCCTCCAGGGCTGCGCCTGCACTTTGCACCCTGGACAAAGAAAAATACACATAATCAAAACACTGCGCACATTTTGATAAACAGATAGGCCTATGAAGCATTAACCCAAAAGCTTGAATAATGTTGTGTCCGCGTGTAAAATATTTACCTATCTACGTTTTCCATTGTATTATCTTGTCCGCGGATCTCTTCCAGAGTCATAGTTATAATCCAAACACGATCGGGGTTTTGCAGTGAACAGAAAGGGCTCTTTAGTTCTCTGTAGTCTCCTGCGTTATTCTGAGCTCGGAACAGGCTGTGGGTGGATTTATAGCAGCTCAGCGTAGTTTCTCGGCAAGGGGCGGTCTTTTCCGCTCCTGCCTCATACCATTGGCTCGGAGGAGCCGGAGTGAGGAAAGCAAAAGTCCCCGGGCAGCGACGCGGAGCATGTTGACAACCCCACGTGGGGCAAGATTACAATTTTTCATGAAATTCCCCCCACCCACCACCAATTCCTCCTTGCCTTGTCAACATCCAGCATCGCCACAATGAGCAAAAACTAGAAGTCCTGTTTGCGATGGATTTTCAGAGTCACTGCAAAGTAGGCTGCAAGTGACACAACAAACCCACTGAGGCTTCAGCTGGCCACCTGGATATCGCGCAGTAAAAAAAAAATAGTCTGGCTTTATGATGGCATGTTTATTACGACCTACATTTGAAAATGCTATATAAATCACGTGATATTACACGCTTTAAAAAAATAAACAAGAAGAGCAATAAAAGCGATTTATTAGCATCCCAATTAATTTCTTTAATCATGTGATCGTTTGCATTATGATGATCACAGGTGGAGTTCATCACCCTGCCGTGTGTCTACATTATATAACTGTTACGCACCAAGCGACGTTGTCTCATGGCAGGGGGCATGGCAGACCGAAGCATCCCCGACCATCCCATCCTACAGGTGACGATGTAATTGTACATGCAGATCAGTCAAAGCTGGGTTTGAAACAGCATCGGAATCAGTAGTGAAATGTATCTATTCCGTGATTAACTCTGGAACAGTCTTTTAATGAAGGACTGGACTTTCCCAGCGCTGGGGAATCACTGCCGTGTTATATATAGCCCATCCAAACTTTCCCTGTCTAGCCTTGCCCTTAATAAACAACTTGTTGATGGTTGCATGCAGCAAATCCTATCAACCTGGCCTCTCAACGTGCTGCTGTGTTTGGTTACAAAACTCCCCTGACCCAAATAGGGCGAGATTTCTCGATGGCGACGTGTTTTGTAGGAGTGACCGAAACAGCTTGTGGCCGACACACGCCACTTTGTGTGCGCCTATTGAAAAGGAAATTCAGTTGCCAGTGTGACTTGACGCGTGTCGTTTCTCCTCGGAGAAAAAAGGGCTACTTTGTGTCACAACAATGTCCACGTCCTCCACCTGCCCCAGCTCCTTTCAATGGTAGTGAGTACGTGTGTGTGCGTGCGTCTCGCGCGCGCCCCACACCCTTAATTACCCCCGCTCCATTCGGTACCCTGCGGCAGATGCCCGACAGATGCGCGTGGGGCCCTCGCGAAAAGTGGCACGTGCCGCGGCCAGTGGCGTAGTCGTTTAAGGCCAGTTGATCTTATCAGCAGGGCTGCATGCATTTACATTCAATTCGCTTTCCAGACAGACGCAGAAGGCTGTGCATGTTCACACATAGGTTTGCTGGTCTTGTTTTAACTTGAAAACTATGTTTACTATATGCAATACATTAGAGTAGGCTACGTACGAGTAACTCAAATACCTCAAAACTAATCATGAAGAAAATGTGCCCCCCTAAAAGACATTAATAGCTACAACACAATATGGGGTCGCGTAGCACAAAGTGAGCCTAATTACAGGAATAGCCTATTGCACTCTCTTGAAGGGTGTTGTCTTATCAGGGGGTTCTTGTTAAATGATGAGTCAAATAATGAACCACTCTGACATTTGTTTCAATGCAAATCAAGGTGCCTACGTGATAACTGGATGACCTTTAACCTAAGCTACAACATCTATGGAGCTGCTGAACGCCAACTCGCCTCGCACAGAGCAGACCGACACCGCCACCTGCTGGTCGTTCCCAGAGATTCCCCTCCATCCACACAACTTGTCTCAACACGTTGAATAAGCTCATGAATCATGATTTCAACCATCTCCCATATGTTGTTGTTCCCCCACAGCTGAGGTTACTTCCAAAGGCAGACAAATACTGTTTGCCAGCCATGGAACAGGAATGTCAACAGGGGAATACGACAATTTGTGAGTGTAAAAAAGCAACAAAACAATGGTTTGAATGTACATCATTTTAAGTATACATGTAAATGCCTGCCTTCCAGAGAAAGAAAACATACAGGGCATGTACATGTTATTCATACAAAGAAATCTGATGCACTCTGTGACTTGCTAGTCAGATAAACAACGTTACATACACCTTTTTGTATCTGGAAGCTGTTTTTGTGGCTTTTACAGCTCTGAATGCTGTAAGCATGGGGGAAATCCCAGTCTGGCTGTGAAAATCCCAACAGAGGATAAATAAGAAACGGTTTACATGACCTTGAGCGAAGCACCTATAACTACTAAAACTATAATGGTCAAAAGCTGAGGCAAACAGTTCCAGACTGAGGTTGGACTGGTAGCTCCTGAGCAATAATTTGTCTGTGAAAATGCCATTAAAATGTCACTGTAGGGCTGTTAAAGAAGACCTTCCTGGATAATGAAAGATTATGAAAACTGAAAAGTGTTTTAAACAAATTTACATAGGTGTACAGAGATAACTTCTCAGGTAAATCCTCAAAAAAAGTTCAAATTTGATCCACACAAATTCATAGCTGATTGTGTCTCGTGAGTAATGTTTAATTTCACTGTAGGTCTCGTTTTCTCAACTGCCTCTTAAAGTTGAAAAATTCAGTAAAACTCACCGTAGACAAGATTGAGTATATTCTTCTATTCCTTCATCAATAAAACAGACCAAGAAAAACTTATGCCATTCTGATTTATAAAGTTTATTATAATAGAGGTCAAGACATGTCTTATACATAAAGAGTTTAAATGTACAGAAGAGCTACAATCATTATGTATTTACATTCCCTTCTTGGACTATGTCAAATGTCAGTGCATTTGTTCGACATGATCAACATTTAAAATCTCATTGACTAACTGCTTATAACAGAAAGCAGCTCCAATACCATTTAGATTCCATTTATTACAGACAGTAACATAAGAAATACACTAAAAATGAGAAAAATGTCTCACTGACAAAACAGGTCATTACATTTTTGATTATATTATACTGCAACACGGTTTACCGAGCAAATATATCAAACCCCTTATTCTGTGCACACAGGTGCTAAGGTATTTCAGACAGTTTATAAAAAAAGGTAAGAACTGCCCCATGAAGCTGCAAAAGAGGAGACTGCAGGGGTAGGCTGATGTTGGCTAACAATGACAAATTCAAGGGTTCAGTGTCTTGTTCTATATTTTGCACATTTCTTTCTTGCTTTACTGTACAACGTAAAAACAAAGCATTCCAAAATTAAAAAGGAGCATGGATACCCTTGTTACAAGGGAAATACTAGTAAACTTTGCAAGTCTTCTAAATGGCCAAATGTCCTGCAATGGCTTAAGCAATACGGTGGTCAACCACTTTGATCAAGCTTTATGAGACTCAAGCAGCCTATCTTCTACTATGCAATGGATGTGTCTGGCTAGTTTGGACTGTTATTTACTACTTATTTTTACAATAATTTACTATGGGAGAGTCATTCATGAGCAGCTTACGTTAACATCTAGATCTGCTGGAGGTGATCAGACAGACCAGAGAAAACAAAGCTCTCCCTAGAATTTGGCAATAAGTAATATTGCCATCAAGTAGAACCTCTTGTAAAAGTAATCTACTGCCTGTTCATTATAAATTTTCCTGTGGTGGTGCCAACAAATGTACACATTTTGGTCATCAGCACCATTTTATAAAATAAGGTGAGAGCCCTCAGTGCCACCTAAGTAGCATGTGTCTTCCAGCAATATAATGTCGCTGCAATGTCCCAGTCTTTAGGTAGTTTACACTGCTGAAATATGGAAATCTTTTTCCAGTTCTTTTTGCCCACTGGAACAAGGAAATCAGAACAAAGTGCAAATAAAGTAACAGTAGTACATGAGAGGGCTGTTAGAGGGGAAAAGTAGGGACAGGCAGACTGATCATATATCTTTATAATTACTCGTATTTTCCCTTCCCCTTTTTGTAAGTTTAAGTTTCACTCTGTCACCTAAAACATTAGGATTATGGCTCCCTCTGCTGGTTACACTGATCAACATCTACCTTCTACATCTCATCTGAGCGGTGCTGCTGTAATATGACAGAAGCGGGGCTTCGGTCTATCCAGTTATCCTTGGATCCTGTGACCTCATAGGCCACAGCAGATGCCACTGCAGCATCAACAGAACCTTCCTGTAAGGCCCCTACTCCGCCAGCCGGCCCCGGCGTCTTCTCTGTAGCCTGAGTGGGACTGGAGAAGTCTGCCGAGGAGTTGCTGTTGACTCCTGTTTCTGAGTCAGGCTGCTCCACCCTCTGGTAGTCAGGGGTGTGATTCTTCTGACCGCCGGCGATGATGGCTTTAACGTTCTCCACCTCTGCTTGGGGCACTAAGGAAAGCTGCTCTTCAGGCTCAAGGTAGGATATGGCATCTGTGCTTTCTGGTGGCAGTGAGCGCAAGGTCCGGGAGATGACTGCAATAATAAATGGAAAATGGTTACCAAAGCGGAGCCAACAAAGCCGCTACACCGGCGGGCGGACAGGGAAGCCATTCACTTGAAAATGTGTTGAGGTGATGAGGTGCAGTCTGCTAGTACACACTGAACAGACATGCTATCTTTATGAAGAACCAAACGAATGTGTATCAAAGAGAAACACGGTCAGAAAGGTTGAAATGTGAAAGAGACTTTTTTATTTTGAAGTAACGTACTGGAGGAGGGAGTGTAGAGTTCCTTCTGTTCTTTGTTTCCGCCAAATGGATTGACTGACGGGAAGATGATGAGGCAGAAAGAAAGCAGGAACACCTGGGGGGCAAAGCCAAGGAGAGAGTGAGGGGATAAAATACTGCAGCATGACAAAGAACTTGACACTTGATATGAGAAATATAATTAGGAGAGAAAAAGAAGTTAATATCATCAACAAATATACCATAACACAAGTGCTGGTTGTGCTGGCCTTCATAGTCGACATCTTCACCATAGACTGTAGTTTCCTCAGTTGCTCTATCAAGGAACTGTAACAACCAAGAGGACAACTTTATGGTAATCGATGTCAACAGATTCAGAAACACTTTCTAGAAACGTGTTACCGCATTATTGACGCAATATCTTAGAGATCTTACATGTTCTGTTTCTGAAGCATTTGGACTTTCTTCTGTAGTTCCAGGTTGTGTGCAGTACAAATGGCAACCCTGTGGTAGACATGGATTCAGTAATTAGTATATTTATCCAAATGTACACGGAGCATTTGACCAAACATAACAATGAAAGACAATAAATCACTGCTAGCACAACTAGTCACAGGGAACAAGGCAGGAAATGGGGTTGCTCAGTTCTTCTTTAAGTTCTCCCTGCAGTGTGTGTTCTTGAGCTTAAAAAAATTTGTCAATCAATTAGCTGATCGACAGAAAATTAAGTGACAGCTATTTTGAAAATCGTTTTAGTCATTTGTAGACATTTTCTAAGAACAAATGTCAAACAAAGCCTAGTTCCAACATCTGAGCACTATCACGATATTTGCAAAATGAAGACATTCTGAAAGACCTGCCATCATATTAGTCTCAACTGGTTAAAAAATGTACAGGGAACCAGGGTGGGTTACTGTAATGCAGAGAACTACTCTACTACTTTGTAACATGTCCAACTGCTATTCTAAGAACAGATGTAGACATTTCTGTATCTATGTTAGAGAAGAATTTAACAGAGAATTCCTTTCTCATTTGGAGAAATGTTGGCCTCTTCTTCTCACCTGTTTTCCAGTCCATCGACATATACCTTCTTCTTCTTGCGGCTCTCCTGAGCAGACTGCTTGTTGCGGATCTTCCTCCTGACCCTCTTCAGGGTCCTCTCCTCTGCCTGTTACACAGAGAGGAGGCGTTCACCAGAATGTTGACATGACAGATGACGATGCGTATATAACAGCCCTCAGCAGCTGTGCCGCAGAAAGACCAAACAGAAAATTTTATTTGAATATTCATCAAAAGCAGGGTTTTAAAAAAATTTAAATTAAAGAGGATGCAGAAAAATTAAATAGCTATCACACATATGGCCACGCAATACTACAAATTACACAGTTCAGGATTATTGAACAATGATTGCAACAAAAATTTGATACAGAAACAATAATTCTGAGCAGCATGTTGTTTGATTATTATTAGAATATAAACATTTACAACAGATGTCCTTGTCCAGAGCAGTTTACAATTACATTTACAATGTAAATAATCATTTTTCAGCATCAATTACCTTGGTGAGAGGCATGTGTGTGGGAATAGTTGCTCCCTCTTTCGACAAAAGCCGCTTCTCCTCCTCAGTGAGCACAATCTCTTTAAACTGGAACTGATTAGGAAAAAAGACAAAGCTTTTTAGTCACCTGTTACATTTGTTGTGCAATGAAACACAAGATGGAGAATCAGCTCGCCAATCATGTAACAAACATAAACGAGTCATACCAAACTGAAACTTTCAGTCTTTTGACCAAAAACACAACAACATAGAAACGAAGAAAAGAGGGAAAAACTGACCTCGTCTGTTGTGTTGGCTTCAGTTGAATCCTGTGTTGAGTCCTCTATGGCCAAAGTGCAGGGCAGCTCGCTGGTGATGTCCTCCTCCATTGCCTCACTCACCAAGTCGTCTGACACAAGAGAAATACATTTGAAATAAACGTAATCTGCTATTCTGATCCGCTAGGCAAATAAGCGTGTTTTTAATTACTTAGATCGTTTATGCAGCCTCCCTCCCACAAAAATGTGCACTAAATCCATGTGTTTTGAAGGGGTTTAAGTGGATAGGTTATAAAATATTCAAGTACCTAAGCCTATAGAGCGCACATATGACATCGGAATATGAGCGTTCTTGGACTACACATACCCAGATCAATGAAGACATCTGTATCTGGCTTCTCTGCCCTCACACTCTGCAGGACATCCACGTCCCTGCCTCCGCTCTGCAGCAGAGAGTAGCTGTGATCCGCCTGGACGGTTAAGGCCTCCAGGCTCTCTGTCTGCAGTTCTCCAGGGGCCAGGGCAGGGTCTGAGTGCACCGGGCTGGGCTGGGAGTAGCTGGGACTGGGCACAACGTCACTATCAGTGCTCTGGGGACTCGGGCATCCCAGAAGGTTGTTGTTTCCAACCCCAGAGCTGCTGTCTTCAGAAATACCGCTGTCACTGCCCACGGGTGAATGAGAGGGATGGACAGCCTCCATGTTGTCCTCTTCCTCTAACAAGCTGGACAGAAAGTCTTCAGTATCCATACCGGTCAGCATCTGGGAGAAAGAAAACTGTATTACACTCCGAAATGCACACATAGTTGGGAAGTAATCAGGCTCAAGTGCTTTTAGCTGCTCTATGGTGTTGATATTATCATGTCCAAACCCTGGAAATTTACCATTACAGTTAGCAAGACCTTTAACACCAAGCTTACATAGGGTTTGAAAATACACAGTAGTAGCATTCCGAATAATCCAAAAATAAGGAGGAACAATATAGTTAAAAAATACTGTCTGAGATAGCAATTTAACCAACTTCATCCTAAATTTATATATTTATTTTCTGTGAATGTAATCTTACATCTTGTTCAAAAAGCCAGGATTCGATGAGCCCGTCCCCCTCAGGGAAGAGAGGATCAGTAGACCCGACCTCTCCATTGTGGAACAGCAGCCCTAACAGGTCTGTTCCATCCATGTCTGGAAGGTCCTCAGTGACTGACATCTGTAGCAACACAGCGGCATATAGACCACAGCTTTGTTTAATATAAACAATGGCATCGATGTCCAAGTGATATTAGTATGAAAATTATTTAATACAAGTATGATGTCAGACTATACATTGTCTGGGTTTCACAATTTTGTAATAAAGGTTAAATGTCCTTTAATAGGCTGCATTACAGTTAGGTAGTGCTGAAAGTCGATGAATCAATTAGTTGATTATAAAAAAAATACTATTTCTTTTTTTAAAACACTTATCTGGCAAAAATACCTGGTTGTTGATGCTTTTCTCTGATTTTTACCATTGTGCATTTACAGAAATATCTTTGGATTTTGGACTGTAGATGGGAAATAACAAGCAATTTACAAGACATCACTTTGGGCCCTGGGAAGTTGGGATGCAAATAAAACAAATAAGAAAAATTGATAATGAAAATAATTGTTAGTTGCCGCCCTATGAACTACTTTGACAGTTCTAGCTGACTGAAATGAATGAATGCCTCTACAATCTTGACTATCATATGATTGCTTATCAGAGATCCTACCACACACCTCAGCTATGACTAAATACTGTATAAAAGTCCCAGCAGTTATACCCCAAATATCATTACATTTTAGATATGCAGTCAGTAATTGAGCAAAATTTCCTTTTTTCCCCCCAATATCACCGTGCTATAGAATTTGTGATGGTATTACACGGATACTTGAGTCACAGGACAACAGCAAGGAATAGTAAATGGAGTGATGGTCCACTAAGCGGTGTCTGATTCCTTGGGTTCTGTTCTGTAGTTTGCCCCACACGCTGACACCCACGTGGAGGCTCCAGGTGCATACTGTTTTGACTATAGGGAGGTTAATGACCTCAACAGGCACAGTATTTAGGATGGGATCTAAAGTATGACAGACATATTATACTTCCCCGTCAATGGGTTAATAACACGTACACAAAAGTGCCATGTAAACAGCTTCATATTGCACCACTGCCACGCTCCCATCATGACCTCATCTTATATTTGAGCCCCGCCCCCACATGTCTTTGTCACGAGATCTGAATAAAATATCAAGTGTCAAAACACATAAAAGGAGTAGCCTTCAGTTCACTCCAGCAATGGACCATTTCTATGCTGCATTGCTTTCCGAGGAAAAAAATATATATAGGAAAGCAGACAGTCCGGATGCAGGGTGTCTTTATTGTCTTGCAAAATAAGAGTATTGTCTTGCAGCCTAGCCATTTAAATCAAAAATGAAATGACCTAGCGTTAGTTAACCTGGCAGTGAACACATACGAGCAATATGATTCATGAGATTTTGGGGTGAAAACAATTACTGCATTATAGACTCCAAAGGCAGAAAGAAGGAAATGTCTTAGGCCAACATCGACGAGCCAGCTAACGTTAGTTCATGTTAGCTTAACTTCATAATCCTGTTAACGTTAATAACGATAATGCTCTTTATTGCCAAGAGGGCGTGGTCCCTCGTGACATTAAACACATTGAAAAACATTAAACACAGTTTATGTTGACATTAATTGTCTTACCGTTCGATGACAGGGGACAAACTACCATTCAAGTGACTACGTCCGGGTGTCTTTTGGTTTCTCTACTCGGCGTTTCTTCGCTGCTACCGTCACAAGCCTTCCTCCTGAAACCACCTTCCAACAAGGCAAAAATTGCGTCATAACGTCGAGGCGGAAATGAGTACGTGGGCTTCTTGGGTGCTCTTGGGAAGTGTAGTACAGTATCCTACTATGTATCGTACTCATGATTGTCCGGCTTTCTGCATTACCATGAGTGGCAGCAGAGAAATATAGAAAACTGAAATACAAGATGAAGATGATCCTAAACTATTACTTTTATTATAATTACGTGATACCAATTTTGCTGTAAAACACAGCAAAAAATATTTCAAAAACAATGACCTGCTGCTTGTAAAGATGCGATGCACATTTAGAGTGTTAGTGTTAAAGATTAAAACTTAAAAATTGAACTTTAAAATATAATATTATAAAATATAAATTATATAAATAATAATATATATATATAAATAATATTAAAAAAATGTAATAGTTACCACACTCACATACTAGTGTCCATATTATGTGACAATCTGTTCCTGTAAAACACAACAAAAAAAGCTAAATACAGTGCCATGAATAATTGCTCACAAAATACCAGGGAATGCACATTTAGAATGTAAGCTTTTAGAATTATTTCATATAAAAGACTGATGCATTTATATTTTATGTATGTATTTTAATCAACACAATGGCATGAACATCAGGTAATCATAAAACCTAATTAATGAAACTCATACCGAAGTTTTCTGAGTCAAAACTGAAAAGTGATTTTGCCACATGAACAACTAATAATTTTTGTGGTTGGTATGTTGGTATTCATCACAAAAAGGCATTTATTGGCTTTCCAGGCCAAGGGGGCAATAGAGTGAAGTAATTCAGGTCAATCAGTCGAACATCTCATAGAGATACATAACAGAAGAAGGTAAGATGGGAAATCTCTATTCATATCATCACAAACATTAAGGGGTTAAAACCAGTCTGCCTGATTTCATAACATGATAGAAAACTAAGGCATCAAAGAAAAGTGCAATTAAACCTTAGAGAACACCACATTTCATGTATTGACTGCATGTTTCACCATATTATCACCTCAGCATAATGTTGTGGATTTCTAACTCTTTTAATCTACATTCACTTCTCATAGGGCGTATTGGTGTTCCAGCACTACTAAGCATAGAGTGTTTGGGCTATAAATATCCATCCTGCATGACCCAAATAAAAAGTTACGGATGCCATATAATCGGCATTATGTTTACTAAAATAAATTGTATTTCATAACATTTCCAAATCTCATGAGGATTACAGGTCCCTGTCCCTGTCAAAAAAGGAGACCACAATGATTCACTGGCTGCAACATTCTCACAGAGACTAATTTTACTTACTAGAAGAAAGATACTAAAGTAAGAAATCCCAGATATCAGGAGCTGAGTGTGTTTATATACAACAATATCAATTGAAACTGCTGGACTACTATTTCTAATGGAATCCATGCAATCTCATCCCAGACTATAAAGTTAATTAATTTCCAGAGCGGAGAAGAGAATTTTTTCACAGAATCACACAGAGTTTAGATGTGTGCCTTAAACTACGGTACACTTTTAGTCGTTCCTTTTTAGTGGGTCTGACTACCTGTGTGACCGCAGGAATGCTCTCAACAGCCCGTCTCTTGTGAGCACGGTGTAGTAGGATCCTATAGACCCCGGTGATGGAGCTCCTGCAGTCCTTCCCTTGGTTGTTAAGGATGTGTTCTGAGGTGATTCCTAGTGTCTCCAATGCTGCCTTTACCTCCATCTCTTCCTCCTCGAGTTCAGGTGGATCACTCTCAGCTAGGTGAGATGGGTCTAGTTTAAAGGGCTCCATGGCACGCGGGAAGTCCACAGTGAGCAGCCACTCACAGCCCATCATCTGCTCCACTGTACAGCGGTCAGATGGTATGGGTTGGAGGATTCCCCTGATCAGCCTCTGGCATGCCTCTGGCACCCACGAGGGCAGGATGTAGGCCCCCTCCAGGATGCATCGCTTCAGTTTGGCCACAGTGTCGGCCCTGAACGGCATGGTGCCTGTCACCATAAAGAACAGCATCACCCCCAGGGCCCAGATGTCTACAAAGATGCCAACATAATGCTCATCCCGAAAGAGCTCAGGTGCAGCGTAAGGTGGAGAGCCGCAGAATGTGTTCAGTGTCTCACTACGGCGGCTCAGTGTGCTAAAGCCAAAGTCCCCAACCTTGACAGAAGAGCTGCTGGTGTAGAAGACATTTTCTGCCTTCAGGTCACGGTGGATGATGTTGTTTTCATGCTGTTGAAGAACAAGGACAAACTGCATTATGTTAGAGCCACCTACTTTCACGTTAATTCACTGCTTAAAGATGATCCAAACCACAACTATATTAAAAGGGGACCATAACTCTAGCTATGGCATGTAAATACTTGATCCATCGAGGATTTATCGATAATACACATAGCCCTTTATCATTAATAATAAAAAAATAATAATTTACAAACACATTTTTTTTAAAGTGATTCATTCTTGTGGTGAGGATACTGTGAAACTGGCAGCAAAGGCTTAGAGTGCCCCTCCACCCAAAAATGTGTTTTGCTTATCGTTATTTTATTTGGATGTTCAACGTTCACTGTGCAGAATGATGTCTGTACAGTGTCTGACATTAGAAGATTGTTTTCACATTCATCTGCTGAAGGGGTTAAGTGTATGTACGAGCAGCATATTTGGAGCCAATCACGATCCAATACGCAACTTACACAAGCATGATGTGGAAATCTGAAGCCTCCAGTGCACACACACTTAGAATGGACTTTTCAGTGAGGGAGAAGGAGGAGATATAATTTTAAGCATTCTTAACCCAGTAATCTATCTTTTTTGAGGAAAATACATATCAGACACAAATAATTATTACAAGCAGAGTATTCTGAAGGTATTTTTAAGTATCTGTAAAGATTAGACACACACACAACCGTGTGACTGCCACATCAACAGACTGAATCCCGATCAGACAGAAATGAATGAAACACGTAGTTTCTTCAGTTGCCACTGAAATTCTGCTGATCCAGTAATGCTGCTACGTGGACGAATACATAAAAATTATTTTCCTAATCCATGACAGCTCTTTTATACTATCATCATACATCAATATTCTTGGGGTTAAAAGAATATGCATAGTTTGTTAAATCTATCATTACGCTTTGATAGTTCCGGATCTTGTACTCCTCATAGTTGGTTTGTTATAATGTTGGTGAGTTTGAAGTCTCTTCTGTTGTACTTATTGTAAGATTATTGTCTTGTTGAAAATGCCTAAAAATTAAACGTTGTATACACGCTATTGATGTAAGGAGTGACAATGCTGGTTAAAAGTTCCGTATTGTGATGCATCAAAACCAGTATGTGTAGATAGTCTGAGCTAACAGAAATTGTCATGTGAGATTAATTAGGTTGGAAGATTAGATTAAATTTTAATGACCCCCATGGTTAAACCAGGTCATTGTAGCAGCAGAGAATAGACGATAGTATATATGAAAATATACTTCATTACTAACACATAGCAGACAATATAGGTTGTCATCTTAATGGTCAATATTGCAGTTGTTTGACTATTAAGACTGTAGTTAAATCTTATGTGGTTTTCAGACTGTTTTCTGTTATTTTACTTAAACATACCACCTCAGTATAAACTTACATGTACTGACCATGTGTTTAACAGCAGAGAGGATCTGAGAGAAGACGATCCTGCTTTCAGTGTCAGAAAGTTTCCCCTCTGTAGTAATCTTGGTGTAAAGCTCCCCTCCCCCTGCGTACTCCATCACCAGGTGTAACCGTGACAACGTCTCCACCACCTAAAGAAGAAAACGAAGGACTGAAGAGTGACCAGAGTGTCAGAGTGCATTACTCAAGAAGTATACCGGATGTTGGCCTGATGCAGTGATCATTAAAAAGCCCCTTGGGATGAGATAAAGTTCATATATTGATCAATATATGTGTATGAGTCAAACCTCATAGAGGCGTATGATGTTGGGATGGTGTAGTTTCTCCATGCTTGAGATCTCTCTGGAAAGCAGCCTTTGGGTCTTCTGATCCAGCTTGGTTTTGTCTAGGATTTTTATGGCCACTTTGTCTGGTGATGCCAAGGAAGAAGATTAAGGTCAATGATCACTGACAAATGACACATTTCCACAGAAGAGTCCATTGTACAGATCCTTAAAAAGCATCCCGAGAAATACTTTGACGTGCCATTACGTTTCAACAGAAACTTGATAGGGAGAAGAAAATAAAAAAAATCTATATTGATGTTTATGTTGTTGTTGTTCCCATTTTGTCTATCATTATTAAAATAATTCTTTCTGATACATTTACATTTAGTCATTTAGCAGACGCTTTTATCCAAAGCGACTTACATATGAGGAAGACAATGGAAGCAATTATAACAACACAAGGTAACAAAAAGCATAAGCGCATCAAAAAACTAGTCTGATTAAAGCCCAGCACAGTATAGAAAGCTACGTATAGGAATTTGTGTTTTTTTGTTTTTTTTGAGAAGCGATAGAAAGGAAGAAGAAGTTAGTGACTGTCAGTTAGGTGTTGACAGAAGAGATGCGTTTTCAGGTGCTTTTTAAAGGTGGCTACAGAATCTGCTGATCCTGTAGGAGCTGGCAGATCATTCCACCAATATGGAACGGATCCAGAGAAGGTGCGCAAGACGGATTTTTTCCTTTTTGGCATGGTACCACCAGACGTTGTTCGTTTGCAGAGAGCAGGGACCTGGCAGGAACATAGGTCTGTATTAGCGAGCGAAGATATGATGGTGCAGAACCAGTGGTGGTCTTGTAGGCCTGGAGCATCGCTTTGAAGTTGATGCGGGCGACAACAGGGAGCCAGTGTAGCCTAATGAAGAGAGGAGTTACGTGCGCTCTCCTTGGTTCATTGAAGACCACTCTTGCCGCCGCGTTCTGGATCATCTGCAGAAGTTTGGTTTTGCAGGCAGGGAGTCCAGCCAGTAGCGCTTTTCAAAAGTACAGTTTGGACAAGACAAGAGCCTGGACTAGGACTTGTGCAGACTGCTCAGATAGGAAAGGTCTGATTTTCATTTGTATTGATAACTGAAGCATTAGATGTGTTACATAAATCTTAAGTAGATAGAGGATAGAAAATGTGTGCCTGGTTCCATCTAGCAAACACAAAATTGCTCCTGAAGAGACCAAGCCTGATGCTCTCCTCTAGATAATTTGATGAAGGATTAGCAGGGCTCAGACACCAATTTTCTTGATTATGTTCTCCCAGGGGGTCAATTCTCACTTTTAGCCCTATCTTAAAAAGGGAATTTGCTTTTGTAAATTAAGAAAAATTGCTCTTTTTCTGTCATACTGCAGTGACTTCAGGCCTGGGCAGATATGGAGGGTCAAGTCAGGGTGAAGACTAACAGGGACGCACAGTCCTGAGTTAGCTACATTGTCTTGGAATCAAATTTAACTTACTACCTTTGAAGATGCGTTGAGGGTAAAAAAACGGTGCACCCTTCAAAATGTAGATGACGTAAATGCCAATAAACATATAGACATTTGAGATATATCAAATTCAAACATTTGATAGCTTTACTGTATTCTGTTAAATGATTCAGAAAGAGAAGTAAAACAGACCTCAGGTAACTGAATACAGAAAAGTTCTTAAGTGGCAAAATGGTGTTGAGATATCTAATTGTGCGTCAGTATGCATTATTCAGGCTGGTATTAGGCTCCCTTTCAGCTGTGACATAGCTTTCAATAGGAGCATTCAAAATGCATCGCAGCTCACTTTGTTTTTGGAGGACTAAATGATACCACTTACACATACACGCACACGCACACACATAGCATGGCACAGACACGCATACAGTAAAGCACAAAACATAGAGCGCACACACAGAGAGCTACACACTCATTTTCCTCCCTCCTTTTAGCCTTTGATGAGGCATGCAGCAATTTTAGCCGTCGCTAAGGAAACTGGAGATCTCTAATCAATCCATCTGTTCAAGGGCAACAGACAGTCGGCCTCTTTGTGGCTGAATCAGCCCCCTGGCAAGGCACACATCGCCTTGTTAGTGAACTGCTACATAAGGACACACTTGTTAGTGTTGAAGCCCATTGATGGAAACAGTTCATCAGCCATATTATCACTGAAATCTTATAAAAAGCCAGAGTAGACAGCAGCTTACCTAAGATTTATATCTTTGAAGATGGATGTGTTTAGACATTTAGTGACGGCTGTTCAGTCAAACGGTCTACCTTCTATCACTATATAATACCTTTACACTCAGTATGATTAATGTTATCCTTTGCTCGAGTGTAGGTGTTTTAACAGTTGCATTTCACTGATGTTGTGTACTGTCTTACCTTTGGTGAGGGCATGAATTCCTAGCTTGACATGGGAGAAATTTCCACAGCCGATCTCTCCTCGAATTTTGTAGAAGCCGATTCTTCTGCCCACTGTTAGCTCACGGACCACCCTGCGACCAGATTAAATAACAGAAGATGTAACACTAAATATTATTTATGATATACTACAGTGGCACTACCATAGTATGAATTTCACCTCCTGGTAAGCTGAAAAAGCAAAAAGAAATACAACAAATTGTGATTCTAAAATAACTTATGGTCACATAGGACCTATATAAATGCTTCATCTCTTGAACCCTACCTGTCATCTTGGCACATATCCAGGTTCAGCCTTTCCAGTGGAGTGAGGCGGCGGATGGTGGCTCCCTCATCATCTGTGTTGATGTCTGAGCTGTCCTGGCGGCTCCAGCGGGCGTACCTTTGGCCACCAGTGACCACAGTTGTGCCTCCAACTGAACCTCCGACAGAGTCTCCATTAGACTCCCCGTTCTCTGCCCCAGAAACTGAGATGCTCCCAGCGGTGCCTGCTGCCCCCGACCCCCTAGAGCCTGCTGTCCCTGCCCCAGCTTCAGCCCCTTCTGGACTGCTCTCGGAGGGGCAGACAGCAGTCATCCTGCAAGGGACGCCCAGGGTGGCGTAGGCTTAGCTCATGGCTGGGAGCGGTGGAGGACTGGATGCACAATAAGAAAAAAAATATTTTTATGGTTCAGATCTTGCCACATTTTTGAGACAGAATATTTCTTAACAGCATTCTGTAAAAAGTATGCTTTGATCAGATGCACAATGCTATTACATTATGCCTGTACCTTTTAAAATCAACCCCTTTAAACTAAAACAAAAAGGCATGATAACAATAAATAAAAATGCTGTAGTAATATATGGATTTGCAACACATGATCATTTGTTGTGGGACTGTTAGAAGCTAAAGAATTAGCCCCAATTTTTACAATGTGTACACAGCAGCTACAGGATTAGCCTCACACACATACAGAGCACACAAAAGCTAAATATCTAGCAGCAACACATTCATTATCTGTTCATATGTACAGTACTATCTTTAATTCAGATTTCTTTTTACTTAAACATTACCAAAATGTATGCCATTTAGAAGGTAAATTCTTTCATTGTCCCTTCCCAAATCTCACAGCTGTGTATCAAGAAATGTTAACAAATGTTATGATTAAGTGTTTTCCTGTATTTCAGCAAAATAGGACAGCACCTCCAGTCCATGGACCCAAGCACATGCTGCATCCAAAATTTCCCAAATCTGCTGCAGCTGAAAACTGTCCTCGCCACAGTGGAAATCAGGGTCAGTTTGTCAGTTTGTTTGAAGCTTGGCGCAGTTTTAGTCTTTTTGTATTTCAAGAATTCCCAGTGGTTGAAGCTTTAGTTTTCCTTATTTGTAGCTGTCGAAGAAAAAGTGATGAGGCTGGAGATCAGATCGACCATGTGTTGTCAGATTCCTGCTCACTGTTGTCTCTTGCTGAAGAGGTCTGCGGACCTTTGATGGGCTCTTTTGAGTCTCCAGGGTATAAATAGGTGACAGGTGGAGGAGGAGGGAAGAGGAGGGAAGAAGAGCTGACCGGGGGGTGGGGGGGTTGAGGTTGAACAGATGATAGTGTCAGGGTACAACCATACGCCGTTCAGTGAGACAACCTGGAATGAAACACGAGAGATACAAAATAAATGTAATTTATGTTAATTTTGGTACACATGGTAGTCCTCACCTTTATGTTGTCTAATTCTTGTGTTTTAATCTTTTTTCTTTTAATGTTTTTATTGCCTACATAGATAGATAACTTTATATGTCCCCGTGGGGGAAATTGGTTTGCAGCGACATCACCAGGCATTTGAAAAAAAAACAAAAAACATGACAAGCATTCGAAACAAGAAAAAATCAGTAAGACAGCAAAAAGAGGATTTTTTTAGACCAGCTGAGTTTACAGAGATGTTAAACAATTCAACAATGTAGTTGCTTGGGGGACAAAGGAGAACTTGGTCTTATTTCTGGAAGCAAGAGGTTGGCAGTACCTTCGCCCAGATGGCAGCAGCGTAAAGGAGGAGCTGAGTGGATGTCTAGTGTCAGCCACAATATTTTTTGCCTTTTTCACTTCTCTGTCTGTGTAAATTTTTTCCAGGGTTGGTAGAGTGATGCCCAACAGTTTACTCGCTGTGATCACTGTTTTCCTGAGGCACTTTTTTTTTTGAGCCACTGTGGCATTGCCAAACCAGGAGACGCTGCAAAACGTTGAAATACTCTCGATAAAAGCCGAATAAAACATTAAAAGCATCTTTTTATTAACATTAAAAGAGACAAGTTACTTTAAGAAATACAGTCTTTATTGGGCTTTGGTGCAGATTCAGTCAGCCCATGCGTCCCATTTCAGGTCACAGTCCACAACGATCCCAAGATACTTGTAGCTCGTCACTGACTGTATTTGCTCTCCACTGATGAAAGTAGCTGAGAATGACTTGTTTTTCCTAAAATCTATTGATATTTCTTTTGTCTTTGTGCTGTTCAGAATAAGTTTAGATTTTTTTTATACCAGTTTATGAAGAAGTCCAATACTGGCATGTTTTTCCAACCTCTGTGTGAAAGACTTGTTGTGCACATGTCAACACAAGTGTGCCTGTGCAGTATCTGCTTGAGTGTCCTTTAATGCGTACTGTAATCCTTACTTAATTTAGTGCTTGAGTCCTGCTCCAAGGGTGATGCAGGCTGAGGTTGCCATGAAAGCCAAAACAAACAAATCAGAGATTCTTGTCACTTTCTACCAACAAGAAGATACTTACAACCTGACTAAGCTATTTCATTTCTAATGGAAAGTATGAGTCATGACTTTCACTCCCTTGTGTGTGTGTGTGTGTGGTACAGTACATGTAGAAGTTTTCTAATTAGATGATAATTACATGCTGCTCAGAAAACAAAGCTCTAATAATGTCCATTGAGTGGGAAAAGAAAAGGTGAATCTAAGGTTAATGTCAGCCCTGATTTTGCAGAAATATATATTTCTATAATGACAATTCAAATCAGCAAATAAAATACACTAATTACGGTTTTAAATTACTCAAAATACCTTTTATTACCACAATATTTGAAACGTGGGAAATATTTTTTGCTGAGGATTTTCAGTTGTTTAAAAAAAATGATATTGTAGATTGACCTATATCAAGCCCTACTGAGCCCAAAATTAATTTCATGGTTTTGTCTCTGACACAGATTTATATTAGTGTAAACCCTGTGACCTGAACACAACTGGATAGGCCTGAGCTACCTGAATTTGTTTTAACACATGTGACAATTGAGCTGTCTAATGTTGCATTAAAAGGCTAACACTTGCAGTATTTTATTTTATTATTTTTTTTACATCTCCAATAGGAACAAATGGGCTTGGTGCTGAGTGTAATTGACAAGATAGGGAAGTTGGATTAAGTCAGAGGCCGAATAACAACTGATTGATTTTTGGTCTTTTCATGGGATTTGTTGACAATAAGTAAAATATAGACTAACGCCTTATCCTAAAAATCTGTAAATGCTTATACTTATACTTAAAAACCCAATCACCCACTCCCGGCACGAACCACGTTCCACAGCAGAGAAAAGAAGAAAAGCAAGAGTAAATATTGGCGTGGCTTTCCACCGCTGGAGACAGCTCTTGGCGAGTAAAGAGATGCGGTTTGATGCTGAAATCGCAACGTTTCTTTTAGGCTGTTAAGTAACATCAAACGTTGGCTATTTAGCAAAATGTATTTGTAGTGCAACTAATGGCAACACAAATCAAACTGAAAAACTTTCCGAATAGCGTCGATATATGGTTTTGATGTGACTGTTTCTTGCTACTATACTCTTGCTAAAACTGAGCTAAGCAAGCTATAATGTAAGCTATAGGCCAATGCCACATGTGAAGATTATAATATAGCAGTGATATTATGACCGGCTCTCAGAGTTTCAGCAGTTTGATCAAATGTTATGTATTCTTGCCCTGCTGTTAGTTTGTCTTTTTTTAATACTGATGACTGTAAATTGAGATTGTATGTACCCTGTAGTAGACCGACTGAAAAAATGTCAATTCGGTTCACCATAATATAACTACTTGGTCAGTCTTGTGCATGAACGCATTCAAAGAGAGCTGTTCATTGAACGTGCTCATGTTTTTTTAGTTAACGACGCTCGCGCACTGTGTTTTACGGCACCTGGCATGTTTGGGTCACAGAATCTGATGGGTCACAGATTTCGGACACATCGCAGTGAAGCATCCGACCAGTCTTGGGTAATATCTGCGAGTGAATGATGGTCACAAGAAATCATCAAAGGGTAAGACCACAAGCCAACAGCCACATAGTTCCTCCACCCAAGTCAAACTCATAGCATTTTGTAAAGAAAAGAAAAAAATATGAATGTGAACTAGTTCATTTTTATGTGTGTGAGCTGAACTTTGAACTAGTTCTTGTGAAATGTGAACTTGCACAACACTGCACTTGGCATGACTGTTATGAGATGAGGCAGGATTGGAAGTTTGGAAAGTTCACCATACATTTTTGGGGACATTGCAAAGTTTATTACGTGTGTCTAACTGTACACAATCTTGAACAGTGTCATTGTGAAGGGTGAAATGCTGCCCCCTACTTGTTTGGCGCATGTGGCCAGGAATTAAACAGCTTTAAAGTATAGTGCTGGTACGGAACACAAATGTCATCAAATTATCAAGTAATGTGAAAACAAATACATTATTTTCTGAAGTGATTAGGTTAAAAGGTATTAGCAATGTCAATACTAATCAACAGTTGGATAAATAACTATGAATTAATAACAATAAAATAATATATCAGTTATAGTTGAGTAAGAGAACGGATCATAAGTTGTGTTAGGGTGTTCAGAAAAAAGAAATTTCCATGACATAACATAGTGAGTGTGTAAGATAGGAGTAGAAATGGTGCAACATGGTGCTTTGCATGGTGTTCTCTCATCTGTCTCTATATTAAGATGAATGAATCTATGTTAAAGCCTAGCTGGGAAATCAAAGCAATTCTCTTTTGTCAGGAGTACAGTCTCACAACCTTCAAACACCTTCCTCCCATCGTGCCATGAATATCTAAGCATTGATCTCAGGCAGCCTAAAAGGACTTCCTAAGAGAGCAGAGGCCTCCACTTTACAGCACAAAGCGACAAGCCCTGAATACCAGCCTTTTATGTATGTAAATACAAAGACTAAAGGACCATCATGCATGAGATAAACACATCAGTAATGAGAGAAGAGCAATAAGAGTTTTGGGACAAAATCACCATCAGGAAATTGCATTTTTTAATAATACATAAATATTTACATACTATTATTAGTAATAGTATTATTTACTGAATAAGGATTGGTTAATCTTGGAATATAGCCAGTGCAATGTCAAACAGCTCATCAGACACCTGTTTGCGGTTTCACATCCTGAAATTATTGTCTCTTTTTCATTTATAATCATCATAAATATATTCCTAAAATGTCCTCAACAGAGAGTGAGATACCTGCCATATTGAGCACAGCAGTCTTAAATAACTGTTTATAATTTTTTCACATGAAGAGTATTCCCACAGAGAGTCTATAGATGAGTAATAGTTACCCAGATTGCTTTGTGCTTTGCTTCCACTGGATAACAGATCTACCTGGTTGCTTGGAGATGGACACTGACTGAGTGTGTTTGTTTGTCTTTTTTCATGCTGAGGATTAGGCATTAACAGGCACTGAGTGTCAAGAAAGAGAGCACCCAGTGTCATGTTTACAGTTATACAGTGCTGCATTGAGAGTACCCATATTAATTATGTGCACGAGCATACTGATGGATTTATACACACACCAACACACACGAAAAGACAGCGCACAGCAGAGCACCAGTGGAAGAATTAGAAACCTTGCAAAGATACAGCACCTTGCCTAGCACCTGACTGTGAATTAAAGCTGAATTCAACTAGTCAAAGTCATTTTAATCATTACAAAAATTACAGAAGAGTAACTGGTTACAGTTTCATAAAATTGTATAAAAATTGTTTAAAATAATAAGAATGAAAATAATAATGCTTAAAATGGTTTAATATAATTTTTAAAATATTTTTGGCTCCTGGCTAGACTAAG
Source organism: Coreoperca whiteheadi (assembly GCA_011952105.1). NCBI lineage: Eukaryota > Metazoa > Chordata > Actinopteri > Centrarchiformes > Sinipercidae > Coreoperca > Coreoperca whiteheadi. The sequence continues at coordinate 12,212,601 of CM022476.1, forward strand.
TCAGCAATATTAACCGGCAAATCTGGATTGAAGGAATGTTTGCAGCAAAAGTTTGAAGTTTAAAAAAGGCATCTGTGGTCATAAGCTTAGGGTAGTGACCGAAAGAATGACATTGCGCATACAAGCAGTTGAAAAGAGTTTCCTCCGTAGGGTGAGACATCAGAGATCCGGAGGGAGCGCAGAGTGGAGCCGCTGCTTCTTCGCGTCGAAAGGAGCCAGTTGAGCTGGTTTGGGCATCTGCTCAGGATGCTTTCTGGTTGCCGGGGGTGGACAAAGAACACGCTGGAGAGGTTATATATGTCATCTGGCTTGGGAACGCCTTAAGGTCCCCCAGGAGGAGCTGGAAAACGTTGCTGGAGAGGGGGACGTCTGGACTGTATTGCTTAGCCTGCTGCCACTGCAACCCGGCCCAAGATAAGCGGCAGCAAATGAATGCATGGATGGAATGTATCCAGTCTGCCCAACTTTGCTGTTTCAATTACAAATTACCGAGAGAGGTACCATTCAAAAACTCACTAAATGAATACAGTACACTGCTTACCACAAACAGGTCTGCAAATAGCCACGAGCAAACACTGTGAGCTTTGCCAAGTACGGGTCCTTACTCACCAGACACTCAATCATTTGTCTGAGGATCCCTAAAGAGAAGGAAGAGGGTTGGCCTGGTGCGCTCTGCTGCTCAGCACACTGCTACCATCAGCAGCCTCTTCACACACTCCAACAAAGGAAAACACGAGAGCCCATCCACGGCAGCAGTGGATCAAGAATTAGACACTCTTTCCTAAACACCTGTCTGTGTCTGTAGTTAGACAAGGTAAGAGAACAGAGGAGCTGTTCCCCCCTTCACAAGCTATGAAATATCTATCTGCAAAAGAGTTCCTCCTCTTTGTTTTGTCTCTGAAAAAGCTCCTTACTCTGCCTCCCATTCCCTCATTCCGCCTGTGCTTGTATCCCATTCTCTTTTTCACTGCCTTTATGCATTCAGGCGCAAAGGCAACGCAAGCGACCAACGCACACACATTCACACACCCTTTCCTCAGACAGACACATGCACAAGCACTCATGTAAATACATACACACACAAGTGCACGCACACGGAGCGAGCTCTCTCCACACACAGCTCCCCTAGTGTGTTAATTGAGATGCACGGCTGACAAGAATAAAAAGCTCAACAGTGAAAGAGCTGCAACAATGAAGACTATGGGCCCTAGGAACAGAGAGGCAGGCCTCTCTGGAATCTATGGGGCAAATATTTCACATTTACAAAAAAAACAGACTGACCTCTAAATCCCAAACCAAACCAAAGCTGCACAGGCCTCTATGGATGCACTAAAACTAAAGCACTTGGAACTAATTCAGACACAATCCCTGGCTTTGCAAATGAGTAGGACACTAGCTACTCTTTTCCCCACTGATTTTATATATATTTTGCTTTACTTTTATCTTTTGTGTAGCATGACTTCTTATTTGTCAATGATAGCCTATTACTACTATAGTTGTGGGGGAAAAAATGTGCAGTACACACTGTTATTCCCTTAGCCTGACAATACAGAACATGTAGCTACTACTGTATAGCTCCCAGTACATCTCAGAGAGAGAGCAGGGGTCTCTGAGGCCTTAACCAAGTTACCATGGCACTGTATGCATGAAGCAACTGTAAATCCTGCATCTGGTGGTTCAACTCAAAATCTATTGGGTCCATTTATTTATTTCTTCCTGCTTATTAGAGCCATCAGAGTTTGCATGTCATTCACTCTCAGCACTTCAAAGAGGTTTGCATCAAAGAAAGAACAAATGAAGCACAATGTTTCATGCGCTCTGACTGATTGGCCATCAAAGGAATAAAAATCAAGAACACATTTCATTCAGGCGTAAGTAAACAGACCCCAAACGGGTTATTTTTGCTTCACAAATATGGAAATATGTTCAATGGTTTAATCCAGATCTACACTGAGAAGAATGATTAAGCCAGGTTTAAAAAGATTGCTTTTGTAATGCAATACATTAAAGAAGCTGCTTAATTTTTCAATTAGGAACTTTTATCATACAGGTATCAGAGTACATGGTGCATTCTGACGTTTGATAATGTAGAGTAATTGGGACAACCAAATCTGGCTGCTGAATCCTTCAAATCTCTCTTCTCTCTTTGCTATAAGCAAACACAGAAAGCATAAAATGCAAATACATCAGTCAGTGTGTATAACCACAATAAACAGTCCTAGTTTCAGGTTGTTTCCTTTCCTTATAGCCACAGGCGTGTTTTTCTACTGCTTTTCTCTGTAAAATCCACATTGGCGATCTATGTCTGTGTAAATCTTTGTGTTAATCAAACTGATAGGGGATGAGAGTAATCAAACTATCCTTAATGGGAAACACAGTTATCATCGACACCGCAGATAAAAACCCCATCAGAGTGCAACAGGTGCTACAGTTAAACTCTTCCATTATTAGCCTGATTTCATGTACAAGGTTTGCTCAAAAACAATGAAGGAGGTTATTCGGTGGGGCAGAGCCCCAAAGTTGTCTTTAAATTGCGCGTGTGCGTGCGTCTCGTGCGTGCGTAACTGTGCAAGTGAACTGAATTTAACGAGTACAGTTACTGCAAAATATGAATCAAATATAATGAAAAATAGATTATGAAAGATAAATTAAGAGCCTCATTCTCGGTGCATATACGAGCACTATCTACCACCTTCAGAGATTAATATTCAAGGCAGGTAGTGCTGAGTCGCCAACTGTGTTGTGACTGTGATGTACTGGAATTTAAATTACTTTTTTTTTTTTGAAAAAGCTTTCCAAACACAAAACTGCTTTCAAGTAAATAAATCTTACAGTGCATCGATTGAGCGACTTGTCTTCAATGACAGTCAACAGTTAACATCTCCTCGCGGCAGGCCATTCCCTATGAGCCAGCGCATTTCTCATCACACTCCTATCAGCACAAAAAGACCATTACATTTTGTGATTTAGTCTTACTTGAGCGAAAGTCTTCATGGGCCAAAAGCTTTACCGACCTCGACGTAAAATCATCTTCTCCCCGGTTCCCGGTGACATTGAGCGCACTGGTTCTGCAGCAGCTGCTCCCCGGTTCAGTCTGTTGCGAAGGAAATCCGCAAGACTGGCAGGTGAAACGACCAATCGGCGGCGGGCTGAGGAGTCCACCCTACTCCTCTTATCCAATGAGAAGCAAGAATAACGGCTCTACTTTAGGTCAGTTAAGTACCACAGGAGCTGTCCAGAGTATGAGGCGGCGGGACTCGCCAGGTAACCTAACCTCAGTACGTCACGCGCCACTCACTGGCCACGCTGTTAGCGCAGCACTCGAGGTGGGGTCAGAACCCCAGTAGGAGCCCTTAACAAGAGCTGTTCAAGTCTTCACTATCCTCGCGTGTATGTGACCGTTTGTTCTAATATGAAGGTGGGTTCCCTGCGTCAAAACCTCGTCAAATTGACAAAAATGCATTTACTATCTTTTTTCCGGGTCTTTCATCTGCATCTCACGGTCTTCCTCGGCTGATGGAGTTTGCGCAGTTGTCATGGATATAGCTTAGTAGGCTACCCTCACTTTCAACTTTTCACAAGCTCCAGACGCTTGATTATATGCACATACATGCTGTAAAGTTACCTTGCAGTTAGACTGTCTAGCCAGCTGGCAGGCCTACAGAATTGAGAGAATTGTAGTTTGACTTCTTTAGTGTGTACTTATTCAGTGTTGTCTTGTCAGTGGAATATTTGAGACGTTATAATAAGCTTAGGATGCAATGCTGTAACCACAACGTTGACGTATAATTAGTCACCTTATCAACTTTATAAAGTTATTATATAATTATACACTGGGTTTATCAGAGCTTTTTGTAACGATGCTGATGAGAGAGGTGAGACTGAATCAAAACAGTAAAGTTGTGGCCATAAAACCAATGTGTTTGGCTATAGGGCACTCCAGACTTCAGTTGGGTGACAGGTATCTGTGGATTCATCACTATTACCAAATTCTTTCACAAGAAGTTGTGAAATCCATTGCTTAATGGATTTCAATTGCTTAATCCATTGCTAATATACAAATACTGATTAAAACAGCTTTAAGGCAGGAAAAAAAACAATTCTGAAGGTATAATAAAATCAACAGCATTCCTCAATGTATCTATAGCCTCACTAAATACATTTTAGATCGCAGTAGATGGACACAAGATTCTGGAAACCAATTTTATTCCATATTGGAGGTTTTCCTACAAAAACACCAAAAGTCAATAAGAACTTGAACAAAACTGTAGCATTAGCACTGAGGAACATCAGCACCATACATCGGCTGTTTAATGAGCTGCAACAAGAACATGTCATTCATTGTCAAATTGTCTTGGCATGTGACCTAAACTAAAATAACATAACATAAATTTGAGGTAAAATAAAAACACTGACAAAAAACAAACAGAAAAAATGATGAAGCACTGAAGAGTCACAGATTAAGTGTGAAATTATGGCAAACAGCTTTATAATAAATACAGGATCATTAGCAGGAAATGATATATCTCCATAACTCTGTCCATAACTCTTGAGTTCAAAGTGTGAGGTTGTTGGGAACGGAGTCATTCAATGCGATGGCAGCCAGCAGGACTTATTGAAGTGACATGCTTTATCCCACATGCAGTGTTCTCTGTGGAAACTAAGATGTCAGCTACAGGATAATACAAACGCTCAGGACTCAAAGAATGTCCTGCAGGTGATTTAAACCAGTCCTTTTTTACATTCTTATACAACCTCTGCTTGTTCTGCCTCCTCAACATTCACCATTTCACCCTCCATCTCTACTTCCACCTGAGAGTTCACCAACTGCTGCCCGTCAACTTCAGTCGTGGTCACGTGCACCACTTGGATCTGCACGCCGGCCCGCTTTAATCTCTCCATGTCTTCCTCACACATCTCTGCCACCCCTCCGTCCTCCACCACAACTGTTGCAGTCTCCTCCATCTCCAGCACATCCACAGGCTCCACTGTGACGTGTTCCACCTGGATTCCATCGTCCAGCAGGACTGTTTCGGCTCCTTCTATGCTCTGCGTTGCAATGGCGAGGGAGGTGGCAGAGTCAGTGATGACCACTTCTTCAGTTGACTTGTTGTCCTCAATGGAATGGATATGTTTAAGGTGGGCCTTTAGTTCTTTTGGGTGGGTGAACCACATGTCACACATGGTGCAGTGGTTGGGCTTGACCCCTGTGTGGCTCACAAGGTGGTCTTTGAACTGGTCCCAGCTGTTGAATACACTGCTGCAGACCTGATAGAGGAAGCAGAGGAGAGGATAGAGATGTCCCCATGGACGATTAATCATGGGGGCTATACAAATTCAGAAAACAGTGACAAATGTCCTCAATTGTCTTTAATTGTCGTGTTTTATTTCAACCCAGCAGTCCAAAATCAAAAAATATTAACTTTACTAATGTAAGACCTAGAACAGCAACATCAATTATTTGACATTTTTGCTTGAAAAATTACTTCAACAATTAATCAATTATGTAAGTAGTTACAGATTAAGTTTCCATCTATCGAATAACCTAATAATCAACTAATCCTTTCAGCTCTACTCCGTTCCTTTGTTAACGTGTAACCATTAATGGAAAGCTGTGATGCAAACTGTATTTTCTTAATACAGAAATACATTATTCACCCGTCAAGCATTTCTGGCCTATAGTGGATTAAGTTTACTAATACCCAGTATAGGCAGATATCCAATAGTAAATGAATTAGATGAGGAGCGAACACTTGCCTGAGACATCACTACTGTAGGACAATTATCAGAAAATAACATTAAATTGAAAGTGATCATTATAGTGAAAACAGTATCTATTTTATCTTTGATGCTGAGTTTATACTATGGCAATACCTGTTAATTGTTAAATTTACCAAAGTAAAGCACCACAATCTAAGAAACTGTATGACAATAGATCAGTATTATTATATCATTCAATATATCAGTCTGCACACTAAAGGAGCCAGATATCAGAATGTCTGGGCATTATGTCATTCAGCATTAAGTGAATAAATGCATTTACAGAATGTGGAAATCTTTTTTTCCCTACTGTTGACACAGCACTGGTAGGGGAGCGCTTGATGGCCTTGATTCTGGACAAACTGTACCTGGCATTCATAGAGTTTCTTGCGTCCTTTCTTGGCTCCGGCCCCATTCTGACAGGCTGCCATATGGCACTTCAGTGTGCTGTTCCTTGCAAATCGCTCGTGGCAATCTGGACACTCATAAGGTTTTTCACCTACAGACAGATATATAAAGCCAAGCATGTATTTCAATGTAGGATGTGTCAACGGTACATAATTACGGAAGTACTAAGTTGAGTAATTTGCATATTAAGAAACTGAACACAACCAGCTTAATTTTTCATTCTCACCAGTGTGCTTCCGCAAGTGCTCCTTAAAGTGGCCGAAGTGGTCAAAGTGCTTTTTACAGTATTCACAAACATGCACTTTCTTCTGGGGTTTCTGGTTTCGAGAAAGCTCTTCTGCATCAAAGTGAAATGTGCTGATGTGCTGCTTCAAGGCGCCCTCCCGCGTGTAGGCTTTACCGCAGTGGTGGCACACATGGGGCTTTTCCAGTGAGCCCAGGTGTGTTTTCAAGTGCTGTTTGAGGTGGTAGTATAACTTGAAGCTACGATCACACTTGTTGCAGCGGAACATGTTGTCCACTTGGGAAATCTGGACCTCTACGACCTCGACATTCTCCAGTACCTTAGAGGCAGTCACCGTTTCCTCCTGATACACCACCTCCTGTCAAAACACAAAACACAAGCAAAGCAGAGTTAATCCTTTCACATCTACAACTCTTACTGCATAACCACAGCTTACCAATTAATAAACCAAAAGCTTAAATTAAGGTTTGTACAAATCAAGTCAATATACCTCTTCTATTCCTCCCTTCTTAATGACCTGTAGCGTGGGTTCCTCTTGCTGATACTTGCTGGTTATGTCAGCAAGAAGAGCCAAAGCAGAGTCATCTGACGTCACCTGAGCATTCTTTGCAGCATCGACCACCTCCTCCAGTACAGTCTCCTCCACCTCAATGGCCCTCTCTCCTATCACCTCAATCTCCACCTGGAAAACATTGAAAACATTCAGTCCTGACAATACGATGTGTGGACAAAGTAAGGCTCACTTGTGTTCACTTCCTACATTAGGGGATTTTAGCATCAAGAATTGATCTAATTGCTAGAAAAATAGAGCCAGTCCCTGAAGTTTCAGCGAATCTAATTGTCTTTGCAAAGAACTATATCTCTATGACTATGATCATCATGAACATACTGACCTGTTCCCCTTCCACTGAAGGTAGGGTTTCTGTAATCACGTTAGATGTCTCAGCAATCTTCCTCTTTTTACTTTTGCTTTTTGCTGTCGGCGTTAGATTCTCATTTATCCTACAAGAGAAGATGAGCTCTTATTGAGAGGCAAAAATGTTTTTACTAAGGAGTGCGGAGACAACTTCCTTTCTAGCTAATAAAACACTACATTTGTAAATTACATCACTTTAATTCTGATTTCTATTTCTGAATTCTAGTGACCCAGTTTTAGCTTCTCGAGCAGTGATAGGTAACAGGTCAACCTTATGCAAGTCTCACTTATTGTTGAGTGCTTTGATGGCTTCCTGCATCTGGAGGTATTCAGCAGCCTTCCAGACATCATAGGCCTCCTCTTCTCCAGCTACAACTAGTGTTGCTGTGTAAGTGAACTCCATCAGCTGGCGAAAGGCTGTGTTACTCACTCCTGTCAGAGTATGACAGAGCAGCAGTGGTGAATTAAAGGTGTTCCACGTAACACAGTAACAAACATAGAATACATATTTGTAGAAGCAAATTCTTAGCTGGAGATGTTTGGAACATAAAGCACATTTACAATGTTTATAATGCCCCTTTACCTTTACAAATATTTATGTTAAAAGACATTTTTCAACCTGGGTCATATTTTCATAGTTTTGGACATTGTTCCTATCAGTTATGATAACATTTTACTCAGTTTCATTGCTGAGTGCTGGGGAATAGGATGATTCTTCTAGAAGTAGCAACAGTAGAGAAAGCAAGTAGATTCCAGACGAGCAGGCAACACATGCGTTCAGACAATCAGACATGCTCTAAACAAAACAATTGTTAATCCAAATTTCTCAAAACCACTTATCTGGAAGTAAAAACTAGTAAAAGATGAGTTATAATCATTAATGGCTTTGTAAAACACCATGTGCATAAAACTAAAGTCATTAAAGTAATTAGAAAATTGATGCAGGAATTACCTCTAATGGATGCTCACATTGGACAGTTCGGGTAATAAACTTAAAAGCGACATTGTTTTTGCTTGCAAATAAGAGGTTTACAGTCTCCCTGTACTTCCTCCAGTCTGACCACTTTTCTTTCGTTCTTTTTTTAAAATTGAAACACAGAATACCTTCTATCTCCACCAGTGGCTCCTGGGTAAAATCCTGGAAGAACTTATGGAAAAACTGACTGCATGCTGCCAACACTGCTTTATGGGCTCTGAACTGGTGTCCTACAAGAGACAATAGACATGGGAATGAGAATCACTGCTTAGACATTTCACTAAGACATCAAGATTAGATGACCTATAATATATGCCTACTCACCATCCACAATCAAGGTAATGTCTGTGAACTGGTCCAGCTGTCGTTGTTCATTAAGTTTGTCCATCATGACTTTGTAATGTGCTGGGTACTCACTGCCTCTGTCCACCTCGACCTCCACCTCAGCCGCCATTTTTGACCTTATCCCTGTCTGTACGGAACAAAGGAAGATGGACATACAATTCTGAATATTGTTTGAGAAGAGTAACAAAGATATCACCTGAACCGCCCGCACGCACACATGCGAGCATCACAACACTCTGACTGACCTCGACTCCTGGTTACAATTTTCGCCATTGTTTTGATGCATTGTTAGAAACAAAAGACCATTTTGTAGTTTACCTTAAAAACAACATAATCAAGGCAGCAAAAAGACAACCAACCTTCTTTTTCAACACATAAGTTCACATCAGCAGTCATTTAGGGGTGATAAGCAAAATGAATAAAATTGCCCAAAATATTTTGGGCAGTCTGTTTACGACTCCATATCCTGACTGTCACACAGCTATAGATTTTCATCTACATTAACCCTACAGTGATGTTCTCCCTGATCATACCTCTTGGATAAAACTGTTTGAGTGACAAATGCAGTCCACGTTATGACAGCAGTGATTTCAGCACAGGCCAACTCAATGAGACGAGCGAGTGTGACCTGACATGAAATTTGTATTTGTTAACTTTTCATCATCACACTGAAAAAATAAAAACCTACTTCTACTGAGGAGGAGAGACCATTTTTATTCTTGAATGGGCAAGGAACCTCTCCTGAACAGCTGCACTACAGTGTGATTGAACCTCACTTTGTCCAATATGACAGTGAGACATCTGCTACCCCTCCATACATGTTCCCACATTGCATTTGCACAACCCTACATCACATGTCCTACTCTCTCTGGTTCCACTATGTTGGTAAGCAACCAACCTCACATGGCCCTTTACCGGTGAAAATGATTAGAGTCAAGAATGTAGCAGCTCTGCATATTACTACACAGGAGTCGACACCGAATAAGCAGATCTTTAATCATTAGGATCAAGTTTGATAATATTGTGAACAGAAGACTCTCTGAAATATGCACTCAGCACCTGCACTTGTGTTAAATCCTCTGCAAACCATGCTTTCTATGTGATAACTGTGTCCAAATGTTTTTAAGAGAATCGTCTGAAGAGAACAAGATATCATTAAATGTTAAGCTAACGGATTGAGCTTTTTGATCACTGCATCACTGAATTTGCAGTTTTAGAGCACAGCAATGTATCACTGCGGTGATTAAATTGTATTGGGTTGAAAGAAAGTGAAATTGTCTGAGGTTCTACGTTGCAAAGTGCTTTACAGGGCAACAACATTGCAGAGAACGAGGAAGTCAAGATGAGGGCCCACAAAACCACATCACTAAAGTTACTAACCCTGGTTAAACGTTACGCTTGCCAGAAACTCAGAAATAACTGTACAAATACGACATCTGAGAGACCCTGCTAAAAGAGGAGACGGGCACATAATTCAACAAATGATCGCTGTTGGCTCGCATGGCTGTTCATTTGGCTAACGTTAACAGCTTTGCTAGTTCAGCTCGATGTTAGCTTAATGTTAACGTTAACTAGCGAACCTACAAACCTGCCTCCAGCAGAAGAGCCAAATGAGCAATTCAACATACTCGAGAAACAAATGAAACGTTAACCAAAGCCCAACTTACCGGGACTAGATATACCTATGCAATGGTTTCGATACTGGAACATGAAGGAAATAAACATGGTACAACCCCAGAGTGCTGCAGGTAACGGGCCTCTTAGCACGCTCGCCATTTCGCATTTGACAATCAACATTACGTCATCAAACCGCGCATTAAAATACACTTTTCCCAGAAAGATTTCCTAATTATAACCCCTGTGGGCCAAAATACACGTTAAAAATCATCGGTATACATACCTAAAGTTTGGTTACGCTGCTTCTGAAAGTTGTTTCACGATAATATTTCCCTCGACGCATGTACCGCTGTTCTACTCTCGTTGCTCAAAAAAGGGCGGTCGCTCAACCCTTAGGCCTCGGATTCCCAGAAACCCTTGCGAAGTCAAGGACGCCGAGGAGGGTTGCTTAGTGACAGCGTCGAGTGGCAACATGTTGTTCTTAGCAACTGCCAAGAATCAGGACAACTAACAATTACCAAAACGGATAAAAGTGCATTCAGATTTAATTTACATCAAATTTTTAATCTGCAACTATTTCTTTAATAGTAAAAAGAACGCCAATGCCTCCTACCTATCGAAATAAACCCTAGAATTTCCATAATGCAGAAAGTTACATTAACTTCAAGTAGCCTAGTGTATAATGTTATGTAACAGTTAGCTAGACCATAGTTTATGTTGCCTATCCCTGTTATCACTGTAAGCAGTGGTGGAAGAAGTATTGAGATCTTCACCTAAGTAAAGTGACCAATACCGGACTATTAAAATGCAAGATATTACAAGAAAAAGACCTGCATTCAAAGTAGCCTATAAAAAGTAAGGTCTCATTAGGCAGCAGCATTCTATAAACCAGGGTCAGCATTGAGACTTAAACCCAGTTCAGATGTAACAACACTACAGCTTTTACACACCATTCACTTATCATTACCATGAAATATGTGAATATTTTGAAAAAACAAGTAGACCTACACGTCTTAGCATGCATCACCAATCTTTACACAAGGTTGAAGTCTGAAGAGATAAGATAGAACTTTATTCATCCCAAAAGACATTTTTGTGCCAAAGATAGAAAATATACATAGTAAAATAAATAATAAATACAGATAATGTATATACTAATACATACATGACCAAATAGAATATACAGCCATAGTAAAATAAATGTCATGCTGAAAAACATACACATGTAGAATAAAGGGAAGTGCAAAGTGAAAATGATGATGCAGTGAAAAAATGAAAATGCAGGACAGAGGTTTCAATGTTCTAAATTACAAAGGAGACCAACTGTGCATAATTTGTTTGACTATGTGACTAAATGTTGCAAATCACAAGTGCAGAAATAGTATGAATGGGAAAACATATATGAACTGTATGAAAGGGTGAATTATACAGGTAGGGGATGTGATATAATAAGAAATAATTAGAAAATAACTTAACAACAGCAGATTGAGTGTGAGGCATATAGTATGGTGCCTGACAAAGGTTTACGCTAACAAAGGTTTCTAAGATATTGTGCCACCTGTATAACCTTTTATTGGGCATGGTTTAGTGTGGATGAATACTATCAATTCAGATCACTTTAAACTTACTGATATGCGTTATTATATATGCAGGTCAGTGTGCCCTGATAAAGAGCATATACCACAGCGTCAGATGCTGTGAATGAGTAACACTTGGTCATAAGGTAGTCGTGGCAGGACACTCTAAGTCTCATGTCACGCTCTGCTGTATCATCTGACCGCTATACCACAGTCACATCTCACTGCACTGATCAGTTAGTGTTATTGGACACTGATACTGGCATTTTTCTGTACACTGATGCATGTTGTCTGGGGTAACTGCTACGCCACAGCCTCCATGTGGTTTTGTTCTGCTCTGTTTGTATGTGTTCTTGTAGCTCTTCAGTTTCTTCTTGGGGGATTATTTGCAGTGCTCCCTCCATGTTGGTAATGCTGCTCATGTAGTCTGGCAGCAAGGTGCATATCACCAAGTCAACTAATTCTGCTGTACAGTGTGTGCCTCAAGTGTTCCTAACCGAACCCCTGAATATCAGGAGAAGGAGAAGAAAATTAATTGTTCCACTTGTCTTCAACAATATCTCAAATATTTAATTGTGAGAACTTAAAGTGGTGACTCATGTACAGATATACCGGGGGTGGACAGAGTGCAGGAACACCTTTTGAGACTGGCAAACCCAACCCAACAACAGTGCAAAGTACTGCCTAAAAATCACCAATGTGAAACAATGAATACTTCACTTACATTGTTATAACAGCAAGCTGCATGTTATTCGAATTAGATTGCCAGGTGTTTTACTTTTATTGCATCCATCCCCTGTACTGTAATAGCTTGTCGGGGACAACCACAATGTCACTGACATTTGCTGGCCTAGATAAAAGTGGCCTTTGACCTTAGTAATCTCACAACAGTGCTCTGCATGGCTGATACCTGCAGACAGACAACGACACTTTCCTGACTGGACTTTGAGGCTGTTTATAGATTTTTTATATACTTTGACTGTTGACGTCACATAGATTACTGTCTCTTTAATGCAGTGTTAAACAATAATTGCTCCCTCACCTAAAACTGGGTAACAAGTTTTAACAAGAATTAAAATGTGTCTCCAGAATAATTGGGTAAAGGACCTGAAGCTGTTAATTAGCTTTAGCAGCTCAATTTTAAATTAGATGTTTTTCATAAAGCTACTGTCTTTTGTGGTTCTTCATCCCTCCTAAATCGCTGCATCATGAAGTTCATCATTTAATTTCCCCCAGTTGCTAGAGTGAGCTAAATTCCATTTTTCTAACTAATAGTACTCCACATTTTTTGGTCTGCCCTGAACTATAAGAATATAATTTGCTCACTTATGATCGCCCATGTTCAGTGCTACACAATGCCCTGTTAATATTTTCCTACTTTTACTGCCCATGTGTATTAAAGTGCAGGATACTTTCTCAGGAATGCTTAAGACTAAGTTATGCCACTTGTGCCTATTGAATAAGTCATATAGCTGTGAATGTATGGGCCTTGGAATATGCTGTACACCGACCAGAGTCCCTCCCTCTGTCCTTTCACACTTCCCCTCTCTGCGCTGAAAGTAAAAAACAGAATTGCACAATGTTTTTCCATGCTCTTGGAGACTCATAACACACCTTTATAATACATCTTACACAGTGTAAAAGCTTTCATTTTGATTTACAAATGCACACACTATCTTCAGGGCTGACATTTCTAGCCAGCCGTAATAAAGATGCAACATTTTGTCCTCACGCTATAATTCTCCTGCAGGAATTTGTCAACCTGCCAGTTGCTACGAAACATTTTCCATTAACGAAAGTGTTTTTATCCTGTCAACAAGGGGATTTCATGCACTGTGACTTTTCTAACTTGAGAAAAGTGTAGGCATCAGCATACAGCTGAAACTGAACTTTGTCCTCCTTCCAGATAGAAAAACAAGAGGCAGCGTATAAAAGGGGGGAGCAGTGGAGGAAGAGACTTGTTTTTGTTCAAGGAGTTGCAGCGACACAGAGCTGAGCAGAAGGAAGGAAACTTTTTTAAACAAAGGGTAGGTAACATAATTGATTCTATTTTAAAATGTATTTATAAGTGTTCCTTTTACAAAAATAAATGGATCAATGCTAAGAGGCAGAACCGAAGGGCATTTCTCAATACTGTATTTGAACCTTTCTTAAATGCAAATGTTTTCATTGTGTACGTTCGGTGTACGAACTGAACCACTTTTTACATTATTCAACCTTTCTGACTTTCAACATTCCAGCGTGCTTTCTTTTCAACTCTATATATGCTGTTTCTTTGTATTTACAGTGTGTATCCATGGGCATAAATGTGTAAAGAAACAACATGAGCACAGTTTTGGGAACTTCAAATAAATTGCTATGTTCACTCTGCACTAGTCTCCCTTAGCTGTATCCAGTCCTGCAAGCACTTAAGAGGTTTGGGAGGATACTTAGGACGATTTGGAGAACGTAAAAATGATAACCCTTCTCTGACCTTTTGTACAATCCTGTCACTTTTGTCTGCTGAGTTTGACCAATCTCTGACGTTCTCTCCCCCCTCCTTCTCCTCTTTCACCTCTCACTGCTCCCTTCCTCTCTGTGCTCAGCAGATTGGGGCAGTGAGGAGGCACAGCAGGGATGTGGGCGGGCCTCAGCCTGCTCATCACTCTCTGCCTGCTCCATGGGGGCGGAGCAGAGAGTGATGGGGGTGGGCCTCGCTGTCAGCTGCCGCCAGCCTGGAAGATAGGGGAGGTGGAACCAATGAAGGGGGCGATGGGGCAGGTGACGGTGGTGGCCCTACTCAAGGCCAGCTGATTGTTCTGCTTGGTGCAGGCTTCCAGGTATGTGCCCATTGCATGTTAGCCACTATCCACTTTGACCCCTTGTTATGCACTTCTGCCCATTCACGAAAAAACATGACATTACAATGTTTCACCCCAGGAGTGCTAAATCTGTGGCATAACATGACATTCACACTGCTTGGTTAATCAGGAAGTGTTAGAGAAATTGTATATATTTAACAGTGTCAGTTAAAATGTATGGCCCATTCTGAAAGGCTTGCCAAGTTGGCAGCAAGGAATAGCATGCTCTTTCTTATGCAACAGTTCACTGTTGAAGAAGTGAATCATGTTCATACTTGATTGTTAAGCAGACTTTCCAGGAAAGCTTTATCAAAAACGTTGTTACATGGCAACTGATTTTTAAACACATGGTCTCTGATTTCCGTCATCTGAGCAGAATGGATGGCCTGCACCAGAAGCTGGAGAGCCAGGGTCTGAAGGATGTGGTCTACATGGTCGTTAACCACCAGGGGGAGCAAGCACAGCGCCTGCACACCATGCTGGCTCAGAGACTATCAGAGAACATCACGCTCTACAAACAAGACGAGCAACAGCCTGATGTCTGGCAGACACTGAGAGGAGAGAAAGATGACTTTCTCATTTATGACAGGTTCGTTACCTTTAGTGGATAGTGGATAATTCACATTTTTAAAAAATGTTCTATTTATTTGTTTCCTCACCATGCTTTCTAGCACGGTGGCAGTGCGGTTAGCGCCCCCGCCTCCCAACAAGGAGATCGTGGGTTCGAATACCGGACCAGACCACGACCTCCCTGGGTGGAGTCTGCATGTCCTCCCCGTGTTACCGTGGGTTTTCTCCGGGTTCTCCGGTTTCCTCCCACCGTCCAAAGACATGCATTAGGTTAATTGGTGACTCTAAAATTGTCCCTAGTGGATGAATGTGTGCGTGAATGGTTGTCTGTCTAAGTGTCAGCCCTGCGACGAGTTGGCCACTGTCCAGGGTGTACCCCGCCTAAGGCCTGAACCCACTGGGATAGGCTCCAGTCACCCGCGACCCCGAACGGGAACAAGCGGTAGAAAATGACTGACTGACTGACTGACCATGCTTTCTATCCCTTTGCCATCAGGTGTGGCCGTCTTACCCACCACATTTCACTTCCATACTCGCTCATTGGACAAGGACATGTTGAGGGTGCGATCAAAGATACCTACTGCAAACGCATATGTGGGGACTGCACACATGAGGTATAGACCACACATAACTGCAAGAATACACATTAATTTAAGTCCCCAGATAATGTGTTGGTAACACATTTAATCAAAGATAAGCTCATACACTGAAATCTCTTTTGGCTCTCTTTCCATTTCTCCTCTCTTCATTTTTCCATAGAGCACCGCGACACCAGAGGAGTGCAAAGAGAAAGCAGATGCACAGCCACCTGTTGAGGAAGAAACCGTACATGGTCACCACCATGGTAATCAACATGGTCATGGCCACTACCATGGACATCATCATGGTCATGGCCACCATGGAGATAATCGTGATTTTCACCCCCGTGGCGCTGGTCATAGCAGTGATCACAACCATGGTCATCACCATGGACATCATGATGATGCTGGCCATGGCGGTGACCGTAGACAAAGTCAAAGTCAGCAAGGTGTTAGACAACAGGGGCATGAGCAAGATAGTGGATTATCTCAAGGGCAACATCATTTAGATTTAGGCCAGATGCAGCAAGCAGTGCACATGCATCAGATGACACAGGGGGCCCATGGAGCCCCTGTGAGGCCTTGAGTAACAGAGAAGGCTAGGTGAAAGTCAAAGCACAGCTGACAGTGGACAGTAGGCTCTGACAATGAAGCCTCTCCTAAGGCCAGCTGATGCTGACACTGACGCAGGCTGTTTGGTGACGCAGGGAGTGAGCAGCCTATCGGTCTCTGACACTGTAATGAGGCGCTGCCCGCCTCCTGACAGTGACACGAACTGATAGGCGACGCAGCCATTAATGTCAGGGAGACCTGACAGTGACGCTCGCCTCCTGCTGACTGACAGCAGCCTCAGCCAGCCCAATGAGCCTGAGCCCTAGGTGTGAGCATGTGAGGATGAGAGCAGCTGTAAGCTGGCTCTGATATCAGCCTCATATTAATACCAGCCAGAAACACTGAGGGCCAAGCGCTCTTTGTTTACCAACAAGTATTACCCTGGGAGAGGGCAGGGCAATTCCTGACAGCATAGATGTGGGATGGGTGAACAGGTGCAGTCCAACATCACACTGATAAAGACAAACTAAGGCAGATAAACACACCAACTAAAGCATGTATTGGCAGCTTGTTGTCCATGTCCTGTTTCAACTGTCTCAGCCTGTCTGTCAGTGGGTTGCTCTCATCCTTTCTCAGGAGTGTATGTGGTTATCATGTTCATAAACTGCCCCCTCCATTTTGCTCTCTACATCCTTTATGAAACCAGGCGCAGAAACTACGCTCTAGTGGCGCCTGTATGAAGTCAGGCAGGAGAGCGAGGAGAGGGTAGTTCAGGAACATGATAAACGCTTAAAACATTTCAAGTTCAGTATCAAAGATATTTAAAGTAACAGAACAAATGAGAGAGAATCTGCAAATTCTAACCAAATGATTAAGGAAGAATAAGTGTAGATACTATTACAGTACATCAGATTATGGGAATTAGGTAATTGCCAGAAATCTCTAAAGAGGAAATTTGAAAGCACTGGCCCATTACTGGGAAAATAAAGTCCTAAAAACATTTAAAAGCAAACCTAAAATACCAGTGATGTGTTTGTCTGTACGCTATTGATAATTTTTCTTGAGCACATATAACAGAAGTAACTGCGATGAATGACTTTCTTTTAGTCTTTTAATTGTTGATTAAGTCCACAAGCTTAAACATACATCAGGTGTGTCCTTTACCACAAACATGCACATCATCAGGCTTGAATACTTGGCATTCCTGTATATTTTGTATATTTTATAGATTTGCTATGTAGATGCACACATTTATACAAGGCTTGCTTAAAAAAACAATACAAGGCTCTATTGTTTAGAAAAGAAGAGAGAAAATGAGAGTGAAGCAATGAATGACTGTTGGAATACACTCTGTACTTAATGATGGTTTCTGTGGGAAGATAACAGTCACCCTGATAATCTGATGCTTGCACAGAGAACTGTATTGTGTTAAGGTTGTCAACATGGAAACTGAGAGTTGAATAAAGATGGTTGAGTTACATTTTTAGTTTGTGTCTGTGTGTGTTCTTGTCAAAGTTAAAGCATACTGACTGTCAAATTTGCTGTGCAAGAAGACTTGGAAGATCTGCCATGGATTGTGTGTCTGGGGGGAGTGACTCTTGGCGGTATTTGGCCACTTTCCTGCACGTGCCAGAGAAGTTGGATGCATGTGACTTCAACAAAGCAGAGGGATCATATTACCTACAATACTTGTGTATGTATGATCTTCATAAGAGTCTGCAGCATGCTATTAAAGTACAGAGATTTAAAGTCCCTTATGCTGTTAAGTAGATACAGCTGTTAAAGAAAAAAACATTCCTAAAAAACATTTTGTAGAACATTTATATAAAGGGTGCTATTAAACTGTTTTGCCCAATAGTTGTCAATAGATGGCGATGAAGGTCTACACAAAAAACCGTCATCACACTCTCAACAGCTAACTGGCGAGTTTACTGTTGGAGGTTGTCCTCCTCCTGACTGATTAATGTGGCGAGCCTATACCGGGGCTCACCACATTCAACTCCACCCAAATTAGTTTTTAACAGAGTGCCTCTTCACAGAGATCATACATATTAGCTGTCTTTCTCTATTTTCTTCTGTCACACATGTTCAAACACATGCAATTTGAATTCCAGTGGTTCAAACTACCCTGATTGTGCACACACGAGCAACACGTACGTCACATGCCCAGTGCCAGCTTGAAATATTTCCAGGAGTAGGCTATAGGTGATGAAAGTGAGCTGCTTTTACATATTTTGGTTCCTCAACTATGTAGATGGTTTGTGACATATATGCATACACATATTGAAGATTGATGATACACTTGTTGTTACATCTCTTTTTTTGTATTGATAATACTGATGGTAGCCTGGAAAACACAATAAGAAAACAGCATTTATTCTATTTAGTTAAAAAATTGTCCATTTGGTTGGTTGTTGTGGTGTTGTTTGTTTATATAATAATTACCTGGGATGCATGTAGTATTAACAAATGTGCTAGCAACAAGAGATGCATCATAAGAGCACTTTTCTATGCTAACACTTACATAATGATGTCAACATACAGCTCAAAACCTGTGAAATTGTCTTCAAGACTTAAAGGGCAACACCCTCTGCTCAGTGTAATGTATCTGAATTGCCTGTCAGACTGTGTGTCTGAAAAGCTCACCAAGCAACCGGAGGTAATAAATGAGGCCGGGGTGGACTGCTTGTGTGGGCGTAATTGGGCTGAAGATCCAATACAGTGGAACAGTGACTTATGGGTAATTACCTGCAATGTCCTGAGACGAAGAGCTGTGAGTGGCTGTCTCTCTGATTCAATCAGCCCCACACAGAGCAGTGCAATACACAGCCTCTGTCCTAATTGTCCGATATGCTTTCCCCATGATGCACAACTGTTTCCTCTCCACTTAGTCCGGCAGCAGCAGAGAGAGAGAGCGAGCGAGCGAGCGAGAGATAGAGAATCACACACTTATGAACTCATTCACACACACAAAGTGCCTCTGTGTTGCTCACAAACAAGTATGCACTCCCCACCCTACAGCCACCACACATACACGCACACAGTTCCTATGTTCTCTCTCTCTCAGACACACATACACTGTACATTTTCTTCATTAACATCCTTTACTGTCAGGGAGTGCTGATCTGAGCTGACCTTTACTGTGCACTATGCTGCTTGTGTACTTATAATGACAGTTGGCAGTGAGTTAGGCTGTATTCACACCAAAACAGGCGTTGCGGTGAAAACGCCAGTCCTCCCATTCATTTTAATGTGGGTAGTGCATTTAGGCTGCCTGGGGATACTGAAAAAACCGCATTGGCCCTGTGACGAAAAGTTGAAAAAGAATCAACTTTAGGAGAAGCGCAAGCCAACGTCACGCTGCGGTGGCAGAAGAACATGTAGTATTGTAGCTTTCCGCTGTTTGCCGAGCAACTGATAGGATGGAAGAGACTGATCGCCGCTGTGATGACCTTTCCAGAGCTGTACAACCCTGCCATGAGCGAGTACAAACATGTTAATTGCAGTGCAGTTTTCTGGTAAATATTTTTTTATCATAATCAGTAACATGATCTTGATAAGCCAGTGAAATTTAATTTGTTTCATTTAGGTTTGCTTTTCCAACACTTACATTAGATTTTGAGTTTAAATTTAATACTGGATCCAATTTAAGGTGTATAGAGTTTGAAGGAGTGCTCAGCTTTAAAAACACATGGAAATTCTTTGGAAAGCATAGCAATTAAAAACATAAATGCTTGATGTTTTCTTTGTTTTTCTGAGGACAACTGATGACAAAAAACATTCACAAGATAATTGAGATGCTGTATATATATTTATTGTGTAACTTGTTGAAAGCTTATTGATCACACATACAATACCAGAATGGCTCAACTGGTAAGACAACAATTTCTAATCATCAAAGATTAACACAGTTCTTGGCCTTGAGTAAAACAGCAAGCAACAGACAAGGACAGTGGCTCCAAGGTCAAGGAGCAGAGTCGTATCAATTAATGAAGCCAATGCAAACCGATAAATTCTGGGTTTTTCACATTTTCAACCACAATGCAGCTGTTTCCAATTATGACATGCAGAATACTTCCAGTTTTATGAGCCTGAATGACACAGGTCAGAGAATAACTGCACACATTACTCATGCGGCTCCAACCACTGTTGTCAGTTAAGGAGGTGGGGTGATCTGAGGGCCGTAAGCAGACAAATAAATAACATGAATTGAAATATAGAGTGGAGCCACTGAACTTAGTCATAAAAAAACAGGGTGTATACGCTGTACTCAGGTCAAGAATTAAAGTATTTCCCCAACAAGCTCAAGATTACATTCCGGCTTAACAGAGGGACAAAAGCCACCCTTGAATTGATGCAAAACCAAGAAGCTGGAGGCCAAAACACATCATTATAAAACACTGTAGCCCCTTCAAATGCACTTTCCAATAACAAAATGCCGAAATCACATAGTAGTGGGAGAAATGTAAGAGTGTAGAGTTACAGTATAACTATTTCACTCTGCCTATATTTTGATATGACTTCATAAAATACTATATCTATCTGCTCTATCTATCCATAAATCGTATAGCAAACATTGAATATTATAGTACGTCATTCTATCAATCTGGTAGTGTAAAATATGTCCTATAAACATAAACTCTGTAGGACAAAACTGAAGCTTATTGATATTGAAGGTTCCTCATTGTCTAATTATTGTGCTGAATAAAAAACATAATGCTGTTTTATAATAACAGGTAATTCATAGACTTGATTTAGTCCAAAATACAAAATCTGAATACTATTTTAACCATCCGATATATATTTGTATACAAAGTGCTTGCTCTAAAGTGTCTGTAACAGTTCTAAGCTTGAAATAACAGTTGCAAACGTTTACACTACATTAAGAATGATCTCATTGTGAACTGGCAAAATAATTGCAGACACAATGTAGTAAACACCAGTACAGTAAGCTTGAACAAAAAAGCACCTCCCAGTTTATCTTCCTCGCTATCGCTATAACCATTAAAAAACACTTTCAGTGATTTACCTTTTTTCTTTGTTTTTACAAGTTTTCCTCAATATAATAATTGCATTGCATATTCCAGTTTGCACACATTCACAATCACCATGGTACAACTGAAACAGAACCTTAACAGTGCTTTTTTTCCCCATTATCTCAGCTTCGTTAATATACACAGAGAGCCCTCTGGGGATCTTTGGATGGGTGTAAACACTGTGAAAGTTGGATGAGAATCACTAGCTGACTGTACTGCAGCTTGACTTTGGGGCAAATCTGTCCTATTGTTGCTACCAAACAGATAACTGAACCAAATCTTACCTTCCCATTTCTCCCAGGTAATAGATCGTTTTCAGATATCAGTATCATCCAATTTGCAGGTTTCATCACAAACATTTACCCTCGGACACAATACGGTGATCGTGGCACTCACTTGAATGACCCCTTCCCTCCATATTAAGGCTGAATGCAGGAAAAATACATGCACCGAGCAGCAATATATCGTGATTAGTAACATTAATGACGTAGAAAACATATACTTGTAATCTTACAGCACTAGTATATATATTAAGACATTTCTGCAACAGCATTGACTTGCTGGTGTCATCAGCACTAGGCAGCAACAACAGAATACTGAGCTCTTAATAAAAAAAGAGAAAGAGAGACAGAGACACAGAAAGAGAGAAATGGCACGTTTATCATATTCACATTTTTAGAAATGTTATGGCTCTTGCTTTGCGTCTCTTCATTATGGGATTGTCTGATACAAAAGACCTATTCTATATGTCCATTAGTCTGCTTATCTCAAGGATGATTCCAACAACATAATTCAAAGGCAGGATGTGTTTTCTTTGCACTGTAAAGGGTTGCGGAGGCTGCCTTGATGTTATACAATAACAATGCATCTGACTCATTCATAGACTTGTTGAAATGGAAATTCATTGTCTTGTATCACAAAACCATGCATATTGCACAATGTCTATTGGCCTAAGCTTAAATAGCTTATTGTATACAGTATGCTATGCTGCTGTGTTTTTCACAGGCATATTGTCAAAGTCTTTATGATAGAATTCAAAGGATGAAAACACATGAGGAGCCTAAAACCTTTATAAAAGGTCTCCTCTGCTATCTTCTCACCCAAACAGGTCATTATAAAAAGCTTACACTTTCAATCAACCGATGACAAGCTTACAGTATAAGCTAATGTGACTAAATAATTGATTAAGCAACATATTCTGCCTAAATAATGTCCTCAATTTGGTTATTCTAAGAAATGTATGCGGACAAAGTAACCAGGAATCCGTGCCTAATTACAAACGTTGCCTACTGTGTCTGACTAATTTTTTCTGTTGGAAAATACTCACATCTATCTATGTACTCATTGCTCTATCAAACCAGAACTTGGAACTCAAGGTCTTTCAGTATTTGCCCTAATTAAAATTTTTGGTTTGGAAATTGTGGTCAGTTTTACGAGTATGATCGGAAATGTGAAAATTACGGTTTAGTGGCCTCGTACATTTTCACCATTGTATTTTCTTAGACAATTTTCAGCTCATAAATTTTATGACAGGAAGGTAAAATTAAATATCAATTAAGGCAAATGTTTTTGATGTAGTGTGTGTGTATGCATGCATACATGTTACTGTGTTAATGCATGTGCAGGTTTTGTGCACAGGGAGGCTTTACACTAATTCATGCTATATACATAGCAGTACTTACCTGTATATAGCAATGCATAAATGCACACATCCTAATTACATAAGCATACTTTAGCACATAAATGACAAGCCAATAACACTATCAAAGGCACAGTTTGTTTACACAGTGTACTTGGCAGATAATAAGTATAGAATGTTAGCAAATTACAGCTATCACATACTTTCAAGAATCTTTCAACTTGTTCCAGTTGCTGTCCCTGCAATAATAATGCAACTTTAGAAGAATACAACTCGCAAGTGGAAAGCTTGCTCATTAAGGTTTCAGTTTGAGGGATAGATTATGAGTGAGTGCTGGTTGTAAAGGTGAGACTTGGCTGCTGTTACAGGATGAAAAGCAATATCTGGTTTATCTGAACTGCTGGGTGTGTGTTTGTGTCCCTTCCCTTTTGCTAAAAGAACTATATCAATGTGCTCTTGAGTAAGGCACTTGGTGGTGCTCAGTGTGCTACAGCACTGTTTGTACTGAGCGGCTCCCAGCTGTGAATGAATCTGAATAAACCCTTCCTCTTACGACAAGAACTGCTGTTCAGCGATGTGAGTGACATGTTCACAGTATGCATGTCAGAATAAAATGAAAATAAATAAACTCAGGTTAAAGAAATTTCAATGCAGGGACCTGTATAATCAGTCTGTGATATTCAGTGCATTCCAGGAATTAGTTTATGATGAAATGAAAATGTCCCTTATATTTATCACCTCTACTTCTACTTCAGTTAGTGATTTCCTTCATTTCCCAGAATACCTTTAAATATCCCCCAAGGAAGGAAATATAATAGTAATACTATATGCAGGGACTCTTCTGACTTTCTTTTATTGTTGATGGTATTTTCTGTCCCAATTACTCAAGTCTATGTGTGTGTGTGTGTGTGTGCATTTGTACTGAATGTTTTTTCAGTTGAAAATATTTCTTCTATTAAACTCTATTGTGGCTGTAGAGAAAAAATATCATGACATCATATAATCTACGTGTGGCCACTTATTTGCGAAAATATGAACATCATACCATTAAACAAAACGAAGCCAGGAATGCAAGGTTAAACTGCATAGTTGTGTTTCCAACTGTATTTTAGGGTGTGTATTTTTTCCTTTAGCTAATGCCTTTTTGTATAAAAATATATCTCTAGTGAAGTACTAATAATATGACACGATGAAATAAGAAATTTAAGAATATAAAACAAGCCACAATTGAGCGGCAAAACACCTCTGCCAGCAAGAGGTATCAATAACAGCAATGACTTCGTCTCGGTGTGGTGTGAAAAACATGACTGTGCTTGTCTTCTCCCAATCAATCTCTCTGTAAGATTAAGACTTCAACTATGTCATTGCTCTAAACACAATTAGCCAGAGATGTAATGCAATCCAAGGCAGTTTAGCAGTGAGCTAATGCTTTTTTACTCATTACAATCATTCTCAGCCTATTATTTGTGTGTGTCTTGTGCATGTATGTCAACAAAGAGAGCAAACTCTGCATTTGGTTTGTGATGTTCACTTCTGGCTGTCTCTGCATCAAATGAACTGATGCCGCAGGTGTAAAAGAGTCAAGAATATGTCTTGTAGCTTTTCACATCTCCCTTTCAGCACCCTCGGAAAACAAACACCTGTGCACTCTTATCCACACTGTGTGTTGCAAGTTATTTGGTTTCCAGCAGGAATCAGGTAGAAAAAGGCTTTTGTGACAGCAGGGGACTTGCTGGTCGATTAACCTTACACCCAAAGGCCTAATGGCATTGTCATTTTACGGTGAGAGGTTCCCCAGCAGGTCTGGGGTGATGTACCCAACGGGCATAGCAGGTAGGGCCTTGAGGGGATGCTGTGGCAGGCAGGGAGGGGGAGACTGGTGGAGAGGCGGGTTGAGGAGCAGACTGTGCTGACTGTCCACCTCCTGTACCACTGTGTAGTCTGCAACAGGGGCAAAGAACTGGGATTGGGGAGAGTCAGGAAGAATGTAAGGGGACTGATTATCCTCTGCTGGGGCTGCAGGTTTGGTCTCCACTGGCTGAGGGTGTATGGTTTGATACCCCTCGCCAGGCATGGGGGAGCTAGGGGGAGTGCTGATCTGCCGAGCATGGCTCTCTGTGGTGTAGCCACTTCCTTCAGGATCCACTACCAGCAGCTGAAACTGCAGCTCCTTCTGCTTCCTGTCCTCAGTGTCCTCGCTGCTTTTGTGCTCTTTTCCTTTCGGTTGTGTTTCCTTCTCTTTTGCCGAGGTGTTCTCCTGGATTCTGAGTTGCTGGCCAGGAGACAGCACCACGCCTCCGGAGGGCATCACATTGCTGACCTGGGCATAGAAGTCTGTGTTGACCCAAGTCTGAGGCCCTCCAGTTTGGGTTTGGACTAGGGGCCTCTCGGCTCTCTCTGGGGATGGGGCTCCTTCTACAACATCAAAGGAGGCTTCCCCATCCTCGGGTTGGCCTGGCAGAAGGGTGGCCATCAGCATTAGGGAGTCTTGGTCAGACAGATCTGGGTCATAACAGCTGGCCCGGCCTGAGTCATCTTCAGGGAAGCTGGGGCAGAGGGAAACAGGTGGAAACACGGGAAAAGAAACGAGAAGAAATTCTTATTTGTAGAGCCATCTGGCAGCATGAAAACACGGCCTTTACACAAGAATCTATGCAGTACCTCATGGCATTGGAGCATCCTATGTTCATGTGGTGGCTGACGGGTTGGGGCACACCCAGGAGCCTCTGGGTGTCTGAGCCCTGGTTGTCCTCCTTCTCTCCAGTATCTGCGTCCTCAGCATCCACCTCGATGAACTCCACCCATGGCTCGTCTTGGTAGAAATCTGGTGCGTAAGTGGGTAGGCCGCCCATACCTCCACCACTCAGGATAAAATTCAGCTCATCCAGCTTCCCTTTCTGCATGTGCACAAATTTCTATGTAATTGTGTGTGGTAATCAGGATGCAGAAAGTCACCTATTCCTATTCTCTACACAGCATTGTGAGTTATCAGCTACTATGTACATTTTTAAAAGTATCAGCTGCAAACCAAACACACTTTGCGTTTCACCTTTGCCTGAGCAACAAATAGCAGCATTATTATTTTGTTTATTCCTATCAGTACTTTTTTTCCCTTGAGGACCAGGGGTAAGGTTGTTTTGTAAAGAGCAAACAGGATGCCTGTTTGTCCCACATCATCTGGCAGCAATACACCCCCAACACAATGCTGAACCAAGACCCTCTTCACATCTTAATATCCGTCAATGGTCCTCCTGTCCTTGTTTACTTGCACTGTTTGCTTTTAAATTATTATTATTATTATTATGTTTGTTTGTTTATTTGATAGTTGACACAGATGATAAATAGGCCGTGATTAGGAGAAGGACAGTGGGTGGTGTGATGATTACTTGGTCTCAGCCAACTGAGTCACATGGACGCCCAGCAATGTCTGTGTTTAATCAAAATTACAATAGAAATGTAATAAAAAAACAGCGGTTACACAACACTTTATATAACCACTTTACTGAATAAACAATGCACAATTCCATGTGCTGGCTGCTGTCAATTATTGTAGTTTATAATTTCATTCTTTGTGCATATACAATAGAATACAGTATAAATGTATTAGAGTCAGATATAAGCCGATATTGTCAGTGCTCTCTGATGTTTTGAATTACCACAAACATACTCCAATTTGTTGTGCATACGTACGTCATACACATGCCGATAACAACATACCTGTGATGTATAGGTCGGGGTCTAGTATGTATGTTCACATAAGAAAAGGCAGAATAATAATATAAATGTACCTTTAGCAGCTCTGGATCGATGCCTTTAATTTTGGGAGCGGGAACCGGTGGCAACAGAATCATCATTAATCTGCAACAGCAGGGAGAGGAGGACATGATGAAGATAATCTGCTCACAGATGTCAGTGTTTGAGTGTGTGGCAAGGCCACCCTGAGAGCAAGACAGCAACAATCTGCTGCTGATTTTGCAAACATCTTGGCTGCTGTAACTGCCATTGTTAATGCAGTAGAGGTTGAATATGTTTTGGACACTGTTGGTGTACATGCATGAAGGAGTGAGAGAGTCTGTTCCTACCTGTGCTGCTGAGAGACAACAATTAGCATGATGAGTATGAGGATGCCCACAACCCCGAAAACCAAACCCAGGGTGAGCGGGAAAGTGGACTCTAAAAATAAAAATGAAAAAGAACCCTCAGCGTCATCGATGTCATCTGTCTGACGTAAATGAAGCAGCACGCCAGCAATATTTATTTATTGCATCTAACAAAAAGATTGATTGATTACTTCACTAATGACCCACCATGATCTTACCTTTGCTGGGAATCTCAGTCACTTGAATGAAGATGGAGTCGCTGAAGTCTCCAAACTTAGTGAAGGCCTGCATCCTGCAGCGGATGTGCACTTCGTACTCTTTTCCTATGTGCAGACCATAGATTGTCTGCTGGGTGTGCGGCTGCATCTCCAACTAAAATAAAAAAACATGTAGCAAGAGAGAGACAAAACAAAAAAAAACAGACATGGTATTTTAAAAAGCAAAAAATGTGTTTTTGCTGTGTTTGAATGAATCAGAAAATTATTCAGCTTTTGTTTATCCACACATAAACAGCTACACCTGAAGCTGACTGAAGCTAAACATGGTGTCAAGAGGTCTATGTTTATTTTTGGTGCCTGTAATGGAGACCTTTGCAAAGGTGCAATTGTTGAGGGATTTCAGATACCTTAGGTGGAGGACATACTGTTATAACGGGGTTCTAAAATAGTTTTCAAGGCTGCATGTGTCAGACTGGCTGGCCAGGCTGTAACGAATATGAGCCTGTTCAAGGTCTCATGGCCTCTGACCTACAGATCCCTCCCTTCGCTTCCTTAAGTGAGGCTGTGTTTTCCCAGAGGGCCTTGCTCTGGCTTCCATTGCCTTGCCAACAAAGCTACACTGCATTTTAGCCACAAGAGTCCAGGGGGGAAGGGAAAGGAAACGTGACACTGTGCCTGTATGACTTACCTACAATTTACTTTCAAAGAGGGTGCATGAGTGTTTGCATTTGTGTGAGCTTGTGCATGTGCACCGAAGCATTTTGTGAAGTTTTAAGGTGTGTGTACATGTCAGGACATGTAACGGAGTGTGTGTGTGTGTGCATAAAAGCAAAGGATGAAGAGAGAGAATTTAAAAGCAAGTAAAAGAGATAAGGCTTACTGCTTCCCAGTTTGTGGTATTTCTCTCTCTGTACTGGATCTCGTACTCAATGCGCATCCAGCCCACCCTGACGTCTGCAGAGGGTGGGGGCTCCCAATTCACCATGACATCATAACTTAGCCTGGAGGGACTTATATTCAGCAGGGTCCAGTTTAGAGACACTGGTGGGTCAGGACGTACTGCCAAGAAAAGGGTAAAGGTTCAGTTTTAGTTCAGATGAACAAATAAAACATTATAGTTAATCAAAGAAACTATATGGTATATAAGTCAATTAAGTTTAAAAATCTACAGTGTATAGTGGGGGTCACCTATACTGTATGTATGTTTTATAAGCTAGGATGATGTGCCTTACATCAACTTACAGAGCTACTGCAAGTTTTACTAGTCTCATCTGATAGCAATTATTTTGTAGAAATTAAACTGGTACTTACTGGTTTAAAATCGATAAAATACATATTTTTTTAAAACAGACACAACGTTTATTCCCACTGTAATATAGTTGCATTTCGTAGAAGAAAGTGTTCAGTGAAATGAACAACATGCCCGCGCCTATGCTAGTCTTAACCTTACCAGTTGGGGCCAAAGATTGTCATGAGAGTGAAACAAGAGGTAAAGCCACGAGGTCACTAAAATGAAAAGGGTGGTATCCCCATATTTCCTGGCAATTTGTCCATTAGATTACAAGATATTTTGGTAAGAGGAAAACTCATGTCAACAATGGAAAGGGTTCATACTTTGAGGAACATGAATATTCTCAGAAATTGTAATGGAAAGTTACCCATTACAAATTGATATTTTGATATTTCCTGGGTACAAATAGACCTTTTGGTCTGATGGTGGCACTGGTCAGGGAGGTCATTACATCATTATCTGGGGATTATGAATATTCACAGCAAATTTCCTGGTAATCCAACTGGTAGCTGATATTATTATTATGTTCTGGACCCACAGTACTGTATAAATGGACAGACCAACCATCAATAGCCTTTACTCTACACCCTTCGGGGGACTAGAGGACAACGTCCAAATAGTATCATATATAACATGCTAACAATCAATTTGCACACGTGAGGAGAGCTAATAAACAAAGATTTCTTCATGGAACAGATACCAGCAAACATATGACATTGCCGGGTGATATATCAGCATCTTCTACAGACCTGGTTAGATAAAGCCTGTCAGACATCAAAACATCTACGGTGTAAACACTGTCTATCAGACACTTGCTGTGATATTGACAAGCATGTGACATTTGCTCGTTTAGCTGATGTGCAGCAGCAAGCACCATTTCTTGGAAACCTTTTGAGCAGGTGATCTATCATGTCTGAATACATTTACTCAAGCAATCTGTAAAAATCATAATTAGTCCCGCTACTTCCTACATGTTTCACAAAGTTCACTGGAAATGCAATGTAGAATTCTACTAATTCATTGGACATATTGCAATAATCTGGATGTATGCACACATGTTTGTTACTAACCGATATTCTCCACAGTGAAACAGTCATCCTCATTTAAATAGGTGATGTTGTTTTGGCTGCGGAGCTGCATGCAGTAGGTTTTCCAAATGGATGTGTGGCTTACGTCGAAGAAGCATTCCCTGTTTGAATGGATGTACTCTGGACACTCTTTCCATTCACTGGTGGGCGAGCTGGAGGAGGGAAAGAATGACGGAAAAAAGAGAAGAAGAAGCAAAGGGGTAAATGTTATATTATTTTTAATGGAACTCACATACGCACACACAGATACACAAAGTGCTCCACATGCAAAACCATCACTTGAAATTCTCCTGGTAAAGTAGGTATTGTGGCTAACACACTCACTCTTTCTTAAGGTAGAAGACTCTGAGAGCTCCAGGGGTGGACAGGTTGTGGAAGCTGCCTGGACTCCACCAACATCGGAATGTCTCCAGGTCCCTCGATATGCACTCTGTGAAATGAGGTTCAAGGGGAGCTGAAAGACATTGAGAGAAAGACAAAGAAAGGTAAGGATGAGAGACAGAACAAGCAGAAGAGCTCAGATTGCAATGGCCCTATGGGGGTTTAGATTTATCAATGCAACAATACTGGCAAAACCCAAACCCCATTATCGACTAAGCTAGCTGCAAATCAGTCAAAACCTCAAGGTATGAGGGAGGAAACATGCCACGATGCAGAAAAATAACACCAAAATATATTAACAACACCTTAGGTTCACCACCCATCCTTGAAAGACTGAAAGATTGTATGACATTCAATAAAATGTTGTAGCTGTGAGCTTCGGACATTGTGGGAATGTATGACATTCGTGACATGTGACAACATAATGTTTCACGAACACAAGCAGGCAAATGTGTCAATGTACCTTATTCCCTTCTTTTAAAATACTTGCACATACATAATGCATTGCATTAGCATCACATATTGTCAGTGATGAAGGCTATTACCTACATGTAGCTGCCAGCTGCCATGAGAAAAACACACAACCCTGATGAAAGCCATGTAATGTGCAGCGGGGGTAACGCTTTCTGGTGCCGGGAGAACATTTGCAGGATGCAGTTTATGTTTATCTAAAATTCTCTTCTGCTACCTGAAACCTGTGATGCACGTGTGAGTGCGAAAACAACTTACTGAAAGGAGATAGGTCGCATCAAATTTCAGGCACCATGTCTTTATAACCTTCAGATATCTGCACACACATTTCATACCATTTCTCCTCTTCCCCATCCTGAGGCTCTGACTCAGCCCTTTCCACGTCTTCCTCGGCACCCTGCCACCTCCCTCTCCTGTTGGAGGCCAGTTCCTCATCTAGCTGAGAGTCCCAGGGTTTGGTGCAACCATAAATAAGCAACTGAAGGTATCATTGATTTCTGCTCTACCCGCTCTCCTCCAGCAACTGGCTGCAGCATAAATCCCACACAGAGCCAGAACATAAACATGCTTCAAAACACAAGGCAAGGAATTAAAGACAGACCGGAGCAATATTCTACAAATGCAGCAGGGCACTGTCAAACGATTTTGAGTTTACAAACATTAAAACAAGAATTACCTTCACACTCACTGAAAGTTGCAAAATCTTACTTTAAAAAGATGAAATACTACACTACCAACATGTGCATGCATACAAAAATTGCACACAGATATGCACCTGGTCAGTATGTATCCCTAGTTAACATAAACACACTTACAACCACAGACACCATAGCAAAACACACTAAGAAAAAAGCCCAACCCCAGGCAGGCCAGACTGGAAATACTCATCATTTATTCACACAGAATTTGCACCATTACTTTGATTACTTTTGTATTTGATGCCAATGTAACCTCATAATTCATTGCATTCCTATACCGTTGTGCCTCAAGCTCTTAACCTCCACACCCCCACCCCCCTATCTTCTGCACACTGTCGTGGTTCCCAGAGCTTTGATATTTCAACTCGGTCTCCCTCCCCCATCCGACAAATTCCAGCTGCCACCATCAAAGAGCTTTCAGCAGACACTGGATGCAAAGGAGCATTTAGGGCTACAGAAGCACAGATTACATATAAAGTTAAAAAAATCCCCTTCAAATCGCAAAACACAGAATCATATAATTCCATCGATCATAAAATGTTGTTCAGTTTGATACTTTCATCATTGCTACTTTCAACAATTTGTTACTTTAAACTGTTGCGCATATGTCATTATTTACATAATCAGACATGCTGAATGTCATCTCACAGCTGTTGTTCTATTCTGGGTAGAGAATACTTGAAAGGACACAGACAGAGTGTTTTGAAAGTTAACCTCACCATAAAGAATCGGGCTTTGCCGGTAAAGGTCAAAAGATACAGCCATTTTTAAAAAACCTGTTTGCATTTTTGACCACGTCTCTGGATGGTTGTCGAACCTGCAGTGTGTCTGAGGTGAAAGGTTGTGCAGCAACACCTGGAAAGACTCAAATCCTCCACCTTATTCTCAGCAACTCTCTTTCTCACTCATTTTTTGACACTGACACCTCTTCTCTGATATCATAAGGCTTAATCCTTACCTTCACCATACTGTCTTTTTCAGAGGATAAAAAAAGCAAAAGGAACTGTTCAAGTTGTAACTGGCTCACAAGCCAGGGCAACGTCAACAGGTAGGTGTTCATTACCTGCCAAGAACTGGTAGGTAATTTTGTTGCAGGGCCTAACTCCCAGTTTTCTAATATATAACCAATTTCACTGATGTCCAATTCCTGCCTGTACCTGTCAGCTGCCATTAAATGATCAGCAGTTGAAAGCCTTCGGCTGGAAGAAGAAACCTAATTTTGTGTGCGCGTGTTCATCCTGGCTGTCCAGATGTATCTGTCTGTCCTTGTGGGCTGTGTGTGGAGCTGAGACTGATAAACAGCTCTTAGCTTCATGCCCTGTCTTCATCAGTCCATACAGAGGAGCTAGGAAACCACTTATCTACCTTGATGTCAGCTTTAGCCATTAAGGTTTAAAATTCACTAAAAAGTCTAAATAAAGCACGTTTCCCCCGGCCCTTGCGCCAGCTGGCAAACAGCAGTGAAAAGGTGGTGAGAAAAGTGAGACCAGCTAACCCATTTTAAAATGCTTGACTTTCAGGAGCAGCGCAAGGGAAATGAGGTTATGACACTATGAATTGCCACCTTTCCGGTTCATTTGCAGATTTATGCTAGTGTTGAGGTTAATAATGCTTCAAAAGGTTGCTAAAAGGAGAAAAGATGTGAGGTAAGACGGAGAAAGACAGAGAGAAAGATACATGGCAACAGGCAGAGAGAGTGAATGTGTAGATTATGATGTGACACCAACAAAACTGTTAGGCAACTTGCAAAACAAAAATGCTGTTGAGAAAAAAAATGTATGTCATTATATAATTGAAAAATATTGATGAAAACATGATGTTTTGAAATTAAAATCAGAGTATGAAGTCAAATTAATTTTAAACAGCTTTAGACATGCAAATCTACCTTTTTGTGGGGTACTGTTGATATGTTGTAGTTCATCTTAAACAGGTTCTGTGAGCGAAATGTCAGTCTCTGGAAGCGATTCATTATCTGGCCCAGCTATAATTCTGTGTGGTGTCCCCAGGGATCGATTCTCTTCTGTTTATTATGAAAACACTAGGAACAATTACAGGCAGGTACAAAATCTGTTTGAACTGCTAAGATGAAACTTAAATATATGCTTCACTAATATTTGGCAACCAAGCTGAGCTGTGCACGTTGACAGAAATACGTCAGAACATTACATCTTGGATGACACACAACTTTCTGAATCTTCATGAAACTAAAACTTCCATCTTCCACGGCCATCGCAGCTCTATATCAGACCACACTCTAGGAATCTGGGTGTAATTATTTGAGGGTGCATTCAATTCTCGGACATAAACTCAGTTATTAAATTTTACTTTTTAAACATAAAATTGCATCTAAGGCACTTTAGCCACTTCCTACCGCCATCCGACATGGAGAATGTTCTTGGTGCACTAATATCATCCCAGATTTGACTAATGCAACTCTTGACTAAGCATTTCGTAATTTATGGTAGACTGGTATTTCCCGTCTACAATTAGAGCAGAATGCTGCTGCCAAAGTGCTGTCTGAACGCAGATGGAGTTTTCCTCAGTGTAACAGCACTTTGGCACATATATGGTTTATTTTAAAAGCATTAAATAAATGAACTTGATCATCTATTAGTTTGGGAGTGCATGTAGGCTACAGTTTGTGCACAGGTTTTAGGGAGTGTTTTTATCTGTTTCTTACTTATGCTGCCATACTGTCAAAAATAACCAAAAAACATGGACTCTCCATCGTGGTATTAGCAAATAATTGATTTGATTGCCCTATGCTTGAAGAGAACACACACGGCTGCTGAACGGTAGAACATGTTGTTCCCTGTCACTTCACTCACATAACTCGTACTCTGCTCTCCACTGACAGCGTAAACAAATTACGAGACACTCAAGCTGAATTGCCGCTGCAAGTCTCAATTTAACCCAAATAGGAGTAAAATCTAACCTTTTTTAAAGGGTAAAGCTATCACATAAAGTGCTAATTTTTACATTATTTCAGTATAAAGATTACAGATGCTATTTTTAAACAGTCCTTTCAGAATTGCTTTAATGGTGCAAAACCAAAATACCCACTTGCTTTGTCTCTAGACTAAGGAGGCACCACTTTTGAACAGTTAGGTAAACTTCTTTGGTACCACTGTTCAGCACCGACTTCTGACTGCCAGCACCCATGCCGGATGATCCACATGGCTTCCTGCAGCACCATCAGTCTGTGTGTGTGTGTGTGTGTTTCTGTCAACCAGATGGAGAATTTGGCAGCACTCACTGGCACTGCACTAAGAGAAAATGTGCCTGTCAGCCTGCACATGCCACGTCCTATATCATATGCCTGCACCACAGCCCATACACACACACCAACACACCAGTAGATGTGTTAATGTGTGTGCGGCAGACATCGTTTGTCTTCCACGAGGAACATGTCTTGGCTGATGAGGAGGAATTTACTTTATTTCGCAAATTATCCCATACTTCTTCCATATTAAAGCATGTG
This sequence comes from Coreoperca whiteheadi, assembly GCA_011952105.1. Taxonomy (NCBI): domain Eukaryota; kingdom Metazoa; phylum Chordata; class Actinopteri; order Centrarchiformes; family Sinipercidae; genus Coreoperca; species Coreoperca whiteheadi. The sequence continues at coordinate 12,247,387 of CM022476.1, forward strand.
TTTTATGTGTTTCATTTCATAGTACAATCATGTTTTGTATGATGACAAAAAAACTAAACCTGAAGATTGAGCTTAATAGTGGAGGTTAAATGTTGAGTCAGGAGGCCATGTGGCATTGGAGAGAGCCAGAAAGGGCGAGAAGTGGGCCAGAAGAGAAGGGGAGAAAGGTGAGAGACTGCAACAAGATACTAACAAGGGAATGTAAACAGGTGATATAAATAACTGCCAACGTGCACACGCAGTTTCACACATAAGTGCACACACACACAGTGAACTTACACCTTCAAAACAAAAACCAACAAAGAATCAAAGTGCCATTGTCCAATTCCTTGAATATGTTCTGCCTTTCCTTCCAGTTACACAACAGGACCTCTTTCCTTGGGGAAAGTTGGAGACCACAGAATGACAAGTTCTCGCTCCATCTCAGCCTCAGCACTCGCATCATTGTTCATAGCTTTCAAGTCTATCAGACACAATCTGGTGTTTTTAACAATGCAGTGACCCAGGCCGCCTTTTCTGGTTTATTAGAACTAATGATGTTAATCTCCTCTAATACCATTACAGCCCACAGAAGGCTTAATTATGTCATATTATGTCCAAGTGAGACTAAATTTAGATGAGCAGGGGTGTCCGGCTTTTTCTGGCTTAGTCCACTCTGCCGCCCACTTCAGCAGGGTGTCAGACATTTTCACATTGGACAAAGCAACATGTCAAATTCAGCCGGCATCTTTGTGGCCTCACGCTGAGGTGTGACATCCTTGTTTTAAAAATGAGTCAAAATGGCACCGTAGCTGTTCATTATAAGTGACACTCCGACTAATTAAACAACCATCTACTTCTTATGAAATGGCAGCCTAAACTGAGTTCCTATAGAGGAAATCCTGACTGAAATTCTTAGCTAGCTGCTATTCCACTAGCTTCTAACTCTCATTGCAATAACCCATTAACGGATTCTTTCAGTGGTCCTTCTGAAAAAAATGTAACTTGTTCCCGCTGTTTAGTGTCGGTATTCTAAGAAAGTGGGACAACAAAAAAACTAAAACAAAAAGCTTCTATACAGCTATCTATGTGATTGTAACCATTTCTCCTTTACACTTCCTTATCTTCGCTTCTTTCTATGCATTGGGGATGGTCTTTTAGAGAGGTAAGCAGGGTTTTCCACAGCATTTATAGTGGCAGCATCTGAAATAAAGAGAGCTTCCACTAGTGTATAAAGAAGTTAGGCAATGTTTTCATGAAATATAATATTAGGCTTATTAAGCTTTAGGGAAAGTGTGGGAGAATTCGGGGTGACTTAAGGGTTTATGGGTGCAAAATAATATATGGTACTTGGTCTGAAAAATGTTTTTTACAAGAGAGCTACTAAGACCGTGTGTTAGACACATTGATAGAGAAAGGCCTTGAAGGAGACTCCCTGCCCCTCATGTTCTGATAAGTTAGACACTGGATCAGCCTCTGTTTTTACAGTTGTCTCCTAATTTATGATCTGTATGTACCTCCCTCTTTTTCTCTATAAGACTTTCCATGCAAGTTAAGTATTGTGTTGGCTGTGCCCATGTGTACATGTATAATGGTATAAATAGTATAATAACCTTTTCTGTGGTACTCCTCAGTTTTGCCTTTAAACTTGCTTTTGTGAAACTAAGGATATTTCCTACATACAGAGAGTTGCTGTTGGATCTGCCTCTTTCCTTCCATCTATCCTTCTATTACAGAGCATTTCACAAACCATGTACCCCCTCCCCCTCCCCACCATCTGCAGTATGTATTTCTCTCTCCTGCTTTTTAAGTTTCCAACTTTGTGTTTAACTTCAATCACCATATCCCGCACAAGGCCCCAACTTCGCTGCTGAGAGCAAACACACCCTACTGCTTGTCTTTGAAGCAGACGTAACCATGGATTGTGTGTACAAGCCAGATGGACCGAACCTCTGCACTTTTATCAGTGGTTACCACCTCTGTGGCCAAGAACGCAGCCTCACTCAACTCGAGAAGCAAGTCCTCCTGAGAAACACAGAAAGATACTCAGGACAGGTTGGGGGATAAAAAAAGAAAGTGTGTGTGAGGACAGATCAAGACAAATGACTACCACTGGCTATAATCACTCTGGTAAGCCTTTAAATATATAGGAGCATCTCCAAACATCTTGTTATGTGGCTGACTGTACAACGGACATAAAATTTCTGCAGAAACAGCATAACCCACAGAATTTCAGGAAGGCTCTATTAGGTCCCCAAGCAGAACAACAAAATGGTTTTTAACAGCCCCAAAAGCAAACTTTTTAAGGTTACTCACCTACTCAACAAAACTGAATGATTTCTGCAACCTAGCAGATGTGTCTGAGAGAAAGGGTGGTGAGTAAAAGTTCAAATATGGACCGTTTTAAGTATAAACCCAAGTGTAGAAAGCAGGTGTCAGGATTGGCGTTTATACAGTGGTGGGCTTGAGAAAGGCACAGGCTGTGTGTGTTTGCTCATGCTATCAGTGGCTACTTTGTGTTAACAGATGTTTTAACGGTTGTTGAGGAAGACCGGGGCTAGATTACCACAGTGCTCGCTGGAGACCATTTTAACGATTGAAGGAGGCAGACCAGTCCGAATGTTTGATGGTTTGACCTCACCTGGCTATCAGTTGTTTGTCTGAGCTTATCAGAAAGGCAATGTAAACCCACAGAGATAAAGACATTTGCTACAGTTTATGAAGAAATACAAAGCCAAAAGTCTTGAGGGCAAAGACATAGAGCTAAGAACTCCAGTCCAGTACAGTGCAGACACACCCATTTGTTTTACACAGTGCTGTTAGTGTAACATGGCATCTTAGGGTGTAAACAGGGGTAGCTGTGTTAAAATCAGCCTTTTTGTAGGAATATTACCAAAATATGCCCTCAATTTTATACACGTTATGTAACTGATGGAGCTGGTCTATCTTTCATGTTATCACATGTCTGTGGCAGTATCTTATCAGGACACTCTGATTCTAAAGTGTGATTCCCATACGCGCTACACCAAACTGAACAACAAAACCACTTACTTTAACAAGACTGCTTCATCTCATCTCCCCAACACAAGCTGTGACAAAACCATGTCCAAAAGGCATAGCAATAACCAAGGATTTAATATACACAACCAATAATAGTCCTTTATTTCTAATCAGAATGCCAAAAAAGGCCGTTAACCATGATTGCTTAATCCAAATGGGAATGCTTACAGTATTTTCACACAGATATACTTAAGGCCATGGTCTAACAGGCCCTCTAAAGAAAACATGAGGGGTTGATTCACAACCAAAATCTGTGAAACTAAGAAGTTTGGCTGCTTTGGTACCAGCACTGGCACCAGAAGTGTTTTCGCTTGGAAAAGCCAAAATGGATTTCAACACTAAAAACAGCAGAGCAGAAAGAACAATATGTTCATAGCACATGATGACTGAACCAATGCTGTAAAACATCTGTGCCACATCGATCCACTGAGCTGTTTATTTTCCCCAAAACTCAACTCAACTAACTGATAGATGGGGAAGCTTTAATTATACCCTAATCATTGCATTTTAGAAAGCTGCAGCAGATTCAGGACCACATTGCCCAAAACCCAAAGACCCCCCCCC